>JAMJFZ010002690.1:3780000-4380000 GCA_026225945.1 Cricetomys ansorgei | reverse complement strand
AGCATAAAAATCAGATGACAACATGATAACAGTGTCATTTAATTATACGGCAGTTTATTTGTTGTGATTTAGTGGCTTCTGGATCCTGGGAGGTGTTAAAGTATCATGTTTACAACAGGTGGGTGCAGAATGATTCATGGATTTGCACATATATCTGCAACATTCTCAGCTGAGAAAATGGGAAAGGCAATATATGATAGTTTGACAAAACAGATGTTCCAAATGAAGTTCAGGACTATTCAGATCTTTCCCGCATTCTGCCTCTTACCCAATAAAGGACTAATTTTGTCATCAAACTAACTACATAGGATTATTAATTATGCATATTTTAAATTTCGTACAAAGGATCTTGCAATTTGGGTGTGGTTTACAATTCAATATCATTGCTGTTTTGGCACATTTACAGTCATGTTGAGAACAGCTAATTCTAAATTCTGTGATAGGTTGAGTTTTATATAGCAAGGTATTTATCATCTTAAGTCCCTCTGGGAAGCTTATTCTTGTTTTGTTTTTTGCTTCTTCGGAGTCTGTTTGTCAGATTTTGTTGTAATAATACTGTGGCCCAACATCAGAATCTCAGTGTCTTACAACAGTGCCCCTGTGGTGTGCACAGCTTAGTGAGGGATTTGCTGTTCATCTGGGCTCAGATAGGCTTCCTTCAGGGCATGGGACCACCTCAGGATTGTCCCATGGGTTTTTCTAGGGTTTGGGCTCATGGACATTGACCACTGTGCTACATTTTCCCACTGGCAATAGTTGAAGCTCAAGAGAGGAATCCCAACTCACAAGCACATTTTAAGCCTCAGTCTGTATTACTTTTACTAATATCCCATTGGTCAAAGCTAGTCACATGCCAAGTCCAGTATGAAGGGCTTGGAAAATACATTCCAATACCCTTAGGTATGGCAAGAATCTAGAGAGAAGAGACAAACTGACACTAGCTTACCACTTTAACATGTTGTTTAGAGACTCAATAGTTTTTTTCTTGTATTGACTTGCATTTTTATAAGTCAACTAGAAGCAGGGCAGTAGTAGCATATGCCTTTAATCCCAGCACTCAGGAGGCAGAGACAGAGACAGAGACAGAGGCAGGTGGAGTGCTGTGAGTTCTAAGCCAATCTAGTCTATAGAATGAGTTCCAGGACAGCCATAGTTACAACAGAGAAACCCTGTCTTGAAAACACACACACACACAAACACACACACACACACACACACACACATACACACGCACACGCACACGCACACGCACAAAGTCGCCTTGAACTTTTCTGTTTATTTTTTAAAATTCCTTAAGTAGCTTTCTGTGAATGTTGTGGGTGTGCAGTGTCCCATCACCACAACTAACTACACTTCATAGAATCTTTGAGCAGAATATATTATTCTGTCATTTTATAGATAAGGAAATTAAAGTCTGGAAAGATTAGGTGATTGGCACAAGAACACAAGGCTAGTCAGGGACAATATACTTTAATGGCCATGATGAACAGGGCATTCTAAAGTCCCTCTTTCCCTTTAACTCGGATGTCTGGTCTCATTCTGAGCCCCATGAATAATCTCAATGCCACTTCCCAGGAGGAATCCAGCTGGCCTGCCTACACTGGAAATGCTAAAAACAGAATAATAGATTACCTGAGGCAGAAGGAACACGAATGAGCCCTGCCTGCAAATTGCCCAGCAGGCAGCAAGCATCTATCCTCCTCTGGCAGAGGTGACAGAACCCAGGGCTGCTGGCTCTGGATAAGACTCACTGATCTTCTGAAGGTCAGGTTGGCAAGCTACTTCCAAAGGTGCCTTTGAAAAATGTTTTTCTGAGTTCTCAACATCACTGGGATGTGAGAGAAATATGTTCTGTGTAAAATTTTGGATATGCTTTAGCAAACTCTTCTGTGTAGTAAAGAGCTATGAGATTAGGGTGTCTTAGACATTTCAGGTATGTGCAAGTTCAAATTAAGATGTTTACATATTTTGCCCTGAATGGCAAGAACACATCCAATCATGTTAGTGTTTATGAAGTGGTTAATAATTTAACTTATGCTCTCTATTATCTGAGATTCTCAGAGAAACTGAGTATTTCATGAACATCAAACATGATTTGAAAGAGAGAGTATGCATGCTCACACAGCTGCATGTGCCCCTCAGCACGTCAACTAACTACTTCATTAGGTTCCTTCTGTGCTCTGTGGACAGGAACCAGCTGCGCCTCCTTGCTTCATTCAGCAAGGTAGAACAGTGCTTACATGAAAACTAAGAAATATTGGGAGTGGGAAGAACCACAGTTCATTTGTTTGGGGTTTGCTACCCTAAGGAACTCCTTCCATTGTCTTTCTGTTCTTTTGAATTTTGTTCACTCTGTTCTTAATGCTTTCGCTCATGAGTTTGACATATTATGTGTCAACTTGAAACAAGAGACACAGATGGAGATCATACTGTCATCCTGTTATCTAGTAACACTCCTGGTTCTGACAGACTATAAAAATGTCCTGTAAGAACTATGGTGCACAGATGAGAATTAACGGTTTATTCTTGAGCTGAGGTAATGAAGTTTCCTGAGCTTGATGAAAATAAACAGTGACCGTCAGTTATAAAGCTGGAAATAGTGAGAGTTCTTACTCTTCAGAAATGAAAACTTTAACATTCTAATGATGAATCTTTTAATTATTCATAAGTTTACTCTGGAATTACTTCCATGTTCTAACTACACATCACTTCATTCATTTAACTCTGTTTAGGAATTTAAAGCACGTTTCTTATGCTATTTTTTTTTTATCAAAGAGATGAGATTTGTGTCTTTTTCATCTAGTAACTTCTGGTTTGTTGGGTCTGGAGGTGCCCTCCAAGAACTGGAATTTCAGACTGAAACATGATGCTGCGTCTTGGCTCATTTGGGATTTCTTTTATTTCAGTTAAGTTTATTTTTTTTCCTTTTTTGTTTTTCTGAGACAGAGCCTATCCTGAAGCTTACTGTATAGACCAGGCTGGCCTCAAACTCACAGAGACCAACCTGTCTGCCTTCCAAGTGCTGGGATCAAAGGCATGTGCCACTACTCCTGGCTGAGATTGCTTATCACATTGGATTAACACATGACCAAATTTGCAAATTTGGTCAGAAATTATGACGACTTTACTGTGGTTGGCTGAACTACTGAGAGTAAACCTTGTAAGAAGCTTGTGTTGGTTTCTTTTGGGCAACTGTAACCTGACAACTTCAAGGAGAAAGGATTTATTTTGGCTCCTGGCATCAAAGGCTCTCAGTCACAGAAAAAGCACAGTAGACAGCTCAGTTAATGGTAGCTCAGTAAGACCATGTAGTAGGAGCTCCTTACATCATGACATCCCAGGAAGAAGAGAATGTAATCAAAATCAGGAGTAGATGTAACCTTCAAAGCCTGTAACCTACTTTTGACAGCCAAGTTCCACTTCCCAAAGGCTCCATAACCTTCAAAATAGAACGATAAACTGGGGACCAAGCATTCAAAACATGAGGCCATGGGGAATACTACAGATTAAACTGTACATTCTGTATGGCCCTGACACATTTATGGCTACATGATAATGCAAAATGCAATTAGTAAAACTTCAAGAACCCACATTTTCAACAGTCTCAAGACTATTAGACTATTCAAAGGTCCTAAATCCAAAATTCTTCGAAGACTCAAAGCAAGTGCTGAGATGTGAGTTGCAATAAAGTAAAAACACCTGGCACCTCCAGCATCCAGGATCCATGAAAGCTGAGTCTTCCCCTTCGGAGCTTTATGCATGGCCCATTCTGCAGCTCCCTTTATGGAACCTAACCCTATTACATATTTGCCTGGTCTCAGCTGTTTTACTGTGAAACCTTGGTTGAAAGTCTCCATGATCCCAGTTCCATATGCCTGTAAAACTAGCACCACGTGGAAGGAGTCAAGTTCTTCTGAGAACTGAAGATGTTGCTACATGGCAACACCCCTTTGGGCCACAGCTGCAGCGGCCTCTAACTGCTGACAGAACTGAACCTGGGAAAACATTCCCGAGGTGGGTCTATGCCAGCAGAGCATCCCTTCCATTCCCTTTTTCAAACAGTCTTTTGGATGGGTTTACATGTTTACACCATTTGGACTTCAATGGAGAGAGCATGCCCTTGAGCCTTCTTTCCTATTGTCCCAGTGCAGAATGTATTGTGTCTCTCTGAGATCACAAATCTCTAACAGATACTGCTGCTCCATCTACATTTTCTTTGTCTGCAGATATAAATAAATGTGTGCTCCCAAACTATGTGTTTCCAAAATCTTTCTGCACCTCTTTTGCTCCTGATTCTCACTATAAACCTAACTAAAGACAGTGAACAATAACCGTGGTATGGTCTGAATGTTATGCTAACCTAAAATTTCTTCCCCTCTCCAGCTCCAAAATCTTTAAATCAGTCCCAAAGGCCTAAAATTGCCATCGTCTGCTTTCGGTGCAATAACTAACACCTCCACTCTTCCAGTATCAATTTTCTATATTAACTATTTTTACACTTCTGTGATGCCGAAGCAACTGAAAGTGGAAGGGTTTATTTTTGCTCATGGTTTCAGAGGATCTCAGTCCATCATAGCAGGGAAGGCATAGTGGAGAGGCTAAGTCCATAGTAACAGGAGAGCCTGTTGTGGGCTGTTTACACCACTGCACATACAGGCTGCAAACAGTGGCAGAAAACCTTCAAAACAGACCTACTTCTGTTATACAATCGAATCCAAAGATACACTGATTTGATACTTACATGCTGAGGAATAGCAATAGGGAAATAATGAAAGTCTCTGATTTCCATAATTAAAGCATTAGATTTCTATAGTATCAGAGGCCTTTATATGTATAGTAAAAACTCTGCAATTCATACCAGATAATAGTCTTGAATCGTAGCTGAAATGTTTCAGGCAGCATTTGTTGGTATTCCATAGCTTGGCAGCTGCATGGTGCAAAGTGTGTATTCAGAGACAAGGGTGGCGTGAAGTCACAGGATGCAGCATGTGTGAGCACCGCCAGAAACAACTCGTAATCGCTGTGCATATTTAAGAAACTGCCAAGTATAAAACCTCAGTGGGATGATGACTGTCACTTCCGCTATAAGATGGGCCTGATAGTAACTCTTTGTGATGCTGAACTTACATACGATCAATGAATGTACTACATATGTCTAACACATAGTTAAGTTCTCAATAAAAAACTAGTCTATGTTATTCAGCTGGCATATGTGTCTCTGGGTGAGCTTCAGATAGTTGGGTTTCATCCAATAGCTTTTATTGCAGAAATAATTCCCCAAATTTGACCTTGACCGTATCTTCTCTGTGATTCAGAAGAGAAAACCTGGAAATAAAATTTCCCTTCTTTTGCTAAATCACTGTGCATGACATTTCCCTTCCTGGCAGTGAAAGCGTCACTAGCATCATGGGTTGTGCAGCGTGTTATATAAGCCTTGAGTGTGTTTCTCTGCTGTTGTTTCTCAGACGTGCTCCCATATTTCTATGTGCAAATGTGCCTGGATACAGACAGGTAGACAAGGCACTGGACAAGGGATAAGAAAGCTAAAGATAATATGCACTATGCTAAATGGAATTATGAAAACACTTTGTGAAATATAGTTACTATCTCAAGAAAAATACAACTGTGCTTTTTAAACTTTGGGCAGTTTCCTTAAAGGAGGGCCTATAACTTTCAGAAAAATGTATTGCAGATTGTATGTAGGTGGACTCACCTCTATCCTTTCTGGTCTGTTGACTAGAAATATCAGCCCCTGGCCTGGCAAGATGGCTCAAAGGTGAAGACACCTGCTGCCAATCCTGACTATCTCTGGGACCCACGAAGTGGAGGGAGAGAATCTAGTCCCTCAATTTGGCCTCTCTGATCTTCACCTGCAGGCCATGGCACACATGCACATGCACACATGCGTGCGCGCGCACACACACATACACAGACACATAAACACCCGTACACACACACACATGTAAACACACACAGATACATATATCCCAAATAAAATGTAATAAACATTTGAAAAATAATGTCTCTATGTGTGTTGCTATAGTGTTTAAGAATTACATTGTTCCCTCACAGCACTTTTTGCCTGGAGTAACTTGTGAATTATAAAATGCATCTTTGGCCCCACTTATAAATGTAGAGCTGAGGAATCTGAGACTTCGTGTCAAGAGATGGTTTGGGGGCTGAGGGTATATAGCTCAGGAGTGCTTGCTAGCATGTGCTCCACACTAATAGTGTTTATAATTATTAAATGGTGCTGTGTGGCATGAACACAAATGGAGGCGAAGCATGCGAGGTGAGAGATTTCCTGTCGGGTTAATTTAGAGTCGTTGAGTTCAGAGTGAGTAATAATGTCTGGCTTAATGGACTTGGAGAGGCTAGAGGAAGGAGAAAAGGTATTAAACAAGTGTGAAGTAAAGCTATACTCTCTGAAAGAATTCGTTTATGCCAGAAAACTCATCAGGCCCTGAAATAACAGTGGAATTGGTTATGAGGTGTAGCGCTCCTAGGAGACGGCAGGAGAAGTCTGAATTGAAATCTAAAATTGACCACAGAGATTCTGGGTAGGAGAAAGAATGCCTTGGAGTTTTTATTAGGAAATTGGAAGTGCAGAAATTCTGTTCTCCAAATGTGTGGGACAAACAAAAGAGTTTGGAGTACAAAAACTTCCCATTACTGTAATTTGCTCTAAGACAGAGATAGCAGCCAGTGTTTACCATTCCACATTCGGACCTATAAGATAGTAAACTGTCCTGGAAGTGCCAGGAAAAGTCCCAAGAGCTACTCATGAACTGGCCCTGGAGAAAGGCACCATGTAAAGGACTGACTGGACAGACCTCAGAGGTCACATATACATCAGCCCTCGTGCCCACTAGCCCATCTTTGCCCCAGAGATTCCCCATCTGCACAGCTCAAGATCCTCATAGCACTCAGAAAGAGAGACTATGACAGCAGGAAATGTCAAAGACAAGCCACTGTCCTTGCTTTTTTTTTCTGGACTTGGAATGCTTGGTTTTATACTGTCTTGCTCTGGAGCCCTGTTCACAAGTTACAAGATGGCACTCATCTCAATGATGATTGCTAAGCCAGGAATACAATTACTCCTGGATTTTCCATTGTAAAATGAAGCAGATCATGCCCAACATCTTGCTTCCAAAACCCCCCCTCCCAAAACACACACATACCAAGTTGGCAGAACACCATCACAGCACACAGTATACAACAAAGACAGATACTCTGTCCTTCAGAAGACTTCGCCTTCCCTCTGCCACCACTTGTCAGATGGCGGGGGCTGGAGCCTCAGCACTTTCATCTGAATGGTTCCCTGAAGTGCACTTTCCTGTCATTGATGAGCTGGGTTTTAATGGGCACTTCTCTTGGTGAAGTGGGGCTTCCATTTTCTTGTTCCAAATGAGTCACCTGAGACCCAGTCTGTGTACACAGAACATATCTGTGGCTTAGTGTTTTCAGGGAGTTTGATTTTTGCGTCTGAGGGATTTTTATTGTACTTTTTCATCTAAATCCAGATTGAGCTCTTGGTAAAGAGGCAGATGGTATTTTTCAATGATTAACGCAAAGTATCAGTAAAAGATGTAAGCCATGATTGCTCTTTTTTTTAAAAAGAAGTCTAGACTTCATTGTATGTGACATTGCAACTGAAACTCATTCCAAGTACTAATATTACATTCAGTTTCACAAAAGGGATAGAAAATTCATTTTCAGTTCTTTCCAAGTGTGAGGTGAAGGATGGCTGCAGAATCCCTAAGCACAAGACAGCACTGAGAAAAGGATGCTGCCTAGGGCCCAGTGTGAGGAGACGGTGTGGTGTTGCTGGTCCAGCATTGACTGTTTTTCTGGACGTGCTCCTGCCTTGTGGTCTTGTGTTGTCTTGTGCAGGGAAGGTGTCCAGAGCTAGAAAGTACAAAGCACTCTTCAAAAACGAGAAAGGCAGGTTTCCATTTATTGACTGTTAAATAGATACCAGATGGAATTATAGCACTGGAATTAAACATTTTCATAAGGTTTTAGGCTAATGCCACACAGACTGGGAAGTTTTAGAAGACTAGTATTCTAATACATATTTTTCAGAGAATAAATCCACCTGCCTTTGCACCGAAGCAAACTGAGGAACATAGGTGTGTTAGTTAGGCCTTGTGTCTGAATTCAAAATAGTTATGCCTGAAAAGAACAGACATCTGGCCCCAGAGGTGCACTGGGTGCACAGCTGTTCTTGCTTATGGAAGCCTGCTAGAGTTTACGGACAAGTTAGTGGGTGCAGAGCGGTCAAATGGCTTCTTAGTGTAAGCTGTGTACTGTTCTGCTGTGTGTCGGGCTGCTCTTAATAATCATGGCTTACACTAATACTCCTGAGGTAGGTGAGTTGTGCTGCTCTCTGAAGAGAAAGCATGTTTTCCCTTTATTTTTATTAATTTATTTTCCTTTACAATCAAAAAAATTTTAAGGCATTTGGAAATGAGAACCAATATTGCCTCTTTCAGAAATTTTCCTGTATTGAGGTATTTGTTACTTTTACTTTATTAAAGATGTTTTCATATGATATATTTTGTTCATGTTTCCCCTCCCCAACTCCCCCTCTCCACCTTCTTAGCTCCCCTTTATCCTCTCTCTCTATCTATCTATCTCTCTATCTCTATCTCTCTCTCTCAAAAAGAAACAAAACAAAAATTCAAGAAAATGAAAAAACACCAAAACACAAGAATGAATACCAAACAAACAAGCAAAAACTCAGTAAAATAAAGCAAACAAAACAAAACAAAATATACATATATATCATTGAATTCATTTTGTGTTGGCCAACTATTCCTGGGCATGGATCCTGCTCTGGGGTGTCATTGATATGCCCAGTAAGACTCGATTGGAGAAAACTAGCTTTTCCTTTGTCGGCAGGTATCAATTGAGGATAGCTTCTTGGTTAGAGGTGGGACCCCACATCTACTCCTCCCTCTCAGTGCTAAAACCCTTTCTGACTCGAACCTATGCAGGCCCTTGTGTGCTGCTACAATGTGTGTGAATTCATGTATATATCAATTCTGTTGTGTCTGGAAGACATTGTCTCCTTGGAGTCATTCATCACCTCTAACTCTTACAACCTCTCCATCTCCTCTTTTGCATAGATCCCTGAGTCCTGAGCACAAGGATTTGATGAAGACTTTCCACTTAAACCTGAGTGCTCCAAAGTCTTTACTCTTCACATGTTATCCAAATGTGAACCTCTTCATTAATGACCACCTATTGCAAGAAGAAGCTTCTCAGATGAGAGCTGAATGAGTTACTGATCTATGAGTACAGCAATATGTCATTGCTATACTCATTTTATTGTTATGTTCCTTTATCAGAATAATAGTGCCATGTTTTCCCTTCAATCTCTGACACATCTAGTCTCAGGTTCTTGGTTACTCTGGCAATGTCAGGTATGAATTCCATCTCATGAAGTAAGCCTTAAATCAAATTTAAAAAGTGATTAGTCACTCCTGAAACATTTGTGACACTATTGCCCCAGAATATCCTGCAGGGATGTCACTGCTGTAGGTTGAAGTGTTTGTAACTGGGTGATATTGGTAATAACCTTCCTTCTCTGGTAATGTGCAGAGCACCTTCTGGTACCGTGAGCGCTAGTCAGTAGAGATGACACTTCTAGTTAGGCTTCAGCTAGACATCTCCATGTTTGATGACATAAATCCTGTTTTCAGCAGTGGAGCCTTGCCATCAGGTTATGGAGAGCAAGCAATCGATAGTCTTGGCAATACCCTGTGGTATTCAAGGATTCCATAGGACCTGTTTGGCCAATGACTCAACAAAATGTAGTACATTCCTGGGACTGAGGTTTTCACTTGATGGTATAAGATGTCTATTTAGGGAATTGTCTCCTCTATTATTCACATGTAAGAGAAAATAAACAATATTTGTCTTTCAGGGCTGGATTACCTCACTCAGGATGATTTCTTTTTCTAGTCCTATTTATTTACGTGTAAACTTCATTTTTAACAGTTGAATAATATCTCATTGAGTAAATGTGTCACATTACCAGTATAATTTCATCAGTTGATACATATCTAGGCTGTTTCCAACTTCTGACTATTTTGAATAGAACAATGAACATGTATGAACATCTAGATCTGTAGTAGAGTATAGAGTCATTAGGATATATGCCCAAGCTGAATCTTAAAGTAGATCTATTCCCAACTTCCTGAGGAATCCCTGCATTGATTTTCACAGTGGCTGGACAAGTTTGCAGTCCCAGCAGAAATTGATGAGTGTTCCCCTTACCCTACATCCTCACCAGCATGAGCTGTTATTTGTTTATTAATCGTTGTCATTCTGACTTGTTTAAGATGAACTATCAGGGCAGTATTAATTTTACTTTCCCTACTGATTAAGGATGTTGAACATCTGTAAGTGTTTCCCATCCATAGTGTTTCATCTTTTGAGAAGTCTATTTAGATCTGTACTTCATTTTTAATTTGGTTGTTTTCTTGATGTTCTACTGTCTTAATGCTTTATATATTTTAGATATTAAACATCTACCAGATATATAATTGGTAAAGATCTATTCCCATTATGTAACCTCCGCTTTGTCCAAATAATGTTATCCTTTATTGTAAAGAAGCTCTTCCAACTTTATGAGGTACCATTTATTAATTGTTGGTCTTGGTGCTTGTGCTATTGGTGTCCTGTTCAGAAAGTCCTTTTCTATGCCAATGGATTCAAGAATATTCCCTACTTTCTCTGTTCTTAAGTTGAGGTCTTCAATCCATTTGGAGTTGAGTTTCATGCAGGGTAATAGATAAGAATCGATTTTCTTTTTTCTATATACATCTACTTTGACCAGCACCATTTGTTGAAGATGCTGTCTTTTTTCCAGTGTGAATTTTTGGCGTCTTTGTCAAAATTCAGTTGTTTGTGAGAGTGCGGAATTATGCCTGACTCTTCAATTCAGTTCCATTGATTGATGTGTCTGTTCTTATGCCAACATCATTCTATTTTTCTTACTATAGCTCTGTAATAGAATTTTAAACGTGGAAAAGTGGTACCTCAAGCAGTTCTTTTATTGTTCAGGATTGTTTTAACTAGTCCTGATATTTTCTTTTTCCATATAAGGTTAAAGATTGTTCTTTCAATTTCTGTGAGGAATTGTGTTGTAATTTTGATGGGGATTGCATTGATTCTGTAGATCATTTTTGGTTGGATGGCCATTTTCACAATATTAATCCTACTGATCCGTGAGCATGAGAGCTCTTTCCATCTTCTGATGTCTTCCTTAATAGCTTAAAGTTTTTTATTATACATGTCTTTCAGTTGCTTGGTTAAAGTTAACTCATGATATTTTTTGAGGATATTATTAAAGGTATTAGTTTTTCTGATTTCTTTCTCTGATAGTCATTTATATATAGGAGGGCTACTGATTTTTGTGTGTTAGTTTTGTATCCTGCTACTGTGCTTCAAGTCTTTATCAGCTGTAAAAATTTCCTAGTGACATTTTTATTGTTGTGTATGTATGCAGTAATATCATCTACAAATAAAGATACTTGACTTCTTTAGTATCCCTTTGATCACCTTGAGTTGTCTTATTGCTCTAGTGAAAACTTCAAATATTATATTGAATTCGTACAGAGATAGTGGATATCCTAGTCCTGTTTCACATTTTAATGGAAATTCTTCGAGTTTCCTTCCGTTAAGTTAATGCTTGTTGTAGGCTTGCTGCAAATTGTTTTTGCTATGTTGAAGTATGTCCCTTGTATCCCTAGTCTCTCCAGAACTTTTATCATGAAAGGATGTTGCATTTTATCAAAAGCTTTTTCTGTATCTAAATGAGATGGGTTTTTTTAGTCTTTCAGTCTGTTTAAAGTATGGATTACATTTCAATAAAAGTTTACATATGTTGAAGGATCCAGAATCTCTAAGATGAAGCCAAGTTGATGGTTGTGGGTAATCTTTTTGCTGTGTGGTGGATGCTGAAGGCAAGGTGGTTTGCAGCAGTATGGTGCTCAGGCAGGTCCTGTCTCCGAACAAGATCACCCTGATTCTGAGCAAGAATTAGATATCCCAGTTAAAGAATTTTTTGTTTTTTGTTAAATAATTTTTCATTTTCTGGGTTGAGTCTCCTCAAAAAACTTCCATTATCCAGTTGAAGCTGGAAACTATGTTGATGTCTGTCATCTGTGCTCCCACTGGAAACCAAGTTGATGTCTCTGGTCCATGCTGCTGCCAGCAGCTATGGGCAGGACATTGACTGCAGATTCATAACTGAGAATGAGAGGCATTGAGGGCTTCTGTGTCACTTCCTCCCCCCAAAAAAGAAGAAACAATCCAGACGTGAAGCTATTAAAGAGGGTCCTCAAAATTGTGATAGAGTTGCTGAGGTGTAGCTCTTCACAGTTGATGGCTTCTGGTGGGGAGTGGGAGGAAAGGAGTCAGTTTTCATTAAAGGTCTGCCCACTTGGAGGATAAACATACTCTAATGAGTATACAGCAATTCATGTTGGACTCTTTTGTTTGTTTGTTTGTTTTGTTTTGTTTAGGAGGGGACAGAGGTGGGAAGGTGGATCTTTGAGGAATAGGAAGTTGGTGTGATAGGCATACATTGTATGAAACTTCCAAATAACTAATAAAAACGTTACATTAAAAATATTTTCAGATAGACCCTGTTTCAGAAAGACTATATATATATATATATCCTTTCACCTAGATTTCCTCCTCCTCCTTCCTGTCATTCATAGGTTTGTCTCTTCATCATCCAGAATTCCTGCATGCTTTGTGCCTGGTATTGTTTTTTTCTTTTGTTTTTCAGATTTAACATTTTGACTAAACTATCCATTTCTTCTTTTTTGTCTTCAAGACCTGAGAGTCTCTCTTCCATGCCTTTTATTCTGTTGGTGAGGTTTACTTCTGAGATTTTTGTTTAACATCCAAAGTTTTTGTTTCCTGTCTTATTTATGTTTGGGTTTTCTTTGGTGAATCTAGTTTGTTTTTAAATTCTACTTTCATGTCTTCAAATGTTTTCATTATTCTATTTAACTGTGTTTTCAAATTCTTCACTAAGGCATTTGCACATATTCTTTTTAAGGTGCTCGAGCATATTCATAATTTCTATTTTCGAGGTCCTTGTCTTGTGCTTCAGCTAAATTGTTTTTCTCAGGGCCTATTGCAAGGGTTGCTGGCTTCTTGAGGAGTCATGTTGTTTTGGCTGTTCAAGTTTGTGTTCTGGGGCTAGGATCCAGGCATCTGGAGTTATGATATTTGAGATGTTTCTTGTTGTACATATCTGGCCTTGTTTTTACTGGGTGGGTGTTCCCTTTCTTGGTTGCTATTGCCTACTCTGAATCCTCCTAAGCAAGTGTAGTTTCTGTAGGATTCCTAGTCTACTAGTGCTTCTGAGGTTTCACAAGTGACACAAGGGAAGAAAAATGAGCTCAGAGGAAAACCTGGAAGAAACAACAGGAAGGAGCTACCTTGGTCCTACCAAGAGACATAGCCCCCAGGGAATGGAGGTGGGATCAAAGGAGGGACTCCTATCGCAAAGCTGCACCAGGACTAAGAAAGAGTCCAGAGAGATTGGAATGGAGGACAGGTGTAGAGGAACACTTGGACTTTTTAAGTTAAGAAAACCTTTTTGATTTAACTGACTAGTCACTAGAGGTTTGTGTTCCCATCCCAGCTGTGGTATAGTTGTTTACAAATTGAAGTTGGAATGCTTGATGCAGGGGGCTATAATTTGGTTTGGTGCAGTTGTTCTGGCACCTGTAGCTTGTCTTTGGGATTGCATGCCGCACAGGTTTATGAGAATTTTTGGCTTAGGGCGTAAAAGGTCTGAAGCCCTGAGAGTTGGGGTGGGTATTTGTTGGTCATTTGTTGGCTGGGTTGCTGTAGCTGGTTAGTGTGAGAACAAAGGTTGGAGAGATTTGAGCTTAGGACAGCCTAAAAAGAAGCTGTGAAGATATCTACCTTTCTCTCTTTCTGTATTAAGGGAATATAGTTTTTTTTTTACTGAATACAGGTTTTACACTGCTTGTAAAAGCAGTGAAGATTTCTATCTTTCCTTTCTCCTTCCCTAAACTGGGGGTAAGATTGTAGTGTACTGCCAGAGACAGGAAGGAAAGCAAATATTGCCTACTTCATCTTAGCCCACTGTGACCACTGAGGGTCCCTAGTAGAAAGTGTTTGTGCAGGCCAGGGTCTGACACAAAGAAATGGAAACTAGCAGGGAAGGCTGAGAGGGGTGGCATGAAAGAGCTAAGGGGACCTGACTCCACACTGAGGCAGAGTCCTCCATTGGAAGTATGGTAGGAGGGGGGCTCCGACAGACAAGCTGCAGCTGGACTCAAAGTAAGTCAAATCTCTATGTTGAGGTATTTAAGTTCTCTTCTGCCTCTGTCATTCTGTAAATAGTTTGTGGTAATCCCAAGTATAAGCAAATGGATAGAAATCATGGCCTCTGCAATTGTTAATGCAAATGGATTTTTTACATAAAAAATATTTTGAGAATCTGGACTTGATGAAGGGCATGAGGCAGATTGTTCAGTGAATTCATGAGAAATGCTGCTCAAAGGTAAGGAATCAACTACATGTTTCCCGTGGTCAACAGACTTCACTGCTCACATTTATGGTCCTTGCTTTTCATGGGACAATTTTGAACAACATCATTACTTCATTTTGGAAAAGCATTTCTTTCTTTGTCTCTTTATTTAAAAGTTGGAATTTTTTCTCCTCTGAAATGTAGAATTAGGAATCAGAACTGGAAAAGCAATTTTATTTTTAAGAATTATACTCCTGGTGCTCTGCATCTAAGAGCACATGTCATTCTTGTGACCCGAGTTTGGTCTCCAGCACCTACGTGGTTACTCACAAACATCTGTAAGTCCAACTTCAGGGCGTGAGCCTGTCTCCTGACCTTCACAGACACCATAAACACACATGGTGCACATGCACACATGCAGGCAAAGCACTCACACACATAAAATAAGCAAACCTTAGAGTGTGTATATGATATATTTGTGTATTTATCAGATTACAAATATAAATGGAGAAAAGCATTTTACTATGAGTAAAACCAGTGGACAATCCTGAAAACTTCAGATTTCTGCTTTTGTATTGTTTCATCTGGTTTTGTTATAAAGGTAAAACTGGCTTCATCAGATAAAGTTTAAAAATATTCTCTTATTCCAATTTTGGGAAGAGATAATATTAAACTGGTATTTTTTCCTTCAAATATTTGGCAGAATTCGCTAGTCAAGCCATATGGATGTGAAGATTTGTTTTGTAAGAACTTTTAAATAATTGTTAAATAATTGTTGCTGACTACAGTGTTCCCAAACTTAAGTCTTGAGTGGTACTGGGACTATTTGTGCTATCTATTTCATCTTGGCTGAGGTTTGGTGGTTTGTAGCCAGCTTTTGAAGAAATTGAATATATATGTTTGAATGTGGGTTTTTTTTTTTGTTGTTTGTTTGTTTGTTTTGTAGTTGTAGGGTGCTTTTTCCTTTCAGTGCCTAAAAGATCTGTAGTAGATGTCTTCTGCTTGATATTCAGTATTAGTGACTTTTATCTTTCTCAGTTTTATTTTTGTCAGTCTGCTGGATTTAAATTTTTATTGACTTTTTTTAACAAAAAATTTATTTTTACCTTTACTTATTTCTGCTGTTATCTTTATTCTCATACTTCTCTCTGCCTGGTTCTATATCTTTCTTCATTTTCTTGAACCTGTCTCGATATTCCTGCTATAGCATTGTGGTACAATAAATTTCCCTCTCAGTACTTTTTTAAATGAAACATACATATCTTGGTGCCTATATTTTCGTTTTAGCTCCAAGCCTGTAAGAATCTCCTTTCATCTCTTTCTTACATAGATTATGTAGGAGTATAATGTTTTATTTTTTACTCATTTCTGGTTTTATTTCATTATAGATTGAGAACATACATCATAATTTCTATCTTTAAAATTTTGTTTGGTTTGTTTAATGGTCGAGGATATAGTATATTCCAGTAAACAATCTTTGGTGATTTGAATAAGAATAGTCCCATTAGGCTCATATATTTGAATGCTTAGTCACAAGGGAGTGGAACACTCTAATAGATTAGAAGGATTAAGAGGTGTGGCATTATTGGAGTAGGTGTGTCTTTACTGGAGGAGGTGTGTCACCGGAGGTGGAGGTTTCAAAAGCCCATGCTAGACCCAGTTCTCTTTCTCTGCTGGCGAATCGGGATGTAGCTTTCAGCTCCTCTCCAGCACCAGACCTGCCTGCTGCCACACTCCCTGCCATGATGATAATTGACTAAGCCTCTGAAGCTGTAACCAAGCCCCCAATATGCTTTCTTTTATAACAGTTGCCTTGGGCATGGTGTCTCATCACAGCAATGGGACAGTGACTAGTACACAAATCATGGAGGATTTTTACCAGGACACTTACTCTGCTGTTATTGACTACAGTGTCCTACACATGACTATGGGGTCATGTTGAATGATTGAATCGTTCAAAGGTGCTACATTCCTACTGTCTGCCTTACAATTCTATTGGTTATAAATGGATATGAGACACTGTACTGAAGTTTCCAGTAATATTTATAGATTTGGCCATTCCTTCAGCTCTTTTATGTTTTTCAGCTCATGTATATTTAGGGCTGTGTTGCTTAGTAATCATATACTTGGGATCACTTCCCCTCCTGGAGAGTTCTTTCTGCCATTAGGTGATAACTCCTCATTGTCTTTAGTAATTTTTCTTTTCTTTGGAAGTTAATTGTGTGTGTGTGTGTGTGTGTGTGTACTGCCTTAGAGAAATTTAATATTTTCATGGTAGATTTTTTTCTCTTTCTATTTTTAATCTATGAGCTGTTGAATTTGAAGTGAATTTTCTGCAAATAGTATATAAACGGGCTGTTTCATTAGCTACTCACTAATCTCTGTTATTTATTTGCATCTAAGGTAACTGCTGACATATTAAAGTGGTGAAAGTGGTGAAAGTCAATCTATTTTTATATTTCAGTGAACATTTTTTTAAATTCTTCTTGGGCTTTTTTGTTATACTGGAGCCTCTGCAAAAGAACAGTATCATCATCTTAGCTCAGCTTCAACAACCTATAACTACGAGGTAAATTTAAGCCTTACTTTAAGTACCCTACTTACAAGGCTCAGCCCATACCATCTGATATTACATACTGGGCTAAACATGGCCCTGTTAATTGAAGGAATCTAGTTCATTCTGTCTCATGTTCTATAGTGGGTCTCCATGTTAACGTGCTCTGGCCTCTACTGTCCTGATAATGACCCTGATGACATTCCTACTCTATTCTATGTCATTGTCTTCAGATCTGAGACAAACATGTCCTATTCTCCTTCTTGTTCCAAATGTAAGTTTTTACCCCTCCATTTCCTACAAGAAAATAGTAACCAAGTCCATTTTTTCTATGCATACTAAGGTTTCAAGACTGTTGAAGGGAAAGTAACCACAGACATCCAACAAGTGCAGGTTTGGACATGTCCACAGAACACTATTTGTGGCTGTACTATGCATGCTACACCCTGAATAAGGAATCACATGAGGCTTCACATTGCAGAGTTCTATTCCGGGTTGGGATGGCATCTATCTGAAATGGGTGACGTTTTTCTAAGTCATAAAAAGGTGGTAAACAATTTTAAAGTAGCCCTGGTTTCCCTTACAGCTAGGGAACTAGTTACTATTGCTGAACAGGTTCTAGAATATGAGCTTGGCATTTAAGACTGTCACTGTCTCTAGGTTCCCAAGCCTTGTGAGACTGCATTCTACCTCCTGTCAAATGTGTTGACACATACCCACGTCCCATATTAATTTGATACTGAGGATATGGATAGGTTTTTAGAAATTATTTGGCAACTCGTTTAATTTATGATTAGGAATGATTTCTTGGCAATCACTGCAGATTTCTGAGAATTCTTACAAAATGAGATAATGTGACTGATTATTTCCAAAGTGTAATGACATTTTAATGAATACTAATTTTAACAATTAATGTTGTTGGCACAGTGCTGCACTTCATAGACACGTAATTAAACATCTATTAACATTGGCATAGCAGTTTCAATATTTTGGAGGCAATAGTTTTTCAACTTTCAAACTTCTTATGGTTCTCAAAATGTAAGGGTTGGGCTTGTCGGAGGTTTTTCTTGAGGTCCTGATATATGCAAGGAGGATGTAATTTCTTGTCTAAAACCAGGAACATACTTGGCAGAGCCAGTAATGGACTGGGGCCAGGATCTTGGGAGCTTTTCCTTGATGCCCTGACATATAGAGAAAGAACACAGCTCCTTATCTAAAACAGGAATATGCTTGGCAGAGTTGGTAATGGCCTGGGCCTTTGGAGAGTTGTGGCTTCTGATCCTGAGAACCCAACCCTTCTCACCATAAAGGACTATGCCTATCAGCCCCAATGCCACTGTGTGTTCAGTCTGTAATGTTCAAGTTTCCCTTGTGTAACATTGTTTAGCTTCCCAGTGACTTCATCCCATTATATGATAGTTTCTGCTGACTTTGTCCCATTTTCCCCCTGGAAATGTATGTAAGATGCTGTACTTCTTAATAAGCTTGCTTGGCATCAGATAAGCTTTTGCAAGACCTCTAGATCCCAAACTTAACTGTCTCCTCATCTTCTGATTCCCTAGTCCTTTCTGTCTCAGGACCCTGACACTGAAGAGTGACCTGCTGCTGTTCTGTATTCAACTGACATGAATTTGGAGAGATTATCTTTACCTTCCTATGAGGTCTACTTTCTGAGTCCTCATTTCTGCCCTCTTGGGTTGATCCTTTCCCAGTCAGCTGAGAACATCAGTACCTACTCTCTCAGGCACCTGTGGCCTTTTAATGATAATACAAATGTACAGCATTAATATACTTCACAAAATACCATTTGTAGAAAATGAATGGCTTGACTTATTGTGGTCACTGCATGGTTCATACTCTCTCTGAATCAGGGTCATCACCAGCACCTAGAACAATCCTGAGAATGTAGTAAATGTTAAACGCATGCTTTTTAATGTTTTTTTAAATGGGCAAATAATACTAATAAAATAATTCTGAATGTTTCTAATGTATTAAAAAATATCAATTTGGGGCCTGGAGGAATGGTTCAGATGTTAAGAACACTTGCTGCTTTTGCAGAGGACTGAGGTTTGGTTCCCAGCAACCACATGTTGATTGAAAACTATCTGTAACTCCAATTTCAGGGGATCCAATGACCTCTTAATGGTCTCAATGGGCACTGCATACATGTGATACAAATAAACACATGACGTTAAAACACTCATACACACACACATACCAAAAAAAAAAACCCACTCATACACGTACACAAAAATAAATCTTTAAGAAAGAGCAGTTTTAAGCTTGAAGACCACTGCTTTAAAGATATTACCTACAGAATGAGAACAGCTTAGCAGCAAGATAATTCTGCATTGTTATTCAAGACACACAGCCCTTTGGAGTGGCAGCCTCAATGCTCAATGTCTTTAGAAGAATCTTGGTGATAGTTTTGTATAACTGAAGTTTTTCTTTCTCTAAATCAAAGCCTCATCTGCCACAAAGGATGATCTACATTTTCCTGAAGGGATATAAAACTACTTACAGCTTTGTGTTTATTTTTAAATGCACTTATCTTATTCGCATGACTATTTTGCTTGTATGTATGTGAGTGCACCACACGCATGCCTGGCACCTGTAATGGTCAGAAGAAGGCATCTAATCCCCTGGAACAGGATTATGAATGGTTGTGAACACATGTGAGTGCTGAAAACTGAATCCAGATTCTCAATAAGAGCAAAAAAAAAATGTTACTGTTGTTGGGCCATTTCTTCATCCCCTGCTTTCAGTTTTTAAATAGTGTGTTTTTAAGTTTTCCCCAAGTATGGTTACAAAAATTTGGCCTTTTATAAAAGCCAGAGTTACTTTGATGAAAGGCAAATTCAAAATTCCTAGGAGAATAGATTTAAATCAGGGAGCACTTAAAAATACATCTTATTATTTTCAAATATTTATGCAGTGATTGACTCCACATGAGTTGTGAACTTATATCCTACTCAGCTCATGTCCAAGAGGAATGGTGGTTTGAAATGGCTACAATTTTAGTTTACAGTTGCTTACAGTGTGGTTTTTACATAGAGCCCTTTGCAAGTAAGATAAACCATGTAAGGAGACCAAAAATGTGTGCAGTGTTGGTCTATTGTCACATAACTAATGATCCCAAAGCCCAGTGCTTAAACATTTATTGTATCTAACATGGTTCGGCAGATTGGTGGAGCTCAGCTGGAAGCCTCTTGCTTCTTATGCCCTAATTCTGTAAATCGCATAATGTCACATCTGCCACGTTCTTTTGGTCAAGCAAGTCACCATGAAGGCATTCCAAGTTTCAATAAGGTAAATAGACACGCTCTTGATAAGTCTACATTCTAAACTATTAAAGGAGATGAAAAAGACCAATGCTTCTGTTTTGGAGGATGCAGGCTACCACAGTATCAACTGGCAGATAAAGTGTTTGAGAGAGGGTACCATTTACTATTCAAAGACTATAAATCTGTACTCTTTTAACCTCCAAAAGTAAATGTTAATGATATGAACCATACTTGTCTGGTATTTTCTGTTTCAGGCACTAAACTAAACTCTTCATAGATCACAAATGGTATAGTTCTCATAACAGCATGTCTGAATAAGAATGACCCCCGCCACATACACACACACAGGCTCATGTGTTTGAATAGTCAGTCCTCAGCTAGTAGAACTGTTTGGGAAGGATTAGGAGGTGTGGCCTTGTTGGAGGAATTGTCTCACTGTGGGTGGGCTATAAGATTTCAAAAGCCTTTGCTATTCCCAGTTAGTTTGCCCTGCCTCATGCTTGTAGATCAAGATGTGAGTTCTCAGCTACTGCTCCAGCGCCAAACCTGACTGCTGCCATGCTCCCCACCGTGGTAGTTATAAACTCTAACCCTTGAAAACAGTAAGCCCCAAATAAATTCTTTTTTCTGAAAGTTTCCTTGATCATGTCTTACCGTAGCAATAGCAAGATAACTAAGACATAGCCTAATAGATATTATCACCAATTTGTGAAAGAGGAAACCTTTGCAAAGAAAGATTGAGCTACTTTCCCAAGATCACAGAAGCAATAAATAGGGTAGTTATTCTGGATATTTGATACTTTCCAATCCCAGTTTTTCTTGTTGAAAATATTCTCTTTGTTATAGCTGTATTAAGGAGATCCACTTTCTCTCTCTCCCATACACACACACACACACACATACACACACAAATATGAAACATTTATCCATAAATTAGCTAGAGAAGCAGAGCTAGAGAAAGACCTCTTGGGGCTGGGTATTGGAGAATGCATTACAAAAGTATAAATTCTGAAGAGTGATAAATGTGACTCACAAAATCAAAAGTGAACACATGTCTAGAATGCATTCATCATAATCATACCCATGGGGAAGCTAACTAGATGGGCTGAATTAAAGAGAAATTTAAAAAACAAGTGTGTCTGTTTGCTGCAATAAAAGAAGCTTGACCGGTCATTTTGACTTTAAAAGTGGTTAGTATTCCACAAAACAGAGACACTACATTCACACTCCATTTTCTTTCAGATAGAAATTATTTGTATCTCTCAGTCAATTCATTGGCATTGCTATGTATCTTAGTTTGTTTTCTATTCCTGAGATAAACGCCAAGACCAAAAGCAACTTGGGAAAGGAAGTGCTTATTTCGCTTTGCAGCTTATAAAGTCGCTCATGAAGGGAAGTCCTGGTAGGAAATCAAGGCAGGAACCTGGAGACAGGAACTGAATAGAGCGGAGACTCTGGAGGAGTGTTGCTTACTGGCTTGCTCCCCAGACCTTGCTCAGCCTGGTTCCTTATACCATACCATCCACGGCTACCTGCCTCAGGGGTGGTGCTGCCCGCAGCGGGATAGATAGGCTCTCTCACACTAACCATTAACCAAGGGGAAAAGAGCCACAGATTTGCCTACAGGCCAATCCGATGAAGATATCTTCTCAATTGAGGTCCATCTTTCCAGATGACTCTAGTGAGTGTGAAGTATACCAAGAAAAAAAATCTTGTTCACCATGAGACATACATTATCTGTGTTAACTTCAGCCACCATTGCAGACTTGTAAAATTGCTATTGATTAATAGCACACGTCCAGGTGAAATTTTTTTTTTCTAGTCTGTTAGATACAACCTCTCATAATACAATAAAGCTCTTTGGAGTCTCTATCCGCTGCATCTGAGATCTGAACAAATCTTCGTAACAGAAAACTCAGTGAGTCTTTGTCATTTGATTTGCTGCACGGAATCTGAACGTTTTATTGTTAAGTATCTTTTCGTCCTTCAGAGCATGTGGTACTGGATGAGTCCTGAGGGGACGCAGCACCTCATAGTCTTGAAACTGCCACCCTAGAGTGAAACACGAAGGCGAGAGTGGACGGCGGCATTGGTCCTGGCAAAGATCTCTGGGATGTGACATAAAAAGCATAAGCAACAAAAGATGCGAACAGACGAGCGCAACAGCATGAGACTGCGAGCTTCCCACAGCAAAGGCAGCAGGCCGAAAGGGCAATCTTTAAAGTTAGAGAAGGCACACTCACTAAGCATTTATTTGGTGAGGGATTAATATCAAAAACATGTAAGGAGTGTCTGGTTCCTCGGGGGACACGGTGCAAGGTAACTCCTGAGGTCTGCAGCATAGTGTTCTGTTAGCATAGATAGAAGACTGTGTTATGGACTTAATTTTGCTGCAGAGCGCCGCTAACGATGGTGTATCATAAACAGAAAATCGCTACTAGAAACTGATCCAGGACTGAGACATTAGCATTCACAGACAAAACAAGAATACTGAGACCAAAAACAAACAAAAGAGCCGGGCTTGGTGGCTGATTATTACATACCCAGATCCCAGGAGGTTGAGGCAGAAAAATTGCCAGTTCAGGCTAGCCTGGCCCAAAGTAAGTTCAAGGTGAGTAAGTTCAAGGTAACCCACCTTAGTTAATGCAATCAGATTACCCCCCTCCCCAGAAGACTTAGAGGTGGCTCTAGGTTTTATCAAGTCAATAATTCACACTGACCATCATAAAACATAAGAAAAAAATCTTAGCTATTTGCTCACATAGACTTAACCTCCAGACTCTTCATTTATTTATATATATCCAGATTTCATTTATCATTCTCTGTCTTTTCCTCTTCCTATTTCTTCTCTTTCTCCTCCTTCTTCTACTTCTCTCCCTCTCTCTCTCTCTCTCTCTCTCTCTCTCTCTCTCTCTCTCTAATATCAGTATGGGTATAAAAAGTAAGGCCTTACTCATGCTAAGCAAGAGTTCTGCTACTGAGAAACAAATATTCCTATCCCTCTTATTAATTTGGTTTTTTGCTTTTATTGTTCTGAGACAGGGTATCATGTACCCCACACTGGCCTTAAACTGGTTATGTAGGTGAGGACGGCCTTAAACCAGCTCCTGATCCTCTGCCCCTGCCTCCCAAGCTGGGAGTAGCTCTTTCTGGAAATAACTCTGTCTTTCAGAAGCTGAGTTTTTGCCTTACCTTGCAAGCAAGTTAATAGCATTCCCGGACACCATATGCAACTATGCACTCAATTTGTTTCCCTACTGTGTATTCTGCCTTTTTAACTTTCATGGAAACAATATAACAATCTTTACTTGCCTTGCACTTCCTTGGAATCAGCATCTACAGGCTAAGCTAAATGCATTCGTTAATCTTAAATTATGTACTGTTCCATGCCCTGACCCAGAAGGTCATTCAAGTAAATTATTTTCTTGTAAACTCTACTAATTTTTTTTATTATGATAACAGATTCTTTTTTCATATCATGTTTTCTGTGCTGTGTAATAAATATAACTGCAAAGCTCTTTGTTGGAGACAGATGACAGAAAACAGAGACAATTGGGAGACACATGGAGAAAAGTAAAGAATTCAAATTTGGGCTCGCACTTGGTCTAAATTACTCCAAGAGGTTTAATTTATTTATTTATTTTTATTATTTTTTAATGTGGCACTGTTATACCAGTGCCATAGTTACTAGCATGTACCACTGCATCTGGCTTATCATCCTTCTTTTAATTTTGAAATATGATGCTGTTAGGGCAAGCCGGGCGGATTTCTAAGAAACCACGAGACATACGAACCACTGCAAACGCGTGAGGCATTTATTAATAACCGGCTGGCGTCCAGGTCCCGCCTATCCCACGCAGGAGATGAGCATGGCGGGCCCCGATCCCTTCCCCCAAGGCACTTTTATGGGGTTCAGGGGAAAGGGGTCTGGGGATGGGGGCTCATGCAGCTGATTGGCTCCGAGCTCTCTATGTTAGACTAATTGGTTGGGAGTTTCGCGAGCACGGGATGGGGGGGGGTGAGGGCGTGGTCAACCTGTGCCCTTGGACTAGCCACCCTTGAGACAGGGTGGTGCCCGGGAAGGAAGAATCCCTGCTGATAGGTGGTGGGGAGGAGGCTGGGGAGGCTGTTCCTGGGAAGACATCCCCCTTCCCACATACGTGACTGCTAGCAAGTCAGGTGCATTCCTAGGTTTTATATTTCTTAAATCCTTTCAATGCCACTAAATTGCCTAAGCAATTCTGGATTATATAAAATGGAGACAGAGAGTAGAGCAACACCATTCATTCATTGCTTTCTTCTTCTGACTGTGGATACCATGTGGCTAGCTGCTTCTAGATCCTGTTAGCTTGACTTCCCAAAGTTTGATGGATAACACCTTGAACCGTGAGCCAAAATAAACCCTTTCTCCCTTAAGTTGCTTTTGTCAGGGCATTTTACCTGACAGGAACTATGATACATTTTAAATTCCTGTGAAAGATCATTGTTCTTTAAAGAATAACATAACAGTGAAGTGTGGGACTGAGTGCCTAAGTACAAATAAAAAGGGTAATAAAAATTCATGGAACCTGGGAGAGAAGAGATGGGAGCATACCACTACAAAGTTATTAATCCACACTGTGTCATGTTATTGCTTGAAGGTGTATGTGTGTGCACTAAAAATGCCTAGAAACATTTATAGTTAATAAAGCAACAATGGAAATGAAATGAAATAATTAAAACCCTTACTGTCTCTGAAAAAAAAGGGAAACACACACAAAAAGGAACCAGAACATATAACAGATGGGAAGAAGAAAACAAACAGCAAGATATTACATTTTAACTTAATTCTGAAACACTATACATTAGAAACAGAAGAATATGCCAAAAGTCTACCAAGACAGACTACTAAGTGAACAGCAAAGAGGAGAAGATGAATTCAAAGCAAGTAGATGTGAGGAAACAATAAAGCCAGAACAGAGACAAATGAAGGAAAAAACAGGGCAGCTACCCCTGAAATGCTCTGGCCATGAGGAGACAAGGATTAGCAGAGAGGAGGAAAGCCTCTGCTGACTCAGCCAAGTGTTAGCATCCTCACAGTAAGAGGCCAGAACAGTGTGAAGGGCACAGTGCAGAGAGCTTTGGAGAGAACCTGGCCTGGGTTCCCAGCTTGGTACTCTTTTCATGGCTCTGTGATCTTGGACAAATCACTTGCATGCTCGCATCCCTCACAGTATGTGCATGCACACTGGTATCTTTCCTGCCGGCCTGACAAAGTCCAGAAGATGAATGAGACAGGATAGGAGAGAGAAGTTTACATTAACCTGTAGTCAGATGTGAGCTGTATGGTTTGTTGAGGAGGAATTTGGAATTATTAAACTAAATCTTAAAAAAGGATGTTTTGATTTTGTGGTTGCAGGTCATCTCTGTGCTATTTTATAATGGCTAGCTGAAAGTTCAATGCAGCACTTGAGACAACATAAAGTGTAGCAGGACTCTGAGCTGAGATGTACAAACTAAATCTACTAGTCCTGTTTATGATCAGTCTGATCTTCCTTGTGAACTTCCAGCTGGAAGGGAGTGGGAAAGAATTCATTGTTGACCCCACATTCTACTGGCATAGCTGTCATTTAACACAAGTCCTATGAATTATGCTTGCCACTCCTAACTTTTTCCCTGTTTCACTTTGTCTCCAGGTGTAGTAAGCGGGAAGGGACTCACAGGACCTTGTCATGGCAGAGTGCCCTGGGCTTCATGTACCCTGTACTGTCACTTAGGTTTTGATGGCTGAGTTTTCTTGGTCAGAGCCTGGCTGGCTCAGATTCACGAAGGAATCCCTGAGTCTGTCTCTGACATATCCAGCCTCCCAGAGTGAGCCTTGCTGTGATAGGAGGGCTGCTGAATTGAAGTCCACTGGAGACAGATTTCGCTCCCACCCCCACCCCCACTCCCACGACCAGAGGAACATCCACTGCCATACACAAGGCATCTGAATCACATGGCTTTGTGGCTCCCATTGCCTAGCACAGCACAGCCCATTTCCAGGGCTTAGCATTGGAAAACAAAACTGCTCTCCCATCTGGCTCACTCACACTCATTTCCTACTCTCCCATCTCCCCTGGCTTCAGTCTGGAGGAGGAATAGAGGAAAATCAGGACACACTCCTGCTGACCACTTTACGGTCATGCCCCTGCCTCCTGAAAAGAGTGACTTTTTCTTCCCTTTTTTCACTGTCTCTTATCTTCATTTCCCATAGAGTCCCAGTGGGCTGTGTCAGCATATTCTAAGAGACATGAGATGGCTGCCTATTTCATGAGGATCTAGACAAGAGGAAAATAAAGTCTTTGTTTTAAAGCTAACTGAGGCTATCAGGAAGAAAACTGCAGAGCATGAAAGGTGAGGGACAGGACTCTAGGGCTCCATGCAGCTAAAATCATGAGCAGAGACACCTAAGAGCTGGAGGAGTTTAATAAGTTTTATGTTGTCAGCAAAGTCTGTAGAAGTTGAAGGAGGCCCAAGAGGAAGTTCCCTCCCACCCTGGGGTGATAATCCTTACAGAAGTCAACACTGAATCAGGAAGGATTAAGCTCATTGCTTTAATAATTGCACAGAGTCTTGTCTCTGCGTGAAAGATGTGTAGAGGGATTTTTTTTTCCTGTAGTCCTGGTGTTTTGACTAAACAGAAGGGAAATCTTGTTGTACACATCCTAAACTGATAGAGCTGCCCATCTCTGGACTCACCTTCCTTCCCAGCAGGCACTTCCTGCAAAAGAGTTAAAGCACGACAGTCATATGGATCTCCGGGAGGAGGGGCTGATGGCTGGGTGCTGAGCTGTAGATTGTTCAGTCCCATGTTGGTCTTGCCCTGAGAGAATTCTTGGGTTGGATCTCCCGAATCCATGTGTACATATTCCTGTAAAGATGCACAGAGGCCAGAGGAAGGCATCTGGTGGCCTGCTGTATCACTACCCATTGTGACAAGAGTCTCTCACTGAACTGAAGCCAAGCTGGCAGTCAGTAAGTTCCAGCCATCCTCCTGTCTCCGTTCCTGCCCTCTCCGGTTCTAGGGTTATTGATACTCATACAGCCGTGTTCAGCTCTTTATGTGTGACCTCTGCTCCATACTTGTGCAGCCAACACTCTTAGCTGCTCAACCTTGTCAAGTAAGCTCTTAAGGAAGTGAACTGTAGTGAACAGGGGTTGAAAATGAGAGTAATAAAATCCACAAAAACATATCAAAATGTAAGAAATCATTTGAGGAATTCTTCCCCAACAGTTCTGAGAATGGCTCATTATCTTGACTCCACCAGAAAGGCAGTGGAGAGCTACGAGCTATTCCAGGAACCCAGAACAAGGGGGATCCATCCCCTGCTTTCTCTACCCAAGTATTTACCAAAAAGCATCAGACTGCTGGTTATGAGAGAAATATCCCACCTCTGGAAAGTGTTTTTGAAGGAGTCATTTTTGTAATTTCAGAATTTGGATTCATGTTCCATACTAAGTCAAACTCTATGCCTTCCCAAAAGACCCTGTCGGTGTTCTAGCTTATAAATGCCATGTGATTTTCCATTTTGAGCCTAGAGTTTTTATTTACATCATTTTTTACAATGAATATCATTTTGTTTTCATAATATTTCTAGTAACATAGTTCAATTTGCTCTCTGTGTATTTAACTTCACTCTGCCTTCCTTGTCAAATATTAACCCAAAGACATGGTCCGATAGCTGAAGGCATGCAGAACTTTAAGTGGTATGAGAGACTGCATGGTGTTGTCATTTCTGAAATATTTGGCTCAAAGGAAATCCACAAAACACAAGCAATGACTTTGAAACAGCGTAGTGCTGGTTTTGCATTTGCAGATACCAGAAATACCTTAGATCATTCAGACCTGAGGCTCTGAATGAGTGGGGAACTGAGGATTGTCTCAAGTCATTAGAACACTGGGTGTCTGGTCCTCCCCGTACCTCTGTCCTCAACTCTTTGTAGTGGAGCCATTGGTAATGGTAGATATTTATTTACCCAAAGTGGCTGAAAAGAAAGTTTGAAATCAAATATTTGCCTTTTCTGTTATTAACTGTTTTACACAGAGAAAGTAACTTCACCTTCTTATTATAGCTCTTACTTATGAAAACTGGCATAACCATAGGTAACGTGTGTTTTCTATTAATTATATGAAATAATTCAACTAAAGCTCCCATTTCCAGATTCCGTTGGCACAGGAATTTTCATTATCATAGTAATGAGCTTTCATAACTATCATACCTTTTAGACTAACCAGGACAGAGGAGTATTGGCCTGTGAGGAATGGGACGACACATCCCAAATCAAACAGCTTCTGGAAGATAAAATCAGACCAATGGAGGCACCAGCAGTCATTAACAGCTACGCATATGTGACTGAAAACAGAGTCCCGGAACTCCCAGGAACGCCCTGAAACTGATTGTTACTGTAACAGGTTCCTAACTTGTAACAGATTCCTGTAGAGGAACACTTGGAAGAAGTTTTTGTTATTTTGGTTTCTTTAAAAACATAAAATGGCATTTGGATTAGGTTTGTGTTCCCACCCCAGGTAGGGTAGTTGTTTATTAGTTGGATTTGGAATGTTTGACTCAGGTGGCTATAATTTGGTTAGGTGCAGTCGTTTTGGCACCTGTAGCTTGTTGCATGCTGCAAAGGTTTATGGAAACTTGGCTTAGGGCATAAGAGGTCTGAAGCCCCGAGAGTCGGGGTGGGTGTTGATTGGTGGTTGGTTGGATTGTCATTGTTAGTGTGTTAAATTCTTTAATTCTTAAAGGAACAAAGTTTGGAGGGATTGAGTTAATATATCATGAGCTGAGATACTAGTCTGACTCATTGTCAGCTGGTTCTCTTCAAGCTTAGGACAGCCTAAAAGAGGCTGTGAAGATTTCTTCCTTCCTCTCATTCTATATCAAGGCCACCTGCAAAAGCGCTGGAGATTTCTTTCTATCCTTCCTTTCTCTTTCTCGAAGGTAAAGATTAGCTTACTGCTACACATTCCCACTGTGCTTTTTACCTTCTAACTATCAAAAAGGAAGGAAAGATAGAAAGAAATCTTTGCCACTCTTCATGTGGCCTTGAGAGAGAGAAAGAGAGAGAGGAAGAAATAATTGCTGCCCTTTTGGGCTGTCGTTAACTATCTGAAGCTTGAAGATCAGGAGCAGCTAAAAAACAGGTATATCATCTATCAAGTCAACCCACCAACTGCCAATTGCTGACTGTCCACTGCCTCCTTCATGTTCTAAGCAAGTTCCCAGAAGTCCAAGTGGCATCCAATCATAAGGAAGGCTACACAGGACAAAAAATTTATTTAAAATTTCCTGCTCTATATATACAGTAGTTAACACCAGCATTTAGATGCTTGAATTCATTTTTGATGTGCTGAGAAGGGAAATCTGTATTCAGATCTCCTTTCTCAGGTACCTTTTTCTTCCTACTTCCTAAAACTTAGGAGACATCTGGACATGTCTTAGGAGACAACTGGGAGTTGACAGTGAGAACCTACCACATAATGGAGTTGGTGTGATAGTCATGGTAGTTTGAGGAAGCTTGCAGAAGTCCCAGGGGAGGCAGCTATGGACTCTGGAAAACTTGAGCAATTTCTAGAGGTTGCTTAGCTAGCATCTGCTGTACCTCATAGATAAACAGTGCACAGGGAAGCAAAGTACAGTTATTGCAACTTTATATTGTTCAGTTACAAAAATCCTATACTTCCCAAGCTATCTGTAGGGAAGGATCTGTTACTTTCCCCGAATCTGTCAAGAAGGAGTTCAAAGACCTGCTCTGTAGATCTATGTTTGGTTGAGTCACATAGGACCCTGTTACACATTTAGCATTCTGAACTGGCCTGTGCTGTGCTCAGTGAGACAAATCCATTCATCATTCTTGGCCATCCCAGCAATGTCAAATTGCTATGAAAGTTTGGAGACGCTTCCCCTTTATACTTCACTGGTCACACATTTTGCGTAGCACTGTCCTGTCATAACTCGTCCTCCAAACTCAAAGGATGAAAAAAAAAAAAAGCAGCAATATGAAGATCCATTTTCAATCCTGAAAATAGAAAATCTGGAGCAGGTTCCTGGCAGCTACTCTGTGCTTTATATATAAATCTTGGCATCAGAAAGTGTGAATATTGATATCAGGCACACCTGTTTGGTGTTTTTGGATTCCAAGCCAGCTGCTTGCCAGCTGTACATCTGATGGAAGTGTCTTTCCTCTGAGCTTCTATTTCCTTTGTAAAATGGTGTGTGTGTGTGTGTGTGTGTGTGTGTGTGTGTGTTTTATGTTTATAAATTCCTAACATAGTGCACAGGAATTAGCAAAGAATTTTGTTTCCTTCTGAATATGTGAAGAGTCACAGCCTAAGCTTTCAGTGTTAATTGACCCTAGATGCTATCTGTGGTTTGGATATGTGTTGAGCACCCTCTGAGCTTTCACAGACTAAGATGGAATCCTTAATGGGTATTGTCAAAAAGGTGAAAATTTACTTAGACCATAGTGTTTTGAGGTCAATCCTTTGGGCACTGATAAGTATTAATAATGGTCACCAGGGTAGGACCCAACTATTAAATGCTGGTGGCTTTGTAAAGAGAGGGAGAGAAGCATCCAGGCAATGTGCTCCTGTCTCTTGCCACGTGACTCTGCCGGCAGGATGGCTGTGCCTAGTTATGCCCCTTGAGCCACCAAAACCATGAGCCCAAATAAACATCTTTATAAGTCTTGTCTATCTGGATTACACTAGATTCACCATGTTAATATGTAAGCATTTTAATTCTCCTTTATGGCAGTTCTGGATACTTTCAGATCTGGTTTTAAGGAAAACCATGTGTTAACACTATGGAAAGAATGTAGGACTATGGTAGAGGTTCTTAAGCTATAAACAAACAAATCTTTCTCTGACAGCTCTGTTAACCTGAAGATTCCACAGCCCAGCCTTCAGCATGTCCAGCACAGCTTTTCTTGAGTGAGGCCCTGGGTTTGTAAGGACCACCTGGCCTCACTTCAGATGTCTGTGATGCAGGTGGTTCCTGAATGATGCTTTTAAAATGCTGGTTAGAAAAGGGTATCACAGAAGGTCCTTGGAAGCGAATGGTTCTGTATCTTGAAAATGATGGTAAGTACATGGACCTCCACATGCAATAAAAGCCGTAGAATCAAAGTACACACATGTGACCAGCCTCAGCTCTCAGTATTGTCACTTCCCATAGTTCATAATCCTGATTTTTCTAACCAGCAGTGAAAAGTTCAGACAATTTTTCTCTTAATAAACCAATGAATTAGCCAAGTGCCAGCTTGGATGGGCTGACTTTAGATTTCTATGATGTTTCTCAGTCAGGTACAAATTCTACAACTTGAACCTAAAAGTAAAATGCATTCCATTTTCTAAGTGCAGGCCTGCCATCATGATTAGTTAAGTGGATGGATTAATATGCTCTTTAAGTACATTGGGAAAGCTAATGCTCCAGAAAGTAGATCACTTCCTTTACTGAAATAGACATTTGTTCTTGCAACTGTACTTTACACAGTCTTCTCCATCAATAATTTAAAACTAACTAAAGGTGTTAGAGATCTGGGATTCCTACTGATGCCAGTGTTGTTTTCATGGTAATGTAGCCATTTGTATAAAATTAACTCCTGTTCGTTTACTCAAAGGGGAGTCGGGGTTGTGTTTATTTAATGGCATCAGGGAATCAGGAATGTTTTCATCTGGCATGACTAGTTAGGCATGAGGAAAGAATTATATTTTTAAAATACAAAATTAAATTCTTATGGGTAAATCATATAATATACGATTTTCTTCAGAATAATCCAGGGAGAAAGTGGAGAGGGGTATAGAGGGAGGCAAATTGGATCCAGCTAGCTTGATGCTGAATCTGGATGATGGATAAATGGGGGTCTATTATCTATTTCTTTGCTTTCATAACCTGTTTGAAATGTTTCACGAGAAAATGTTAGGAGAAATGGGGAGGCAAAGTTATAAGCATCCTTAGAGAAGCACATAAGAGAAAGTCTAACCTTCACATTGTGCTTGTCTGAAACACGAAATAAACCAATAGGAACTTCACATTTCCTTTCAAGGACAGAGAGTGCTCCTGAATTGACCACCTAGGAACAGTAGGCTAGGTGTCTTCTGTATGGCAGCATGTCCAGCTCACCCCTACAGTAAGCACCAGCCCCTTTTCAGACCTCAGTTTATATCTGAAGTCTTCATATCACAGCTGTGCACCAGTTGTTCTGGAAAAATCTTCAAGAGAGTAAGAGAAATATTTGAGGGATATTATTGGTTTAACTTATATTTCATTTTTGCTTTATATTACTTCCAGGATTTTAAAAATCCTAACAGAAGAGATAATGCATGTTTTTAACATTCTTAATTTATTTAGAAAGTAGGCTATCTCCAAAGCTTTCCTGCTGGAATTTCTTTCTGCTTCCTTTCCTTATTGATGGCAGGGGATGGCCATAGGCAGACTGCCACTAGGAGAGAGGCTTCAGGGCTCTTAGAAGCAGAGTTAAAAGTTCAGAGAGATACTGAAATGGGAGTGAGGGGACAGACTAGGCAGATCTCTGAAGCTCCATTGGCCAGGCAGTCCAGCCAAATCCATAAGCTTCAGTCACTGAAAGACCTTGTCTCCAAAAATAAAGATGGGAGTGATTAAAGAAAGACAGCCAATGCCAACCTCTGGCCACTGTGTGCACGCACACTCATGCAAGCCCACCACATACTCACTTGTGATATACATAATAGCAAGATGATATACCACACAGAGAGAGGGCTGGGAGAGAGAGAAAAGGAGAAAAGACAAAAATAGAGGGGAGAGAAACAGACAGAGATGTAAGTTAGAGAATAAAGAGAAATGAACTTGAACCCAGGCTTGGCACACATACTCATGATTGTGTGTACCCTTCAACCACTCATAGAAATCCTCTTGTCTTTTAAAAACACATTTTCCCTGGGCTTGCATTTCTGGTTCAGCTTGCAAATAGCTATCCCTTGAGTCATTTTGAAACTGCACAAAGCTCTGGAAGACAAAAACAACCAATCAATCACACACAGACACACACACACACACACACACACACACACACACACACAGAGCCAACTAAAACACTGGAATGACTAACTCCTATCTTCCTTCCAGCAAGCATTCCTTGAGGATTTCCAGGGTGTAAAGTAGTTTAGGCAGCTTGAGAGTTTCAGCTTGTTTGGAGATGAAATGTGCATGCCGATGGAGAAAGAAAACAGCAACAATTAAAAACTTACCCACAGTCCTGAAATAAAATGACCCACATCATGTCAATGTGTACTTGTAAAATGAAATATATGGCTAGTGATCATAGACATTTCTAAATTATCTCAAAAACAGAGCTCTGCAGCTTAAAAAAACTGAGCCCAAATTAATGTACCAATTTCCCAAGAGTCAAGTTATCACTGGCTCTTGTTTTAAATGAAATATTTTAATAGTTATCATTTGCTGAAGGTCTGCAATGTATGAGGTAAGCCACATTGTTTTTTCTCTTCACTTTGAACTTGCAAATAGGAATGATAGTCTATGAGTTTGAGATGAGGAAACTCAACAAGTTAAGAATGGAATCAATTGTGTAAGGAGGTTTAACAAGGCCTAGACTCCCACAGTGTCTCCTTTTAAATCAAGCATCTCAAGCATCCCTGCAGATCCTATTCCAACACAGTGTGGAAAGAGGTAGTTCATTCAGGAAGAGAAGGTCTTTGGAGTCTGATATTTTGCCTACCTCTACCAACAGCAAAAGAATGTGGTTAATACAACTCATTGTTCTTGCTTGTGGAAACCATGGACTTACTGGTTGAAGCTAGCTATGTGGTTATGAATATAAGTACCCCCTAAACAATGCCAGTGTGCTGGTTAGTTTTATACCAACTTGACACAAGCTAGAGTCGTCTGAGAGGAGGAAACCTCAGTTGAGAAAATGTTTCCAAACGATCCATCTGTAGGGCATTTTCGTAGTAAGTGATTGATAGGAGAGGGACCAGTCCACCGGGTGGGATCAGGGAGGGGGCAGCCCTGAGCTGATAGTCCAGGGTTCCCTAAGAAAGCTGGCTGAGCAAGCCATGAGGAGCAGCCAGTAAGCAGCACCCCTCCATGGTCCCTGCATCTGTTCCTGTCTACAGGGTCCCACCCTGTTTGAATTCCCGCCCTGACTTCCTCTGATGGTAGACTATGATACAGAAGTGTAAATGAAATAAGCCCTCTCGTCCCCACGTTGTGTTTTGTCATGGTGCTTATCACAGCAGTAAAACCCAAAATAAGACAACCAGAGCTTCACGTTACTACGTGCTTTGGTTGCTTTTACAATATGACAATACCACACTAAAACAACTTGACAGAAAAAAAGATTTATTTTGAGCTCATGATCTGTCGGAATGTCAGTACATTATGACAGGGAGGGCATGGCAGGGAAGTTCATGGTGGTAGGAGAAGTGGTGAAGTCTATTCACATCATGACAGAGGAGGCAGGAGAGAAACAGGACTGCTTATACCTTTCAATGTCCCAACCTTAGTGACCCACAGTAACCAGCCAAACTAACCCCCTAAAAGTTCCCCAGCTGTGGAACAAGAGCATCAAACATGATCCTGCAGAATATATTCAGATCCAAGTCAAAATATCACCCAAAGAAACTTCCCTGTGACCAAGGGGACAGAGAGGGAAGAGGATTTAGTGAAAGCTGAACCTTGAGGATCTGAATGGTTCCTTGGTGCCTTAATTCTCTGAGAGCCCAGGAATAGCATATTCTTCAGCTGGATGATTGTGGGATGCTTTATGAAAATTTTACAACACTTTGCATTCTGAATGATGACATTAGCACTGAGAGGCATCTGGTAGATTCTTTTCCAACACTATCTATTCCTGAGTTCCACTTTTAGAAGTCCTAAGCCCTACCTCTGAGCATAGTGTGTAGGGTACTTTGAATGAAAATGGCCCCCATAGGCTTATATGTTTGAATACTTGGTTCCCAGTTGGAGGAACTGTTTGGGAAGGGTTAGGAGGTGTGGCCTTATTGGAGGAGATGTGTCATCGGAGGGTGGGTTCTGAGGTTTCCAGAGACTTGCACCACTTCCAGTGAATTGTCTCTTCTTCATGCTTATGGAAACATATGAGCCCTCAGAAGTTCCTCCCACCATCCCTTGGCTCTGCCATTATGGACTCTATCCCTCTGGAACTGTAAGCTCAATTAAACGATTTATTTTATAATTTCCATGCTCATGATGTTTTGTCACAGAAACTAAAAAGTAAGAGAGTTATGTGAGGCATGAATGTCCCCAGGAGATTCTGAATAAATGAAGTTCCAGGGTTACCTATGCAAAGCGTGCTCATGGCCAGTGAACTGTGTAAAAGAAAAGTATTATTTTTCCCATGTTGCAAAGAGAGATTGAAAATAATTTCTTTGTGTCCAGCCTGGAAGAAATCTACCTTCAACTCCAAGATTCTAAATCACAAAGCTGGCTGCAGCTTTAAATGCCTGTGGAAGGTATATATGTGTGTATTTATGATTTTTATATGTATGAAACAAAGCCTATCTGAAATGTTAAATACGGAATCAGGAAGATTCCCAGTGATTTTCAGAAGTAAATTGAATTTGGCTGAAAGGCTGGTTTATTACACCTGCCTGCCCATTTTGTTATTCCATAAATACTTTTTCATGTAATAACGCACACCAAGACATGCTACCCATGGGAAAACCAGAACATAGTTGAGCAGAAACCAGCCAGGTAAGTGGACTCAGGTAGATTTGCTTGAAGGAAAACCTTCAAGCCAGCTAAACTATTAGAAATTCCTCTTCCTAAGATAGAGCCATTTTTCTTTCTGTATGGATTCCCACTTCCTGTGATATTGAGATGAATGAGGGCCTTATAAATAGGCACTTGCAATGTTTGTTGAATCAATAAGTGGGTGCAGGTGAGACAACACTCCACAGGAGTCAGATGGAATGTCATCTCCCACAGAATAGGTATATAACAGTATTTTTGGATTGAGAAAGCAACTTCTGTACTTGTAGACATAATTTGGATGCATCTCAGAATTTTTTTAATGCAATTACTCATATACTTGTATCCTTGCTCAAAGCCTGCTTAAATCCTTGCCCTAATAGAATTGCCTTTCTCCTGATCACCCTGGTTCTTGCTGAGCCTTCCCCACATGTGAATATTATAATCTAATAAGCTTTATCACTATTTACTTCAGAGTAGAATATCTAATTAGTTGCATTTGGAAACAATTAATTCTGTCACTCTGCCCTTGGAGACAGTAGGTGCCAAGCTTCTGGTCATCTGCAGTTTCATTCCAACTCTGCTGCTGCAACTGTTTGCATTTTAACCACTTCATGAAAGCTCAGTGTAGCGTGGCTTACAGTAATAAAATGTGCAGTAGGATACTACAGGAGAGTTTAGAGGAACAATCATGTGTCCAAATCTGAGGTCTGGGCTCAAGCTGGAAGTGTTGGCAAACCCTGCTAACTACAGGGTATGTGTTTGACTTCTGACACCAAATTGAATCATTTTGTCATTGCTATTAGCTCCTTCCCAGTTATCTATTTACAGTTCTGAACATTGTTCAACCTCGAAGCACCACCCTTCACAGTCAAGTGTCAAAAGATAGTGACAGACTTTTGTTTCTTTTCAATGTAATAAATATCTACCCTCAGTTAGCCTTGAAAAGGAGGCAGACAATATACTGAGGATGGTGAGCCCCTGAGGAACAGACAGTAGACTAGAGAGGAAGAGATCGATGACTATGCTAGGTCACCACCTGCTGTAACTGATTGAAAGATCAACAATCAGTCAACAGAGGTATGTTGCTTTGGGTATTAGGTGAAAATCAATATATATCCCTCTCTTTCTCTCTCTCTCAGTCTCTCTCTCTCTCTTTCCCTCTCTCCCTCTTTCTCCCTCGTGCACATAGAAAGAGAACCTGATAAGTATGAAACACCTCAAAGCATCATGTGTGTGCATGTGTGTGTGTGTGTCTGTGTCTGTGTATGTGTGTGTTTTAGTGCTGGGGGTCTGAAATCTTTCACAAGTTATGAAAGCATGCTACATTAATCTGCATTCCCATTTTAAGGTTTTAGTTACTGATTTATAGTAAGCTATGTACAGTGTTTCCCAAAACCATTTTTTGCTTTTTTCGAGACAGGGTTTCTCTGTTGTAACTCTGGCTGTCCTAGAACTCAGTCTATAGACCGGACTGGCCTCAAACTCACAGAGGTCTGCCTGCCTCTGCCTCCTGAGTGCTGGGATTAAAGGCGCGTGCCATCACTGCCCAGCTCAGTTTCCAGTTTTATATAAGAACTTGGTGAATAACCGTTTCCCGAATGAAATGTTTTAAATCTTGGGTTAAACTTCTATTTAGACCCCAGTCTCCTACAGTGTCCCACAGATAAACAGTAAAAATTTTGGGGAGGTGAACTTCTGGTACTATACTGTTCTCTCTTCCACCTCTCCCTCTCCCTCTCCCTCTCTCTCTCCCTCTCCTCCTTCCCCTCTCCCCTCTAAGCTGAAGGGCAAACCCAAGGTCTCTGCCATACGCACACTAGACAAGCGCTCTGCCACTGACCCACACCCCACCACCACTGCTGTTTTGTGTCACCAGAAACATCCACATTCCTTCTGCATATTCTGTGGGCAGTTGCAGAATCACCACACAGGCAGGGAAGGGTAGATATGTCAGATATGTAGTCAGATCAAAGTGTGCGGCCACAGCAGAGGCCAGAGCTCCAGTTTGTTGTACCAGTCCAGGCTTGAGCAACCACCTGCTGCTGTTTAGTTGTGTCTTGGCTCTTGTCAGCTCGCTGAGTATGCAGAGAAGGGGCTCTGCTGCAGTGACATCCTGGGAGGCAGACTGATGACTACTGTGTCATTCTGATCAATCCCTCCACAGGTCGGCCTTGAGGATTTTTCTGGGGTCCTGGTTTTCCAAGTCACCCCACTCATTTGGAAAAAAGCAAGAGAGAGAGAGTGAAAGAAGAAAGAAAGAAAGAAAGAAAGAAAGAAAGAAAGAAAGAAAGAAAGAAAGAAAGAAAGAAAGAAAGAAAGAAAGAAAGAAAGAAGGAAGGAAGGAAGGAAGGAAGGAAGGAAGGAAGGAAGGAAGGAAGGAAGGAAGAAAGAAAGAAAGAAAGAAAGAAAGAAAGAAAGAAAGAAAGAAAGAAAGAAAGAAAGAAAGGAAAGATGGAGCTATTTTGCTTCTTTACATCTCTACTTGTAAACAGGGATAGAATGTTCTGACTGCAACCAAACACCGTGAAGCATGATACAGTCCTGATCAAAGGCTTAGACTCTGATCCTAGGAGATCATAGTCAGAGGCGTTGGGCTGAGTCTGGGGTTTAGGGAGGACTCTCTTCAATCTGAGCAGCCAAGGCAAGGCTTATACTAGCATTTAGAACACCCTACGGTAGATCGTTTTCCAAAATAACTGCAATATTTCTTACCTACCTTGTTTTCAAGGTATCTGTCACTTTGCCAATCAAGAGACAGAGCCTGCTGTCCAACCTCTGAAAAATGACCTAGCCTTTAGATTTGTTTTGTGGCATACAATGTAAATAACATTTTGGGGACTCAAGGCTAGACCTTAAGATTCCTAGCATTTTTTACTTTCTATCCTTAAAACAAAGGCACTGCTCGGAGAGTGTCTAGGTGAGGGTTTCTATTGCTGTGATAAAAATCATGATCAAAAGCAGCTTGAGGAGGAAAAGGCTTATTTCAGTGAATAGCATGTAGTTCATCATCTAGGGAAATCAGGGCAAGAACTCAAGGCAAGAACTTGGAGGCAGGAACTGAAGCAGAGGCCTTGCTCCTCAGAACTTGTTCAGCCTGCTTTCTTAAACATCCCAGGACCACCAGCCAGACATGGCCCCACCCACAAGGGGCTGGATCCTCCCACATCAATCCCTAATTAAGAAAATGCACCACAGAGTTGTTGTCAGACATTTTCTCAATTGAGAATTTCTCCTCCCAAACAAATCTAGCTTGTGTCAAGTTGACATAAAACTATACAGCACAGAGTCCTGTGGAAAAGATATTCCAATGCAATGAAGATACATGGCTAAGCAGAGAACTGAAACACCAAAGCCAATACATCTATCAAGTACTGATGTAAGCAAGGCCATCTTAAACCTTCTGAATGCAGACGCATGAGTGAGTTCAGCTGAAACCAGAAGAGGAGCAGTTCCACCAACCTGCAGAGTCAAGAACCACAGTAAAGCACTAGCGTTTTAAGCCAATGAGTGGGGGGCTGCTTATGCAACACAGGCCAAGACACCCTCAACAAATGGCTTTAAAATTGAGGCTTTTGAAGTAGAACCATCTTTATTTTCATGTCTGTAGGACATCCGAAGGAAGAAGGAAAGCAGAGCACAATATTCATGAGGAGGAAAAAATACAACAAAGTCACCCAATGTGCTATAGCTGAGAAATACAACCCAGAGAGGCCCTCAAATGGCTCTGTGCTCTGTGTAACCGATGCCGCAAGTGTCAATACCTGTCACATAGCAGGTATTTATAGGAGGAGTTGTATTCTTAGCTATTGGTTCCTTGTGGAATAACGGTAGATCAGAGAGCCTGATGTTCCTCAGAGAGATGGTGATCACAGGCACCAGCTTGCTTGGGGACTCGCTTTACACAGAGGGCTCACAGGCAGTGAAACCACTCAGAAGTTCCTAATTTGAAATACTGTACCACTGTTCTAAGCTAGACAGAAAAAGGTAATTAAGAGCCTGATCTACTGGAAGAGTTCCCCTGTTTTCTTGTGAGATTCTCTTTATTTCTAGCAAGGGTTTTTTTACATTTCCAAAATATGCTACAGTCTTTTGAGAAAGTGACTGAAAGGGGCGGCTGACAGATTTTATTGCAGTAAATCTCTGCAATGATTCACCCATCGTTGCCCCTACTCAATATCTTCGAATCCACAGTGTCCACAGATCCTTTTTACATATGAATTTCAGGGGGAAAGTCTAGCCATAGGAAAGGCTCTTCCACACTGATACTTCAGTAGCTGCCTTTCCCCAAAAAAGAAAGATTACTCGGATTTACAACTTCATCTGTGTGTCTCATTTGTGACGGCGTGAAAGCTCATTTAGGAAAGAAAGGAAGAAGAGGATGCCTACTAAGCACTTCTTATACGCTGGATATTTTACTGATGTCACTTAAGAGGGTATTAGTAATAGTCCTCCGGTGAAAGGGTGGAGCCTTAGACAGAAGGCACCTCCATATATACACTCCCCATCACCCCATCACCATGATTTTAAATGTTTATTGAACTCCAGCTCATGTTGCCATCTTTCTATGGATACTTGTTGCTTTATAAAGCACCCCCCCGTGTGTGTGTGTGTGTGTGTGTGTGTCCGTCCCCTGGATAGTTGTTGTTAGCTTGGCTATAAGTCATCTGAAAGGAGGGAACCTTAATTGAAAAAAATGCCTCCATAATATCAGGCTGCAGGCAAGCCTGTGAGACATTTTCTTAATTAGTGATTGATGGAGGAGGGCCCAGCCCACTGTGGGTGGTGCCATCCATATCCTGGGTTCTATAAGAAAGCAGGCTGAGCAAGCCACAAGGAGCAAGCCAGTCAACAGCACCCCTCCATGCTTCTGCATCAGCTCCTGCCTCCAGGTTCCTGCCCTACTTGAGTTCCTTCCCTGACGTCCTCCAATCATGAACAATGATGTTTAATTATAAGCAAAATAAGCCCTTTCCTCCCCAAGTTGCTTTTGGTCGTGGTTTTTGAAGCACAGCAATAGTGACCCTGACTAATACAACAGTAGTGCAAGTGTTGGGTGTGTGTGCGGGCCAGAGGACAACCTTGAGTTTTGTTCTTCAGAAATTACCAGCTTTGTTTTATCAGACAGAGCTTCTCACTAGCCTGGAACTTACTATTAAGCTGGATGACCATTGAGCCCCAAGGACACCTGTCCTTACCTCCCTAGCCCTGCGATCACAAGTGTACACCACTGATCTGGCTTCTCGTGGGGGCTGAGAGGCAAACTCTGAACTTCTTTCTTATACATTACTAAGTTAATTCTTTCCCTAGTCCAAACCGTCTTTGAATTTTTAGCAATCTTTTCAGACAGCTTCTCATTATGTAGCCTAGGCTGCCTCCAACTTGAGATGCTCCTGCCTCTGTCCCCTGAATGCTGAGGTTACAGGCATATGACACCACACTGCCAAATTCTTATTCCTAGGAATTTTTCCTTCTGCAGCATGGGAATCTTGAGTGCGGGGATCATGAGCAGAGTGAGATTTTGCTGATTAGATGGTGATTTCTAGGGCCCTTTTGATTGGTTTTCCTTTTCATTCTATAAATAGCAAGAATATGTCCATGTCTTGTATTTTAAGCCCTGGTAGTGGCAGTGGGACAGAGTAACGCATCAGTTCTTTCGGAAACTCAGCCAGAAGCACTGCCTTCTGGGACACGCTGAGCTTGCAGTAAGCAGCTTTGTCACTAAAGCTGCCTGGAGGTATTTGGAGATTTTTCCATCACTAAAATGGGGGTGGGGAGGTCCCAAAAAACAAAGTCCTAAAATGTTTGGTGTTTGCATTCTAATGTGAAATTCCAATAAGAAAATATCTTCCTTAATGTTGTCAATTAATTGACTGGAAAAGTATACTTTATTTTTCAAAAAGTTTAAGGCTTTTTGTTCCCCCATTCTAGCTAAGTTCCCTGCCCATCTGAACATCTATTTTTTTTTTATCACTGTCTACATGATCCAACACAACTCAGGCTCAGAGATCAAAACTTTCCAAAGCAAAATATTTTTATTGAATATGGCTTTCAGGCTGACCCACCAGGAATGCAGCCGACTCAGGAGCTGACTGCATACCTGACTCAATTCTTGGAACAGTATTTAAGCACAAAAAAAAAAAAAAAATGCAAACATCTGTGTCAGCAAAGAGCAGGAGGCATAAAGAGCAACAAAAAGCAGAAGTCTGTTCATCTCCTCAGTTTGCAATTTACAAACAACATCCTGATCAGGAAGCCTAAAGATAACACCTCGTGTCTGATTTCTGCAGGTGCAGGAGGGTACAGTGACAAGAAGGAAGAAGGGCTCACTTCCACTGAGAATCTGGCTTTAGCTTCACCCTAGGGGTTAGGCTCACTTGAGGCAAGATAGTTAAGTCCAGACCTCGTACCACGCTGGTCCTGCCATCTCAGAGCCAGTTACAGAAAGCATGAGTTTCTGTCGTTTTGTTTTTGTTAAAGAAGATGGACATTCTTTGGAACCGGTTTTAAGATATTTTTATTCTTATTAATTTTGGGGGGACTCAGGCTGGAAGAGGGCTTTGGATCTTCTGGAGCTGGAGTCATAGGCAGTTGTGAGTCTCGGGAGGTGGGTGCTGAGAACCCACTTCCAATGTCTGGGGGAACAGCAAGAGACACTGAGCCCTCTCTCCAGCTCCTGAAACAGATTTTTTTTAATTCATAATTAAATTTGCTTGTATTTCTCAGTGTGAAACTTCCATTTCAAAGTGTGCACTCTTGGGCCCAGCAGACTGCAGACCTAGAGTGACATGGCCTGCATGATCCTGTGATCTGACCTCTGGCTCACAATGAACCAGCTGCACATCATCTAAAGCTGGGCGCTCCTAGAGCTGACTATTCCAGTGGCTCCTCTCCTTTTCTTTCTTTCTTCCTTTTTTTTTTTTTAAAATGGCTTCATATTACACCAGGACACCTGCTCCTCCTTCAACCTTTAGTTTCCATGCTCCATTCATAGACTTTTCTTCAAAGACTTTAACACCTTTCATGGAAGGAGCAAGTGACTTATTTTCAAAAAGCAATGTGAACTTTGAAGTGATTTTTTTTTTCTGTTTTTCACACAGACTTAGGAAGCTGTTTTAAACTGTTAGAAATTGACACTGACTTCTCTCTTCCTGTGTCAATAGTTCAAACTATAGGTGTATGGTGCTCTAGATCATTCTTTTGTAAGTAGATTTTTCCTTCCAATGAAGATCAGAGGACTCTTTCCTTCAGTCCTATATAACCAAATGAGACTGGTCTGTAAACTCTTTCATTTCAAATACTTCCGGCTGGTCCAGCTGAAGGTCTTTAACTCTCTATCCTCATCTGCCTGATCACTATAGCTGGGGGATTCAACTTCTGATTTCCAAAGGCTCGTCTTCATAACACAGTGACTTATAAATTTTTGGATGGTATCTTAGGTAGGGTTACACTTGCTGTGGTAAAACACCATGACCAAAAGCATCTTTGGGGGAAGGGTTTATTTCACTCACATTTCCATATAACAGGTTATCATCAAAAGCACTGAGGGCAGGAACTCCAACAGAGTAGGAGCCTCGATTCAGGAACTTATGCAGAGGCCATGGAGGGGTGCTGCTTACTGACTTGGTCTACATGGCTTGCTCAGCCTGCTTTCTTATAGAACCCAGGACCACCAGTCCAGGGCAGGGGTGGCTCCACCTACAATGGGTTAGGCCCTCCCACATCAATCACTAATTAAGAAAATGCCCCACAGGCTTGCCTACAGCCAGATCTTATAGATGCATTGTCTCATCTAAGGCTCTGTAGTATCACTTCTTACCCAGGAGCGCATCCCTGGCCACGGCTTCTTTGTCTGCTTGCCCGGCAGCGAAGCAGCCCTAGTTACCTGTAGCTAGCCACTGCTAGGTGGAAAGCAGAGTGGGAATGTGGTGTGTGGTGTGGTCCTTCAGCATGCATCCATCTGTCTTTGGTGGGAGCTCTGTGAGCTGCCAGTGCAGGAACTCAGAAAGACGGCCATCAGAAGGGTGTTCTCTCCTTATTGCAAGAGTTAGGGTACATTTATAGGGTGCAGAAGGGGGGGTGGGTCGTTAGTTCCAAGAATAGGACCCAGTGGTTAAGACGAGGATTTTGGCATAGCTTCATCTACATGTGGGGACTCATCCCTATGCTTCCAGCTACAGCGCAGATAAGCACCAACCAAGCCACACTCCTTTACTTCTGGGAGGCAGGCAATATTTAATATCTAGCTGGGTTCTAGCTGGGACTAAGGTGGGGAGCAGCTGAACTCCTGTCACTCTCAGGATGAGAAATCTGGGATTCCAGGCCAGCTTTGACTCATGCTCTAGGACCGTCCCACAAAGTTCCCTCCTCTCTAATGTCTCTAGCTTGTGTCAAGTTGACATAAAATCAGCCAGCCCACCCCTTGTCAACTTGAAAAGCAAACACATCACTGCTAAGCCACAACCTTTCCTTTCTAGTTCATCCCCAAGTTTACACACTAATGAAGATATCACAATATACTTTACAAACTTAAAGAGTCCTGCAACCTTACAAATTCAACCCTTTAAAAGTGTCTCTTTAAAAATATTCAGTCTCTTTTAAAATCCAAATTCTCTGTAAAACCCTAAAATCATTTTTAAAACACTTTAAGGTCTCTCGACTGAGGTCTCCTGGAAAATCAGAATTAAATTGAGTACTAGCTTGTTCAAAAGGGCACAGTCACAGTCTGAACAAAGCGAAATCGAATTCCAGCAGTAAAAACAACTCAGTGTTCAATGTCTGGGATTCACTCACAATCTTCTGGGCTCCTCCAAGAGGTTTATTTGTTTATTTGGCTTACACTTCCATATCATAGTCCATTCCTGAAGGAAGCCAGGACAGGAACTGAAGCAAGGCAGGAACCTGGAGGCAGGAACTGATGCAGAGGCCGTGAAGGGTGCTGCTTACTGGCTTGCTCCACATGGCCTGCACAGCCTGTTCTCTTTTAGAAGCTAGAACCACCACTCCAGGGCAGGGGTGGCACCACCCACAATGAGCTGGGCCCTCCCCTATCAATCATGAATTTTAAAAATGCCCTATGAGCTTGACTCTACCTAGATCTTATGGAGTAAATTTTTTTTTAATTTAATTGAAGTTACCTCCTCTTAGGTAACTTTAGCTTGAGTCAAGTTGACAGAAACTATCCAGCACATACTGTATTTTCATTATCTATTCATCAGTTGGTGGGCATTTAGGCTGCTTCCATATCCTAGGCAGTGTTAAACATGTCCAACAAAGTATCTGTGTAGTAGGATGTTGAGTCTTTGGGATATATGCTGAGGAGTGGTGTAGCTGGGTCATATGTGTAGATCTATTTTCATCTTTTGAGAATTCTCCCCACGGATTTCTGTAGTGACTGCATCAGTTTGCAATCCAATCACCACGCTCCTCCTTCCCTACATCCTCACCAACATTTATTGTCAGTTGTGCTCTTGATTTTACCATTGATTGCTAAAGACATTGAACACTTTTTTAGATATGTCTTTAACCATTCTTATTTCCTCTTTTGAGAACTCTTTGTTCAGATCCATAGCAAATTTTTAATTCAGTTGTTGGATTTTTTTTATTCCTTTTTGTTTTTATATATTCTGCACATTAATCCTCTATCAGATGTATAGCTGACAAAGATTCTTTCCCACTCGCTGGGCTTCTTCTTCACTTGATCAATGTTTTCTTTTGCTGTACAGAATCTTTTGAGTTTTATGAGGTCCCATCTGTCAATTGTTTGGGCTTTGATTTCATACTTTTGATTTTAAGTTTAGAGCTTGAGAAACAAAAATCCATAATTACACTATACATACCACCAGAAGGCAGGGATATGCTTCAAACGAATTTTAGTAAAGACTCAACTATAGAAGCAATTTTTTTTCACAGTATAATTTTCATTTTACTATTTTGTAATTCATCCTCCTTTACATTTCAAAAGATTAAATACCAAACAGAAAAATTCAACATTCTGAAACTACTAAGCAGGGATTAGATAAAAATACAAGGAAATATTTAAAATTAATGTTTAGATAGCTATAATGACTTTTCAGTTGATTTACTGTTCTCTCCTAAATTTTATCTAGCCCTAGGTTTAGCTATACTGTGTGTGTTACTTTTCATCTTGGATTTTTTACCTTAAAATTTATTTTTTATTCTTCTAAAAAGTTTCTGGTTTCAGTGATTTTTCAACTCTGAGATACTATTGGTATGACACTGAAATTTCATCAGCTCTTATGCCCAAACGGCAGCAGATCTAAGCTTTTCTCTGCTTTGGGCACAAGCAGAAACATTTCATTAATGCACATGTCTGCTTTCAGAATCTGTTAGAATCTCAGTTGTAAGCAGCAGAAATCAATTCTGTTTCTGACTTTTAGAAAATGAAGTTTTAGCCGGACAGTGGTGGTGCATGCCTTTAATCCCAGTACTCAAGAAGCAGAGGCAGGTGGATCTCTGTGAGTTCGAGGCCAGCCTGGTCTACAGAGTGAGTTCAGGACAACCAGAGCTACAACAGAGAAACCATGTCTTGGGGCAAAAGAAGGAAGGAAGGAAGGAAAAGGAAGGAAGGAAGGAAGGAAGGAAGGAAGGAAGGAAGGAAGGAAGGAAGGAAGGAAGGAAGTTAGTTTTATAGCTGTATGTTACTAAGTGTTGGGATGGACATACAAGCATCTTGCCTACCAGGAAAGACCAATGATTGCCTCTGGTTGCTGTAAAGAGGAGAGGCCTCCTGAAAAGCAAACTCTAGCAGCTTTATCTCCAAGGGGCAGAACATGGGTCTGGATTGACCCTCCACCAATAAGTCCACAAAAGAATTGGAATCATTTTAGAAAATAATGTGGGTGTTCAAAAAAATTACAGGTGGTCACAATTGTCACAAGGTGTTTAGTGGAAGCCTTCACTCCATGTTAGGCCCAGATATGAAAGCAGGCATAGCTGCTATTCACCTGCTAAAGAACAGGCTGGGGGCATCGTTAGTTCCTCCTCTAGGGAATCTGGTTTTCAGAATGTCACCTGGGTTATGTCATGGAACACAAAAGTCTCTAGATTGTCACATCTTCCTCAATAAAACTAGAAAGTGGCACCAATGATCTTTTTGGCTTTTCAAAGTAGTCTCTTCTTTGAAAATCTATCAGGGAAAATAACCTTTCTGAAAAGTATTCCTAACTTTTACATTAATTTAAATATAATACATCCTCCCATCATGGCTGGAAACCATCCCCACTGTCATTATAAGCTGCATTCTGAACAGCATGTGTCTTCGATCACAGGATCTGACATTTTGATCTGAAGTATGAAATCCTTTTTTTAAAGGGCACTGGCCTTTTTATATCTGTCGACTCAGCCCGCAAGGCAGCTGCAGTATTTTTTGACAGACTTATGAGATAAACATGGGTACCTGTCCCTGCAGAAGTGTGCGGGTGTAAATAACGAAACGGAGATAAGAAGTAGTGCACTCTGTGTAGCTCCCACTTTTTAGAGCTCTACCAACTCAGGCCATGGTGCTTTTATTAAGTTTAGGCTATTCACAATGAAGAGTCCTCATAAGAAGAAACTGAAATTAATCTCTTTTATTTCTATACAATCAGGGACCAGATTGCCGATTTTTTTTTTCTAGTTTTATTTCCCATTTATAAGGAGGCTGACCAAAACCAAAACTCTAACTTCTAAAAGTTGTTAATAACATCTAGTAGCATTGTAAGTTACAGAGGGGGAAAAAAACAGTGAATCTTCAGTCTTCTCTTTAAGAAACAGTGGCCTGAGAAAGCCTGTATTAATATAATGAGGCAGGCGGTGGTGGCACACGCCTTTAATCCCAGCACTCAGGAGGCAGAGGCAGGTAGATTTCGGTGAGTTCAAGGCCAGTCTGGTCTACAGAGTGAGTTTCAGGACAGCCAAAGTATCAACAGAGAAACCCTATCTAAAAATAAATAAATAATAATGAACCAGACTAGTACTGGAAGGTGTTGCTGCTGAAGTCAGGGTTCGAGAGTAAAGCTGCAGAGGCCAGTTAAGAGATTAAAGGAAAAGGTGGGTTCAGGTTCTGGAGGGTGTTCAGTAGTCTGTTCAACAGTGGGAACCCAGCTGAGCCAAAAGCTCCAGTGACAGTGATTTGCTTGCTGCCTCTTGACACATGCTGTGGGTATCAGAAGATGGGTTGGTGTGGGGTCATGCCACTGTGATGTTAGCTGTCCATCACTTTATGGGATGAGGGAACTGAGTTTCATCTTTCCCTCAGTCTAGTGTGTGTGATAAGTTCTTGGGCCTGGTGTCATGCCCAGATGTGAAGGCACGCACAGCTGCTATTCACCTGAAGAGGCTGGGAACCTCAATACTTCCTCTTTTAAGGAATCTGGTTTTCAGAGTGTCACCTGGGTTGTGCCATGGGACTCAAAGTCTCTGGGTTGTCACATTTTCCTCAAGAAAACTAGGAGGTGACATCACATGATCTTTTTGGCTTGTCAAAGTTTTCTCTTCGAAAAATTAAACAGGGAAAATAACCCCTTTCTGAAAAGTATTCCTCACTTTTACATTAATTTAAAAACAACATACCCTAGCATCGTGGCTGGGAACTATTCCCACAGCTCTTATGAAGCTCAATTCTGAATAGCATGTGTCTTTGACCACACAACATGACATTTTGATCTGAAGAGTAAAAGCCTTTTCTTAAGGAGCACGAAAATTGTGCAAGAAAAATGAAATGGTATAAGTGAAATTACATCTTTCCTTTAATAGTGCTATCAAAATTGACCTGGAATTTTTTTTTTTTTTTTTGATCAACCACATATGACTCACCAGCCATCCAGCACAGACTGATAAATGACTTATTCCTTGGAGTAGAAAAGCAGCCACTGTGTGCGTTTATCAGGTGAACTGAGACTGTAGGGACACGTGGGTGTATGTGATAGGTCGTCTCAGGAAAACTAGGCCCAAGAACTTTCCAAGACTCACCAGACCGAGGGGAAGATGAAATTCGCTCACCTGCCTCCCATAAAGTGATGGACAGCTAACATCACAGGGACATGACCCCACACCAACCAATCTTCTGATACCCAGAGCAGGTATCAAGGATCAACAAGCAAATCTCTGTCCCTGGAGCTTTGGCTCAGCTGGGTTCCCACTGTTGACACAGACTACCAAACATCTTTCTGAAGCTGAACCCACCTTTTCCTGTTCTCAGATCGTGGCCTTTCACCTCTTAGCTGGACTCAGAAGCTTTCCTCTCAAACCCTGACTTCAGCAACACTGCCCACCTCAGTATTAGACTAGTTCATTATCTTAATACAGGCTCTCTCAGGCCACTTCTGGAAACGTTTGAACTCTGCTACAGCTTCTTCAGTTTGTATTCATTCTTCAAGCCACATTTATGCATATATGTATATATTTACTACATGCTGGGTACCGTGTGATATGAGAGTTATTATTAGCAATGAAGATTGGAATAAAAGAACCTGCATTTGCCTCTACTTGATTACCAAAGTAGATGGCGTTATATGACAAGTCGATGTCATTCAAATCTTTAAATCTTGTGGATTTATTGTTATTCAATAAATTCTGGCATTGTGGAAAGATGCAAATGCGTTTGTTTGTGTTTCTAGCTTAGCACATTCACAACAGATGGCCCTGCACGGAGACTGAGGCGTGATAGCGCCCTCCTGGGACCTAGGATGCTCTCAGAGGATGATGTGGAAGCCTTCATACAGTCTTCTCCCCTCCTAAGGACATTTCTTCTTCTGCAGCTCCCACCAGAGTTGCCTTATTCTCCCACATCCTAAAACTACCTGTCCCTGGCAACTGTCCAGTCGCTGCGCTTCTTTTAAGGTGACGTGTTTACTTGGCACCTCATGTACACATCTATGTCATTTTGAATTCCTCTTCACTTCAGGCTCTTTCCAGCCTCCCTATTATGTGAAGACCTGACTTTTACGACTGCAGCCTCCAACTCCTGCCACATTGCCATTCTCTGACTAATCACCAGACATTCTCTTCAACAGCCATGTGAATGACTCATCCAAGAAATTATCTATTTCCATTACGCCAAAGATTCCATCTCCTCATCCCAGGCCCCACTCCACGGATTATACCCTTCACCTTGCCATTACCTAGAACTATTTCACTCTGAATTATTTTATTCCACTCCTTGGCCGCAGCACATTGTCCTCCTAGAAATCCACTCTCCTATTATTTTTTCTAGGCCACTATTTGGTGAACTGCGTAAAGCACCATCCAACAGGGAATTCTTTTCCAAGTGAAAGTATATGATACAGTAGTGTCTTACTTAGGGGTCTCTATTGCTGGATGAAATGCCATGACCAGAAGAAATTTGGGGAGGAAAGGGTTTATTTGGCTTACATTTCCACTGCATTGTTCATCATCGAAGGAAGTCAGAACTGGAACTCAAACAGTTCAGGAACCTAGAGGCAGGAGCTGATGCAGAGGCCACTGAGAGGTGCTGCTTACTGGCTTGCTCCTCATGGCTTACTCAGCCTGATTTCTTATAGAAACCCAGGACTACCAACGCAGGGATGGTACCACTCACAATGGGATGGGCTCTCCCCCATCAATCACTAGTTAAGAAAATACCCTCCAGGCCTACCTACACCCACTCAGGTCTTATACAAGCATTTTCTTTATTGAGGTTCCCTCCTCTCTGATGACTTTAACTTGTGTCAAGTTGACATAAACCTATACAGCTCATAATAGCTACACCAGAATGGTGCTAGGCAAACAGGAGCCTGTGATCACACTTCTTTTATCATTCACTGCTAAGTGATCAGCCTTGTCTCTCTAACATGTGCTTTACTAGCTGAACAATTTTTCTCCAACCCCCTTAATCCTCTTAGACTCCTTTCATGTATAGTCTCCAGCACCCAAACCTGGAATGATGCTGCCATTGCCTTTACCTCTCTGTCAGTCCTCACTCTGGCTTGTCTACAGCATCCTGAAGGAAAACCCTTCAATTTTCTTATCTTTAATTACCTCCTTGTCCAACTCTTATCAAAAGTTATTCTGTACTTCCTTGACTCCTTTCTTCCAAAAAGAGCAATTATCCTTGACCCAGAGGATCTTCCCATTCTTCACCTTGCACTACAAATTTCTGTCTAGCATACCTACAGGAGGCTCTGCATACCTGCAGGCCAGACGCACATCTGAGCAGTGTGTGTGTGTGGAACAGTCCCTATCACTTACCTACTTAGTCTTAGACTACTTGCCTCTGAGTTGGGAACCTAGTACAGGAAGCACTGATGTCTTGAGGGCCCATCAAGAGTTTCCAATAGGTGATTGCTGAACTGGGAGCACATGTGCAACCATGCAGGGCCCTCTGGGTTCTTCCTTAGTAGCCTTATCTTTAAAGAGCAAGAACAACAAATACTTGAAGACAATTTATATACTAGGCTAATTAAACTAATCAAAGGCCGAAAATGGTTCTGTTTTGTAAAGAGACAATATTCACAGACCACCAAAGCTTAAAGTTTATTTTAAAGACAACATTTCAGTTGATCTGTCTGATTACCTTAAAACAGGAAATAATAAAGTTAGATATTGTTTAGTTTCCGGGATTCCTGTTTGTCCTTCCGGTTTGGTTTAAAAGTCTGAATTTCCAGATAAACAAAAGGATAAACTGCTACCACGTCTGTGATTCGGACACTTTGGATGAAGAGATCTCTTCTTTATGAGTGATCAAAAAAATTAACTTTCCTTTTTTAAAAGAAAATAATGATTTTAGAATCAAAAACTTTCACCAGACACATCTTAATTCTTGGTTCAAATATTAAGACACAAGCCTCTGTCTATTAGCTTTGGCTGTGGCACTTCTTTCTGATGATGCATTTGTGTCGAACCATCGTTTGTAGAAACACTGAGCAGGAACCAAAGATATGAGTGAAGCAGAGTTACAGTAACAATAGTAGACAGCTTTGGATAGTCACATCATCATAAGAAGCTTCTGATAGGCTATAGCAAAATAATATTCACTAGTGTCATTTCTTAAAAACTGAAATTTATTTAACATCCCATATCTCCATTCATTGAGCATATTTCATCAGCCAGCTATCCTGTCAGGCACTAGTAAAGGTAAAATGAATAAGAAACCTCTCGGCTCTGCATGTATTCTAACAAGGAAGGCAAAGATTCAGGAACCCAGGAGCAGAATTATTGGATAGTGTAATAAATGCAAAAATAGAGGCATCTACCCAGTTTGGCTCAGACATAGTAGAGGAGAAGAAAATGTGGATGGTGCAAAGATGTCCACCAGGAGAGTGTAAACTCAGAACCCACAAGCAATTGGTCTTGGGTGGTGCTCAGAAGGGCTGTAGGGTGGAAGTGGGGATAATAAAGCTGGAGACAGAGGAGAGAACTATGAGATAAAGGATCTTCCACATTACACTAAACAAGCTTAGTGTACAGCAAGAGGGGGGCACCGGAAAGGTTTAAAGGAAAAGGAAATGGTGGCATCTGTGTTCCTTTTGGAAGGCTGCTCTTCCTGCATTATGCAAGATTGCTTGAATGGCTGAACAATTCAAGGCAGAAACACAAGCTCAGAGTTCTAGAGGACAGGCAGATGCCAAATAAGGCTTAAGCCAAGGAGTAGGCATGAGGACAGAACTGAATGGAGAAACTAAGAAACTAAGAGGGAGAATGAGCAGAACTTGGAGAACGATTGTGGGGCATGGGGCTAGGTAGAAAAGGAGGGACTTGGAATTTGGTGCTCCTGGCCAGATTCCCTTTCTCTAACCAAATATCTGAGTAGAGCAACTTTAGACAGGAAGACTTATGGGGGGATAGGTCATAGTGTCAAAGGTGTCAGTGCATTGTGGTGGGAAGGCATGTGGAGCAGTACAGCTTACATCATGGCATCCAGGAAGCACACAGAGAGAATGTTAGTGTTGTGTGAGCTTTTCCCTTTTTCTTTCTTTATTCCATCCAGGCCCCAGACTATGAGGGATGATACCACCCACCATGATGTGGTTAATCCTCTCTGAAAACACCTTCACATACCCTCCAGGGTATTCTTCACTGATCTCCTAAGCACATCTCAATCTAGCTGAGATTACTCATCAAAGAGGTCTCATATGAGGCTAGTATATACTTTCTCAAAAAGCTGGAGGTATCAGAAAACACCATGCAAAATATAGAACAATGCTTATTAAACCCTTCAATATGTGGGGAATTATTGTTCTAGCCGATAACAACTAACTAGCCATAGACTGAATTTTTAAATCTTTTACTAAATGCGTTATAAATTGCTTCTACTCTGAGCAGTCATTTAGAAGTTCTTTCATCATTACAAACTATAAGTGTGGGATGCTTTCTTGAGAAAGAAACAAATGTCATATATATTCAAAATATTCCTTTTCTACTTAAAAAAATCTATTTGTTAAAGCAGTTCAGAAATAAAAGCAAGCACAGAAGGTAATTAAATGTGAGGTATAAATTTCCCCTGGGGTTGGAGGAAAAGAAGAAAACATCCACACTAAAGCCAATCTGTTCATGCATCTTCACATGGAAAATATTGTGTGTGAAAAATTGTACACAACATTGTTGGGCTGGGTATGGAGCTCAGTCAGTAGAGTGCTTACCTAATATGCACAGAGGGAAGCCTGGGTTTGGTTCTCAATACTTCATAAACTGGACATGGTGTGTACACCTCTTGTCTCAGCACTTGGGAGGGAAGTGGAAGCAGGAGGATCAGAAACTCACAGTCAACCTTGAACTTGAGAAGTTCAAGGCCAGCCTACATAAGACCCTGTCAGAAAGAATAATAAATAGATAGACAGATGGATAGATAGATGGATAGATGACAGCTAGGTGGATAATAAATAATAAAGTTGTTTATGTTAATACCTTGAATAACTCTTAAGCTAATAGACTAATATTAACTTAAGCTAGTAGCTAACTATATCAAGTCTGAGTCTTATAAACACATAATTTTACTGTTCCCTGCCAGCACATTCCCATCAATACAAGTAGTACTAACTCCAGACAGAAGCAAAGTAAAGTGGATCCCTAATTCAAAGTGACCTTTGGGATAAGACTGTGTACTCTGAGAACAACGATATCGTGTTGTGCAGTCGATTGATGCCATTTCAGGTTACAGCTGTGATTTAGCTTCAGGATAAAGGCAGTGGACCCTGGGACTCCGTACCCTGAAGAAGTAGCATATACCTCTAAGAAAGTAAAGTGCAGGCAGCCAGGCCCCGGTAAATAGACTTCACTGTCCCTTGTGGAGCTTTTTTCCTGTGCAAGACAGAGACAACTGAGAGGCATCTAGGATCTAGGATGACACCTCCATACGCCACACCGTGTACCTGTTTCCCAAAGTCATTTCCAGAGTGAGAAGCCTGCATTCTTGTTTAAAATTAGAAACAAACACTGTACTCTTTCCTGCCTTCTCTAGTATTAGCATAAGTAAGTGTGAAGCAGGTTTTAAACTTGAACTTCACTGCAGGCTGTAAGTTAATTGAATAAATGTTTTCCCATAGCCCTAAAATAGCTCTGGGGTACGTGGGATTGATTTGATCTTAGCAATGTGCTGAATATGGCCTTATTTTCTTCCCTTGAATCTGATGCTTTTCTGTACCACTATTGGAGATGAGTGGCGGAAGTATGTATAGGTACACACATCTTTGTGTGCCCTTCCTGGAATCTTATTGGTGGAAGCTTCAGGAAAGCTTCAGAATGAACCCCATCAGATGGTGGTTTCTTAAACATCACATTAATCCCAGAAAAGAGGCATTGCTAATGTATCATCTATCAGCTGTCCAGCACTGGCCGTTATGGATGATTGGATCTGTTGTGTGACTCAGAGGCCCGCAACTGTTTTCTCTTCATTAACCCAATGGGACAGAGTTCCCAGTGCTTCAGCCCTGTGCTCATGCATGTTTCCTTTCTCGGGAAGTGGTACTCTCATTCATACATGTACCAAGCTGTGTAGCTTTCAATTGGCAACGTGTTACTTCATTTTCTGCATCCTCTTAATTCCCACCACGTACTGGTCCCTTTTCTCAATATTGTGGGTCCTGCTTGCTCTCCCACGATCACCACCATGCTCTTGAGTCAAACAAGTTAATCTTTTGCTTTGACTAGAAGTATCTGGCTGTAAATTGGTCTCCCCTCATCAATCCATCCTCTCCACTGTCAGAGAGAGACTTTCAAAACCTGACAGGGATGCTTCCTTCTCACGGCCCCTCAGTAGCTTCTTGATGGCCTTTAAGGTAAAACCTACCTTTTTATTTTTCTTTTTTTGGTTTTTCAAGACAGGGTTTTTCTGTTGTACCTCTGGCTGTCCTAGAGCTCACTCTGTAGACCAGGTTGGCCTCAGACTTACAGAGATCTGCCTGTCTCTGCCTCCTGAGTGCGGGGATTTAAGGCATGTACCACCACTGCCAGGCCCAGCAAAACCTATATTCTCAACCTGGTCCCAAGGTCCAGCATCATCAGGCTGACTCCCCAGCCTCATCTTGTGCCCTTTCTGCCACAGCCAAACCGACTATTTTTACCTCTTTAACGTGTAATCTTCTTCCTAGCTCCTGCCCTTTGCACATACTGCTCCATCCTTTCTCCTCCTCTCCACACCCTCCACTTATTTTCCAGCCTCAGTACTTTGAATCTCAAACTTTATTTCCTCCAAGAAGCTTTCTCAACCACCTAAGGTAAGTTACATCATATGAGAGATACTCAGTTAGCATCTGAATTTCTTCTCCAAGACAGTCGCCATGTGTAACAATGTGACATCCAGGGTCTTTACATCACACAGCAAGGTCCCGGAAGATGAAGAGCGTTTGTCTAGTCAGCTGCTGTCTTTTCTGTGGTTTGAATGGGGCCTGACACATAGTAGACTCAACAAATATATATTAAGTGAATAAGTAATGCTATCATAAACATTTCCAGCATAGAAATAAAGACTCTTTTGCTGGTCTGTTGGCAATTGAACATTTTCCCCTTGTTCATTTGAAAGAGAAGTTGTAGGTGGTTTCATTCGGGGAGAGAGAGACTTAAATGAAGCACTAGCCATGTGAGCCATCCTCTTTGTGCCTGGAAATATCTTTCTGTGTGTTCACAGTGCGAAAGAGGGGTAGGGGGTGATGAAACAGAAAGAGGTCAAAGGCCACTCTAACAGTCTGTAGGTGGGGAAAAAAGACTGGATTTTAGGAAAAGTCTGCAAAAACACAAAAACAAAAACAAAACAAAATAAACTCCTAAGACAGTGTGTCAAGTCCTCAATGGGAGACAGGTGACATATTCTAAAGATTTTGACTAAAGATGTTTGTGAACAAGTTTTAAAACTATGGATGAAAGAGATAAGGGGATTAGCAAGGCATGGCAAGAAAATCTAGAGACAGTTTGTAGTAGGAAATAGAAGTTCTTGGTAGAAGGGGTTAAACAAGATCCAGCCCAATTCATATATAAATGTGTAAGCTGTTATGGTAACTGCAATGCATTAGAATCAGTATTGCCTATTGGGGTAGACCAGTGGTTCTCAACCTGTGGGTCACGACTTCTGGGAAGGGGGCGAATGACCCTTTCACAGGGGTCGCCTAAACTATCTTCATATCAGATATTTACATTATGATTCCAAACAGTAGCAAAATTACAGTTATGAAGTGGCAACAAAAATAATTTTATGGTTGGGGGTTGCCGCAACATGAGGAACCTTAGGAAGGTTGAGAAACGCTGCTCTGGACTAAAGTCTTCATTGTGGCTGATATCTCCTGAGTCATGAAGTTAGTGAAAAACCATGGGGTGAATCCTGATAGCCTTGTTTGTCTGAATGCTTGCATGTGTGTCTTTGTTTTGTTGTGTTATAAACTAGTTGCTGGCACCAACCTTTACTAATAATACATGCTATGTTAGTACCAGGCCCTACTTCAAGTCCTTCTCAAGCATCCATTCACTGCCTTCTCAGAACAGTTTGATGAGCCACACCTAACCCTGCCTGATGAGCAGCCAGTGCAGACCCATACATTATTCTCTGCCCTTATTTGTTCAGTAAGCCATTGCTGGTGACAACCCATAGCCAGCACAGAGGTGGTTGTTAACTACCTCTAATTGGGAAAGAGGCCCTGGCTGAGAAGCATTCGCACTGACTGTAGCAGGAAGCCTTGATGGGCCATCTGTATGCAGAGTGAGCTTCTGCCAGTACTTCAGGTGCTGGGTGACTAAGAGCAGGTGCACTCTCCTTCTCATATGTATAAAGTCAAAAAGAAATGAGACATTCTAGCTGACTTCCTGTACAGATATGCAGAATTGAGCTCTTAGTTTGTACAGAGGTCCAAGTCCACCCTTATAGGGAGTAAACCTGGCTCCTCCTCATGCTTCATTTTCCTTAATCAATTCTTCCTTCTCTCCTGCAACCAGAGCAATGGGAGCAAGTAAGTCAGGACACAGCAAGGAGGCATGTCATCTCATAAGCTGTCAGGATATGTAAAAAGAGTAACTATGGAATCCTCAAGAGGACAGGATGAGCTGTGGGTGATCCAGCCTTTATCAGGAGCTGTCTAAAGGCAAGAATCACTATCTGACATTGACTCTAACTGTATTAAGTGATGCCATGATCACGTGACCACGGAAGTCAAGATCCCATGGAAATGTTATCAGAGCCCCATGTGGCCCTGGGATTCCAAATCTCAGCTCAGAGGTTTACATTCTCAGGGAACTGCAGTAGAAGGCAGGATGAGAAACTTGCTACCAACGAGTCACAAGAAGTCAGACACTCAGGTCATCCAAGGAGCCCTTTTTCCTATCCATTACTGAAATAAAATGCTTTAGCATTCTCTAATTTTAAGTCCAGGACAGAAAAATAATCCTTTCTTTTCGAAAAAGTAAGAATCATTTTAGCTAAACAATTCATAGTTCGGGATCTGAGACAGTAGCGATGGAAAATTCCAGCAGGGAACCTTGAAGGGGAAAGGGTGCTCACTGTCAGGCCCATAGGAAAGAGGCCTTGAAATATTTTTTCTCAAACTGCTCAAGTATAACAATAGAAAATTCGGAAACAACATGAAAGCGATGTGAAAAGAAATCTTTTCAGCTTCTTAGGTTCCCTTTGGATGAAGTGCACAGTGTTTCTTGAGTACATTTTTATCTTTGTGCTAATAAGTAAAAAGAAGTAGTAAAATACTTGGTTTATGGACCAGTGAGATGCCTCAGCGGGTAAAGGTGCTTGCTGCCAAGAGTGATGGCCTGAGTTCAACCCCCAGACCAGACAGACCCCTCATGCTGAAAAGACAGAATGACTTCCATAAGTTGCTCTTTGACCTCCACACATATACCAGGACATGACCATATACACTCACGCACTAAATGAATAAACAAACGTAATAAAAATAGCTTATGCTAAGTTTAACATCCAGGGTAAAGAAAAGTATTTAAAGAGAGAGGGCTACTGTATGCTGTGGGCAGATTCGATTCTTGACTTTAGTGAGAATTGCCCGCACTGGCTCACCTCTCCCACTACCCACGTGTTGGTATTCATTACCTCTATTGATGCTTTGGATGGGATATGATGACATGAAAGTGAAGGTTAATCACATCTGTCTGTTGTCCACTTGCAAGCAGTTTCTCTGAGGGCTGCACACACCTAACTTGCCCTGCCCTGTGTTGTCTGAGAGCCCTGCACTGCAAACATGTGCACTGCCATGTGTTCATGGTTAGTAGTATCCTGACTTCCTCTCATTGTCATGTGTGGTTTTTTTAAGTAAGATATGGAAGGAGGAAGAGAACAGGTGGATACCCAAGCATCTACTGTGTGCCGGTTTCTATGCTTCCACTTGCTCAGATTTTAAAATTCATACCTGCCAAGATGGCACTATTCACCCTGTTTTGCAGATGAGGGTAATGGTATTCCAGGGGTTATAATGCCGGTAGGTGGAAAAATCAATATTTGAATTGGTCTGCATGATTCTAAAATTCCATTTTTTTTTGGTTACTCTGCCATGCCTTATACCTAGCAAAGCAGTTGGGGGCTCCTTTACTATCTGCATGTAAGTTCAACCTGCCTTCTCTGCTCAAATGTTCATCCAGGAGATGGGGATTAGATTGATCCATCTCAAGAGAAACTATGAGGAAAAACACTATTTTTTCATTCATGAAAAGCACTTTGAAAAGAAAAGACATTTGGCTGTTACTATCTACTTTGCTAGCCTAGAACAAATTAGCTTTGAAAACCCTCAGTCCTAAAATGTTTGGATTAGAAGTTGACATGTTTTCTACATTTCTATTAATACAAGCTCTTCTGACAGAGGTGCAGAGCAGACAATTTGATGAATTATCATTACCAACTTGTGGAGTGAAATCTTTTATTAAGCTAAATCAAAGATGACAACAAGTTGCTTGGAATTGTCACATGAATACCTAACCTGTCATATAGGCAGACAACTACCTATACACACAACTACCACTGGTACCGGCATATTATTTAAAGTGTAAGGACGTTTTATGACTAGAACAGGCTCAGATCTGATACCTGCTAATTTAAGTGGATGGATTTCCAAACACACACCATGCAGTCAAGGCAGGCTTATTTTCTCCATCAGGATTGTCTTCCTCACACTACTGTCACACACTGATCTCTTTCACATTCCTGGAATGCAGACAATACAAAGAATTAACAAGTTACTTGGGCAACTAGACTTAATTTTACACAAAAGTTCCACAGAGCTGGATACCCTGGAATATACCTATAATCCCAGTAGTCTGGAGGCTGGAGGATTGTGAGTTTGAGGTTTAGCAGAGCTACTTGGCAGAGTCTCTGAAAGGGGCTGCACCAAGGAAGGGCTTGTAGAAGAATAAATAAATAATCTCACCAAAGGGATAATTATTCTTCCATTATATTTAGCATGTCTTCAGATAGTCAGGTTTCCTGTTGGGTAGAATCTTGGCCATGTGTTTGACAGAACTAGCTAGATCAACCCTTGAGGAAGAAAATGTCATGTCTCCACCCAGGACCATTGGTAGATTCCATTCTTTTGACCAAGAAGAAACAGTTTTCCCTTAATGAACCTCAACAGAGCCGTAGTATCCACTCTCAATGGCTACCCAAGCTACTAAAAGTCCCTGAGAGTTGAGACCCTAATAACATTTAAAAGATGGTCTGAAATTGGGGAATATGTACAACACATTTTCACCATTAAAACGTAGAGATCCAGTTCCAATGCTGTTCACCAAAAGGGATTAATGTCTGAACTGGTGTTTCAGTGTGCCTTCATGAATAGGCAGAGATACACATTTGGAAGAAGAGATAAGAAATCAGAACTCTCTCCTGGCATCCCTGGCCTCAGACCTGAACAGAACCAGAAATGTTTCCTGCTTTGAGACAAGGACAAGAACTAGCACTGTTCACTTTCTGACTCAGTCCCTGCCTTTAAATCTGTCTAACTTATTTCTAACCCCTGTTACCATTACCTTCCCACATACTCAAAGAGGGAACCCTACCACTAAGGAATATGCCTAACATCCAATCTGGTTTCTTCCTCCTAGGTGGGGTAATTGAGTGTGGCAGTTGAAGTATGCTGTTGTTTTCTTAAAGTAAGATAATGTCCCTGGAGTGACGTCTCTTTAGGTATGATTAAATATATATTATGAAAATATTTGATTTACAAAGATGAATGGTTCAAATTACCTACCTCTGAGGCTTGGTTCAATACACAGAATAATGTCTGGACTGGTTTCATGAGCCAGTTTTTCCTGGTGACCAGAGATTTTTGTATTCAAGAGATTCTTGGGTTTGGTCATGTATTACTGCTCATAATTTTTTAAAAATATTTTCTATTCAAGAGAAAATGGGGTTGAACACAGAGGAATGTAAATATAAAAGCTTAAAGGCTCTTCTTGACACATTAGCTCCCTGTACATTGCCATTGGAATTTGAAAGCTCAGTTATGGAAAAATGTCTCCCAAATCCTGTATCTTTTTTTGTTCTTATCAAGTGGGCTTTTACATCAGGTGAAGAAGTATTTGTAGTGGAAAGCGGCATTCCTCTTACTAAAATACATATTTCTATACAGTCGTGTTGCTGCAAACACTCTCATCTCTATATTATCTGCACACACAGAAGGCAGCTGTTTCCTAAGTAAAAGCTATGAGTGCCTGGAGGGCCACTGTCCTTAACCAGCTCATTGATTTTCAGGTTGATCAACACACTCCAAAGGCAATCAGTGAAGCAGCACATTCCTCTTTTGTTTTTGATGGTATCTGCTGTCATCCTCCTGGGGTTCATTTACAGATGTAACCTGTTCCTCTTCTGAGGTCTGGAGTGGAACCTTGCTCAGTGTAGCTCTGTGACATGTAAGCATCAGCAGCAGCCTATCTCGGAAGATTTCATAAATCATTTTCAAATGATGTTGTTACACTGTATAATGATGGATATAATGAACTAAAGACCAAATCAAAAACCTTCTTTGGACAGTGGAATGAATGAAATAGGAACCTTTAAAAAGATGCTCATTCTTTAAAAGCAACTACACTTCTGTGGATTTATCTGAAGAAAAATATCATTAGTGTCAGCCACTAACTCATCTTTCTTATAGACATAAAGCAGATTACAAAAAATCATCTTAACAGTATGATTTTTCTCTCTTTGTAAATATATTATATGTATCCATATATAAATATAAATATAAATATATGCACATACATACACATGTGTATATGGTTGTTTATATAGAGTATATTGAAAATGTTCATTAAACTGTTAATTATCATTAGGGAATGAATTTTTTAAGATTTTATATTCAAGTTCTGGTTTTTTTAAATTTGTTTTGTTTTGCTTTGCTTTGCTTTGTTGTTTGTTTTTTTTTTCCCCTTGGAGACGGTCTTTCTATGTAGTTCTGGCTGTCCTGAAGCTCATTATGTAGACCAGGCTGGCCTCAAACTCTCAGAGATCCACCTGCTCTCTCAAGTGTCAAGTTCTTTAGTAATGAATTCTATTTAATATTCAAACAGTACTTCCATTTAATGATTTATTTTTGTTTTTTAGTTTGTAAACAAGAGAAATTTATTTTTCATAATCTATTATGAGTACTATAATCTCAAGTCAAATATCAATGAAGGAAGCAGCATTCTGCCTCAGATGAGGGCTCGGTGTCGAGCTTTGTGGTATCTCTGAACAGAGCGTGTTTTTGTTAATAGGAATTTTCTAAGTGCTCTATGATTACCATAAGACGAATCTTAAAAGAGATTTTTAAATTCAAACCATACTAAGCATATTTTTCCACGAATGAATTGAACTTAAGCACCAGAGACTCAGAATACTTCCAATATTTTACAACTATTCAGCATACTCCTAAATGGCAAATGGACAAAGAGGCTGTCTAAGAGAAACTGAGGCATTCTGAATGGAGTGAAATAAATAAAAAAAACCCAACATTCAAACCTGTTGGAATACCAAAGTCAGCTTAGAAATCCACTGTATAAGACACTTATATTTGAAAAATTTAGATGTCTTGATGATCTAAGTTCCTATGTTAAGAAATTTTAAAAGAAGAAGAAGAAAGAAGAAAACAGGATAAGGAGCCCTGAAATCCAGCAGAAGAAGGTAATAAGGAAGATGAAGCTGAGCCATGGAAGGGCAGGCCTGTGATTACAGCATCCAGGAAGCAGAGGGAGGAGAATCAAGAATTCAAGACTGGGCTACACACGGAAAACTTGTTTCAAAACCAACCACAAAAAACAGCAGCAAATGTTTCAAAGGAAAGAGATACTGAAACAGCATAAAAGTAGAAAACAATCAACGAAACAGAAAACAGATTCTTAGAAAAGATAAAACTGAAAGACAAGTCACCAAACTGACAGAACAAATAAACCAAAGGAAAAGTTCAAACTAGCATGACCAATTTCACGATAGCCTCTTAACATTATCTGACTATGTGGATAAGATGAACAAATAATTAGATTGGCATAAACTACAGCTTCATAACTAGTGGTTCGAAACCCCATGGTTGACATGACTAAATGTGGGCTTGTACAACTAAATGCGGGGAAAATGTTTGGTTTGAAAAATTACTGTCTACTGATGAGTTTTTCAGGTTAAATTTTCATTAAATGTAAGTTTCCAACAATTTCTGAAATGTTCCCAAGCATACTCCCGCTATATTGTACTAATATTGATATGAGTGTACTTTCAGCATTAAGAATTATAAAATCTATGTTCATCAACTTTGAAAAAACATTGAAGGTGCTTCTCCATCCTACGGCACTGCATATACAGCCATGACGTAACTCTTTGTGTAAAAGTCAATTAGCCTACCTTATCAGTATGGGACTTTGCTTTCATGTTTGACAAATGGTAAAATTATATGCATACCAAAGAATTATTTCAAAATTAATTTGTTTATGATATATTATCAGTGAATTCTTGATTTATATATCTATTTTATACACCTATATACTCAGGCCATGCAAAACTTTCTCAGACAAATGGGTACATGTGTGGAAACAGTTTAAAAGGCCAGAAAAAACTACCAAGATAAAGGGAGAGGAAGTAGAAACATGATTGTGTTACGTATATTAAAAGAATTTAAATCTCCCTAGGATCTGAATTAAAAACATAACAAGAAAGCAACAAACCATTGGTCATCATTAGTGAAACAGAAATTAAAAACCATACTGGGACCCTGTGACAAAAAAAATATATCACAAATATCACAGTACTAAGGAGAGGCTTAAAGCTCTTTCCTGAGAAGGAGATCAAGAGTAAGGCCGTCAGCATTACTTCTGTTTGCGTTATTTAGAGGTCTAAAGCGATGCAGAGAGAAAAAGAAACAGCCATGAAAGATCATGTTAGCTAGCTTCCCACCACTTTACAAAGGCCCGAGAGAAGGTCGACCTGGGCAGATAGCTCAGTCAGCAAAATGCTTATCTTACAAACAGGAAGGCCTGAGTCCAGTCCTTAGAACCCATATATTTTTTATTTTATAAAAAAGCTAGGTATTGCATGGTGAGCATGTGTTTGTTCACAAACAAGAAAAAAATAAAATATTCACTGGTACTAGAATAGCTAATTAGCTGTGATGTATTCATAAGACAAAAATGAATTCACTGAAACAACACAAATGTTTTACATGACTCTCACCAACATCATATAGAATGAAGAAAACAAGCAACTCAAAATATACGGTGTGAATGCATTTGTTCAAGTTCAAGAAACACTTTACTAGCCAAGGGATTTATCCGTGCACACTTTAGTAGCCAAGCTATGAGGGAAACTGAGAATGCTTATCAGCAACACCCAAGAAGCCCTGTTATGTCCTGTCCTAACCCGTATCTTCTCTCCATCAAACATAAGCATAGTGTGACTTCCCTATTGCTGACTGGAAAGCTGCTGTTACCTTTGATCTTATCTCTTTAGTTGTTCACTTTTCTATGAGACATGCTTCAGATTAAACATCAAAGAGTTGAGCTATATGAAACTGTTTTCTTTCTGGCTTGACCCAGTTCAGGCATAAGTAAAGCAAGTTTCAAGTTCTTGGGAAAAGATTTGTGTGTAATCTATGCTCAGACCTTGGCTGGTTTCTGAAGAGCTCTGCAAAGTCGGTATAGGACTTCAGTCTCAGGGAAGACACCATGTGGAATCAACTGTATACTGATGGAAAGTTTCGCCCTAACAAAAATTTGGCTTTAAGGCCCAACTCATTTGGTCACTTCTACTTTTTTCAGAGAAGTATTATTATTTCAAGACAGTGGTGTGTGCCAAAACAAAAGGCCACATTTATTATTCCTTTTGAAAGGTCCGCTCTGTGAGAACCGCAGCAGGCTCTCATACTCACTGTTGAAAGTCCAGTTAGTTAAATAGCTTTTGGAATGATGAAACATACAGGAGGAGTTCTTTATTTCATGCACTGTTTACAGTTTTTAAATAGGTAGTCACCAAAAGTTATATAATGCAGATGTGTAGGTAGGGGCTTATCTGGAAGCATTAATTCAGTCAACCCCAACTGCATGCCCGTGACTTCTAACATACTGGCTCCACCCGGAGATGGAGGCGTTCACACAAATAAGAGCAATGAGCAACATCAGTGGTGCTTTGCCCTCCAGTTAGTTAAGAGAGGGCTCCTCAGGTAAATCGTGTCTCCTTGGCGTGTTGTTCCAATACAAGCAAAGAGAAACCATCCCTCACCATGGGGATTTGTTGATAAAGGAGGCACACATGGTCCTGTATGTGACTTCTGGCACTAAAAAAGGAAGAAAGAAAAAATGAGAGAGAAACGACGAGACTTAACTGCTCAGAGTAGACAGCTGTAAACCAAAGTAAATTATTTACAGACAAACCTTGTTACCATGATGGAAAACTAATACAGCCATTACACATGAGTGGTCAACAGTTCACATAAATAATTAAATAGCATAATTAATATTAGGTTTGCTCAGCCAAAGTACGTCTGGATTTGATTCTGAAACATCTATTACATAAATTCTCTCCTTCCCCACCTCTCTCTCTTAGATGATACCCCATTCCCTCCCTCCCTCTCTTCCTCTCTCTCTTTCTTCCTTCTTCCCTCTCTCTCTTCCTTCCTCCCTTTTTTCCTTCCTCGTTCCCTCCCTCTCTCCCTTCCTTTCTCACTCCCTCATTTCTTTTCTCAATTTATTTTCAACACATTGATTCCTAACTACAAGCCAGACCCTGTGTTACCCTCATTTACATTAGTAAGTAAGATGCATTGCTCTTTTGTGGGTCACAGTTAAAGGACACCAAAGACTCAAAAGTAAATTAAAAATCCAAAGAGTTGTGTCCACTTGCTCCCCTCTAAGTCTCAGCTCTGTGTGTCTCTATTGGGTTTCTGTCCCCATTTCACTGGAGAGACTGTTCTTTCTGCTTATTGACTAGCTGTACCACACAATTTGAATATTAGTTCCATGAAAACATGACTATCTTTTTTAATACTATATCCCAGCATGCTGCAGGTACTTGATACTTATTGCCAAGTGACTTATCCACTGTAAGAATCAGCACAGTGCTACACTAACTCCTCCCAAAGGATGCTGGTTTGGCCTGGTGGCAATGTAATTTGGAGCTTTGAGTTTGTGATAGAATTGTTTATGATTAAAATAGGGAGTGCAGAAGGATGTTTTAGAAAGAGGGAGTAGGATGAGCAAATATTAGGTGTGTAACAGGGAAAAAGTGGAAATCTCCAGTTTGGACTAAGATGAACTGGTTAGAATATTAAAACGTGTGCTAGGTAGCCGTGGAGCACTCTGAGGCAAAATAGTGATTCGTCTGTTAAGTCGAAAGAAAATGGCTTCTGTGGTGGTGTTGGGGCAATGATTCCAGACATGGGCGTGCCGCTAGGAGTCTGGGGCCACCGCCTGGCTAGGCTTGCCCCATCACTGGCAGAGAGACACTGAACTAGAGACACAACACGCATGGCAGAGCAAGTATTTGCGAATGGGGACTAGTCCTTAGGCTGCCGGGAGACTCCAGGCACAGAAAGGCTCACCCTGCCCAGTAGCTGCCCACCAGGTTGGGGCTCTCACTCCTCCTGCAGTTTAGGTGGGCATGGAGGAAACAAGCCAGGATGGGAGTCGAAGATACAAGAACAGAGGCGCACCTCCAGTGCATGGACCCACCTCATCCCATTGCTGCTTGCCAGGCCAGTGTCACTGCTGGGCTCGCAGACCACAGCAGGGAGGAGACAACCCCAGAGAGGAGAAGAAGATGGCTGAGTCAGAGACTGAGAGAGGTGGAACTGGAGAGACAGGAGGTGGCTTTGATGTCCATGATCCGCACAGCTGCCAGGGGTCATGTGGATGTCGGTGTTCTGTGCTGCAACTGGAAACCATGTTGATGTCCATGATCTGTGCTGTCTCCGAAGCCAAGTAGACATCCGTGTTCTGTGCTGCCACCGGAAACCAGGGGAAATGTCCCCAGAGGCCATGTTGATGTCCCTGATCCAATCAGTGTTTCCTCCTGAAACCATGCTGCTATCTGTGATCCATGCTGCTATCTGTGATCCGTGCTGCACCCAGAAACCATGTCTACATCCGAGATTCATTCTACCACCGGAAACCATGTCAATGTCCTTGATCCCTGCTCTGGCCGGAATACATGTTGATGTTGGTGACTTGTATGGATGCCAGAGGCCATGTGGATGTCCGTGATCTGTGCTGCCACCAAACAAAACCATGGTGATGTCCATAATACATGCTCCCACCACACAGACTAAACTTTTTTTTCTTGTGTTTGTTTGTTTGTTTTGTTTATGGTTTCACTATTTATTTATTTATTTTGGTTTTTTGTTGTTTTGTTTTATTTTGGGGGCATAGGGGTAGGAGGATGGACCCAGGAGGAATGGGAAGAGGATGTGATAAAGACACATTGTATGAAACTCTCAAGTAATTAATAAAAGTATTATGTTGAGAAATGAAAAGATCGTTAAGGAGACCCAAGAGAATATTAGGAGACATTACTTTGAGGAATGGTTGGGTGAGGAGACAGAAGTCGGTGATGGAGTGGGATTATCTAATTTGATTGAAGAACAATAGTGTTGACCCAGGCCAACTGAAGCCATCAAGGGAAAATGATTTCATTTTGAAAAATGCTGAATTTGAATTTCAATTTCAGCGCTGAATATCCTTATAGGATATTTGGGTAGGCATGGTTACATGGTTCCTCGTGCTGTTATGGAGTTCACGACCCCTGGGGAAAGACCATAAAAACTAGATCATAATTAATTGAACTTATTAAAACTGCTAACAGGACAACAATCTCTGAGCCAAATGAGAGACTGCCATATGAATTGGGGATGGGGGTTTAAAGCTAAAAATCATGATAAGACCTTGAGAATCTGCACAAACAAGTCAAGATTAGGTAGTCAAGATGACCTCAAAATAGTCCTTAAATGTCTGAATAAGCAGATTACAGAAGCCAAAAAGCAGTTAGTCATATCATAACAAGTAGATAGTCATGGCTATATATTTTTGGGTCGAGGAGTCACTGAGTCAGGGTTACTGGGAACTTATCTTCCAGGAACTGAAGTCAGAAACATATGGCTAGTGGACACCAAGGTGAATGAATGCCTATCGTAAAATGGAGTTTCTTTAGCCATCACAGTGCTAAAGTTCATATTGTCACAGCACTATTTTTAATGTGGTTATATACTTTATTGTACACTTAAACTCATTAAATATACTAATATATATATATATATATATATATATATATATATATATACTTTCATGTTTAGTCACATGATTTAAAAGTAAGTTTTACAGTTATCCTTTAGACCTTTTTAAATGTATAATTTTCTGACCTCTTTATAGTAACTATAGTTTATTTTTCTTTATCACATCAGTCAGAGACTTTACTACTTTGTATTAACTTATCATCAAAGAAACTATGAAAAAATTAAATAAAGCATTGAATGCTAAAGTAATTTGTTTAGCTCAAACTTTGCTGTCATTATTCTCTTCTATGAATAAAAGGTAACTTCCCTGCTCATAATCTGTTAGTCCATTAATTACTAAAGGAAATAGTTTTATTACATTATTTGACAAACAGTATGATGTAATGATGACGTGTTTTGTTTTTATTCTTTGAGAATTTTATACAATATATCTTCATCATATTCAACCTCCCCCCTAACTCCCCCATATCCACTCCTGCCCAATTTTATGTTCTATTTATTTATTTACACATTTTAAAGTCCACAGAATCCAATTTGTAATGGCCAAATATTCACGAGGGTAGGGCCTTCTACTGGAGCACTGTCTGCAGGGGTCGAGTCCAGCTCTGCTCCCCATGATAAGTTCTTCAGTCTCCATGAAGAAGGATAAACAGTGAAAGCTATGACAAATGAGCGTAGTACCTCACTCTTCTATGGGATCTTGGTGGGCACATTTAACGTGCTTTAATGGCACGCATAGAATATGCCTTATGTATGATTATGACATGCAGGAGCTCTTCTCTAATAGTAAAAATAAAGAAGGATAAAGAAAATAAACAGTAAAATTAAAGAAAATTACAATGTGCACATTAAGGAAATAATACAAAGTTTCTCTAAGCTAGCAATTCAATTCTCTAGGCCATTCAATCTGTTCTCCTCAGTTAGTTCGTTCACCTCATCTCTCCTGTCCGTTTGTACTTTGACCAAGACTTTACTGTGGCTTAAGTAGCAAACTGCAGGAATGCTTCTCTAACTGAATGCAGGTGTCAGGCACATCTCAGAAGAAGCCAGTGACAATGGTCAATCGTACTGGCTGAATTTCCTAGGAAACTTCAAGCTACCTAGGTCAAATAGGGCAAAGGTCATGTAGGCACCAGAGGAGAGTTTTATTTTTGTTTTTAGCTCCTTGGAACATATTTATTTTCCCTGAGTCACAGCTATAAATTTCTGATCCTATCTATTGGTTATCATTGGTTCAGGAAGCTTTCTTTTTTAAGTCCTGGGAAAGTTTACTTTTAGGTCAGTGCAAGTTTGCTATATTCTTCATTAACTGGGAGGCAAGTTAAGGATGAACTCTCTATTTGTTTCTTCAGGTGTGCTAACTCTCTGTCTAGGTTCTTTTAACTTCTATCTATTAAAGGCTTGTCTCTTTCTGGGAAAATCAGCATTTGCTCTAGGAGTAGTTTTTGTATGATGTACTTGCAACAAACCTGGGTAGCTCTCACACATGCCAGGACTTGGAAGTTGGGAGGTGATTGCAATTTAATTTTGAAAAGTATGGCTGTGTTCCATTCCAGTCAGCAGTGGCCTGCTCAGGGATTAATTTGGATATTACTATTAGGCTATGCAGACCTTATTATTGATGAGAGACTTATGTCACCTTACAGTAAAGATGAGAAAAGGGCAAAGCAGTTAAGGAATTCCAGTTTCCCAATAACAGAGGCCCAGGATCCTTGTCAAGCTGAAAACCATCCATAGTCTGGGTAACCTGGATCCCAACAACTATCTACTTACTCGGGATCACACCTTTAAGAAAACCAACTCTCCCTCTCCCAATAGCTAGTCAGTTGCCAGCAGCACTATTTCAATCATGTTCTTCTTGTTGCCAATTAGAATTGTGAATGGACAAAATTATATTGATTTATAATGGAAAATAATGGAAATATTTTTATAACAGCTTGCAACCCTACTTGAGTTTTCAAGTATTTATCATTTGACCAACTCAATGAGATGAACAAACTCATCTTAAAGTAGGTAGAACAGCCACACAAGATGGGCTGCACTTAGAGGGTAGATTACTGGCTACTTCTAGATGGAATCTTGCTCACCTTGATATCTAACTGCAGTTGAGGTGGTGCCAACTTCATTATGAAGCAAACATCCTCTGGAGATGCAATCACCATTAATTTCATCCTGATCATCCTTAAGAGCTTCTTCAATTGAAACTATAAACATACACAGTTGTATTCTGTTATTATCCCTGTCTGAGTAAGCAACATAAAGAACCCACAATCTCATCAAAATAACCCATTGTACCCTGTAATTTATAAAGCTGTCTCATAGTGATGCTGTAGTTAAAGATAACATCCATTCGCAATGCAACAATTTGAGTTGTTTTTCCAAAGCTGTAATACGATGCTCTTAGCTGCAATCAAACCTAATTTATTCTAAGTTTTGCTTTCAAAGGCAATGCTGGGTTCCACATGTCTAAACACAGTACTTAGGAACAAAAATAAATCAATGTCCTTTTTCCTCCTTCTATCTTTCAGCTTCTCACAATCTCCATGTCTCGTCACCAACCCCCTTCCCTCGTTAATGACCCATCTTTAAAATCCTGGTATATTTGGAAACACCAAGTACTGCACCTTACCCCATACTGATTAGCTCAGGCTCCAAGTGAAAACTATTAGAATCCTCTAATAGTTTGTTTTTCCTCGGGATACTCTAATATGCACCCAGAACGGAACCATCCCTCTCTTGGAGCAGTGCATACCAGTGGCTCCATAGTCTTCAGTGTGACAACCTGCCTTCTATTGTATAGTTTTTACCTGAGTGCACAGCTGTTCTGATCTTCATATAGCATTGAAATTTTTACCTCGAAATATGGTTTTCTTTTTATGTTCTTCAGATGTGGCGTTGCGGCATGCTGATGAACTTCTTCTTCCTAAGAGTAAAGAAGGGCTGCCTCAGTACTGTTTGATTGGTTCTTTCTTGGTAGCCTGTACTAGAGGAAAGAGGATAAAGCACAGAGTATTGAAAGGCAGCACTTGCCAAAGCATCCATCTTGTAGGAGAGTCTCCTCTTTGGAGAATAATAAAGAGATACAGGAGTTGGCTCCACGGTGAAGGGAGAGTTAATTCTTCTAGCACACAACCCTGAAGGAGTCGACAAGAATATAAAACCTGCAATTGCAAAGAGTTTATTGCATGCCAGAAAATGAAAATAATACTCAGAATGAGGAAGACATTTCATGTTTGGAACAGGAGGCAATGATCTCATCGTTGTGGTTATTTTATTACTTTATTTTATTTTATTATTTTACTTTATTTTGAGATGTGGTCTCATGTATCCCAGGCTGGAATCCAACTTGCTACATATTTTAAAATGACTTTGAACTTCCTTGATCCCAGAGCCTTTTGCATGCTAGTCCAGCACCCCATCAAGTGAGCTGCATCCCATGCCCCAGATAATATATTTAAACAAGTCCAGTTTGTGAGCAAAAATATATTCTCAAATTATAATTCAAGTACTCTTTATCCTTGGTACCACTGCGGCTGCATATGTTGATATATTTTCTCCTAACCGTTTAGTTCTGGATGTAGATTTTCAACAAGTGAAATCTTGTATTATGTTATAGACTGGCAATAGGGCTTAATGGGTAAAAGTTTTTTGACACCAAGACTCTCAGCCTGATCTGTGGAAGTTCCATGATGGGGATAACTGATTCTCTACAGTTGTCCTCTCACCAGTATAACCAATGCCCTTAAGAAGAAGAGATTAGGGTAAGCACAGTGCCCTCCAATAAACAAATAGTAAGAAAACAGAAAGAAAAAAGTTAATTAAAAGAAAGAAACTTTTTATTAACTGGCTATAGGTAGCATAACAAAGCATTACAAACTGGATGGCTGCCACAACAGGGATTTGTTTTCTCTCAACTCTGGAGGCCAGAAGTCCAAGTTCAAGATGTCAGTAGAGTTGAGGACTCTCCTCTCAATGTGTCAGTGTCTGTCTTCTCCCTGTCATCTCTATGTGGCCTTCTCTCTTTGTTTGCCCTAATCCCTTCTTCTAAAGGGCCCTGATTATACTGGTTTAGGCTCTACCTTGATGCTCCTGTTTTGATTTAGTGGCCTCAAATGCTCTGTCTATATGGTCTCATATTCTGAGATACTAGAGATTATAACTTTGATATGAATTAGGAAAGGGAACACAATTCAGTCATTCTGGGGTGAGGGAGGGGGCCGTCTCTCCTCTCTGGAGGAAATGGAGTGAGAAGATGGTAGAAAGTGCAAGTTATCTATTACTAGCTAGATAGGCAGGAATCATTTTTAATAAATCAGAAATTTTATTGGGTAATCACTTTTAGTGATTAATTTCTCATTATATTGTGGGATCCGCATCTTACAGTCTTAAAATTGATCTACAACTATCACACACACATACACGTGCACACACACACACACACACACACACAGCCAGAATATGTGAATAACCCTGACACATGACATAGGAAACAGAACTCTCCCTTTGACTTTTGAAGCAAGATCAATGCCGTTGTAAAACTTTAATTCCAGATGTGCTTCTAACTGCCTGGGCACCTGCCTGTAGCCCATGTCAAAAAGCAATCAGAAAGAGGGCTCTCATGCTAAACATCAGTGTTCCAAGGCAGGAAGAGTTTGAAGATCAGGGAGCTGTTACCAAGAGAACTGAAGGTTTCTAATGGCTTTTTGGTATTGGCCCAGATGGACTAATTTGATTTTTTTTTCCTGAAAATCCCAAGATACTGCTCTGAATGGCTGAGCTCATGTCTGGAAATAGCATCCTTTAAAGTATAGGTCCAGGGATAGCTTGTGTTCCATAAATAGCTTTAGGAATTAATTTCAAGATATGGGCCAGGTAAGTAACTGCCTCTTTAGTAACATTAAGGCATTTTCCTGTGTTTCCAACTCTTTGTAGATTTTTTAAAAAGAAATAACCCAAGGCTGTAGGAATATATGTCGCCTCTCCGCATCAAGTTTCATTCTAGAAGCTACGGGTAAGCCTTATTTACTTGGAACCCAAGTTTCTGGTAAACTTGCCCATCTTGAACTCAGCCAAGAATCTGGAATAAATTGGCCCGGAGCAGCAAACCTGAGTATCACCCATACTGAGGGTCACACATTTATTGTATTGGAGATCTGCTCAGACAGTCTCTTGAGAGCATACTGACTCTCCCTGCTCATGAATTCCAAATGAATGTGGTCATCTGATTTATGAGTCCAGTGAATACAGATTGTAAGATTTTTATTGGCCCAGAATACAACGGTGAGAAGGTCACCTGGTTGTTTGTAAGGAAAACTTTTCTGAAGATAAGTTGGTAACACACAAATAACTTCTTTAAAGTGGGTTAGCGTACGGATCAAAAGCACCTGTTCTTATCAAATGTATTGAACACCAAATGCGATTTGTAGTGATGACGGTGAATTAGGCAGACTGAGGAATTAAGGAGAAGAAGATAAAGAACTGCACTGCTCTGGGAATAGTCTCGTTCAAAATAAACTGAGGGAAAACTTAAAATCATTAACATTGAAAAAGATGATTATTCACTTGCAGGAAATTACATATTGTGGCCAAAGAAGATTCGCTGAAATCGTGCATTTCTAACCAAAAAACACTCTGTTTGTAATCCCCTCCTGTCAGCAAGATAAACTTGGAGTTCTGATGTCTGGTGGTCGGGTCAAGTGATCCGAGTCTTCTGAGGCCGTACCTAAGTGTCCTTTCCTTTCCTTCATGGCCTTGACTTTTTAATCGACGAGCGTGGTGCAGATTCATCAGTCACTGCCGCCAGAGGTTGGGAGGCCTAAGATGATTCAGTATCTCTGCCGTGCTTAGAGTTAATGAGAGTGCTTATCCTTGCTTTCAATATAGATGTAACTAATCCATCTCTGCTACAGAACAGAGCGAAGCTGATTCGCCTCACATAAATTACATATATTAATTCATTGATAGTCTTTTATCCAAATTTCTAGAATAGTCAAGTGACGCGGTAATATATAATGGGGTGTTTCACAGGATTTGGAATGCCAGTTTAGGGTAAAACCAGAAAACAGAAAGTGCAAGTTAGCCCAGCCCAGGACTAGGGCTGGCTGATTAGGAGCTACCGTATCTGCTTTCAAATCCTCTTCTGGATTAGACAACCGACACCTTCTCTTTTTCAGAGCCCAGGGAGGTAAGGAAACACCAGGAAGGTCACTCTTACAGGTGAGGGTGCCCTCTGGAAGACAAGGCTTCGCTGTGGTATGTTTTTTTAACTCAAAGACCCATTTGCCAAGGGAAGAGCCAAGGACAGCTTGCGCTGAGCCACTGGGGATGGTGGATATGACCATATAGACTACTTTTGGTCTAGAGAGGTCCAGGAGGAAGCCCCTGGGCTCCTTGAAGTGTGGGGTGCTGGAGAGAGGATGCAAGCTACCCACTCCACCTCCTTCAAAGTGAATGGAAGAGCAGCGCTGCCTTTCTCAGAGTTCCCCCTAGAAAACCAAGAAAAAACGAAGGAGGAGTTTCAGAAAGATACGAATTGGGGCTCTGCTCACTGATGAAGGGACCTAGAAAGCACTGCCTCCAGAAAGCCACGCACAACTCCACCAGTGTGGATCGTGCGAGGTGTAGGCGAGCTGAACCTGAGAATGCCACTGCTAACAGCACCTATGACCAAAGGCTTTTCACCAGCTTTTTCTGTCCTGACCCCAGGCGCCTGACTTTCTGTAACCCAGGAGGTTAACCTGCAAAAGCGGCAGGGGCTGAGTCAAGCCCTGGACTAACGCATTTAATGAGAGCTGAGAAGCGATAGGAAATGTCCCTGGTGCAGAACAGAAACTCAGTGATGAAAGCAGCATTTTGGAAATTTCTGCCTGTGCTCCTAACTCAGGATTGTATTTCTGGGGAAAACAATACTACGGTTTGACATTTAGAGCCTCAAACAGTACTTTTAAATATATTTTCGTAGAGAAACCAGGGATACTTTATTCAAGAAGCTGTATTTAGCTAAAACTCATCGGTTTTGTTTTTGTTTTGTTTTGTCTTGTTTTTTTTCCATTGACATCTTTCCAACGAGATCGTTCTGTTGGAAGCCAGTTAATATTACACTCTGATCTGCACCTGAATGTACTTATAAGGGTAGGGGTGGGTAGAGAAGTACTCCTACCACACAATTAATAAATGCTGCTGTTTTGTCAGTGTTAGAAATGCGGATATTGAGACACAGTGAGGTTAAGTACCCTCTGTACTCATTTGTTACCTGAAGGAGCAGGATTCAAACTCAGACATCCAGGTTAGTCAAACACTCAGATATTTAGATTAAGTCAATCAGCTTCAATTCACGCTAACCTTGTTCTGAGTCACGGTCATTTAAAATTCCCTTTGCCAATTCCTAATACTGATGTGTTAGTTTACATCTCTGATTACTAATGATGCTGCACATTTTGTTATTGTATTGATACTGTGTTCATTTAAATTAAGTGTTTATTTATAACTCTTGTCAATAGTTAGTTCAATTATAACCTTGTCAATAGCAAAATAAACTTGGAGTTCATTTTACTAACAATAGCAAGACACAGAGTCTTGCTCCATAGCCCAGGCTGGCCTGAACTCACCATGTAGCCCTGACAATCCTTATGACTCAATTTCCTAAATGCTAATATTACAAGCTTGGTAGCCTTTGCATTAATTTGCATTAATCTTTTTCTTTATTATTTATGAGAACTCTTTTTTTTAGCAACTCAACTATTGAGTAGATTATAAATATTTTCTACAATGTCCTTCTGTTTGCTTATGTGCCAGTGATTTTTAAAATTATTATATATAATCCTACAATTCAATCCCCCCTTTTATGACTTTTCAAATACCATCTCTTAATGTCATCAGTGTCTTTTATTATTACAGATTTTCATTTATTTTTTTCAGCATCTTAATTATGAATATCTTCCAACAAGTGCCCAAACTGAGTTTTACATAGAACACTTATATACTCCACCTAGACGATCACCATGAACATCTTACTGTAATTGCTGTATACATATAGCCATGCATCTACTCATCCCTTTATCTATCCATTCTCCCAGCTTACTTATGGTACTTTCCAACAGAAACTACAGGCAGCACCCTTTCTCTCTGAGCCAGCATTGCTGTATTATAAAATTTCTCACTCTGCAGACATCTTTAAGAGGTGAACATCCTGCGGAGAACTTATTCCAGCACTATGTAATTCCTCTCTAAGTCATATAATTAACTGGACCCTAATACCTGCTAACAATGTTTTATGTCAACTTACTAAGGATGAAATGAACAAATTTTAAGTGTATTTTCACTGAGTCTTGACAAATGCACACACCTACACCCCTCTATAAACCAAAGTTTTCTCACAGAGTTTCATGCCACAACTCCCTCTCTAACATAGAAAACACTGTTCTAGAATTTTATCCATAAGTGATTTACCACCTATAGAATTTCTTCACATCTTGCTAGCTGAGGTGCAAATACAGCTCTTGGCAGAAACATTTTTCCAAGGATGTTTGTGTGGTGAAGGGCTCTGTAATGTACAGATGTGGTCTCCTGTGGGAGCAAAGACCAGATGTGCTTATGGCCCACTACCAAAGTTGTATTTTGGTAAGTTAGAACCCTCTTCACTGGAATGACAGTTCCAGAAAATGCCCCCTCTGGCAGCCATTGTAGCTGTATACAATAAAGTAATTTGTCTCTGACACAGGAGTCCTGTGTCCTCTCTCTATCAGCATACATTAAAATGTGTTAGGCTCTCAGGTTAGCTCCCAAGTAGGGAGCTAGAGCCTTTGTGGTCCTTAGCATACAGTCTGCGGCCCATCTGTTTTTATAATGGGGAAATGTCCTATTGTTTCTTTGGTCAACTGGTGATGGTTGCCTGGGTTTTTGTCCAGTTTTCTTTTCTTTTCCTTCTGTTTTTGTTTGTATGTTCCTTGCTTTTTGTCTTGGCTACTACAGATAAAAAAGATGTGCACAACTTTTTATAAATATTTTCACTTTGGGGATGGAGGTTAGAATGGATGGGGTAGAAGTGTTAGGTTACAAAGCAGACACATGTGTTTTTTTTTTCCAAAGCTCTTCCCAAGGAGCTTGTCATTTCTCATTCCTACCAAGGTGTACGAGGTGTCCGGTGGCTCAATAGCCTGTCAGTGAATGATGCTGTCTACCTGCTTTATTTTAGCTCTTTCCATGAGTATTGTAATAGTATGTGCTTGGGCTTTCATTTGCATTCTTTCAAGGACTATGGCATCAGGTGCTTTTATATGATGAATCATTTACATTGTATCAGAGAGGACTATACAGGCGGCACTGGGTCTGTCCCTCATCAAGAGAAAGCAGCACTATGTCTATTTCCTTGCCCCAGTGTGACAGCAAGGTGCTCTGAAGCAGCCCTCAACTTGACACTCCCTTTGACAGCATTTGGTGGCTACACAGTATGACTCAGCAGTAATACCTGTTCTTCTCCTCTTCTCCTCCCTCATACTTATACCATTCCCACAAACACTGCAGAGCACGTGAGCCTCTGTGTATAATGCTAGTATTGATGATCTTGGTGTTTCACCAAACCTACTCTATTTCCTTCATGGGTCTAGATTATTCATCCTCATCCTGAATAATCTTAATCAAGAGTTTGTCTTACTTGATATTTATTTCCATACTTCTTCCCACTGCAGGACTCATTAACTTCAATTCTAGCTACAGGTCTTCCCATGTATTTGGCCTTTCTAGAACATTCCACACTGCAGCTCCTTGTGTGTCATCTATCTCCCTGTGGACAGATACTGTGCTCAGTGTCTTTGTATCCTCTAGAAGTCCCTCCTCCACTAAGCTGAATGTTAGGTACATATGGGCTCTCTGGACATTTACTGTCTGGAAATAAATGACTACTTCAGCTACTTCAATGGGTGGCTAGGCTGTCTTTTGCTTCCTGAGGAATCACTATCAGTGGAAAAACAAATCAAACATTTCCTTTGTGGAGGAGGGGGCATAATTCTGCTTTTATTGTTTCTGTCTCTGTTTTCCTTCTACCGCTGTATAACAACAAACTTGATGGCTTGCATTCTTGTACACTCACAGGCTTACAGTTTGTGTTGTTTGGGAGTCAGGATATAAGTTAGCTAAGCTCTCAGCTCAGGATTCCCCAGAGCTGAAATAGAAGCACTGACCAGTGTTCTTATTGCAGCTGAGAAGAATTTGAACTTTCAGATATTGGCTGGGTTCTTTTCCTTGTGGCTGTATATCCAGGGCCCTGGGTCCATTTCCTCATGACTGTATGACAGAGGGCCCTGGGTTCATTTCTTTGAGGCTGCATGGCTGGAGCCCTGAGTTTTGGTTGGCAAAGGCTGAAGTTCTCGAGCTTCAGTGTCAGATTTCTGAGAAAAACATAAAGAGACAGAAGGCAGAAAGAGACCAGAGTCTGACCTTCAACAGATGGGACTGTGTTTATTAGCATACACAGCAAGAGGCAGCGTCTCTCCTGCAGAAAAGTGAGGGGTCTCCCAAGGGAAAAAGCTGGCTGCAACCCTCTATAGGGGCAGGGTGAGGGGCTTGCAGTGAGAAAATTGTCACAACTGTAGGATCTCCTGCAGTCTCTTCCTCCTGAAATTGTTTGCCCAAAGTGGGATAGATTATCAGACATTCCTTTATGGGATGATTGATTAAGGTCACCTATAATCTGCTAGGAATCCTTGTTTTACAATCCAGGTGCTCTATCATTCAATTTTCTCATTCCTAAGATTTAGATAATGATTGGGCTTACCTCAAAGGTTGTCAAGAGGATTAGATAAAGATATTTAAATAAAGTGATGTACATATCTACCTGACCAACAACTGTATGACTTGCTCAGTAAGTGTTAACTAGTGCTATTGCTACTGTTATTTAAAATGTAAAGTTGTGGTACATGTGGATTGGACCTTGGAGATTATGAACTGAGTCAGAAAGATCTGGGCTAAGCAATGAATGTTCTGTATTCAGGCACATGCCTTTTCCTCTATAAACTTCTGATTTTTCTCAATTTGGAAGTGGTGAAGTATGTATGTGGTTTAAATGTGTAAACTGTGTGACAAAGGGAAGAAAGAGACATAGGGAAGGTCCCTAGGATGGTTCAGCCTCACTATGATGTGGAATCACATTGTTAAACCAGCCCACCATGACATGGGGAGCACATGGACTCCGCCTGTCTACCTTTTGAGAAATAGAGCAAAATCTATGTCATTTCTTACATCTCACTGTTTGGTTATGCTGTGCCCAAGCCCAGCTCTCCTCTGTCACTGTGACCTCATACATCGAAGTCGATGGGAATGGCCTAGAAGCCAGAAAGGCCTAGTTTTCACAGGGACACTTCAGGGTCACTGTTACATGTGCTTTCAGTGGGGAAGAGAAACTGGGCTCATTCTGCACTTTGAGTAACTCATGATTCAGAACTGGGAATCTTAGCATGCTCCCCTACTCTACATGCTACATGACTGTTTCTCATGGTCAAGGAAAAGGTAATGACGCCCTTGGGCACAGCCAGTCTTTAGGAACTTTGAGACCACAGTTAATGAAGTTACAGAATGTCAGGCTGACCTAAGTGTGCAGTCTCCATGCGTCTCTCCAATAACTGCAAGAACATCAACAGGTCCATGACTATCATGTCTCTAGGTTGCAGTAATACTATATCCTCCTCATCCCTTAGTCCATTTGTTTATACCATGAATGTTTCCATCAGTTAATCAAATGTTCTATCATATGCACAGTATTGTGTTGCTATGAGAATTTTGTTTTTAATGAAAACGAACATCTACATTTTTATATAAAATATCCCAAATACTACGTGTTGATAACCAATTTTAAAAGAAAATGCCCTTTGGATCAAATGAACCATGTGTGTTGTTTGGGCCATGGCAGGGAGGGGGAGGGAGCTGCTAATTTTCAGTCTCTCAATCATGGTTTTGCATGGTGGTCCAGTATATTCCATACCTTCTTCTCATAGGCATGACACTGAATTGTCATTCCTAGTGAGGATCCCTCACACTTTTCCAAGCAGACCAATTTGTGGAGACCATCAAGTTCCATTTGTATTTACCCATGGTTGTTTCCATTGCTAGAACCCCCATGGAACTGGGGTTGACACTTGTCCCAGATGTATCACTAACAACCTGAGACTCCTGAACAATTGTGTAGAGGTGTTAGGTGTATATAACTTCATCCTGCCTCATATTTCCTGCAGTGTCAGGACGAGTCATATATTCAGCATCTTCCATTACTGCTTCCAAAAGCTCCTGGGCCCGGCATCCTTTAATAACAAGAATACGCTATTATGAGCCTCCCAGGAGGATTCTTCTAGCTAAAGTCAATATTGTGATTGCCTGGCTTCCTCTGAACAACTTAAACTCTGACTCTAGAATTGAATCACTGATCAGCAGTCAGATAAAAATGCTAATTCTATAATTAAAGCAACATTCAGTGTTTGGTTTTACTGAAAGACAAATTGCCCCTCTTCTCCTATGTGTTTGGTTACTGCTGAGTGGACTGTGTAACTTCAATACTAATAGGGTAGAGTCTACCTGTTGCACAGTAAAGCTGTGGATTGAATAGGGTCCAGGAAGGGAATACATGATACACTGAAAAGCAATGCCTGAGTCTCCAGGGTAATGGGAGTAGCTGCTGAGGGCTGGTCAGAGTTAAGGAAGATGGGCAAGGAATGGAAAAATAAGGAGCTATCTTTACCCTTTGATGGTAAGTGGCTTTTAGGGAGAAGTTACTTTAATAAGCATTAGGAAGCAGTCACCAAAAGAAGAGAAGAATAGGCACTGTTGACCAGGGCTCAGAGCCCCCTCTCCTATTACTGTCTCCCACCACAACTCACATTGACCATTCCCAACTAGAAACTGCAAGGCAATGGAGTCTGGTTCACAGAGTCCCCAGAGTTATCCATGGAGCACTTGAGGAGGAATAGAATGAAGGGTGAGTTTGGAAGGACGATGCTACATAACTGGTCTTAGAAGATGCGTCATCCACTTGTCCCAGAGGGCAACATCAGTTTGCTTCCAAATGGACACTAAAAAGTAAAACGCCATACTAATTAACTTTCTATAGCTTCTCTAAAAGGGTGATTAGAGAGAGAAAAAGCTGAACGTGAGTGATAGAATTCTGGCATGGCATGAAATTCTATGATTCTCTTAGAGTGTGTTGCACCACTGGAGTGAACTGTGGTAGCCCAAATCTGGGACAGGGTGCCTGGCTTCCCATGTCCTACACAATGTTTAAAATAAAGCTTCCATTTGGAATGGCTTTTAAACGATGAGTGCACTTTGCAGACTACCACTCCATAATGTGATCCTGTCCTTTATGTTGCTGCCTTGGGATTGTTAAACGCCTTTGAGTTTGTGATCCTACAGTCAAGCCTCAGAGACTGGTTGCCAGTTTGCAGTGATTTTTACCTGGGGGTGTATTTTTGTTGAACTTGGTTGTGCTTTTACAGTGCTGGGCATCCAACCCAGAGCCTTGTGTATGCTAGGCAAGCATCTTATGTCTGGCTATACATATCCATGCTCTTGAAACTTTTTAGAATTCAGATTATTCAACTTCATGCTTTATATGGTGAAGCAAAGCTTGGAGAATAGGGCCCATTCCAGGAGATTCTAGCATTTGAAGAAATTTTCTGAAAGGGTCCTTCTTCTTTCACATACCAGCAGGGCTGTGTCGCTCATCTTTCTTTGGCTGCCAGCCTGAGTCACCAAGGTGCCTTTGAAGAGATTTTCTTCTATCATCAACAAAATTAAGATTGGGTCTTACTGGTTTGTTATTGCTATGGTTACTTTACTGTTTTAAGAACATTTTGTTGACACATTTAAAAGTTCATAAAAGATAGAAGAGAAACAAAAAGTCAATAATGTTGAGTCACATGTCTGACTTCTCCAGGTCGACTTTGGGAAATACGCTGATAAAATACGTCCTGCAGTGTAGGGCTCTGGGCTAAAGAGTGAAGTTGAAGCGGCGGGTGGTCCTCGCCCCCTCGGGCTTGCAGGATACTCTGCGGACTCCTTCTCTTGAAGCCCTGGAAGCTGCTACTCATAGTAAAGAGAATGGCAAACTTTCTGCCTGCTCTGTGGTGAATTATACACCTTTGTCTCTGCAAAGGCCATGAATATTGTGGAGGTTGGCCAGGTACGCCCCTCCCCTGCCATGGTAATTAAGGTTTCCCCGATCGAGGGATAAGCCACGCCCTTATGGGGAAAGAGGTTATTTATTGGAGATGGTCCCTTGAATAAACGAGTTTGGAGTTTGGAGTTTCATGTCCATCATTTGGGATTCCCAGGCCTTCTTCCCGGCTTGTCACACATTTCTCAGGCCGGCAGGTGGACAGCTCCGCGAAAGGTCCCCGAACCACGGATCCTGGGGCCCCTTGCCGCCTGCCGCTTGAGTCTGGGTCCACCCGCCAGGCCAGCAGGACAGATCCCAGACCACCGCGGGTGGGAACTCGGGACCCCGGGAACGAACACACAAGCAGCGCGTGGAAAAACGACACTGTAGACTAGAGCCTTTGCGGTCCATCAGGCAGGAGGTGCACACTGGATTAATGTGTTGCAGGCAGTAGTGAAAGGCCATTGAGAGAAAAGGCTCCATCCACTTTCCACTCAGTGCTTCCCCTTTAGCTTGTGATCCTTATGATTACCCGGGCACCCCAGAAAGCCTTGATTCATGTGAAAATACCTTAAGTAGCAAGAATCTTGGCTACAGACTTGAGCCTGTAGAAATGAAGAGCCTTAAGGGGTATTCATAGGATGATAAGCTATCAAGGAGTCTTGATAGGATAATCCATCCAATTTAATCCTGCATCAAACAACAACTGTCTGAGCCTATCTACAGGGCAGCAGAAACTAAACAGTCCAAACTGGCAAAAATTGCCACCGTGAGTGTACAGACTCTCCATTATTATATCCAAATTATACACAGACTTACACCATGTAGCTACAAGTATTCGTGAGGAGTGTTTGAGGGGCTTGACTAGGCTGAAAGACCTACTTTCACAGGCATGCTGTCAGGAGGGCTGTTGTTCTGGGTGCTGCTCAAAATATGGCATCTGGCTTCTCAGAGCAAATGTTCCAAACAGCAACAAAGACAAGTCATTTGTAACTTAATCTTGAAAGTGACCATTTGTACATATTCTATTCATCGCTCAGAAACAGAAGGAGCCACACAAGGTATGCAAACCAGGAATCTCTTGAATGATGAGCCCAGGACTCCAGCCTTCTCCAGCTTCTTTACCAGGAAGTGGGTCTTGCGGCCCTCTGCCTATTTGACAGTTCTATCTTTACATCTCTGTATCTCTGTTCCCCAGTGTTTCAATGTGGGAAAGGGGATACAATAGACTTATCCATTCACTCCTAAGCATATATGGGCTTGCTAGTCGTCATTCTAGAAGCTGCTCTGGGCCTGTTTTTTGATGGTTTATTTTGGTTTGTTATGTTGTGTTTGTATGGAAGGTTGGGGTTGTCAGAAGGGCAGTAACTGTTCTTTTTATGGATCATAACCCACTGAATCGGGTTTCAACATGTTTAGGATTTCTCCAAAGAAACCTGGCAGCCAGAGCCATGTATGGTTTTAAACTAGATCTCACTTAAGGAATTGTCCAGGTTGAGAATCAGGGCAATATCCTTGTGTTTGGAGGTCTCTCAGAGCCTGGGAGATAAGCGTCCTGTGTCCTGTCTACTGGCTCCCTTGTGCTACAGGAGTTTCTTTGCTCTCTAGTTAATTGTTGAGCATCTCAAGCATATGTAGACATGAAAAAAGATTTATTGTAGACCTGACAAATGCTCCTGTAGTGGTGTCAAGCATTAAATCAGAATTGGCTCAACACAGCTGTTTCCATTTGATAAAGAGGCACTTAAAATAATGAATTGGAACATTTGAAAGTGCACATGCTCAGCACTGTTTTTATCAATGAGGTATCAGGAAAACAAATATTTCATAGTAAACCGTAGCAAACGGCCTCTTAAAAAAAAACAGCATATTATTCACTTAGGAGAGGCCTTCATCCAAGACAGGTCCCATAGTCATTGATGGGTCCGACACTCTTATTCAATGACACTAAGTGACAACTATGATCTTTATCTGGGAGCAGAAAAATGGAGTCTCCAAAGGGAAAAGCAACTTATCTGAGTCTTCATGATCCTAATCACAACATCTGCTGGTTGGGCATCTCTAATACCCGAGACACTGAGAGGTTAAGTAACTTTCTCAAAGTGCTGCAGTAACTTTCTGTATTCATACCATAATGATAAATACAGCCCGTGTGACACAGACAAGTAATGTCTTTCCCTTTTTGGTAACCATCTGACCTCAGGCTTCTTTCCTCAAGTATTTTAGACTGGTTAAATCTATTAGTATTGTTGTGCTAAATAAATCACAGTGATGGCCTGAGTAGGGGCTTCCGCCTCTATGGAGAACCATCCAAGCCCAAATGTTAACATGGGCTTCCATAGCCACAGAGTCTCGAATGTGACGTTACTGAAATCACAGCGAGGAGACACCAGGGCCAGTGCAGATCCAGGATCTGGGGAAGGTGTGTGTGTGTGATATTATGACTGTCTTTCCGGCAATGTGTCGGCTTCATGTGGAGCGCTTATAAACACAAGGAAGAGAACCACAGCTTCTGACTTACAGTTTACATGACCATGTCAGAAAACTCTGTGCTGGGCAGTTGTACTCAACATATCCTAACACGGGCAGCATTCCTCTAAGAGTTAGGACAAAACAGACGGCAGTCAGCGTGGGAGCTCGTGCCTCTTCCTTTTCCTTCCCTCAAAGGGCAAACTTGAGAGCTGGCACCTATGGAAGAGATCTGAGCAGAGGGGAAACCCAGGCAAGCAAGATAGAACTGGGGGATTCAGTTGTTACTTAGGCTTTTACTTTAGGGTCTTATCTGTGTTGAAACTTGATTACAGATCCATTTAGCCTTGCTGCCACCAGGACCACACTCTGCCAGTGGCCCCAGTAAGCTGCACTTGTGCCATCTTTAATATATCCTCTTTCAGTCATAAGGCACCTTGAGCTGGTTCTCAAATACTGAGACTGGATTTTGCTGGAACATTGTATATTTCAGCAATCCACCTCATAGTAACGGCAGATGGCTGTCTATCTTGCTCCCATCCACAGCACTTGGCACAGGGGCCTTCCTGTGCCCCCAAACAAGGCACCAAACTACTTGTTGAATAGTACACAATCCTAGGAAAATGATTACTTATAATATATTTATCAATTTCTTATTTTTAAAGAAAAGAGAATAAACAGGAAGCTGGTTCATTATTGGCACAGTTTTCAGAAGCATCTGAAAGCGCACACTGATTGACAGGGTGGCTCTTGACAGCACAGACAAACATTTTGAGAACAGCTAGAGGGAAGCTCTGAAGAATCATGCTAGTCATAGCTTTAACACTAGGGGCCACCGTGGAAAGCAGATTTAAGAGGGATGGCACACCTGCAGTGCCCTATGGTTTGGAGGCGTTTGGGCATCCTCTGCTTTAAATGAGAGAAATCTGGAAGCTCCAAATCTTTCCTTGCATCGCTAGCTGGCTGTAATAGACTGAACTGCATCTTCTAAGAACTCTCATACTGAAGTCCCAATTCCCAGAACCTTGGAGCACAGCATCTGTGGAAGCATAGACGTTTGCTGTTGTTGGTTTTATTATTGCTGTTGTTTTGTTTTTTACCTTTCTAACAGGTTGAAATGAATGGACCAGAGTAGGAGACAAGTCATATAACCTGAGAAAAAGGCAAGACAGGGGGATTGGGACAGGGATGATCCTGTGTAAAGATGAAGGCAGAAATTGGAAGCTACTTCTATAAAAGCCTCACAGATTTCCAACAAACCTCAAGAATCTTGGGTAACTACAGACAGGATTCTTTATGGCTCTCCGAAGGAGCCAATTCTGTTGGCTTGGCCTCAGCCTCAAAACTCTAGAATTGTACATCAATGCATTTCTCTTGTAGAAACTACTCAGTGGGCCTTTGTTACAGTAGTCTCACAAAAGCTGTCTCCAGCCAGCTGTGCCCCCAGCCCTGATACATTTGACTCTCTCTGCAGAGCCTCTCTTAGACAAGTAGCAGAAAATAACAGCCCTTTCATGACATTTGTTAAAATAAGCATTTTCAAGAACTCGGGCCACTCTTGAGTAGGAAGCTAAATAATTTTATGTTCCCAGCAATTTTAAAAAAAAATCAAAATTTGTGATGATGGGAAGTGAACTGAAGGGCCAGATATGAACAGCTCTGACAAGGCTGGACACAGAGTCAACAGCAGATACTGATGGGACATTCCACACAGTTACTTCAGATGCAAAGTGAGCGATGGTTCCCACTGTTCGCAGGATCTTGGTTCTTTAGCATGGGAATTAGAGTTCGCCTGCTCTTCTGAAATATTGTCCCGTGTGAATTCTTTTCCCCATGAGACCATACCATTCTTATCACACTGAAGTATCCTCTGGTGCCTTGTTTTATGGGGCCCAGCAGGTTATTGTGAGCACTTCATGACAAGACTTCTACATTTATTTCTTCTCTGGTGCTCCAGTACACTGCGCATATAATTTATTTAATAGTACCCATAAAAGGCCTTTTAAAGTAACCCTTGTAAATGGCCTTGTACTTTGGTGATATTAAACTTCCTAAGGAATATGTTTTTAATATAGCACAGGTACAGCCTTCCAAGAGTCTGAAGGGACTGACTGCAATGTAATGGAAAATTAGTCAATGAAATGGAAAAGTGTTAGATGGAAAGAATACAGCAGAATCTTCCATGCCATGCCCCAGCTCAAAATACAAAAGAAACAGAGTAGCTGGTTAAGACATTCTAGATGTAAGTCACTCACAAGATGAACTGTCAGCAAATTGCCTCAATAGCACACGTCTTTTCTCTTCTTGCACTCATAATAAGAACCTGAACAGAGAGAAGATCAAGTACATTTTAGTGTAAGTCAGGGTTCCTCCGCCTCTGCACTATTAGCACTTTGTACAGGCTAATTCTTTGTGGGGGGAGCTCACTGTCCCTTACATCATGAGATATTTAGCAGCACCCCTGGCTGATGAAGGAACATCCATCCTATACATTTGCAACAACCAAAGTCATCTACGAACATGCCTAGAGAGACTCTATGGCAAACTCGTCCCCTGCTAAGAGAAGCCAATCTAACTTGAGGAAGAAAAGTGCTTCAAAGCCATTGGTGCTTCGTTCCTCCTGGGAAGGAAAAAAGGGTAGCTCATGGTTGAGTTTCAGTCATCAGAGGAGGCACTAGCTTTAATATAGCCAAAGGAACTGGAGAACCTACACAAAAGCCCATACTGCTGGCAAGCCTGTTCATGGGGTTTTCTTATTATTTATTGTTTCTGATTTAGTGAGAGTACTTAAAATATTAAAGCTTGCATAGTGCTATAGAAAAATTCCAGTCTTTTTCACACATAACATATTTATCTGATGTTGGATGCATGGAATGTGAAGTTAGCATTCGCCTAGAGATTAATGTTAGGACTCAGAGTTCACAGCAGATGGCTGTCTGTTTTTTCCTCTTGAATCTTTCTTTCCAAGGCCCTCAGGGGGAATGAGGATGTGGACGCAGTCCAGTGGGGTTTGCTCTTCACTTGCAATGAAGACACTTGACACCCACTGACGCTTCCCTACGATGTTGTTATGAAGCCACATTGTGCAGTCCAGTGTTGTTCCCACTCGTGAGCCAACTATTGACTGGTGAGAGTAAGTTCCTCTCCCTTGTGTTTGTTTCACTTATTGCTGGGACCCTCTATCCCTCTTGGACCTGGGCTGTTAGAACTGGAGAACTGAAGGCAGAGCCTTGACCCATACATTCACACATTCCCAAGTCATAGCCACAGAATTAAAAACAGGTGTAGAAAGTACCATCTATACCTGGTACCTGGCCTAAGCCCCCCACCTTGGGTTCTGAGGAGGAATGCTGGTCTTCTCAGAGTCAAAGGGCCAATATGGGGTCTTCTTGCTACCTGTGAGATAGGACTGCTCTCTAAAAACTGAGGACTTAACAGTGTTTGTAGCTGCTGTTATACATTGCCTATCACCAGCAACAAGGAAGAGGGCAAGATCAGACACCCTAGTACTGACTCACAGGCTGGGCTTTGTGGCAGCAGGGACAGCTCAACCCCACCATAAAGCCAAGTCACTCTGAGGATGCGCCACTTCTAAAAATTCTTAGTAGTCAGGACACCAAGCAGATCTTTTCCAAAGTAAAACAGACTGAGTTTCATATATTTGCTAAATTTGAGAAGATAATCTTATCAAATGATTTGGTCATTTAGTCAATGAGACAACAATATTTTTTGAGGACCTACTGTGTGTGTGTGTGGCACATACAGTGGCAAGTGAGACTAACAAGTTCCCTGTCTTTGTAAGTTTCTACTCTAGTGGAGATTTGCAGTGTACAAGTAAGCACACAGCTGAATAGGGCTGTGACATGAGCTAAAGAAAACTGAACGGAACACTGGCAATGTAGCTGAGGGATAGCTGCATTAGACAGTGGGTTGGAGAAGTCTTGACTGGATATGTACTCTTTGCTCTGAGATGCCAGAGAGTGCAGCTTCCTATCTATACAAGGCACCTCGGAAGAGTTGTCAGACAAGAAAGAGCATATGGGAAATCTCTGCCATTTACACACTTGCTCAGTTTGAGAACATTACAGGGAGCTGGAGAAAGGCAGAAGGGGTTCATGGGCTGAAAGACCACCCCAGTTTCCAGGCAGGGAAAAGGTGTAAGTAGGATGAAGGTCTGGAAGCAGAGACCTGTCAACAGATGATGACAGCTGGTGGTGATGGAGGTGTGGATTGGGTGCAGGGCAGAGATGGTGGGAAGTATGTGGATTGGGATATGGTCTTGACAGAGCAACAGAACATACTAGTGAGTGAGATGCAGGAGATCTGGGAGGAGAATGTCAACTGGCTGGTGATACTGTCCTTTGCTGAGATGCACATGTCTGAGAGAAGAAATATACTTGGGGCTGAGAAAATGAACAAGTACATCTGGGACTCAAAATTTGGGAATTATACTATACATTCAGGGAAGGCTGTCAAGCCAGCAGCCAGATGAGCGATTTGGAGGAGAAATCATGGCTGGAGACATTTGCAATCTCAGCAGTAGACACTGCTGAAGCCATAGGCCTGAGTGATCATTTAGGAGAGAGTGAGGTCAAAGATGAAAGGGGGTCCTGGACCATAGACCTGCAACTTAGAAGTGTGGTGCCCAGAAAGCAAACTGGAATGGACTATTGGAAAGACACAAGGAAGTCCAGGAGGCCATGCTATCTAGGAAGCTGAGGGTCCCAAGTATAGAGACAGAAGGAAAAGCCAAGAGCATCCTATACTTCTGATAGAAATAGAGGAAGACTTAGGCACACCAAGGGCATCTCTGAAGCCCTGTATCCCCACCTCCAGGCATACATGGTATTTCTTACCCATCTGCTTAAGAGAAGTTTTTGAGGCATGGAGGTATGAAATAATCTGTACTCATTGGTGAATCATGCATGGTGTTATTATTTGCTTTTAAATAAGGCAACAAAAGACATAATTGATCTAAGGCCTATTCTATGGCAGCACCCGGAATAATAGAGGAGAAGAAGCATGGACCATTTCCACCATCAATGAAATGTCATCATAGGCAGAATAATCACCCCTCAGTGATGCCCATGTTCTAATTCATGAGCCTGTAGCATATTACATTATATAGCAAACAGGACTTTCCAGATGTGAATGAATGGAGGATTTTGTGAAGAGGTTACCCTGGAATATCTGGGTGAGCCTGATCTAACCACAATGTTCCTTCTGAGAAAGAGACAGAAGCCAGAGAAAGAGCTGTATAAATGAGAGCAGGCATGAGCAAAAGGATGCAGGCAGCTTCTAAACTCTGGAGAAAGCAAGGAAATACTTCCTACCTGGAATCTACAGAAGATGACAGCTGCTACCAGTTGTAGACTTCTGACCAGTAGCACTGCAAGATAAGTTTGTTATTTCAGCTCACTAATTCAGCCATTCATCATAGCAGCAAGAGGAAACTCAGCTCACACAGGCTGCCTCTCATGAGCAAGGCCAACAAAGGGAGTAATCTTATCTGCAACCATGCAGGGAAAGGAAAGAGTCTGAGAACCATCCACTGAGATGCTTATTTACATTCAGTAATCAGGAAGACATCTGAAGTGAGGCCCTGCAACTATGCCCTGAAGGATGGAAGAGGAGGTGGGGATTTGGGGAACAGACAGGAAAGCAAGTGTCTACAGCAGTGTAAGTGGGGGTTAGAATTCACAGATTTAGTGAACAAAAATTCATCAAGTTTAATTTGCGTCTCAGCTTGTAGAAGTCTATCCATTACATACTGTGCCTGGACATGCAGTCTGGGCAGAAGATACAGGCTGTGCTGAGGAAGTTACAGGGAACATAGATTTTTGTTTTTCAGGAAAAAAAAAAAAGCAAATATGCTCTGTCCATGCTTTTTTAAAAGTTCAGTTTCTGCCACCTTTTTAAAAGAAATGCTAATAAACTCTATTTATATTCTTAACTGAAGAAAAGCAATGGAGAGGTCCTCTCCCCCATGTTTGCAAATATCTGACTCCTTCTGCATGGAGTCTAGACATCTTCCCAGAACGCTTCTCCGGGTTGCACTTTGAGGGGATACTGACCTACTATGTGTGGCTTCCAAGTTGAAACACACTATGTGTCACCAAATCTAATACTTTAGAAATACTAATTGAGTGTGGTGACACTCACCTGTGGTGCCAGCACTTCAGAGGTTGAGGCAGGAGGTTCACAAGTTTGGTGACATCTTGGACCACATAGCAAGTTCGAGGCTAGCATGGGCTACATAGCTAGATCCTATCTCCAAAATATACAAATACACCAGCATATTATGTAAACAAAAAACAGCAATAAATCACATACTGTTTTCATATTGGTTTTTCATTTTTATTTGAGGTTTATTGAAAGAGATCATGAAGGCTAATTTAGACACAAAAGTTAACATCTGTCTGTCTTCCAAATACATGAAAAATTAAGTGCGTAAGTCAAGCAAGTCGCTCACCAGCTCACTTGGGGATGTCCGAGTTTTCTTACTGTAACTTGTTCTGTGCTGTCCAGAGTCATGAAGATATATCCATTTTTCAAACAATGCTCCAGAATTCTCTGAAAGCTGTTGACACCCATAGCACATTATATATTGCTAAAGCTCAACAGCATTATTGCCAAATTAAAATCACACCTGGACAATAGATTTAAGTGAGATTTTATCCAGCACTGTTGCAATAAGGGAATGGAGACCTCTATGTAGAGCTGGACTCAGTTTTGAAAACAGAATGGGTAAGTAGGTATTGATAGCCAAGGAACTGGGTTGGGAGGGTGGGAGATGGAAATTCTGTAAGAGTAAACACATGAGCATTTCTGCTAAAGAGGGCCACTGAAGTGGGCCATAGTGATCAGACACCAGGATGAGGAGTTCCATTAGCTATCAGGGATGATCAGATATGGAGAACAGCTGACACATGCTGAAAGAGCCTGGGAGGTTTCCTTTAAAACTGACAAGCTCAGGAGGAAGTTCAGGAGCCTTGACTAAAATTTGGCCAGGTAGAGAATCTTTGTCAGTGAGAACTTTCAGAGAGCAGCCACAGCGTTCTTTGCTTTTCTCAGGTAGTCCTTAAATGATATGCAGACTCGAAGAAACACCAAGGGATCAAAGTAATGCCATTAGGAATTACAACAAAGTTCACCACTCAAAGACATTGTCAGTAACCCTGCAACTGCCTCATGGCTGACAGCAATTCTGAGACATTATTGGTTCTCAGATAAAAGTTGTTTTGGAAGGTGTTAGAACCATGAAGGAAAAAATATCAGCATCTTATGAAATATGGTGTTCACCATTATTAGGATGCTTTTAAATGTTCCAAACGCCTTTAATCTTGTAGAAAAATCAAAACTACTCACGAACGAGGTAATTTGTTGTTTATGTGAAGTCAGCCCCCAAAGAACGTGTCAGTTTTCGCCAACATTCAGTCTGTAGCGCAGACACCTTTGTGACAAATGGTGAAAGTTAAGCAAAGAAAGAAATGGTGATGGCAGCTGAGGTTAATTAAAAGCTTGTCTGGACGAGGTTGAAAATCACCTTCCCATTTCACCCTAGAAAGTAGCTTTATTGCTATTTTGCTTATTAATGGATAACTGTGGGACCAACTGATAAGATGAAACAAGGCAATTAAGCTCCACTGAAGGACTAGGGTGAGGAAGTCCAGATGTGCAGACATTCCAGGAATGGAGGCTGCATTTGTGTCCACGCAATGAACATATATATAGATTTGAGCTCATTATGAAATCTTCAGTGGTCTGTACAAACAAGACAGTCCTTAATAACTCCAAACTAGTGGCTCTTAAGAAAACAGAGGCTCATAAGCATAGAAGTTACTTATCCACCTCTTCTAAAATTTTTATTACACTTGCTTGGGGTTTATGGGATGGGTAGATGGGGACAAAGACACAGAGAGAGAGAATGGGGAGAGAATGTGTGTGGGTGCACGGCATGCATGTGGAAGTCAGGAGACAGCTTTCAGGCATTGGTTCTCTCCTTCCATGTGGGTTCCATTGATAGAACTCAGACTGTAAAGCTTAAGAGCAAGCATCTTTACTTTATGAGCTGTCTTGCCTGCCCTTATCTATCTCTGTTAAGGCTGCTTTATTCCTCTGTGAGTCTAGACAGATGGGTGTGTCTCGTTTTCAAGATGTCCGTGAAAGCAGATAAATTGTTGTCTATCAATTGGGAAGCTCCTGTTCTACAAGATAGCTGAGTTGTTAAAACTTTGCAGATGAATTTTTGCTTTATCTGAATGAAAATTTGTTTTAATTTTTCATAGAATATTGGTATTTTAAAAATCATAGCATGAATTGTTTTCTAATATTTCCAAGTTTCACCCATTTAGGGAGTTTGAAGTCTTACTCACTAAGGTTTATTAACAAAGGTCATGAGTTATAACTGACTAATTATATAACTTCAGCTAGAAAATGTATCTAGATCTTCGTTATTTTGGGGGTGTTTGTGTTTTAGTTGCTTCTTGCTAGCTGGGGCTACCCAGCCTAACTCTCTCATCTCGCCTCCAAAGGAAGAGGTGTAGAGAAATTGGGCTCACCCAGTGCCCAGGGTGTCTGAACCATATTGTGAGCCATGTCTGTCAGCTTTTGTAAGATTCTCAGTGAGACAGAGATCATGAAAACGCCAACTGATTTTTAAAGTCATCTCTCTTTTTAAACCGGTATGCACACAATCATCTTTCCTCAGAGAAAGTAATGAAAAGGCAGCCAGGGAATCTGCTGTTGGTGAGGGAACATCTCACCTCTCATGACTAATCCTTTTTTAAGCTTACTGTATTTGTTGCTTTCTTTTTTTTTTTTCTGAGACATGGTATTGATTTTCAAATTTCATGATAATGTCTTCTAATGCGCAAAATGAATTGGTGAGAAGAGCAGAGAATCCCTGGGACCCGAGCTTCACCCTGATCATCGGTTCATTCACGGTCATCTAAACTTCTGCTCTGCACATCGTGAATTTCCTGTTACCGCGACTACCCGCCTTCAGTCAGCTTTCTGTTGGTTCTATTTCTATTTTAATATCATTTACAATGCTTTGGGTGATTCCTTTCCCATCTGAAATGGCTCTTTTGAAGAACTGAAGAAAATTATTTTTCTAGGCACTCTTCTCATAGAGATAATGTGCAAAACCCAAATTTATGGGGACTGTATTTTCCAACATGACGTATCGGGGTTATGTGACTTTTTTGTTTTCTATATAACATTACCTGTTTTACTTAACGTCTCTGAACTTCAATTTTCCTTTTCATAAAATAAGAATAATGCCTTACTGAGTGAATAGCAAAAACAAAAGAAAGAAAGAAAGAAAGAAAGAAAGAAAGAAAGAAAGAAAGAAAGAAAGAAAGAAAGAAAGAAAGAAAGAAAGGAAGGAAGAAAGGGAGAGAGATGGAAGGAGGGAGGGAGGGAGGAAGGGAGGCAGGGAGGGAGGGAGAAAGAAAAGAAAGAAATGGGCTTTATAAGTCTTTGAAACAGAATTTGACATGAGTGCAAAGTTGTTACTGGAATTTGTTGGGTGTCAGAGACTAACACTAAAATAAACAGAAGAATTACTCTGACTCCCAATTCAAGGTGCAGAAAATGCTTAAGTCTACAACTGACTTGAGCCCTGTGCATCTTCTGTTTTCTTCGCTTGAAACTGACACTCCTCCCCCTTCCAAGATCTAGATGAATTTTGTATTTAGTTTCACTTGGCACTGAATTTAGATGAGTAGGGATGGATTCTTCACTGTTTCCTCATTTGCTTGGTAGAATTTACAGAGTCTGAGCTACCACACTGGTGGGAATTCCTTGGACTCATGATGTTGAGGGCAAATAGATCCATCTGGAACATATAAATAGGCTAGGATGGTTGCTTAGTGTTTGAGTATGAGAACCTGTGTTCAAAATACCAGCATAAAAAAATAAATAAATAAAAAGCTTGAAGTGGCTATGTATGCTGACCAATTAGTTGTTTTGTTTCTTTGTTTGTTTCATCTGTTTTACATAATCTGGGTTCATCTGGGAAGAGGAATTGAGGATTTAGCTAATTGAGAAAATAGCTCTGTAAAATTGCTTTGACCCCTGGGGTGGTGCCAATCCTGGGCAGGTGGCCCCGGAGCATATAAGAGAACAGGCTGAGCAAACGGATAAGCATTGTTCCTCCACAGCTTCTGCTTCAGTCCATGACTTGATTCTTGCCTTGAGTATTACAGCAACAGAAAGCAAACTAATACACCATGCATTCTCTTGTGAGCTATGGAGAGTGAAGACAGAGGTCCCTGGGATTTTCTTTTGGCCAGCCTCACTCCAGGTTCACTAAAAAGCCCCATCTCAAAAGAGTAATGCAGGAAGTGATAAAGCAGACGCCTGCCGACTTCCCGTGACCTCTGTGTACACATATGCACACTGCGCACTTGCAGGCACACGTCACTGTTCCATGTGGAACAGAGATGATCTTCAATATATCAAACCAAAATAAAAGAGTAATGAGAAGAGAGGATGTGAGGGGAGAGAAGGAAGAAGAGGGGGAGAGAAAAAGAAGGGGCTGATAGCAAAGCATAATCAAGTCAGATGCTCAAAACACCCTGCAGAAATGAACTGGGGAAACCTCTTTAAGGCCAGTAGATTTCCCTATGGAGGAAGTCCTGGACAGAGCAGAATGTCCCCTTGGGTGAGGCTTCTAAGTAAAAAAACAAATGGCAACCAATAGAGGTGACATCATCAAATTGGACTCTCTTAACATCAAGCAGACACCAAGGGGTAAAGTTGCAGCAGTCTGCTAGAGCTCCAACAACTGAGCATCCTCTCCCTGGCTGACCTACCTACTGCTGAACTTCCGATCTCTCTTTCCCTTTGCAGGCACTTTTATATTGTGAGATAAGCAGAGTAGCCTCTGTTGCAATGGCTCACCTTCCAGTTGTTCTGCTGTTATCTTCCCTTATTGTCTCAAAGTTAGAGGGACAGTCCATGCTCAGACAAGGGGCTGAGAGAGAACTTAGAGACAAACACATGAGGATATGAAATGGGTTGAGTTAGGGAACAACCCTGCTTCCACAGCCACCTTCTCAGTGAGCTCAAAACACACATGATGATTTACCAATATGATGAACATCACAACCTCCTACACACACACACACACACACACACACACACACACACACACCCCTCACACAAGAAGCCCAAAGTTTCCTCAAGAGAATCCATGAGCACAATCTTTGAGCACAGTTCCCCAAACTCCAAAAGGCAGTCCAAATATCCAGAAATGAGCTCTACCTGGACTCCAGGAGGATTTCTGGAGGTTAGATAAAAGCCAGCATTCCTCAGGAACTTGTGAAGCCAGTTCCCATCTGCAGAAAGGAGGCATTTGCCTTACCTCTGGCAAAAGGGAAGTATGACACTCCAATTAACACACACCTGTGGTGCCCAAGGTGCTGCTCTGGGCTCCCTCAGGCCCTACTCCCCAGTACTTGGTTTACACCTCAATGAGCCAGCACCAGTCTCCTGGCCCTGCTCTCACCCTAGCTACTCACCACTTCTGTAACTGACTCTTCTCACTATCCTCGGCTCCTTCTCCTGCTATTCCCACTATGCTTTTCTCCTTCTCTGTCCTCTGCTATTCTCCCCTCTCTCGCAGTTAGCCCTGGCTACATCCAGTCTGCTGGCTACATTCAGTCTACTTCTCTCTCTCTCTCTCTCTCTCTCTCTCTCTCTCTCTCTCTCTCTCTCTCTCTTTCTGTACTCTCTCAGATGCTTCTGGCAGTTTCCCTCTCTCTCTCTCTCTCTCTCTCTCTCTCTCTCTCTCTCTCTCTGTACTCTCTCAGATGCTTCTGGCAGTTTCCCTCTCTCTCTCTCTCTCTCTCTCTCTCTCTCTCTCTCTCTCTCTCTCTCTCTCTCCAAGAAAACCTTTGTATACCCATGGAATAGTCATGTCATCAATTGGCAGGATTCCTCACACCCCCCATGATGTTAATGGTCATTATCAGCAAGAAGGCATTTCCCAGGGATCTGTGGACCAATCACCCTGTGTGAACATCAGAAAACTATGTTGTTTTTTTTTAGGCAGGGGACTTGCTGATAGTCTTAGTCTTAATGGTAAGCAGTTGTCATCTGTAGAAAAATTTGGGATGATACATGCCCTCTACCACATCTCTAATACATGAAGGCAATCGTGTTCCTGAAATCATTTTCATATGGATTTAGGATAGCTCCAAAATGAAAATGTATTTCAAAGTTGGTTTTTGTTTCCAATGTGATAAATGTATCTGATATGATAAAATAAATATATCGTTTGATTGACTGGATGCTCTATGGCTCTGTGTCTCCCTAAGCAGAAAAATGAACATCATGATAGAGCCACAGGAAGCCCTATAGGTCACCACACTGATCTCAAGCAAAGAAATACCTTGTTAACACGAGTGCAGAAGAGATGAGACATATCCGTGACTTTAATTTCTTTGTAATTTGTGTGTCTCTGTGTGTGTGTGTTTGTGTGTGTGTGTGTGTGTATAAAAGGAAATAAGGAAATGCTCTCAGAAGAGAAAAATGACAAGCATAATTGTTTATGTCATTAATGAGGAAGATGGTGATGTGAGACTCTCTCTCTCCTTATCTCCTGTCAAGTCACATTCTGTATTAGCAAGTTAGCCTTCTGATATAGATAATGAGCCATTTTTTTCTAATTGCCTTCTAATCAGCTGGCAACAGCTGATTAGGTCAAATGTCATCATCACTAGCCTGCCTTGCATGGGGCCACTGAAATGGTAGTATAGTCTTTATTTACAAGTGACAAGTCCCTAACTCTAAACAGGTTTAACATTCAAACACACACACACACATACACACACACCAATATTAATTAATTGCTTTGTGAAACTGACAAGTCCAGGGAGACATGTTGACTTTGGAAAAGCTTAACAAAGTGCCCAAACAATAAGGACTCTGTCTTTATCTTCTATAGCAAAGATGACCTTGACAACAGGACACTTGCATTCTACTGATGTAAGCAACACTTAAAATTAAAGAGTACCATTCCCAAAGATTTAACCCAAAGTCCTTGGACAGGCTCTCATTGGTTTTACCAGAATCTTATGTGATGGGGATACAGAATTGTATCTCAAGCTGATGGTTGAACACATCGGTCACTAGGAGGGGGATGGCTTTACATACAGATTGGGATGGGACAAGGGCATCTCCTTGGAAAGCATATCTGTCATATAGAAGAAAGTGCTTGGTGCAGGCAGGAGGAAAATTTGTTCCCTTCACTCAACTGCCTTGCTTTGAAGTAAAGTGTCTCTTGCCTGAGCCTCGCTTGAGTCTAAAGCACCGACCCAGCTGCCTCATGCCCTCATCTCCTCAGGAAACATTTGTAATGGTGTTCATGTTATTAAACCTGTCATTTGGAATATGCTAAGTGATGTAATCTACTGGTGGTAAATCCTTTCAGAGGTGACTTTTAGCCCTTCCATCAATCAGCTTAGAAGACAGATGTTGCCTTTAGTTCAGTGGTCTTAGCAAAATCTTCCTCAGAGAGGGTCACACTTCATATCTTCATATATGAACATATTTCATACATTTCATATATTTATACATTTGCACTGAAGTGCCCACTGGGTGAAGACCCCCGAGAAACCACCAGGACTCGAGATCGATGCAAACGCACGAGGCTTTATTGCTGGAGCGCTAGGGTCAACACTCACAACTCTATGAAGCAAGAGAGGAGTGAGACCCTGAGAACAGCTCACACAGGGTTTTTATAGCATTTTAGAGGCAAAGTCAGTTACAGAGTATTTGGCGCATTTTCATTGGTTCACAAAATAAGCAGTTGCTGACCTTTATACTGATTGGTCTTGGCGTGGGGTGCATTCCGAGTTAGGTGGGGGATTTCCTAGTCAGGGATGCGTTGCTGGGCACCTGTACTAACAGTTTTTCTCAGTATTGTTGAATTGTTTTTCAGTTTGCCCTTCTGAGAACAGCTTGAGCTAACTGTCAGAAACATGAAACTTAGGCCTACTAGCTTTTTGTCAAACTGAATACTTTAGCCTTTTTAGCATATGTTTATATATAAACTGCATGGAACTGTGGGCTCTTTCTACATTCATATTTTTCTTATACAAGTTTAAGTCAGATTTTCTTTATTCCTTGTCTCTTCATTCCTCATCACATCCATGCCACCAGGGATTAAAGGGAACTAAGATATAGCCAGGGACTGCACGTAAAACCCCCATATTTCCACAGTGTGCTTTACATAGCTTTGCTTTCATCTGTGTTATTTGTGAAATGGTCTATAGAGCCTGTGCGCATAGGGAATCTGGCCGGGTGCTTCCATAACTGGAAAAAAACAAAAACAAAAACATATCAGCATGTTTCTTTCCATAGCACTGAGCCATTTATCACCAAAAAAGGAAAAGTCAATCTTTGGGTATACTGTTTGACCATGTAAGTCAATTTTTAAGAATTTCTTGACTTATAGTTCATAGACCTGGATAAAAATAATTATAGAATGATTAATAGAGTTGTATGAAAATGAAATAAAGAATCTAATGAACCAGTGTCTGGACTAGACTTCTCCAGTTCCAACATTGTGAATTGGAGGGATTTTCCCTGTGTGTGTAGCTGGGTTTCCTGGGCTATAATGTAAATACAATGATATAATCCTAGTAGTTATTTCACACAGCTGTTGACAATTGGAGTTAGTGGCTATGAAGTGCTGCAGAGAGTTCTCAGCAACTGCCTCTCTCCATACCACAGACTGGTAAAGGTCCCAACCCTATTCCCACCTTCTGTGTGGCCATGTTGCCTTTTTTGGCAATCATCATGGGTAAGAACCCTTGAAGACTTCCAGGCCAGGTCCCTCATGGGTCCCCAGCTCATACCCTGGTCATCAGAAAAGTTACTTGCTTCCAGTACAGCTGTTTAATCTCTGCTAACCTCAGGGACATCCTAGAAATGGAATTCTACCTATGAACTTCTCCTGGGAGACTCATTTCTATAGCACTTACAGACTCTAAACTCCAGTGGGCACACACCAAGTGTGACCACTTGCTGTCGCTTCCTCTTGACTGAGGGAGGAGCACTCCCTCTAGCACAGGCAGGAGAAGAAGCTGAAACTTGGCACAACTGTGACTTCCTTTTACCGTGTGGTTAGGGAACGTGTCCTGACTTTAGGGTATGAGGACCTTCACTACTGTTCTCAGCCTTCGTGGCTTCAGCCAGAACTGAAGGAACCGGAGTCTGGTTTTAGGAACCTATATTAGTGGTTCTCATTGGCACCAGCATCTAAAATCATTTGGGAAAAGAAAGCCAAGAGCTGGAAATTCAACAGAAGTTTCAGAGCCTAGGTTTACTGTTTCCTCACAAGCAAGTCACTTTGTCTCTGTGTGCTTTGATTCCCTCATCAGTAAACTGAAATCAGCATCACTTGCTCTGTCCAAGGACCCATGAGATGATACATGTACTAGGCCCTTCTGTAAATGGAAAACGAAAAAAAAAATCCTCTACATGTGATGAATTAAGGAAAACTCTCCTTAACTAAGGCCTTGTAATTCGTTGTCTGCTTATGATGTGGTTTACAAATACCAGCTGCATTTTGCATTTTGTCAGTAGATATAATTTTCTGGGCAATTTAGCACTTGGAGTCACCTTGTATAATGTAAAAAATAATAGAGAACTCTACTGTCCTGGTGGTTCATTAAAAGTCTAGTCATCCTAGCCATCTATAGGATCACCAAACTTTATAAACAAATAGTAAAAAGACTATTTCAGTTAACTGTGAGTCAGACACACAGCAAGTAATTTTTAACTAAATCTAACCTGCACGTTGCAGAAAGTTTTGTTCTGGCAACTCTGAAGATGCGTCAGTGGACTCTGAGCAGAAATCACCCTGCTCGCGTCTTACTTCCTGTTTTCTATTCTTAACGCAATACCTGACCCCAAAGAAAATGTTTAGCCTAGGATTCTGTGATAAAAGAATCATTAGACTATTTCTTTGAAAAAAACAGTAATATGAAAATTTACTTCTATCAACCTCTTTGTAGTTTGGTTGTTCTGATCTGTAAGCAAAGATGATGGTAGTCATCATCTCACTTAATGGAAGAGAGTGGGCTGTGGGAACACTTTCTGAGCTGTGAGGTTTATGAGGTTGTGCTATAAGTGTGCTGTAAACTCCACAGAGAGCAGAGCTGCCGAAAATGTTGTTCTCATGTCTTCTCTTCCATGAGCAGTAGAAAGTGGGGGTCTAGGGGCATCATTTGGTGGTAGGTTGCTCTCACAGAAGGCATGAGACCATGGATTGGATCCTCAGGACTGCAAAGAAAAGGGGAAAAAAGAAGTTAAAAAGATTAGTGAGTAAGACTGTAAACATGTCAGTACCATCTATACGTGTAGCTGATTCAGTATTAAGCCGTTCCTGTCCGGCTGTTCTCCTGTGCACCTGGTGGGGGCTGCACTTGGGCTTATGTAAGCTGCGTTTCTGCAGGAAACAGAACTACACCTCACTTCTGCTCCCTTAACATATAAGGCTCCTTTGGTAACTATGAAGCAGTCGTTGAGGTTCTCTATGGCAGCTCAGAACAGTTTTCTTGAAGCATCTACTAGGGTCATCTGAGACCTAGACTAACCAATCAGTAACAAGATCCTACAGAGAAGTGAAAGCTGTCTTTCTTACTTCAGATGTGGCCAGGATGCTCTGAGTTCTGGCGTCACTCACATTTGCACATGCTGTGGAATACTGGGTGATTTTAGGTACTATCTGTGTTAGTAGAGTTGTACACTCTGGCATAAATCGTCTGACGCAGTTTCTAGAATTTATTTAAATTTATTCTCAGACATCAGAACAGCTCATTGGCTTCCAGGAATATGTTTATAATTCCTGAAAAGTCATTCCTGTGACATTCCAAATGTGACATAGGTTACTATCTTTGACGCTCTCCTAAACTGCGGGTTTACAGATGCTTACTTGGTAAGCATCGGTCTCCTTTATTGGTTTAATCTCAACCTCATTTCTAAACATTGGTGAACCTGGGACTCAGCGCTGGTTTCTGTTGCAACCCTGTCTGTGTGGGACCTCATCTCGCCCAAACCTGTAGCTGCTAAAATGTCTCACCAGACAATTTGCATATTCCTTCATCCCAGTGTTATCTTGCAGCAACAGACTATTCAATTCAACAGCCTCTGCTTGGTTCTCTCATAAATTCCTCAGGTTTAATGAACAGAAGGAAGGAAGGGAGGGAGGGAGGGAGGGAGGGAGGGAGGGAGGGAGGGAGGGAGGGAGGAGAAAAATAAAGAAAAAACCAAACTACTAGACCCCCTTGCACTTGAACTGTGACAGCTCCTTCCTCTGCCATTTTGATTCTTCTTCTATTATTCAGTAAAGCACACTGAAATCCTAAAATCCAGAGCTCAAAAGCTAAGGGGTGAAGGTTTCTTATTAACATGCACTCATTCATTTTCAAACGGCTTGTATGGAATGATCTGTCACCAAACCTTGTCACGCTCACCTCTAAAACTGGAGATTTCCCCTCGTCGCCATCTTCTTCCCACTGTCACCGCAGCCCCGTCACAGCTTGCCTGAACTCACCCCTCCATGCTGTTCCAGTCACACCCATGAACTTTTCAAGCAATGTGAGGGATCAGCAGAGTTCCTGAGTGGTAATGCACATCAGATGTCGTTAGGGAAACGCAAAATGATGCCAGTGACATACCACAGCATGATGCTGAATATGGTAGCAACAGGAACTCTTAGTCATTGCAGGAGGAATGCACCTTTGGAAGACAGTTTTCCATACAACACAGCACTCATGCTCCTTGCTACTCACTCATTGAAACTGAATGTATGCACTGTGTTGACAGTAGTTTTATTCATAATCGCCTCAACCTAGAAATAATCAAGATGATCTCCAGTACAGGGCTGGGTAAACAAATGGTAGTATATCCAAACACCAGAATATCAATCCATGGTGAAAAGAAAGGAGCTGTCAAGTTGTGAGACAGCAAAATGGGAACCACAATGGATCTCACAGAGTGAAAGAAGCCAATCAGAGAACTCCATGCATTGTGTGGCTTCAACTATATAGTATAGAAAGGTCAGCACTGACTCAGAGTTAGGGGCAGGGAAGACTATATAGGCAAAGCACAGAGGTTCTCAGCTCACTGTAACAGTTAAGATTTGTACGTGAACTGTGCCGCACAGGCTTATCTGTTGACCATCTGGCTCCCAGCTGGTGACCACTATTTTGGGGGCATCCTGGAAACTTTAGGGAGCAGGGTCTTCAAGAAAGTGGTCCACTATGGATGTGCCTTAAAAGGTCTTGCCTAGACATCAATCCCTTCCCCATCTCTGCTCCTGTCTACTATAAAGTGAGGAATTTCCTTTACCTTAGCTTCTTGGCACCGTAATATTCCAACCAAGCAGAAACAGAGAACCTAAGTGGATCTTTCTCCCGCAAGTTGTCCTATTGGGTATTTTGTCCCAGCAATACTGAGAAAGTAACCAATATGGAAAGTATTGGGAATGGCACTATAATGATGGCCACATACCATTATATACTTAGCAAAGGTTTGCAGATTGTCTAGTAGCAAGAGAGAGGTCTAAGGTTAATGCAAACTATGGTCTTTGACTGATAATAATGTGTTGTGTAAGTGTACCAATTGAAACACACTTATTTCTGGGAGTCAGTGGGGCAGACAAGTGAGATATGGGGAAATCTCTCTAACCTCTGCCCAGTTTTGCTGGGAATCTAAAACTACTCTAGAAAAGCATAATGGATCTTAACAAGTATTCTTAAGGGCAGTGTCAGAGCCCTGCTTTTCTCTCCCTCCAGTAAGCTCTCACTAGGAGTCTTTCTCCACTCGTGGCCCCTCCTAAAGGTTCTCAGTGTCTGTCCATGCTTCCTGACTCCAGTCTTCTGTATCCACAGGTACAGCAGCTCACAGATCTATTCTTGGTAGCTGTGAATAAACTGATGTGCACAGAGCAAGCATTTCTGTGATCCCTAAATGAGAACATTCTGTTTCTTTTCTACGTGTAGCAACTCTTCCATCTGTCTGTATGGTCCAAACAAACCCCTTTCATCAACCTCAGTTAAAGACATCACGGTGTCGTTGTGTGTCCGGATCACACAACACTCTGACCCTCCCATGGACATCCCGCTCTCAGCAGCATTTAGACCTTTTGAAAAGAAAGGCTTCAAAGCTGGCCACTCTCACATCTTATGAGGAAAGCGATCTTGATTTCTCCTTTTTTTTTCCCCATAGATTCTCACTATGTCTAACTGTTGATTAAAAGAGAAATTATAGTGGAGGTCAAACGATGTTTGAATGTGTGGCAAATGGTTCCCAAGGAAACAGCAAATTAGCACTGGTAGCTCTCAGCAGCATCTCCAGAAGGGTATCAGAACAACAGCTGCAGCACCATATCTGCTCTAAAACAGAGGTTGGGAGCCAGTCAGGGGAAGCACCCAGAAGGAGGTGAACTGTTTCTGAGGAGAAGGCATACTCCGAGAGAGGTGTGCATCCCTGTGTCCCAGCACACATGCTTTTCTCCTGGATGTCCATGTGGTCTTTGGTTCCTGTAGTCATGGTCACCACCACAGCATGGTTCTCAGTGGGCATCTGTGAAGCATGGCTAGCAGTCTGCTGGTTAAACTAATTGTTACTTATACAGTTGGAAGTTTGGGAAATTACTTCAGAGAAACCTGACACACTCCCCCAAAGAAAGAGTCTTTAAAGTTGCTTAGAATTTACATATTTAGGTGCCAGATGATTTAAAATGTGAAATCTTTCATTCTTACCACAGTGATTTATGTGGCTTCCTAAAATATTTTAATTTTTATTTTTAATTGCATGTTTGCACATGTGGGGTATGTGTGTGTGTGTGTGCAGTGCCCGTGCATGCCAAAAGAGGGCTGTGGGTGTCTTGTAGTAGGAATCACAGGCAGTTGTGGGCCACCCAATGTGGGTTCTGCAAACCCATCTCAGATACTCTAGAAGAGCAACTAGTGTTCTTAACCACTGAGCCATCTCTCCAACCCCCAGGATTCTGTGATCTTAACTTCAATGATATTTGAATAATTTACCTAACTGTTAATAGGTAAAGAAAAGACATGAAATGAAATTCTGTGTAAGGGACCAGCATCTGGAGAAATAAAGGCATATAAGAGGAATCAAATAAAATGTTTGCTTTTCCTCATATTGAATTGTCATCCTTATGAGACTGGCAGACATTCCCTGTGAGTTCGGGCTGACTTTGTATCTAAAGGACAAAGGAGGAAACAACAGTATTAAGATGGAGCTCTTAGTTCTTTCAACTCACTTGATGAATAATTAATATTGAATTTTATAATACACTCATTGAAGACATTTTTTTAAAAGAAGAAAATTAAAATTCTCACATGTTAACAGCAATGTCTTTTATTAGTTGAAACATCATGTTTCATAAGTCAAATAGTGTATTTAGTAGAGGAATATTTTAGAATTGATTTTTCTGAAGCAGCTGTATAAATATACTTAAAACCGGGCAGTAAGGTAATTTTTCCTATACTATTCATTGGGTTCATCCAAGAATGAATATTTCCTTCAAATTTCCATAATGAATAACAACAATATAAAATAATCTAGCAAAAAAGATTATATAAAGCCTTATCTTTAAGAAAAGGCAGTAGTTGAATTTTTGTTACTTTATTTTTGTAATAAAGGAGTGCATAATGCATGTATGTGTGTGAGTTCACCTCCTGTGGTACGTGTGTAGAAGTCAGCTGACATCTTGCTCCCTTTAACCTTTACATAGATTCCAGGATTGAACTCAGGTGGCCAGGACTGCATGCCAAGAGCCTTTACCTTTACTGGCCAGTCACCTTGTCAGCATGACCAGTTGAAATTTTTTAGATAAATACAATCCCAAAAGAACTAACTAATGATGTTCATGTAGTCTAAGGACTGGATGTTATAACTAAGTGGCATTTTTAGGCCTCACACCTGCTATGCAGACGGATGGTTGTGAAAGGGCCTTGCAAGCAACTCACTGCTCCTCAGACTGGCTTCTCTAAATGCTTCTTCTTGCTAGACCCATTTTGAAATGACAAATCTAGACTCTAATCTGGACTGTGTCCAGATGATTATAGTTGGAGTTTTATTCTCATTCTAGAACAAGTTATAGAGCTATAACTCTATAACAAGATTATAGAGTCTTGCATTGCCCTTTGCAGAAAATGCTAGGAATATAAATCCATCATTTTCCTACTTGTGGCTTTCACATGCAAAACCATATGCTGCAGTGTCTTTGGATCATCTTGTGATTTTGTTTGCTGGTATGTCACTAAGACTAGAAGAGAAACAAGAACATCTGAGGACTCTGTGTCATGCTGTCTATTCTATGTGGCCACAAAACTTATAATACAGTAGGTAAAACTCTTACTATTAAGTATCATGCTCTGATACTTAAAATCAGGCAAACTCTAAGAGGCTTTGCAATGCTCACTTCCTTGTGAAGTATACATTGAAAGCTATAGAACTTCGCTCGGTATATGTGGTAGTATGTAAATTTTGGATATATTTCACACTTTGGGGACCTTGTGAAGCCTCCAAATATCCTAGATTCTAGATAAAGAACCCATACTTCTTGCCATAATTAAACTTTAAGAACAAACATGACATTTCAATACATGGCTAGATTTAGTGGTGTGTGTGTGTGTGTGTGTGTGTGTGTGTGTGTGTGTGTGTGTGTGTGTGTGAAGACCAGAGGACAACCCAGCTGTCATTCCTGAAGTGCCTTCTAACTTGACTTTTGCTTGTCTGGGACTTACTAAGCAGGTAGACTGGCTGACGAGATACTGAGCTTACACCATCCATCTCCAATCCTGAGATTACACAAATGTGAGCTGCTATACCAGGCTTTTTTTTGACATAGGTTCTGGAGCTCTAACTTAACCGATTTAGCTCTTAATCCAGCCCCATGACTGGAGTCTTAAAATCAAACATGTAGGGTACTTTTTAAAAATCCAAGTCATAAATAAGTCTGAGCAAAGGGTAAATTTAATCCTTGTTTAAGATGAGGAAGGCATCTTAGCTGAGGGATAGAGATCTGGCAAATACAGGCATGGAAAAACATGAATGCTCAGAAAAGAGATGAGACAGAGAAAGAATGAGATTCAAGATGAACAGGTTATTGGAAACAGGTAAAGGCAAATCTGGGAAAGACCCCAGATGTGATCCTGTGATCCATCCAAACTACCCAGCCCCATAGCTTCCCTTAATGGTTGATCTAATAATTCCCATGGAGTTATTGGTGTTTTTCCCTGTAATGGCTGAGAATCTTCTTGCCATATTCTTAAGTAAGGATATGTATACCTCATAAAATTCAAATATATCACTAAGGTATATTTGAGGTTATCCCAAGGTTGGATGAGGGCTTTTAATTACCACAACTTGCTATGCCAGCCTCATAACACAGTGGCATCAAACTAACCAGTCTAAAAGTTCCACCTCTCCATTTTAATTCTGCAAAATTATGTTCTCTTTGCCACAATTAATGTGGCACTTTCATGAGTGATGAAACTTTCAGAACTTTCAGAGTGATGAGGACTTTCAAAGTAATGCTTTAAGCAGATAAAGAGAAATGCTAATAAAATCAGAGGACAGATTGTCTGGTCCCCACGGGAGGCCCTGGTGCTTCCAGGGGGCCCTGGTGCCTGAGGAATATCCAGGTTCCTACAGAATGTTGGGGTGCCTGTTGGAAGCCCTAGTGCCTGTGGGAGGTCCTGGTGCCTGCCAGATATCCAGGTGCCTGTATGATGTCCTGGTGCCTCTGTAATATCAATATGCCTGCAAAATATCCAGATGCCTAGAGGATGTACAGCCACCTGCAGGATGCTCTGGTACCTCTGGGATGACCAGATGCCCACAGTGCCTATGGGAAGACTGGGTGTCTTCATGATGTCCAGGTATCTCCAGGTTGGCTGGGTGCCTGCATGACACCTGGTCATCTGTGGGATTCCCTAGTACCTGCAGAATGTCTGGGTGTCTGAGGGATATCTGGATCCCTGGTGAATGTCAGGGTGTCTGTAGGAGGCCCTGGTGCCTGTGTAATGTCTGGTTGCCTAAGGGATGACTAGTTGCCTTTGGGAGGCCCTGGTCCCTATGGGATGTTGGGAGGCCTCCAGGATGCCCTGATGCTTGCATGACACCAGGAAGCCTGCTCAATGTCCTGGTTTTGGCAGTGAGGCCCAACTTTAGGTTGAATTCTGTCATGCTTTGTCTCAGGCTAGTATGGGCCAGATGAATGTCCATGATCAGAGCAGCCTTCTGCCTCTGCTATAGCAACCTTCCCCTCTGCCAGTGAGCAACCTAAGACCTGGAGAAGGAAGACAACTTGCTCTCCAATGAAAGTTGAAGATAGCATTCCACCCAGGTCAGCTGACTGCCATGCCTAGGCTGGTTCAGGCTGAACCAGTATAAAGAATTTATGATCTCAATAGACAGAGCTGGGCCAAGCTTCACATTCAAACTCCATAGAAGCTGCTGTAGACAAAGATAAACATTGTGCTAAATCTTGGATGGAACAAAGTTCACAATGACTACTGCTGTCCCAGGAAAGCATCTCCTTGAATGTTTTATCCAAGCTTCTGAGGTTGAGAAGTATCCTTGAAGTAACCAGGACTACAGAAGGACAGGGAGATGCTGAAGCTTGTAAATTACACATTGTAGGACAGAGAAAGAACTGTAGGAAGGGGATAAAGTCCCATCTTCTAAATGGAATGATTGACAGATTATTTTGCTTCCAGTAAAACTTCTAGACTATCATTATGGAGCCGCAGGTATTTCCATTTCATCTAAATCCCTAATGGAGCCAAACATACAATAAATTATATTATGGCCCTATTAAAATTAGCTAAAGATACTTTGAGAACCAAATCTGTTGTACATACCTATTGATCAGAGACTTCTCTGATTATCTTTTAATGGACTCTACCCAAAAGGTAGAAATGCAGAGACCTCCCAAAAAGAGTGGGCACATGCAAGCTCTCAGCTCTCCCATGAAACAGGAGCAGAGGTGCCAAACCATTCCATCTCAGGAATTTTTTTATATGCAGGGCATCACAATGTAGCTCTAGATGGCCTGACATTCTCTATGTAGACCAAACTGACCTCAAACTCATAGAGATCTACCCGTTTCTGCTCCTGAGTGCTAGAGATATACAACCCCGGCTTGCTGCCAAGGTTCATGAAGATCTAAAGACAATGTCAGTGCAGCCTCATTAGTGCTGACCCTTCAAGGACAGAGATATGAGGTGACACTTGATTGTATCTGAGGCTTGCTCACTTTTCTGTAAAGACCCCCAACTTCTCAAGTAGTAACTAAATATTTAGTGAGCACCCAATACTCTTTCATGGAGATACCAAGGATGTACAACAAGGGGAAACCGATACTAGGCATGGTAGCACAGGCCTGTGATCCCAGCATTTTGGAGGCAGAGGCGGAAGAATCAATCATTTTAAGGGCAGACTGTTACACTGTGATTTTAAAGCCAGTCTGGGCTACAAGTGCTATAAAAACATAATAATAAAATACATACATAAACATAAAGATTGGTCCTTATCCTTAATGACATCCTTTCTAATTTTACTTATTTATTTATTACTCATTTGACGAACAGTCCTTGAGCATATGTGCTTGGGAGTTGTAAGACTATACACATGAAAGTAAACATTACATATAATGTTATCTTTATATCCTCCCCAAGAATCAAGGTGTTACAGGGAGCTCAGCAGAGATGACCACTCAGATACAGTTTATAGCCAACTGAAAGTCTGTGTTCCCATTGGTTGGAACTACACTCAGATATTCAGAGACCTAAGTATAGCCCCAAATGCCCAGAACACAGGGTTTTTGAGGCAAAAACCATGTCTTGGCATCTCACTGAGAAGTTTGGCATGGGGGCTTACATAAACAAGCAGTTTTGCAGAAACTAAGATGGAGGGTTGCACAAGGAGGCAATTTCACAGAAGCTAAGATAAGTTAGCTAGGACATCCTGACCTTGGGTTCCTAGAAAAGAGTTGGGTAATTTTCCATGGGATTCTCCATCAAGGAGATTAAATTCTGGTTAAACTGACCTCGGCAAGAATACAAGGTGGAGGAACTTTTACACTATTTAGCCCTGTCACATTCCCCACTAGTTCTATGGGCATCAGCCAAGTCATTGACTCATCCAAGGGACCAGTAGCCTAGTTGGCCATGCTGTTGAGGATGCAGGGTCCCACCGTAAGCCCGATCAGAATAGCTACTGCTGACAGTAAGGTGGTCAGCCACAAGGACCAGATAAACAGAGATGGATACCAATTATCTCACCTATGTCTTCTTTCTTTCCTTTCTTTAAGGTTTCCTCTCTCCTTCTCTTTTTCTCTCCCTTTCTCTCCTCTCTTCCTCTCACACTCTTTCTTCTCCCCTACCTATCAACTATTTCCCTTTCTTTCTCCACTTTCTTTCAATCATCATCCCTCACTACTTCCTTCCATTCCTTTTTTAAGGCAGTTGCCTGTGCATGCACTGCAGAGCATAGGGTGCAGCAACCACTGGCAGCAAGGTGCAGAAACCCCAGAAAGCCCACTGAAAGCCAGCCTTGGCCCAGCCATTGGCCCACCACCTCTCAGTGGCCTCATTCGCTGTGCCTGGAGCTAAGATGCTGTTTCCTTGGGGCATCTGGAACTCTGTCGCACAGCAGAAACCCAGTGGGTGATTGATCGGGCCCTTGAGTGACCTGAGTTACCTTAAGTTAGCTGGTAGCTCTCCTGCCTGCTGCTTTTAATCCCCAAATAATGTTTGGTGGGGGGAAAAAAACTGACGATCATTTACCGTAAAAGTTTCCAACAGACAGATAAGGGTCTGCAGCTTCTGAAAAATGGAGGAATTTGGGTCTTCCAATTATACAATTATACAAGTCATTGACAGAAGAGGGAAGGAGTTGAACCTCCACTCCCCACCACCACCACCCCTAGGGACTGGGGAATTACTTCCTCCTAGTGCTACTTAAAGCAGGGGGAGGTATGTGGTATGCAGCTTCAGGAACTATTTCTTTCTCCCTGTGGCAAGGCTGAGAGGACAGACAGACATTTTGGATTTCTATGGATGACCTAGTTGGGTCAAAATATCCCCAAGAGGGCACCTTAAGCCAGGATGGGGGTTGGGGGGGGTGACATCACACCAGAGAAAGCTATTGGTTATTACATGGTTTAGAAGCTACTGGTACTGCCATAGCAACAACAGTAGCCAGCTGCAGTGTGCCCGTAGTCACCACCAGAAGGGGGCACCAGAGCGTAGGTAGGCAGCTGGTGTAGCCTGTGAGCCTGCCAATGCACTCACTACCTAGGAAGCATCTCAGGATACCTCACTTCCTCTTCCGTTTTAGATCTGTGTCTCCAACTAACAGAACTGTCAGAGAGATACACGGAGGGACACAGTCACAGAGAGAGGCATAATACCATACCCATAAGCGTGAACAGACTAGGAGAGTCTGGTGATGTTTAACTCAGACCCTGGACACAGGATCTACAGTCATATCCAACATCCCTCCTGTGTCTTAACCAAATGGAACCTCTTACAGACCAAACTTACCTCCAGAGTGTTCAGATCAGATGACTTTTGATTTACCTTTTTTTTGGGGGGGGAGGGGTGGCATCGGTGGGGTGCCTCCAGAGCACTTGGCAGTCAATGATCAGTCAAAGATGATTTTCTTCAGGCCCTGGAAAGTCTCAGGTCATTTGTCCCCTAAGAGTTCTTTCTATTCTGGACACTCTTCCATGTTCCTGGGGGTCCTAAGGTCCCTACGTGTCTGGGTCCAGCTCTGGAATCATAGTGGGGCCACTAAAATGTAATGAGATGACCATTCAGACAGTTTATAGCCAATTGAAAGTCTTTATTTTGACTGGGTGACTACACTCAGGTATTCAGGGACCTAGGTGTAGCCCTAAGTACAGATCACAGGGTTTTTGAAGGCAGAAACCATATCCTGGCGTCTTGCTCAACAGCTTGTGGGGAGGGGGTACTTCAAGTAAGCAAGCAATTTGACAGAAGCTAAGGTAACCGGTTAGGTAGAAATGGTGTTTCACACAAGCAATTTAATAAAAACTAAGATAAGTTAGCTAGAACATCCTGACCTCGGGTTTCTAGAATTGGGTAATCTTCCATTAGATTCTCCATCAAGGAAATCAAATTCTGGCTAAACATGACATGGCCTCAGCAAGAATACAAGATGGAGGAACCTTTGTACTGTCTTGCCCTGTCACAAAGGAGCTTCAACAGATGTCCATGGAAAGCTAAAAATACCAAGACTCCAAGTCAAGACAAAGCTGCATTAAGAAATCTGACCAGGGGAGGGAAGTTGGGGAGGGAATAAGTAGAGTAGAAATCACAGTGCAGAGCAGAACAACTGGTTAATTACAACAGATACAGAAGAGGACCAAGAAATGTTGAACTCATGACACTTGAACTGAGTCTTGGAGCTGAAAGCTGAACTTCCTTGAGACCTGGGGCCTGGAGAAGGAAGCGGTGGCACATTTGGCTGGAAGGAAAGGCTGACAGAAAACCTGCTTGTAACAAGCTGGACAGCCACAACCCTTCCCTCTCCAGTGACTTCATGAATTCTAGCTCCTTCAGCTGCCAGGGAGTTTGGTCTATTTCCTCTGTGCACTGGTACCTCCCTCTCTCTCTAGCTTGTAGTACCACAGCGACAAAATGGTCCCCAAGCAATGGCTGGAGGTGGTTGGGTGACCTTCTCGGGTGCCTCCTGGCATTGCACTCTTGTGCCACCTGCTGACCAAAGCCTGAAATCAGCAGCACCTGTTGTTTGCCCTTTGTTGTCCTTTTGCAGAAATATCACCAGACAGGAACTCTCCCACACATCTTAATTAACCCTGCACTTGATGTTGAGTCACCTATTTTCTAATTTCTCCAGCCTCTGCCTCCATTCCTATTCCTTCCACTGTCTCCTTCACTCTACTAGAACTACTTTCATAAGTCATCAGCGACAATGGTGGCCATAGTTAACAGCCATTTCTTTCACCCTCCATCTCCAGCATCTTCTGACAGTGCAGATAGTCCCCAACTTATGAGAGTTTGATTTGCAATTTTTCCACTTTGAAAGGTACAAAAGTGATGCACACTCAGTAGAAAACGTACTTTGAAATTTGTATTCCGATATTTGCTGGGGAGCATATGCTGTAGGCGACACTCTGGTGCAAAGATGAATAGCACAGCTAGCCACTGTCCCTGGTCAGGCATAGAAACAATCAGGGCAAACAGCCAAAACTCAAGAAGCAGGGCTGCTAAGATAGAGCGTAGCTGGTCTGAGGTTCTGAATGCGTTCCCAGCTGCCTCTGGCTTATCAGAGCATCCCCTCATAAGCCAGGAGCGTTGATGGGTGATGTGGCAGGCTCTACCTCTCCTGAAACTCTTCACCTCAATTCTCTCCTGACTTCCCATGAGTCTGCTTCTGGCCTGCCTACTCTATGTTTATGTCCACAGGCCTAAGTTTCTCTCATCCCTTCAGAAAAGCATTCTCCAGGATATTTGTCCCTCTGGACAGTCTACCCCACAACTTCATGTGACTCACTTCTGGTCCTGCTTCCCTTGGTCTTTTTATGCTAATGACAACAACTATGTATGAGCAGTACAAACTTCTTCCACAAAAATTCAGCTACCAGCATGAGATACAACCTTAGCAAATTCCGGAAGACACTTTCTGTGTGCTGACCCTGAGAAAACATTTTTCAGATTTCAAGATAGAATCTGGTTTGTGGGAAAATAACTGGTATGTTTGTCTGCAGGAAGGGTTCCCTTACGGGGTGGGGTTCTCATCACCATAGCAGATGTGTCTTGCCAGGACCACCTCACCTCGCCAGTATCTGGACAGGTTTGCAGAAAACAAAACAAAATGAACTCTGTGAGGTCTGGAGTTTCTTTTTCATTCTTCTTTGTCTCCATGTTGAATGTGGCTGGCGTGATGTTGTGCCGCACATTACAGGCACCATTTGTAGTTGTATATCTACTGTGGGGACTCACCAAGGATAACATGGAGGTATATTCATTGGTGCAACCCCTGCAAGACCTCAGCAGAGGGAACCACCATCACAGCAAGTGCCATACTGGACAGTGGAACCACGAGCATCTCAGCTCAGGTGTTTTTATTGATCCAGAACTCCTCCGGCATTCTACTGATAGTACATGCAGATCATTAGCAATCAAACATCCCCCACAGAAATCCAACACCTGCAGACAATACAAAACACCAAGAGCTAAGCCCCTCACAGTGTGCAAAACATAACTGAAAATTTTAAACATAGCTGAAAATACTTCTACAACATAGTTTTTCTCTTTCTGTGCCATCCTCCACATTCACTCAATTTCCATCTGTGTCCTTCTCACCCTCAAAGACCCGTTTTATTTGTTCTGTCTTCAGAGGAACTTTTCTTGGATCCCCTATCTAGACATTGCTCTGCTCATGTCTTTCACTCTCCCCTCTTGCTTTCTTCATAATACACAGAATGAAGACTTTCGCGTTGGTGCATTTGCTTACCCATGCTGCATCCATATGTCCATTTACTTACTATAAACCTCACAACTGAGACCATGCCCATTTCATCAATTTAGCCTTGTGGGGCACTAATTATGGTGCCTGATCCACAGTGGGGGCTCAGTAGCTGACCCGTGGATGCATGGATGAGCTCATAAGTAGATTCACTATCTATTTCATCCCTTCAAGAGAGTCTCTCACCCTGGGTTGGTTGTCTAAGGTGCTGATTCTGGAGACAGCCTTGAAGACTTTGGTTCACATATTAAAAATTCAAACATCTGAAATGAAGTGATCACCGAGCTGAAAGGAACCAAGAGGGTGGGCACTGCAGGATGAGGCCTTCAGGAAAGGAGATGGTTTATGGTGGGGGGGGTGGGTTAAGGCTGAAAAGCCCAATTTGTTCTGATAGCCCAAACTCCACCTCATGGTGGGTTGGTGTCACATACCATTGATGTCTATAATTCACTGTTGTTTCGTCTGAATGGCAGAGTTGATGCCACAGCCACAAGAAACCATCAGATTGTTTTCCTGCAGGCTTTGACTACTTTCCCAAGAAGGCTTTGCCTCCCAGGAACTGATCTCATTTCTAGGGTCCTACAACTTCTTCTACTCTTCAGCACCAGGGGCCTGAAGATCCTTTTTCTGTTAAAACCAGGATTTTCATTACATTATCACTTTGCATGTTGGGTTATAATTCACCCATTTCTTCAGCTTCTTTATCTCAAGAGAGTGTGAACTGAGGCACAAATTTGGTCTTTGTTTGTGTTTGGAGGCCAGAGTTTGGTTCAACACCAGGTGTACACGAGAGCTGTATTGGTTACTTTTCTGTTGCTGTGATAAAATATCATGACCAAAAGCAACGCAAGAAAGAAGGAGTTTATTTTGGTTGAATCCATTATAGTGGGGTAGGCGTGGCATGCCTGAAGGAGTAGAAAGTTGGCTCTATAGTGGCCCATAGTCTCCTATATTTGAATAGTTGGTCCTCAATTGGTGGAACTATTTGGGAAGAATTAGGTGGTGTGGCCTTATTGGAGAAGATGTGTTACTGGGGGTGGGCTTTGAGGTCCATGCCACTCCTACTCCCAGGAACTGTCCTCCCACTTCATGGTTGTGTCTGAAAATATGAGCTTTCAGATAGTCCAGTATCATGACTCCCTGCCCTGCCTGCTGCCCTGCTCCCCGCCATGATCATGGACTCTAACCCTTTGAAACTGCAAGCAAGGCCCAAGTAAACTCGTTTTTCTATAAGTTGGCTAGGTCATGGTGTCTTGTCACAACAATAAAAAAATAACTAAGATATGAGCTCATCATACTTTCAACTATAAAAAGGAAGCAGAAAGTTTTATAGATTTGGGTCCTGTGATTTTGGTGTGGGATGTTTTTATTTATTTGCAAGGCTTTTAATAATAAAGTTTATAAAATTATTTTTAAAACAAGAAAGGAAGAAGAGACAAAGAAAGAACAGGAAGTGTGATGAAGCTATAAACCCTCAAATCCCACCCCCAGTGACATACTTCTCCCAGCAATGCTGTACCTCTTAAAGGTTTCATAACCTCCCACAAACACCAACAGCAACTGGGGACCAAGTATCCAAATACACAAAACTATGAGGCACAGTTCTCAGTCAAACCACCACAAAAGCCCTCAATAAATGTTCATGGGTTCGTGAGCAGTGCTGTCAAACCATAGGAAGGAAAATTAGCCTGTTGGCTATAAGTATGTGGGACAGAGCTGACTCATTTGCTCTCCAAGACTGGCTAACATCTTCAGTGGCTGTTCCTCTCTACATCCACGAGGCCTGGAATTGTGGACGCTTGGTTATCCAAAACAAAGACAGGAGCATAATGGTATGAAGTAGAGAGTTAAAGGTAGGGAGAGGAGACGGCTTCAAGGAGTGCTTGGGAGACATATGAACAGTACCTTTCATTTTGTTTCAGGGCAACTGTTACAACATTAAGTTGTCTTCTAGACAGTGTGAACATCAGAAGAATTATCTTTCACTCCAGCAGAGAAACGCAAGACTTCAAGAGGACAGTGTACATAATGACACTATAAAAGCTGCCTCTATAAGAAAACCTTTATGTTACATTCAATTGTCAGTAACGGCACATTAAGCATCCTAACACTTGCATAGCTGCTGTAACTTGCCTCTCATGGCTGACTACAGTACTCCCAGGAGATAATTTACCCCTGTTTGCTTACCAAAGAAACAGAACAAATCTTCTAATATCTTTTCCCCTTATCTTCAGCCAAGAAATGATCTTTGTGGAAGGGATTTTGATGGAAGCTTTGCAATTGCCGTTGCAAAGACGGCAAAACCCCAACTCAGCTCCCCTGCATCCTAGGTAGGAAAATGTTAAAGGAACTTAAACATTCTGCACTGTTTCCTGTTGAATCACAAAACCGTGCAGGATTCCATAAGTCCTTTGCATTGTGGATGAGGATTACCCTTCTTCTAACACAGCTACCCTGACTTGCCTGGCCCTTTCCAACTTTTCGTGTGTCCATCCATGCATTCAACAGCCATCCTCCTGTCTGCTTATATGTGCCTGTTCCCACCTCCACAGAGCAGACTTGAGAAAATTTCTGTGGTTGATGTAATTTCTACATTTTCAAAATTCCATATGTTCTGGTATAATTGTTCCCTTATCTCTGCATCTGCTGCTGTCTACACTACCTGTTTGCGTTTCTCATCTCCAACCAGTCCAGCTTTGACCCTTTCTGTTAACAGTGTTCTTCCCAAAATGACAAGAGCTGCCACGTCATTAAAGACCCTCTGCACACAATCGCCTTCTCCCATTCTCTTCTCCTATCTTCTATACTCTTACACATGCTTGCTCTCCCCTGACCCTTCTGGGTACTTTTCCATAGGCTTGCTGCTGTTTTAGTTAGGGTTGTTTGGTGTTATCACGACCAAAAGCAACTTGGGGGGAGAGGGAAGAGCTTGTTTCACAGATTTCATAGAAATTTTCATAGAATTTCATAGATTCATTGTTTATAGGTTCAGTCAATAATGAAGGAAGTCCAGGCAGGAATTGAAAACATGAACCTGGAGGCAGGAACTGAATAAGGGGCCATCGAGGAATGCTGCTTACTGATTTGCTCTATGGCTCGCTCAGCCTGCTTTCTTATACAATGCAGGACCACCTGCCCAGGGGTTGCACTGCCCATAATGGGCTGGCCCTCCCACATCAAGCATTAATAAAAAAATGTCTCATAGATTTGCCTATAGGCCAACTTCATGGAGGCATTTTCTCAATTGAAGTCTTCCCAAATGACTCTAGCTTGTGTCACACTGACATAAAATTAATTGATACAGCTGCTATTTTACCTTGTGGCTTTTGGGGGGCTTTTAGTCTTACTCATCTGCATTCCTCAATTAACATTTTCCCTTGAGACAGCCTCATCTTCATGTCTATTTATTTTCTAGGACTGCCATAAAAAGTCCTACAAACTCAGTTCATGAACCACCCACTGTCTCAATGTCTGAAGACTGGAAATCTTGACCTGGTAGTCAAGATATCAACAAGATTACTTTCTTCAGAGACCATGACAGGGTGTCCAATCAGAGCTCAAAGCCTGTTGCTTAGTTAGCCTCGGGTGGTTTCTTGAACCTTTGGGCATCTTTTGGCTTGTGGAAGCATCAGCCATATCTCTTCCTTCTTCTTCGCATGATGCCCTTCCTCCAAGCACGGTGTGTAACAGTTCCTTTTTTATAAAGTCATCAGTTGTGGGGAATGAGGCTCAGGCCTGTGTTCTCATTTTAATTTAGTTACCTCTTACCATCTTGGAAGAAAGTCATTTTCTCAGGTACTAAGGGTTAGGCTTCCAACATGTGACTGGACAGGAGAAGCAAATGCAGCTCAACTCATGGCTGTTGCCACAGCTACTGTCATGTGTGAATATGCTGTGACTCTCAACTCGGTGTCTCCAGCTCAAATGTGTCTCGTGAAGTTGTCCCCTGTCATCTTCCTGTAGATGAGTTTCAAGCACTTGTCTAAGACCACAGTCTGCATCCTTCCTCAAAGCAGGTTCTCCTAGCTTTGGGAATGGTGTTTTGTCAATTCTGATGTCTTAGACAGAAACTAATTGTGTATGTGTGTGTGTGTGTGTGTGTGTGTGTACCCATGTGGGTGCAGGTACATGGATGCACAGAGCAGATGTAAAAGGTGAAGGCAATGTCAGATGTCAGTCTTCAGACGCTTGCCATATTTATCTGAAATAGGATTTCTGACTAAAACGTCAGCAACTAAGCCAGGCTAGCTGGTTCTTGAGCTTCCAGGAATCTGCCTTTCTCCACATCCCCTCTTTTCATTCCCTGAGATTCCAGGTGCACACCACCATAACAGCTGTTCACATGGATTCCAAAGATCCAAACACAAGCCCTCAATTGTGTAAGGCAAGTACTTTACCTCTTAGCCGTGTTCCCAGCCTTTGCTCGGGGACTGGACCTGCCCACAGTTAGGACCTTCAATGAACAATTTAACCAAGATAGTTCCCCGCTGCCATTTGAATGGACTTAACATGGAAACAGAATGATTAGATCTGGGCTCCTTGAAGACTGATCTACAATGTGAAAAATGGACAGAGATGGAATAATTGTCTTATGATTTGTCGTTAGACATCTAGGCCCAGATAGCTGTTAATAGGTGATGAAATCTATTTTGAGGGGAAAATGGGATTTTGGTAGGCGGGGAAGATTCTTGTGATGGTTAGAATTGTCACGTGATAAAACTCTAAGATTACTCTGGAGACAGGCCTGGGATGGGCTATCCTGGTTCCATCATTCATTGATATGGAAAGACCATCTTAATTGTGGCAGGTCCATTCCCTGGGAAAGGGAGTCTGGACTACGTGACATGAAGAAATCAAGCCAAGTATGCAAGCATGCATTGTTGTCTTCTTCGGACTGTGGATACAATGTGACCAGCTACTTCAGTCTCCTAATGACTTGACTTCCCCACCATGATGGGTTGTAACCTGAAACCTTGAGCTAAAACAAATCCTTTCTCCTTAAGTCGTTTTTGTTAGTGCATCTTATCACAACATGAACTGAAACCAAGGCGGGGTTTCTATGTGAGTCAGATGGCAACTTGTCAGGTGGCTTCAAGGGCTATTTCTGCCCATCCACCTGGTATGGGTAGGTACCCATAATGATTATGAATGTGGCCTAATGCTGGTCATTTGACTTTTCCTTTTCTTGGCCTTGGAAGAACTGCAAAATAGCTCTATTTCTATTACATCTTAACCCACAGAAGAAGTGCCTCAGCAGCTGCCTCAGCCAGCTTCTGTCTGGCCTTCCTTCTCAGGTGATTAATGTGTGTGTACACAGCATTAGCTTTCCCTGTCAGGTGTGTCTGTTCTTTTTCCCCCTGCTCATGAAAAAGGCATAAATATTTTGGGAACTGATACATAGGCTTCTGGCTTAAAAGCCCCAGCTCCTAAAGGAGAAGATATTTGTGGACCATTAGCATTGGCAAGGGACTGTGCCATGAATTGGCTCCCGGAGACCAGCTTTTCCACCCACTTGGCATTTAGCTCACTTTACAAAAATTGCTTCTGTAATTGGCTTTTCCCCTCCTGGACCATAGCAAAATGAGGGCAGGCAACCATGCCTTCTTGTTCTTCCCTGCATTTAGCAGTGGGCTAAGGCACAGCCAGGTCCACATTAGGCGTCAATCACATTGATTACCAGGTCATCACAGAAACAGGCCAAGAGCCACAGGTTTCTCTTGAACTGAGGTTTGGACTAATAATGAATGATCAGTCTGCTTTATTGATGTTCTGTCAAATCTATCAATCAAGAAATTCAACAGGGCCATTTGGAAGGGAATGTGTTCTAGAAAAACTCCAGGGAGGAATTTGTAAGCAGAGGGTTTCTAGAGCCAGTAGTAAGTGTTTCCCCAGGTTTGTGGACAGTGGTGACATTGCATGAGGGTGGCAATGACATTATAAGGTACATAAGAACGGCAGGTCCCTTTACATAGTCCTATGTGTAAGTGAGCAACCTGGCTTAGGTTACGAGGAAATCAGGACTTCAGGGGAGGGGAGTCAGAGACTCGGTCATTGTAGAAGAAAGTCAGTGTGTCGCCTAATGCAAAGCAAGCAGGTGATTCACAGAAGCAAACCTAGCTTGTGAGAAAGCAGACCTTACCTATGTTGGCAGCTCCTTCAAGCTCTCACCCAACCCAAACCCTTCCCAATGACTAGAATCTAACACCTAGGCATAAAAGGATCTCCGTTATTTTCCCAACAAGACCATCAGCTTCTCATGTATAGAAGTAACTCAATAAAATTGCTTTGCTGCTATTGAAACTACACTAGAGAAGATGTGCTTTTTGACTAAGCACTAATTTTTGCCTAAGCTGTTAGAGAGTCACTGTCCCCATCTGTAAAATGGGAATAGTAAATCCATCCGGCCATACTGTTAAAACACTTTGATATCATGTATGTGAAGTTTCTTGGCACATAGTAGGTGTTAAGCATATGCCAAGCACTTTATTTTTACTTCATAAAAATCAGTAGTAGTGCTAACTCTTTGGTATTTAAATCAACTGTAGATTCACGGGATACATCATATTCTAGACAGAATAAATTAACACTATTTTAAGATAAGATATACCTTGTTAGTTTTCCTTTCAAGTACAGATTTTTAGGTAAATTTAAAAAATTAACAATTTTAAAAGTTTTTTTTCATATGTAAGTACCCAAATGTTTCAAATACATATCTTGAAAACTTAGCTTTACAGTTAGACTTTATTTACATTTCCAATTAGATAATTATAAGTCTTGAAAACCTTCTTAAATATGAAACATATAAGACCTACAAAAATACAGACTGTGATATAAAAATGCAGATGGTTTAACAAGATACTTATTTATGAAATGAATAAAAGTTGTAAGTTTTTAGAGGTGAAGAGCATGTAACCAGTATAATGGATAGGGCTGGGCCTGGGGGCATTGGGTTTCTTGGAGAACACAGCTCTGAGCTAGGAATGTGGCTCACAGGTAAAGCATTGGATTCCTATACCTGCGGTCCTGGGTTTGATTCCACTACAGCAATACAACAGCAATAGTAAATGAATGAATGGATAGATAGATAGATAGATGATAGATAGATAGATAGATAGATAGATAGATAAAATAGATCAAAATAGAAAATTGTAGTCTTACCTGTGTGTGGACCACCAACTGGGACAACTCTTTTCAATAATTCTAATGCTACGTGTTTACCTAAGAACGAGGTCACCCTTAGGCACACCCCATGAAAACTTTGATAAATGCACAGCCAATGTTGATGACAATAATCCTACTGCAGTAGAATATTTTCTGTGTATGAAACTCAACACAAATTATTTTTAAGATTTATTTTTAACTATGCGTATTGTATATATGTGCTGGAGTGTGTGTTTTGAGATGCATGCTGGTGCCTGCAGAGGTCAGAAGAGGATGTTTGATCCCCTGGAGCAGTTGTGAGCTGCACAGCACAGATGCTAGGAACCGAACTGGGATCTTCTCCAAGTATGCACCTTTAAGCAACTCTTTAGCACACAATAGATTTTTTAATGCTATATAGTTTTCCACCTAAGTTTTGTTGAATTATTATATCTTGTTGTAAGAAAAAAGATCAGAAAATTATGTCTGCCAACTAATACAGAGTACAAGTCTAGAATTCTATTTCTGTGTCTAGTATTTCTTTGTTGGCTCTAACATTATCGTAAAAAGGTTACAACTCTCCCATCTATCAAAATTTATTTGAAAATCTCAAAGCTGGTTTCACAGTTAACACATTATTTGATAGAAGAATTATTCACCAAGGAATCTAGTGTTCCAGATGGACAGTGGAATACCCTAGGCAGTTAGCACAACCCAAGGGGTGTGGGGAAGAAGACTGATGCTCTCTGGCACCAGGATCTGCACATGATAGTTGCCCGATGGTTTGGGACAGGTTAAGAAGAGGTTTCTAGATCATCTCAGAAGAGTGTTTTGTGAGACCACAGGCTTCGCTGGCTTTTTATGCCCATAGGACAGTGGTTCTCAACCATTCCTAGTATTGCAACCCTTTAATACCATTCCCCATGTTGTGGTGATCCCCCAACCATAAAATTGTTTTTGTTGCTACTTCATAACTGCAAGTTTGCTATAAATTTTGTTACAGATTGTGATATAAATATCTGATATGCAGATGGTCTTAGGCAACCCCTGTGAAAGGAACATTTAGGCCTCAAAGGGGTCACAACCCACAAGTTGAGAACCACTGGCATAGGCGATAAAGGTAGATGGTAGAGTCCTTGCTTTAAATGATACCTACAGATTTTGTCTGTTGTCTTCCACATCATCTTTGCTCATGCAGAAACTTTCCTGACTCTTTGCATTTCACTCACAATGCTTTCCAAAAGCTTTCTTCTAGTTATTCTTTATCAACTTGGGTTTTCCATTTATCTGGAACCCTACACCTTACACTAGAATATGTTCAAGCAAATTGTTTCATTCAGTCAGCAGATTAGACTCTTTGGTCTTCTTTGGCTTTGAACTCCCTTGAGTAGACTCCAATGAACCCTCTGCCCAGCACTTCCCAGTTTTTCCTGGGAGCTTTTTACACTATTCCAACTGTTGGTCATGGGAGCTAGACAAGAAGTCAGCATAATACACAGACCTTCCTGGAGATTTTTACTCTGAACAGCTGTTTCTCTCATCAGCTAAAGCTGAGAGAATGAAAACCCAGAAGCTTGCCATCTTCTGCAGACATGACAAGGCTTGGCTAAATGAGAAGAAATGAGGTTGAACGCCTCAAGGAAAGCTAACACTGTGAAGAGATGGTACCCCAACTGTATCCTGCTGCTCCTGAGCCAGGGACATCTTAGTTATCCTGCTCTGGGTTTCTAAACTCCCGAGAAACTCCCCTTTTTTTTTCTAACCTAACTTGGAGTGGATTTCTAATGTATGAAGTCGGTGTTCTCAAAAGTACCACTAATGGTCACTTTTTTCACCTGCTCATTGTTAGTCACCATTACCTGTACCTACTGAGGACTTCCTGGGAGCCGTCCAATCCAAAAAGAAGAGGAAACAGAAGGGTGGAGATTCATCTGGCCACCTTAGACTCAGGATCTACACTTAGCTGTTGCTGAGCCCAGATTCCTACCAGGTCTCCCAGATTTAGGCAGCATGAGGTTTTAACAAGCTCTTTTGATCTCAGCTGAGCAGAATTTCCTTTTCAAGAAAGAGGTAAAAGCAGAAAACCAGGATTGCATGCTCTTTTGTACTCTTACTTCAGAATCGTAGAGTTGATTATTTCCTGCCCAGCCCCGTGCACACACTTCATGTATCCCAATATTCAGTCTCGTCTGATTAGATAGCCGAGTCCTCAGCTTAAAACGCTGCCTGTTGTTCATTCTCCAAGGCTACTTTTGCTGTGCTTCCCCTGCTCCAGGCTTGACACGGATTCACTCCCTTCTCAGTCCGCAGTTCACATAAAGTTATGGTTAATTGGCTACATGTCTAATTTTAATACTGAGTTGAGAGCTCTGTGTAGGCATAGATGCTGTATTCTTCAGTTGTCTGACTTTGCCCCTGACACAAATGTACTTGATAACTATCTGTTGAGCCCACTTGAATTTGGTACCATGCAGAGCCTCATCACTGCAGATGGAAAATTATCCTCTTGCCTGCCTGAATAGATATGATAAATGGCTCACAATGTCCCCACTACTATGGCTCATGTCTTAAAGAGAGAGTAGAGAGACTACCTGATCTGACTACTGAGAAACTTCCAGCTCAGCATTCCTAATAGGGCTTATTCTCAGTGCCTATTTGAGTTAATATTATACATGTGTTTGCAAACCCTGCTTCAACCCAGACTCTCGGTGACATAGAAAGGAGATGTGATTTATTTATAATGCTTTGTCACATCTCAGGTGATATATAAGATTGACTTTTTTGTCATGGCTGGTTTTATATTGTGTTCGGTATAAAACGATGTAGGACAGGATTGTGTCTTTGTTTCTAAAACTGGAGATGACTGCTTCATGGCTTAAGGTCCTGGTGTGCCTCTAGGCCTGGCCATGAAGCTGAAAGTACATCATTTTTAGAACTAATGACTAAAATGTCTCTAGTAGATGAACTGCCATCAAATCTCTTCTGCAAATCAGGTAGTGGGAGATGGCTGGCAGTGGGCAATGGCTATGCTGTGTAAGGAATAGGAGGCACAGATGCCAGGATCTAATGTTTCCAGTGAAAACAAGAAGAAACCACTATGTGGCCTACAAATCTGTTTCTTGTAAGCTGGGGAGGGGGTGCAGTTGTGGAGCATGTACTTAACATGTGCAAGGCTTTCAGTTTGATCCTTAGCACCACAAACCAACAAAAAAATGTATTACTTGCCATATAATACCTATATATGAGCTACCAAATTTAGGTAGTCATAGCCAGTAGTTTGCCTTAACCCCATCTTAACTTGCAACCCAGCTTATTTCTAGACTTCGTCCTTCCCACCTAAAATGCTGAGTGGCTAAAAGGAAACCTGATATTAAGCTAAGAGATAATCAAGAGGTACACCTCATGAAAACACATAGTATAAAAGAGACCCTCGGTTTTCAAAAACCCTTGGCTTTGAAACACCCTCGGAGTATCTGTGAGTCAACCCTTTTGGAAAAGCATCAGTCATTGAGAGCACATGAATCTCAGTCTCTTGCCACTGAGCTTACACTATTCAATCAGAAACATCTCTGTGCAATGTTCAGTGAACATTTCAGACATGAAGATAAGACCACAAATATTCTTAACAAGTGGCATTTGTTTAAGGAGAGGCATCAGTGTGTGGTGCTTCTGTTGACTCCTGAGTGTCTCTGTATTTTTAAATTGCTACTAAATAATACACTTTAGTCAGGTCAACTTGAGACACTTAGTAATAGATGATGCTGTAACTGAATCTTTAAATATCTCTATTCATCTTTCCAAGATTAAAAAAAAGAAAGAAAAAGAAAATGGAAAGAACACAGGATACAATTGATGGATATCCCTGATAACAGAACTAATGCTGACTTAAGGCTTCACTTACACACTTCTGATTCGTTCTTGTGAGCTCTTGAGAGCTGAGGAGCACAAGCTTCCCTTTTCCTTCGTACTGCTACTTCTCAGCTGAGAGTCTAACTATTTTCGTGGTTATCAACCTAATCTATGGGATGATAAATCCAAAGCCAAATTAAGCAAGGATGTCACTGATAGTCCAAGAGTCCCATTTTCTTTTGTCATTTTCTATCATCTTAGAAGGACCATGTCAAGACAGAGCTGCCACGGAACAAAGAGAATGGTGCTCTGCTCCCCACTGGTGATAAGGGACCCCGTGCCTTACCATAAAGAGCAAATGTCAATGTCCAAAGAGTAAAGAGAGCTATCTATCTATCTTGGTATACATGTGTCTAAATTGACTCTCAGAATCTGTATCTAATCACTTCAGTGGATCCTAGCTAACAAGTGCTGTTTGAAGTCACACTGTGCATAGAACATCTTCCCCAAATTTTAGAAACCATATAAACAATAGGGTACACAGATACAGGTGTGGCTAGGGCTATGTAAACATATACATACACACATATTCTTGACTTGCCATGTGTACACATATTTTCTAGATCTGACAACTGAGAGGGCTTAGAGTAGGAGAAACCCCAATGACAATGAACTCATTCACAATGGGATACTGGTTTCTAAACACCACTATTCAAGGAAATAAGGATCCATTCTAAGAGAGGGAGACAAATATAAATGGCAAGCCCAGAAAGTGAATCTTGTAGTACCAAGAGGTAAAGAAGAGCTTTAAAATAAACAAAGCAAAGCTAGGCGGTGATGGCACTTGCCTTTAATCCCAGCACTCAGGAGGCAGAGAGAGATGGATCTTTGTGAGTCTGAGCCAGCCTGGTCTACAGAGTGAGTTCCTGGACAGCCAGAGTTACAACAGAGAAACCCTGTCTTTAAAAAAAAAATACTAAAAGAAAAACAAAAAATAAACAAAGCAATGAAGTCATGTCGATGAGATTCAGCAGCTTATCTTGAGTCTTTTGAGAAAGAGTTAATAATGTATGTTTAATTGTGACTCAAAGTCTGAGATAAATGTATGTAAGCCCATACCATTATAAATCGTTGAATAAGCAAATGAGAGAGTGAAAGGAGGAAACTTTTATTTATGAAATAATTTCAAATAGCCAAGGTAGATAATCACCCTCTAGAAAGTGGCTTAAACCCTCTGTCCCTCGTCTCACAGCCTTGCAGGACCTAGTCACTGGCTATGAAGCAAGAATACAAGAAGGGAGATCAAGAAGCCTGACAAATGGGGTGGAGAGATGGCTCTGGTCAAGAGCACTGGTTGTTTTTCCAGAGGTCCTGGGTTCAATTCCCAGTACCCACACAGCAGTTCACAGCTATCTCTAACTCCAGTCCCATGAGATCTAACACCTCCTCCTCACCTCTGCAGGCACGAGGCACCAGCGCCGCCATTGATGTCATATGGTAGCATATACGACTGATATCAAAAAAGATATCGGTCTCTTCATCGTATCCCAAGCTCACATCCCCAATACTATCGTGAGAAAAACACAGGGCAAACCTCACTTGAGGAAAATTCTACAAAGCAATTTATCATCATTCCTCAAAACTGCCAATATTATTTAAAACTAGGGAAGATGAGAAACCATTAAAGACAACAGGTGGCTCAGGAGAAATGATGACTAGACGCAACATGACGTACTAGGTGGAACACAGGCAGAGAAAAGGGATTTTAATCATAAAACGTGCAGGGTTCAAATAAAGGCTAGAGTCTGATCAATAGTAATACACCAACATTTATCTCATAATGTTGCCAAAGGCACCATTTGGGGTGGGAGAATCAAGGATTTGACTACAGCCATTGTTGAGATGGGTTTCTTTGAACACAGCACCTACACAGCTGTGCTGGTCACAGGCCTGTGAAGCCGGTCCTGCTTTGGAGATACGTGGAACATTAAGAAGAATGGGTTACTGGGGTAGGAGTGGGGTCCTGAAGGCTAAGTTTTCATCTACCACGTCGAATAAAGACTACAGGTGTAACTGGACTTTAGCAGTCAAACTGGTAGAAAAGCAAACAGTGGACTCTGATAGGAGATGCTATTGGCGCCTTGAAGAAACTGTTTGGCTGTGTGGACAATTTTAATTCAGAATGCAAGTTTCCACCCACGCGTCATACTAATCTACAGCAAAGGCTCTTGGAGACTGGGAGCCTGCCTGAGTGTGTCTCCTTGCTAGGGGTTCCTTTACAGAATTAGGAGTGAGTTCGTCGAGACTGTCATGGTCATGTACTTGACTGCTAAGGAACTTGGAGCCACTTCTGACTTTTCCGCCTATAAGCTCTCCCACTGGTGTTCACTGTCTTTCTAGGTACCTCAAGATCGTCAGTTACTCGATGCAAACCAGGATCCAACTGCCCCAGTTCACACAGCAGCATCAGCAGGCAACTGTCCCCTCTATCTGTCACTGAAGATTCCTCGGCTCCTATCCTTGAACTTCAGAGTCGAGGATCCTCTGGAGTTTGTGGCCACAGAGTCGAGAGACAGAGCAGATCAGGTATGTGGGTGACCTCTTCTTAAGTAGCAGTGCCTCTTAGTAACCTTGAGACAGCCAGGAAAGACATTGCCTTGGGCACAAAAGGGAGAAATTTCCTAGAGAAAGTTTCCTAGACTCTTGTAATTGAGTGCAGGAACGATTTAACAAACAGGAAGAGAAAGAAGTTAGGACATAGGGACATGCAATTTATTAGGGATATGCCATGTCTAAGTTAAATCAAACTCCAGAATCTGTAATTGAAAAATAACATAGCCAGTCAAAGACCTCTGATGAAATTCACAAGGTAGCTCGTTTTCTCCTCTTCAAGGGCCAAACCCAGCATCTTTTAGCTCAGCTCTGAGATTCACTGATAACATTTTGTGTCCAGACTAAAGAGAATGAAAACATCAGCAAAATCACAGACTGTGCTTTTGTTCTTGTCAGGACTACCAGTCCCTGGCGACCATCCAGTCTTCCCGAGTCCTGGGGGCCACTTAACTGATCAGCATGTTCTGATCACTTGAAACCTTCAGCCTTTCCTCGCACCCATCTGACTGCCGCCAACTCCTGGGTTACTGGGTTGCTATATGTGTCTCGGCCAGGCCTGGGAGCTTCCCAGCCAAGTATGACTTTCTAGATGCGGCTGGATTCATCAGTTGTTGCTAAAGACTATGACTTCATAGTCTCGAACACCTTATTTCCTGTCGTCTCAAAGAATGCTCTAGAACCCCCAGGTTAATATTCATATTCATTTCCTATCATCTTATCAAATGACCACACATTTACCTTCCCAGAAAAGAGAGGGAAAAAAAAAAAAACTGTGTTCTAAGTAACGCTTTCCTCTCTGTCTCAGAGACTTTGTTTACCAGTTATCATCAGTTGCAGGATCGTCCCTGGCTAGGATATCTCCCTCCTTGTCTGAGGTCAAGTGCTCTATTTGAATTCTTCCACAAGCAATCCCTCTGTGCCTTGTCTGCCTTTGTGAAGCATCCTTTAACCCTTCAGCTTGGCTGGCAACATGCCAAACTCTCTTTCAAATTTCAAAAAGCAGTAAAAACAGCCAAACATAACGTTCAAAATAACTCCCTAGTTAAAGAAAGCAAACAAAGCAGAAGGCTAAGAAACTGTTTTTAATGAATAAAAATGTCAATTTGTGAGACTTAATGGGGAGAGGGGGTGGTGAGTAAATTTTAAAATGGGGCAGACAAAGAAATGAAAGGCGTCTTCTAGAGCCTGTTAACTTATGAATAGACTTTTATACGAATAAAGCTTAGACTGGACATCTGCTCAGATAGTTGAACCCAGAGTCCTACTGACTCGCAGAACCCTTCCCCCTAGCCTTAGTTCTTTTCATCTGTACTGAGTAGTTTCATGTTCCTTTTCTGGCCTCCTGGCACAATCGTCTCTCAGTATTTTTTATTTATCTTTATTTTCCTGCAGGACATTTGCAGAACTGTTACGGAGAGCAGGTATTAACTGCATACAGTCGAGGGAGCTAGCTAAATCCTGCTTCCTGCCTCATATCAATGTCTTTGCATTTGGGAAATTTCTCCTGACCACGTTCGTTTCTCTGCTCTATGCAGCCTCCTCTCTGTCATCTTGTGTCATGAGTATTTGATCAGACTATAAACTCAAGTCTTTCACCTCTGAACCCCTGGGACTCGAGGAGAGAACCATATCTGAGAGTCTCCAAGGAGTTGTTGCATAAATAAGTCAGAGACTGAGAGTTTTCCCCTGCCGTTACTGAAAACCCCAAGAATTCAGTATTATTTATAAAGCTAGAAGTTTCCCAGTGATTGCTATGTTCACGTTTATATTCTGGAGTGAAGAATTAACTTTCAAAGCTTATTTTTTGAAAAACCTTAGCCCAGTAGATGTTTTAAACCCTGGGGTAAGGAGGGAGCCGGGCTTTTTTTCACTAAGCAATGGTAACATGTTCAGGAAGGCTCTGGAAAGGCAGGGTGATGAAAGCCCCAACTCACTACCTCCCCTCCAAGTGTAGACCTTGTGCCTCAGCTAAGTTCCTAGAGACATAAGAAAATCTCGCTGGCAATTCTGTATCCCTGCAGGATGCCACCGTGTGAGATCTCAGCTAGGAGACTGTCCTTAGCTTCCCGAGAGGTACATGAATTCATTTCTAACTTATTTTTTTTCTATCAGGAGAAAGGGTGGTGATGGCTCTCAACTTCAGAGAGTTTTGACTATTTTAATGTGAAAAATGCTACTAAGTTTTCTCAGTAGCATTCAAATTCAAACAGCGCCTACTATGTTTCCAGAAACATGTTGAACAATCCTTTGTTACAAAATGAAAAGTGACTTTGTATACTCATATTTGCTCTGTTCTTGGGACATACTGCTTTCAGATCAAGAGTCATCTGGTGTAATTTTTTTAAAGGTATCAGTAAATATAAAATGAGTATTTACTTCTCACTGACTTTTCTCGTTGTTGGCTACAGAGCAGCTTTCGCTCAGTTGTGCTCATCTCCTCACGTAGGCTGAAAGAGCAGCTATTATCTATTGGGGATTTTCTGTCTTAGTAACAAAGAGGAAGAGGAAGAGATCTGGAAGATGCTTTTTAGAGCTCCCATGATGGGGTAGCAAACCACCCACAGTTCCTGTGGAATTAGATGAGGAATGCCACTGGCTTTAGAAGCTGAGGTGTAGAACACTTTTAAAGGCAAAGCATACTACAATGTAACATTTACCTCATGCATGAGCGTCTTTACCTGCTGGGTGGGTCCAGACTGACACTGGATCCTGCAAAGCAAAGTTCATTGAGTTGTGGGATGGGCTGTTAGAGGTGGCACAGCAGTTAAGAGTTGCTCTTCCAGAGGACCTGGGTTCAATTCCCAGCACCAACATTGGCTTGCAACTGGCTGTGACTCCAGTTCCGGGGGATCTGACACCCTCTTCTAGCCTCCACCGGCACTGCACAGACATGGTGCACAGACATACATTCACATACTTGATACATATAAAATTTAAAAAATATGATCTCAAAAAAAATTTTTTTAAATAATAAAATGAGCTGGGGATCACTGTTCTCTTCCGATGATGGCAGAAAAGACAAACTCTGGCATGCTAACCAGACTTGCAGTTACATCCATTTTCTTAAAGGAGCCGACACATTTGATTGCTGTTTTACGTCCTGCTCCTCCACATCTGTATTCCTCTCCTGTTTTCAGGGGATGATGGGACACAGCCTCATCCTGAGAGCAGCAACCAAGAAAACAGACTCAAGGCTCGCTGCCTTTCCTGCACATCCGTGGTTCTGAAGGCCATCTGGGGACTCTTGATCATCTTATCAGTATCATCATCTTGGGTTGGAACCACACAAATTGTAAAAATTACTTACAAGAATTTTTACTGTCCCTTTTTCATGACATGGTTTTCAACAAACTGGAACATTATGTTTTTCCCGGTGTATTATTCCGGCCATCTAGCCACAGCTCAAGAAAAGCAGTCACCAATGAAAAAATTCAGGTAGGTTCCATGTTTAATGATCTATAGGAGATGTTCTAAACCTGTTTCATGAATATGCATGTTCTCATCTCTTTGGGATATGAATTGGGATCTTTTGGAAGTGAAGAAGCAAGCTCTATGACTGTGGTGAACAGGAGGAAGCAGAATCAGTCCACTCTGAAAATATTGTCCCACATACAACAGGCATTGAGTTGCTGCTTTTGTGCCCCTTACCTTAGGTTGTCCTTGTCGTCACGGTAACAAACACTTTCTGAGGTGGTGTTAGTATCCTCATCTCCATACAAGATGAAACAGATTCCACAAAGCTGAAAGTCTGGTCCGAAGTTAGTTGTGTATAATAGAACCCTGATTTACATTCAGATTTATTTGTGTCTGAAGGACATGTGTTCAGAATGTCACCAACTCTAGAGAAAAATATCTATATTCATAAAGTTAATTGCTGGTACACAAACATTTGCTTACCATTTCCAGCACTCTGATGTCTCAGCAGATGAAACGGCCTCTTCTCTTGGGGTGACTTAAGCTGAGCTAGCAGAGCAGATGCTGATCTCTGCTGGTGACAGCACATGGGTCTTGTCTGTTGTTTGGTAAATATGTGCAGTGCTGGCTAGCCTACTTGTCTCATGGATCTGGTATTTGCTCGGTGCTAAGTCAGGTTCCCTCTGGGAATACTCAGGAACCAGGCCAGGCTAATGTCAGCCTTGTACAGCGCTCCTGGAAGGCAAAAGCCATGTTTGGGTCAGAGTTTCTTCATGGACTTCAGCAGGTAAAGTGTTTGCCTTGCAAACATGAGGATCTGAGTCCTCTCCCGGAACAAATAAGAAAGGAAAAAACATCAAAGTATGGGCACACCTGTTATCCAAGCCCTGGGAAGTGGAGACAAGAGCACCCTCGAGTCACAGACTGGCCAGCCTGGCCTCCTTGTGAGACCAGTGAAAGATCTTACCTCAAAAAATAAAGTGGAGTAACTGGGGAATCACACACACACACAGATGCACACACACCACACATACACACATACCACACACATTCACACACACAGATCACAGACACACACACACCACACACAGGCACACACACACACACACCACACATACACGCACACCGCACACATTCACACACACAGATCACAGACACACACACACCACATACAGGCGCACACACACAAACACACACACACCACACACACGCATACCACACACATTCACACACACAGATCACAGACACACACACACCACACACAGGCGCACACACACAAACACACACACACACCACACACACACGCATACCACACACATTCACACACACAGATCACAGACACACACACACCACACACAGGCACACACACACACACACCACACACACACGCATACCACACACATTCACACACACAGATCACAGACACACACATACCACACACAGGCGCACACACACACACACCACACATACACGCACACCACACACATTCACACACACACACACAGACACACACACACCACACACAGGCACACATACACAAACACACACACACACCACACACACACGCATACCACACACATTCACACACACAGATCACAGACACACACACACCACACACAGGCACACACACACAAACACACACACACACCACACACACACGCATACCACACACATTCACACACATACCACACACAGGCGCACACACACACACACCACACATACACGCACACCGCACACATTCACACACACAGATCACAGACACACACACACCACATACAGGCGCACACACACAAACACACACACACCACACACACGCATACCACACACATTCACACACACAGATCACAGACACACACACACCACACACAGGCGCACACACACAAACACACACACACACCACACACACACGCATACCACACACATTCACACACACAGATCACAGACACACACACACCACACACAGGCGCACACACACAAACACACACACACACCACACACACACGCATACCACACACATTCACACACACAGATCACAGACACACACATACCACACACAGGCGCACACACACACACACCACACATACACGCACACCACACACATTCACACACACACACACAGACACACACACACCACACACAGGCACACATACACAAACACACACACACACCACACACACACGCATACCACACACATTCACACACACAGATCACAGACACACACACACCACACACAGACACACATGGCACACACACAGCACACACACACATACCACACACATACACACACACACACATACCACACACACACATACACACACCACACATGCACCACACACACACAAACACACACCACACGCACATACCACATACATACACACACCACACACATACCACGCATACACACCACACACATACCACGCATACACACCACATATACACACCACACCCACACCACACACATACCAACACATACCACACACATACACAGCACATACACATACACCTCACACACACACACACCATACATTCAGACACCACACACACACATATACCACAACACACACATACATACACCACACACACACACACACCATACATTCACACACCACACACACACATACACCACACAACACACACACAAATACACACATACATACACCACACACACCAACAGACACATATACCACAACACACACAACACACACACATACACCATACCACACACACACATACAGCACACCACACCCAACACACACATACACACCATATACACAAACACCATACACACATACACACACACCACCCACACATACACAACACACCACACATATATACCGTACCACACACAACACACACACAGACCACATCATACACATATACCACAACACATACACCACACCACACACACACACACACACACATACTCCACACCACACACACCACACACATACACATCATACACACATACACACACACCATACACACACACACACCACACATACACACATCACATACACATACCACACACACACACACACACACCACATACACACACACACATACACACACATAAACAGTTCATTTTCTAGAAAGGAAAAATCCAGTACTGAGAAACAACATTTGCAACAACCACGTTCACTGCAGGGTCCTCAGTAGATCACAGCAACTGGTCCTCCTCAGAACGAAACAAGTACAGGAGCTCAAATGGCCCTCTTTATTCCCGCTATGCTCAACAAGAAAAAATAACTATTATGATTCTAAGTTTAGATTGTAAAACAACTTCCATTTCTTTTCACCAAGTTGGAAGTGTGAGAGGATATTGAAGTCACACTATGAGCTGGTTTTCTATATGTAACCAAAACATTCAATTTTAAAGAAACAAAAGAGGTCCTGGAGAGGTAGATCAGTGATTAGGAGCACTTGTTGCTCTTGCAGAGGACCTGAGTTTTGTTCCCACAACTCACATGGTGTCTTAGCCATCTATAACTTCACCTCCTCCAGGGGATCTAATCTATTGGCCTCCTTGGGCACCAGGCACACACAAATGATGTACTCAAAATAATCATACACACAAAATAGAAATTAAAAATATGAATTTTTAATAAAAAACAAAGAGGAATTAAAACAACGAGTATTGTCTGTTTATTAAGAAAAGCCCCATACTTGTTTATGATTGTTAAAGACATTTTGCATTTGGTCCCATTAAAATAGAGGTCATCTGGGCATATTTTCTAATTATGGCATTTTTTTAAAGATACTAAGAAAGTATAATAAACAATAATTGTCATATTTGAAAACGGTTGTGTATGCCAAATAGTATAGTATATGAACTCTTCCCAAAGAGTCCTGTGGTTTAGATCACACGAGATAAAAACAAAAAAAGATTTAGAGGAAGGAGAGAAACTTAAGAGCACTTTAAAGCTAGCCACACTGCTTTATCCAAGATGATTCATTTACAGTGGCTCAAACACTGCCTGGGAGCTGAGTTGCCTCTCCTCCACATCCCTTACGCGGGACTGACTCTGAGCTCTGCAGAGTCTGTGCCTTGACAGGATGCCTCCACCTGTTAGCATGGGTAGAGCAAGTCTGGTAGTTTCTGAAATGGAATCAAAGGGCTTTTACTGTGAAGCAGAGAACACTGCCTCTGAGAAGACTGCTCTCTCCTGTGAGAGCAATGAGAGCTAAACAGTGTCAGAAAACTCTCAGATCTCTGATCTTTTTTCCCTGCAGACTCATTAGCACCATCTGCTGAGAAGGCATACACAACAGGGGGAAGTGAGTTAGAAAGCTGAAGACTGAAGGCAGAATTTTCCCGCAGCACTAGATCTCAGTGTGTTTCCTCCTGCGCAGTGTGGAAGAGTTTCATGGGTTTTTTTTTTTTTTTTTCTTATCACTCACATCAAAAGAATTTTCAATAAAGTATCAAATCTAGGTGATAAAACATGTCCCCATAGACGTGGACTTTGATGAATCCGTTACTCAAATTAAGTGCTCCCAGAATTCAGGTGCCCTGGGTGTGTTTGAAATTTACAGAGAATTTTGATATTCACTACCGATTTAATAATGGTGCTTCACTGATGGGGAGGTTCTCTAAAAAGATAAGTTAGAGTCAAAGATACAGCAATCTCTGATGAAATACACTTAAAGTACCATTTGGTATAGACACTGCTCAATAGATAGTAGTTGCCACTATACATTGAGCATAATTAATTTGTTATCTCTCCCCCACCCAATCCCCACCCCAGCTTCTAGCTTCATTCCAAGCTTTCCCACCTGTCAATGCCTTTTATCCAGAAATTCTGATCCCATCATCCCAACGAGAGGCATGTTGCTCATTGCTTCTTAGCAGACATCCTTTCTTTGAGTGTTCACATTTTTCAGGACTTAATGCTTACATTGCATATCTTTTGCATGGATCACCTAGCGTTTGGATAGAGAAAGGGTTGGGGGAAGATCTCTAGAGTCTGCAACAGTAGTTATCTATGGGGAAATAGATGCATGAGAAGAGTTAGTAGCAAAGGGAAGCCAGGAGAGACTGAATACCTGGGGACCATGAGCAACTAGGGGAGAGCATCTCCTGCTAGAGTTCAGCCTCCCAGCCACCCTGCCCATGGGCCTCTCTCACAGTCTCTATAGAACAGTGTTCCTTCCTCTGCTCCCCGAGACCCTCAACCTGTGACTGTGGTCTCTAGGTAAGAGACATCACAGAGCCAGGTATAAGAGGAAAGAAAGCAGGGCTAGAGAGATGGCTTGGTGGTTAAGAGAACTGATTGTCCTTTCAGAGGTCCTGGGTTTGATTCCCAACATCCACATGGCAGCTTACAACTTCCTGTAACTCCTGTTCCAGGGGAATCTGACACCCTCACACCAATGTATGTAATTTAAAGTTAAATAAGCTATTTTTTAAAAAAAAAGAAAGAAATCATTTAATAACAAATGGGTTTCTTGTTTTTTGGTAATTGTATATTTACAAAAGCATCTACTAGTTGTGGATGAAATAACTAACCCAGGACTCTCAGCTCCTTACTTTCTGACCAGGCAGGTGTCCTACCCTACCAAGAACAAAATTTGTGTCTGGGACAGTGTGGACACACTGCCACCTGCCCTCTATCTGAGGGCCTTTACCAGCACCAGTGGCTGCTGGGCCACAAAGGGACCATTAGTTTATCTGTGTGATACATGAGACTTCTGTGTGTGTTACAGAAGACTTTACCTTTAGGATATTGATTCCCTTCACTGAAGTCGTGACTCTGTCAAGTTAAAACTTCCCTTTGGGAAATTTCATTTTCCTTTTATGAAAACTCATAGCTTGGGGACCTCTCTCACATGAAAGCCAACCCATGGGACATGATTCCGTGTGTGTGTGTGTGTGTGTGTGTGTGTGTGTGTGTGTGTGTGTGTGTGCTGGATGCAGTTTTGACCCTCCTGAACCCCCAGCATCCTTAGCTGCTTGAAAGCAGAGTTTACTGTCTACTTGCCATTTGAAGCTCTGCTCCCAGTGCTGAGAGCCCTTGCCAGTGTGTCATCTTAGAGTCCTCCTAGAAGGAAGGCTACTTCATTCTAGGTATACCCTGGCTAGAAATAACTTACATTTGCAATGTATTGAGTGCTTTCAGGATACTCTCTTAGGTAAAAGCTGAACTAGTATTTGCACTGCCTGGAGCCATAGAAATGCATTGTTCTAAAAACATGCTCAAGTATTAGCAAAGTGTTGCTTTGAGCAAGATATTTACACTACTTTTAAAAATAGCATGTTGGCAAATGATAATTGTCTAGTAAATACTATCTGTTTATGACCACAATTAAAGTAGACCTCTAAAGGGAGTCTTTTGGGCCCAGGGCACCATGGGTGCTGCCATCACACCACTGCTGTGCTCTGCTGCACTGCCTGTCTATGTCACCAGCTTGAACATTTTTATTGCAATGGCCCCAAAAATAAGTAGCCAATTAATCAAACAAACCAAAGATTTCACTGAAGGAAGCAACTGTTTGCACATACTAAATTCAAATGTGTCATCCACAATGGACGGTGCTTATTGAACACAAGTACAATCTGAGTTCCATGCTTACTTTTTCAATAATTTTTAGGGTTATCCCAAGAAATATTCTTCATTTTTCTGCCTTAAGAAAACTGACAGAACTCTGTCGTGACTAGAGGTTTTAGAAAGAAGCAGTATCTCAGAGATAATTAAACCCCGATGTATGTGTGGCTTCACGGACATATGAGAAAGCTCCCTGTTCACAGGATTCTGGGAGTCACCTGCAGCCCATGCACACTACAGCAGCCATCTTGGTCCTGCCACATTTGCACATAGGAAGCTGCAAGCTTTGTCAGAAGCTAGTGACTACCCATGTCTGAGAATCAGACACAGCAGAATGGCTGGCCATCTCAGGAGGATATGATGAGGGTTCTGCTCTGTGCTGAGCAGCTGTGGGCTCTTCCCAAGGGCCCCCATGTACTTCCTGATGCACACAGATAACAAAAAGGGTCTCAGCACATTCCAGAGACCCCAGGTGGTGGACTCCGGTGTTTGTACTCTTCTCTCACAATGGTCATGAAGAGTCCGCCAGACAAGATGGGTCCCCAAGACCACCTGCATATTAACCTCTTTTTCTTTCCTAGGGAATGCAGTCGGATTTTTGGTGAAGATGGCCTGACACTGAAGCTCTTTCTTAAAAGAACTGCACCTTTTTCTATTCTGTGGACTTTGACAAATTACCTGTATTTACTGGCTTTAAAGAAGCTGACGGCCACTGATGTCTCTGCTCTGTTCTGTTGCAACAAAGCCTTTGTCTTCTTGCTGTCCTGGATTGTGCTGAAAGACAGGTTCATGGGAGTGCGGGTAATGGCACACTCAATTCCATGCGCGGTGCCTCCCTGCTTCCCAAATCTTAGCTCCCACCGTGTGGCTGTTCCGTGGAGTGTCTCTAAAACTTTCCCCACTGATTCTGAGTACAAATTGAAATTTGAAGATGTGTTAGGAAGCCCCAGCAGTGACAGCATCATGAAAGGAGAAAAGCGATATTTCTACTGGGCGTCAGTTGATTACAACAGTAGGCACTGAAACAGACTGAGAAATTAACTTCCTGTTTTAGAATTAACTTGCAGAATTACTGTCATGATCAGTTCCTTGTCCTCAGCAAAGAGGGTCTGGGAAAATAAGTCACAGCAAAGATTGTCATTTGCTTTTGTCAATCAACATATTTTAGAACAACCCCCAACCTGTCCTTACCCAGATGGATTTAATTAATATTGGTGTAAGTACATAAGATTAGTAAACAGTAATTAAAGTCACTGGTAATGGCACAATGCTATTAAAAGTGGCTATATATCTAGTGTGACTAATCTAGGAATGGAAAGAAAAGCAACAACCTGTACTTTGGGGTACAAAACCTTAACTGAACTATGTCAAATGTGTGCATACCACCTCAGTTCTTAGTTTATTCCTTTCAGTAATAGCATGAAATTTTAAAGATATATAGGTATAGATATATCTTTATATAGAGATATATAGGTATAGATAGATATATAAATTTTTGTGTTCTTATTCTATGTTAGAAACTGATTTCTCAGAACCCTGTGGATTTCAGGAGTCAGATCCCATTCATATCTGGCACACCTCTATTCACATCAAGGCAGAAATGCTTTGCAAGGAAAACCACATGAGGAGGCTTTTTTTCTGAAGTATCAAGATTATGCAATCTATTCTTCTCTAAAAGACCTGTCCAAGATTAGGTTTGAATTGTATTTTTCTACCCAAATACTGTCCTTGTTGACAGTACTCCTAGGTCCTTGCCTCTTTCCAAATGCTGAAATAAACATCTATCGAGGGAGAAAGTGCCTGACAGCAATTCAGCAATTAACTAAAAAAAACCTTCTTTTAAAAAGAAAATTAAGAGCCAGGTGTGTAGTAATGGAAATCCTGCCATGGCTTCCAGGCAGAAACGCATAAAATTTCCAATTCTGGGAGCACAACATAGGGCTTAACTCAACACTATTCTGGGAATAGGGTTATATACACAGGGATGTTATTGAAAGCCCTTTGGTTAGGACAGCACAGGTACAACAGTCCGTTTACACATTGAGGATCACAGCCTAGACCTAGTTATTTTCTGGGGACCAGAGGGAGAGACCTTGTATGGTTACATAGGGAGAAGTGCTACAGCTCCAGATAAATCAATCTGCCACGTTGCATATCTTTGAAGGGGCAATGTCTTGCTCTCAGCAGGCAGCATAGCTTGTGGCTTGGCAGAGCTGTGGAGAAGAGGGGCCAAACTCCTGCCTTTCTCAGAATGAGAGTTCCAAGGTTTTAGGCAAGTCTTCTGCCTCACCTCAGCTCCAGGACAGTCCCACACAGTGTATCAATGCTGTAGTAGTTCCACAGAAGGCTGAGCAGGAAAAACTCTTGAGATCAGGAGTTCAGGGCCAGCCTTGTTAATAGAAAGACTCTTTACAGAAAAAAAAAAAAAAGTAAGCAGTTATAAAAATCTTGATTATGTTTGAGAGACACTGCTGAGAAATTCAGAGTGGAAGCTTTACATGAGCATTCAAAGGGTAGATTTAATAAGAAATAAAGTGAGAAGCAATTTCTTTTTTCATTTTTTTCTTCCTTTATCTCTTTTTAGAATGTACATACTCCATTGGATAATCTTATATTTGTCACCCAAAGGGTCTGGTATTGTGTATTTATAGTGGAAGCACTGTTGTTGGCTGTCAACTATCAAGAAGAACTTTGACAATCTTATGAGAACAGGGACCTTCCCTGTCTTGTTCACTGTACCACTCAGGAAAGGCTACCTCTGTTTTTAGGCCCTGTGCGATATTCAACTGTGAGCATTTACTTACACATTAACTGTTTTTTAGTTGGCGACAACAGAGTGTTATGCTAATTATAGGGAACCTTTTGCAGTACTCATATATCCACTCTGGTCATACCCATCAAGTCAACCACTTGAAGAACAGAAAGCACAAACTCCAAGCTCAGTTGCTATTTCAAATTTAATGACTGAATCATGCTTTGTCAGGAAGGACCATGAAAAGAAGCGATTGTCTTAGATGACTAGGATTAGTTCTAAATCCAAGCACAAGTATCCTTATGAGAGACTCTAAGGGAAGGACACTGATACAGAGAGATTAGAGGGATATGCTCACATTCCAGGATGACTATCAGTCTCTAGAGGATGTAGGGAATGGATTGTCCCCTAAACATGCCTTTGGAAATACAGTTGTGTGCAAGTCTGTATTCCTGACCTCCAGGACCCATCTCCTTTGTTTCAAGTCATCAAGTTTGTGGGAACTTGTCCCAGCAGCCTCTGGTGACTGGTAAAGAGTAAAAGCTGGGAGAAGGGTATCATGCAGTCAACAAATGCTTGTCAGTAAATCTGCCCACAGAGTGGGGACATCAGAGACACTGAGGCAGTGTGGGTGTCAGGCAAGCTGGTAGAAGTCTGAGGCTTTTCTTTATCAATAATAGGGGGTGCTTCACTGATCACTGTGATGTGTCAGGAAATGGTCAATGCCCCCACTCCAGATGAATATCAAGATCTAATTTTAACAATGCCAACAACCAAGCTGTGGAATCTGAGAAGCACCAAAACATATTCAGCATTTTGCTTTGTGACAAATCAGTGATTTTTTTCCCTCTTGACGCATATAGAGCAGATATATAATTAGATCATTTGAGAAACCTAAAAAGGATGAATACAGCACTAGTAACCTAAACCCTGCTCTTACTACCCCCATCCACAAATAATCCAAGGATTAGCCCCACCCCCACCCTCCCACTCAGAGCTCATTCCACTGGACTCCAAAGAACAAACACAGGGGTTATTTCCAGTCACTAGGTTAACATTTATCTTTCTATCTCAAGCTAAAGCTTTGGGTGGGGGTGCAGAGGGGTGGGGAGCAGGTAGTCATTGGGTTTTAGTTCTCATTTGCTTGGCTCTAAGAAAAACCCTATTTAAAACTAATAATGATGGCTTGCTTTCTTTCTTTCTTCCTTTCTTTCTTTCTTTCTTTCTTTCTTTCTTTCTTTCTTTCTTTCTTTCTTTTTTCATCTAAAAATAACACCATGGACAAAAGAAGAAAAGATGCTTTAAGCTGTGGTAATATCAGTGAGCATAGGCTTATCTAGACCACTAATGAATAGTACTCAGATAATGGTCCTAGATTATCATTATGAATCACTTGTTAATACTTTGTTTCCTTGCACTACTGTTTGAAGTACAGATAGAAAGAAAAATTATTATTCATTGTTTTTCTATTATAAAGTCATTTCATCCAATTTCTTGGTAATCTGTGGTGTGTTATATGTCTCTTTTAGGCGTAGTTGTTTATAGCTAATTTATGATTATTTCACGAAAATTTGTAAGCTTCATACTTTAAAAAATATTAGAAAGCTCTAATTCACCTCTTGCAGCTTTAAATGTGGCTATTTTCCTACCTCTGGGATTCTGTGTACTCAACTGCATTTCTTAAAATCACAAAAACCACCACTGCAGTAGCCTCACTGAAGAGTGCTGATCTGGTATGTAGGAGACCCTGGGCTCCATCACCAGCACCACACAAGCAAAGAATAGGGAAGGGAACCACCCCTCTGACTGGGAGTTACCCTCCCTGTCACTGTTGCCTGTTCATGCCAACAAGAATTAGCTACCAGACTAGAAATTTAGAAACCTTTCTTGGATATCTTGATCCTCTCTTACATTTTGTATCATCATTTCAAGTTTTTCATTTTCAAATTAGTGAAATGGAGAAATTTTAGAAAATTGGTGGTTGGAGAATGCTTGAACAGATTCCAACTTTCTTAGCAAATGTAAGGAATGAATTTATGTTCCTTCAACATCTGTCCCTGTAGCATCCAAATATCCCCCCATTATGTTATTCCCAAGTAGCTGATATTACACAATGTGGCTCTTTTGAAGTTTTTCTGGGAGCCCCCAATTCTAACTGAAGAACATCAGCTGCATTGACTCTTTCGTTTCTTAATCTGTACTTTAAATTAAACTGGGCCCAAGAAGGCTCTAAAATAGGGTGCTGAAGTTGAATTGCCACAGAAGTGTGCTAATCCTGAATACAGAGATACCCAAGATGACCTTTAGTTTCCATCTGCTTCTGGTAACTGCTCGTTCATACACAGTGTGGACTCACAGGAGCCTTTGTGCTTCCCAGAGGTGACAGCAGAGACTGGACAGTGGACTCATCCCTTTTAGGCCCCTCTTGGCAGAACAAAGCCTTATGAATGGAGCCAAGAAAGGAAAAAGCAAGGTTGTGATCACCCACCGATTTGATCCTCACAAGGACTGCATCCAGAGTCACTAACTTAGGGTACACTGTGTCTGCACTCTACACACAGTTGTCAGTCCTTCTTTCCGAGATTTCTTTCCTTCTTTCCTACCCAGATCTTGTTGTGATCTCACTTTTAAGTGGACTTTATGCAGATAAGAATAGTCATGATGATATTAGAAATTTAGAAGACCAGTACTCCCAATGCTTTATGAATTTGTTGCCTCTTTGTGATGACTATAGATCCCACATCTCTTTTATTTCTCACATTTTAGCTCTTGTTCAATTTATGGTTCAGAATAAAAGAGATAGTTCTTTACATAGCTTTAAATATAACATGTGTAGAAGTTTAAGGATTCTGTGCTTTCTTGAAAATAGGACTATCTAAATCTACCCAAAGCTGCATTCATACACCTCTCAATGGCCAAGCTCTTAATTGGTGCCTCAGTACCAATCACTGACATATAGCCTTGAACTTGAGGGTAACCATTGTCAATAATGTTGTTTAGTACCTTCATTCTAGGACTTCTTGTTGGCTTTGGAGCTGAAGAGTTCATTGTGAACAAATGATGTTCTTGAGCACTCATCTAGCTTCAAAAAACATAACTGGCCTAGAGGAAACATGTCAAGTTTCCAATTTCTCATTTAGGTATCTAAAGGCTCTTCTAGGAACTTTGTAGGAAAAGAGTGGATTGACGGTTATTTTCAATGATTTGGGCCCTAACATAGATGGTATTGCTAGGCAAGAAAATAACTCTGGAAACCATTTGTGAAAGGGAATCTCAAAGAATGGGGTGATACAAGGAGAATCAGATCCTGTGGCTATTGAGGTCCTGGACAGAAAATAAGAAGGAGGAGGTGGAGGAGAAGGAAGAGGAGGAGGAGGAAGCAGAGGAGGAGGAGGAGGCAGAGGAGGAGGAGGAGCAAGAGGAGTAGGAAGAGAAAGAGGAGGAGAAGGAGCAAGAGGAATAGGAAGAGAAAGAGGAGGAGAAGGAGCAAGAGGAATAGGAAGAGAAAGAGGGGGGGGGAGGAGAAGGAGGAGGAGGAGGAGGAGGAGGAGGAGGAGGAGGAGGAGGAGGAGAAGAAGAAGAAGAAGAAGAAGAAGAAGAAGAAGAAGAAGAAGAAGAAGAAGAAGAAGAAGAAAGAAGAAGAAGAAGAAGAAGAAAAAGAAGAAGAAGAAGAAGAAGACGTAAAGATACACAAAAACACAAACAGCCAAACTCCAGATGCTTCTTTAGACTTTAATATTCTTTTGAAAGGTAAAAGAAGCCTGATCTGCCTGTAGAACTACAGGTGATGGTTAGTATGCCAAACAATTCGGCTTCAGAAACAGGCTCAAATAGTCTCATAGCTCTCTACAAATTGCCCCTGAAAGTTAATGCCAAGAACTCTCTGAAGGATAGCTTGCAAAGGAGTATAGCTGGCTCTGAAGGCCATGTCACTTGCTAGCATCCTGGGGAAACACTGAAAACTGAATCCCTTTTCTGAGATATTCAACTAAAGGATCCATACCAGGTATAAGAAAACTGAGAACTTTGGGAAGTTAAAAATGGCACACTATCAGTTTTGTGGTCACAATGTGACTAACATCCTCACTCAGATGAGATTCAGATAATGATGATGGTTTTGCTGGTCTTACTTAGATATCTTTGTAGTCAGTTAGGAAACTGATCCTGAATAATCAGAAGAACCACGATTTTTGGAAGCCAGATAGGTAGCTCCAAAGTTTCTCAAGGGAGGTAGAGTTTTCCTTGTGTTTTCCCAGTTTTCCTTGGTGGTCACCATACTATTGACATATAGGAGAGCTTGTTTAAGAAGCAGGTTTCCTGCAGGTGCATGACCAGTGTGCTAGGGAGAGTCTTCCTGTGTTTCTGTTGACTGAGTGGCCAAGACTTTTGAAGACTGATTCTGAAAATGTGCATGGCTTAGATCTGTGCTTAGACTGTTTGTTATATGAAGGTTTGGAGTGTCTACTCTTTGAAGTTTAAAGCAGTGGTGTCAAGCAGAGCCATTCTAGAGTCATCCAAATGACTTCCAAACCGGCTTGCCACCCAACGCATTCCTACAGGTTCAAGATGTGCTGAGATCCATTCCTCAACCTCCAGCTGTGTCCATCAAAAATATGTTGAGAATTTCTTAAAATATGCAGTAGAGACTTTGTCTATTCAGATTATTGTGAATTTTAAATTAAAATGTAGAAAACATTTATCTTCTCGCTAGGAACCTACTATATGCCTTATAAGTCATGGCCTCTACCATGGAGAAGGGTTTTCCTAATACCTCATAATACTCAGATTTTCATGCTTTCAGAACTTAATTAACAGTGTTATCTGGCCCCCTAATGAGAAAACCACTTCTCCCCATGCAAGCAATTGAGACAGACACTGGTGTAATTGGCATGTCAGTTCAAGTAATCCAAGCGAATATTTTCATAAGCTCTTGAAGAGGCTTGCTATGGCTATAGTTTCCAATTGCTACAAAATTGTGTCATCTTTAGCCACATCTCTAGTCTCATCTTGAGAAAACATTTGTAAAATGTTCCTGGTACCTTCCAGTGTGTGTATTAAATCCTACATACACCCCTGACCCCCCCCACACACACACACACACTGGGGCAGGTGTTAACAAGGACACAATCCTGGCAGTAACAGGTTGTCAACATTTGCTCATCTACCTGGTAACTTGCTATGAAGTATCCCATCTCTGATGACATGTAGGATCTGTGTTCAAGGGCTCCTGCTGGTTTGCAAAAGGACATTTAAATGTAGAGCCATTCTGAGGCTGCGATGTGTTTGCCACTGCTCGTCATTAGCAAAAGCATCACTGGGTTATACATCAGGAGCACACTCTGAACTGGCCTCAAGTCTGTACTCACATTTTGTTATCGTAAGTAATACACTAATAGCATTCAAAATGGCCTGAAACCTCCCAGATGTGAAAAAGCTAGCTTCAGAGGCACCAGCTTTGACATACTTAGAATGGAATCGCCCTACAATTAAATCTTTTACAGGTTCTCATCTTGAATTTAAAGTCAGGGAGAATATGTCATGTTCCCCATTGCAGGTTTCTTGTTTTACTGTTCACTGTAACTTTGAAATGCTTCCAAATGGAACAATTTCATGAAAATAATAAAGGACAGATGCAAGGCAGCAGGCCACTCAGAATCAGCTCTTGAACATACCAACGTATCTCCTGACAGCAAATCATTACAACTTTGGTCAAATTATTAATATTTCTATTTGTAAAGTTAAATAATGCTCTAGCAAGGTTAAAAAAAATAAAAGATAATTAAATGAAATTATCTTTCTGTGGTTTATCTTGTAAAATGAATTGATTTGCATGTACAGAAGAGGAGAGGCCTCACAGGACATTCCAAGTGACCGATGCAGATTTAGCTTGCCCCTGTGTGTGTTGCTCTGAGAGGCTCTTTCTGCCCTTTATCTAGGGTTTCCCCCTGAGCTCTTTGAAAATTGCATCTCCCTCAACAAGTATTGGTAATGTGAACATGTTCAGAAACACACATTGATCCAAAGAACTGATTTATAGATGTGCGGAATTGCCTAGTGAATTCAATATAGACGGAAATGTTTAGATATGACTTCCTGTTAAATCCATTTCACCAACGAGGATATTAATCTCAAAGAAGATGAATAAAACAATATTAAAATTTCTCATTCTTGATCACCACAGCATTTCATAGTCTATGCCTGTGGCATGGGCAGATTGGTCTCCTTTTGAATACTGACCTTCTTAAAAGTAAACACTGATGGAAGAGGTAACTCACCTTAAGGAAGTATTTAGCAGCTTTCGTGGGGCTTAAATAGCTTGATCTGGGATACAAAGGCATAATATTGTTTTCTGTTTCTTTCCATTCTGTTTGACAGATAGTGGCCGCAATAATGGCGATCACTGGCATTGTTATGATGGCATATGCAGATAATTTCCACGCTGATTCCATCATCGGTGTGGCATTTGCAGTGGGCTCAGCTTCCACATCTGCATTATATAAGGTATGTCTGTATCTTCCTCTATAGTTAACTGTCACTCATAGCTGAGGCTTAAGCAATAAAATAAGGAAGTGCAATGAAGACTTCAAAATAAATTACAGATGTGTTTAAATAATAATAAGTACTTTTTTTCAATATTTATTGTGTGCTGGGCATCTGACAGGAAGCTTCACCTCTGTTGAGGTGCCCTTACAAGCCATAGATCCTTATTCCACTTACTGCATGCGGGAACTGAAACTGAAAGATTACACAACTCTCCAAGGCCACAGTGAGGTAGGTAGAGTTACAACCCTGGACTGGAGCCAACACTGCCCCTATTTATCAGGCAGTGACAGCAAGAATGCAAGGAAAGCAACTACTCCTCTCTATTTTTTGTTTGTTTGTTTTTGTTTTTTAATTTGAGTACAATGTAATTCTAATGGAGGTACTAGAAAATATCAAGCTGTCATTTGAGTGTGCTGTTTGCTACATAGGGAGCCCACACTACAAGAAACCTATGCCATTATCAAAAAGAAGACACTCTGTACTCTGCCATATGGACTTCGTATACTCTCTCCCCTGGATTCCCTGACATCCAGGAAAATGTCATCTGGGATCACTGCACCTAACTTCAGAAGCAAGGTCTCAGACAGCAAATCTAAAAGGTTATTCTTGCAAAGCTCAACTTCTTTAAAAGCCAACTTTCTGGGTAGATCTAAAGGGCAATTCCAATTTCACCTCTCCAAGAGTTTCAATAAAATGAAAAGCTCAGATGAAGAAAACTTTCTGGAAGATAGAAACTGCCCTCTGCATCCCTCCTCATGGCTTGCTTGCTCACCACCACTGTGGCTCATGAACACAAAGTCTACTTCCATATTGACATATTTTGGGCCCATTAATTCTGTGTGACAAGCTGAATAAACACGTGTTTATTCATTTACCATGAGTGTCTAAGGGCCCCCCTCGTCCCTACTGTGGGTACTGCACTAAAATGGTTGATGGGACCAAAGACCAGCAAGGTTAGGTCTTCTAAGAAAAAAACTAATGCATTCATGAAGTTAAAATGCAGCGCTGGGCTGAGAGCTGCTGGGAAATCAGGATGGCTCTCCTACAGACAGAATCCTCCTAGCAAGATGACAGAATGCAATCATGCTAGGAGCAGTAACAGTTGCTAACATATACAAAATCATATCTGAGTCCTAATCCCAGGCAGATACATTCTGCTCCACTCGATAATCTTCGTTAGTGGATTAGCAAAGGGAGGAAGGGACTCAGAAGCTAAGAATACAGACATCAGGTCTGGCCTCTTCCTCCTACCTGTTCTGTGAGTCCATGTTAGCCCCTCACTACCACTTGTCACGGGCCTCGGCTCATGGGTTTATAATCCAGAAAGAGAACTTGATTTTAATCCAGAGAACAACACAATGTTTGTGACGACATCCTAAATTCAGGGAGGAGAGTGCTTACAAATCTAAACCCTCAGTATTTCTCTCAACAAACTAATAACAGACTGTCTATCCACTTAGTTCTCAGTATCTCTCTTAATAAGGATGCAATGAGTCCTTTGTTTGCAAGGAAGAACTGACGGCACCTCAGCACTAGATTTTTGTGGGCTCATATAACTTTCATTGATCAGCTATGCCCATTTGATGGTTTTGTTGTCATGTGCTGAGTACCCCCAGACACTGAGAACACCACAGAAATTCCCTTCATGAAAGTCCCTCTGTCACGTAAACAGTGGAGGGCATTTTAATTCCTTGTCATCCCAGCCCATTTAGCAACATAGAGGCAGCAGGGCAAGAAGACATAGAGACCAAGCTCTAGGCTGGTAAGTTCAATAGAATTCACTTTTCTCCTGCAGCAAAGACTCTCGATGTATGGCTGAAGAGTTTCTCTCCTTTCCAGGTTCTGTTTAAGATGTTTCTTGGAAGTGCCAACTTTGGTGAAGCCGCACATTTTGTCTCCACCTTGGGTTTCTTCAATTTGATCTTTATCTCCTTCACCCCCATCATCCTGTATTTCACCAAGGTGGAGCACTGGTCCTCCTTCGCAGCTCTGCCCTGGGGCTGTCTCTGTGGGATGGCAGGGTTGTGGCTTGGTAAGTCTGTAGCCTGTACCTGTTATCCTCTATGTCATTGATCTTTCCTTTGGACAGACAGTCACGGTGAGATGACTCCCCTGGCTGTTCTTATGCTCCATGACCCAATTTACATGGCTGAATGTGTAGAAGATTCCTGATAGGCTCTTGCTTGATTATTTCAGGGTTATCCACTGTGTGGCTACCATAGATTAAAGTATTTAGTTGGCAACCGAAGTCACTCTGTCCACCATTGGCCTTCAGGCGGCCCATCTAGTCTTCACTTACTATGCTTCCTATGTCATGGTATGACAGGTAGAAGTGAGAATGGACCAATACACTCGAGTGTTCATGTAGAGAGGGAAGTGAAGAAGGGAAGGGGGAGGGGAGGGAAGAACAAGAGGCAGATTATTAAGAAACTGGAAAGCCACATTGAGGGGGCTGGGTTTAAAATTCACTTCATCTTGGAGCTGGAAGTAACAGGCTCACATCCACATATAAAACAACTTATTCTGCTGAGGTTGGAGAAAGAGTTTGCACCAGGAATCCCTTACCAGGAGAAAGAACACAGCATGTGCTAAGTTCAGTGCCCCTGGCTAAGTAGATTGTGCCCAATTGATGGACAAATGAAGGTCACCTGGAGTCTTGTCCTTTGGTGTCCTGGAGCTCTGGGGCTATGTGCCTGGCTGAGCTCCAGGCTCCCACTTCCTTGTGGTTCATCCACTAGTACTTGATGGAAGAGGCATGTGAGATATAATAAACCTGCTCCTCTTCCCAAACCATTGAAAACAGCACACTCCAATGCCCCGTGCTTACTCTGAATAAAATTAGCCTCATTTTGCTCTGTCCACATATGGCCCAATGTCAACTACTCTATTGCTCCACATTTACCCACCACACTCACCCTCCAGGGTCTCCATTGCCTTTCTCCTGATCTTCTAAGCCAAGGCGACCCTGGAAATAATAGCAGCACTACAGTTTCAAGATGAAAATGTCCTGATTTCAGCAAGATCATTGATTGGCTCACTCTTTTTCTCACTTCAGCCTAGATCACTCGGGGAAGGTCTTAAACTGAAAACATTTGAGAGAAGGATCAAGCATTAATTGTTGGTTCCTGGGGTTGTGCTTTCCAAGGCCAAAACTGTATGGTTATCATCTCTTATTACCCCTAAATTAGGTGAAACTCAGTAACATATTTTGAAGTTGATAGTGTTGCCATAAGATCAAATAATCCTAATTAAAAGTTCAGATTTCTTCCCAGCCAGACACAACATAACTGGGAACAATCATCACCAAAATGTCACTGACTCTTGGCCACTTCTGTGCAAGTGGAATTTTTGTCTCCTGCAAAGTGGTCCTCAGCCAATGAGAGTCACTGGCACATCTAATGTATCCTCCTAAGTAAGACTTCTCAGGCTGGGCTACTCCGTGGCAGTCAGACCCTGGTTCTCCAAGCAGAACCTTTCTACACTCCGGCGGGCCTGGTGCCAGCTGGCACTGCAGCTACTCCATCAAGCCCAGCACCGTACAGCAGAGTTCATTGTACTAAAGCGGAGCTGTGGCAAGTGGAAAGGACAGCCTCTCTCCTGTGTTCTGTACTCCGAGGTTTTAGAATCCTCAGTGCTTTGCTCCCAGTATTTTTATTCCTGTCCCTCTCTTTATGGGAATCACACATGATCTAGCTGGGGCTAGTCTAAGAGGTGGAGCCGAAAGGCAAATACTACTGTGTGTTTCAGACTCCCACATCCCCTCCAGGGAATTACCTTAGTCTGAATACAGGTCAGCCTCAAACGTGCACCTGATAGGTCTGAATTGCATTTAAACTCAGGCTTGATTGGAGAACATGTTGAATTAGATATTCTTTTCCTTGGGTTGTCAAAGAAGACTATTCCATCTAAAGGACTAAGGAAAAGTAGACAACGCATTTCATAGAAGCCACCTGGCTTTTGAGGAATAGGGAAGCCTCTGTTCTGAGGCTTCATTACATACACTCAGTCTGCCAAAATCCAGTGCAGTCAATAAAATGACAATTGAAGAATTCAGCAGAGCTTTGATACATTTAATAAATTTCTAACTTGTTAGAATTTTCCCTATTTGACTCCGTGAGATTAAGGAAAGATGCAAGGGGCTGAAATATTCATTCACATTGAGCCTTGCCATGCAAAGGAACACTTAAAAACCTAAGAAGGCCCTCCTCTGTCTTGACTGCCAATGCTGTGTGCTTGTTAATCTTGGAGAATCCAACCCCTTGCCTCTAATCACCAGGCACAAATGACTCTAGATAGCTAAGTTGATGCGCTCAATTGTATATGACTGTTAGTGTATGTTCCCCGGTGCTCTCTCTCTTCCAGCCTGTTGCCGGCTGGGTTTTGGCTGGGCTCTCTGTGCTGCCCAGGCCAGGAGAGCCCAAGCTGGGAGAGGGGAACAGGTGGGGAGGGACGGGGTTTCTGGGACTGACGCGAACCAGATCCTTAGCGCCGAGAACCGAATGAATGAGGTGTAAAGAACAGACCCCCAGAACTCCTTTTCTGGTGGAAACGGAGATCCCTTTATTCAGGGTGGGCTATGCTATTTATTGGGTGCATGGGGGCAGGGGGTTGGATCAGCCCGCCTGCCAACCTTGGTGCACAGGTTGCACATAGATGGGCAGCAGGAAGAGGGGCCCAGTCTCTCCTGCCCTGGAGGCAGGGATTCCTAGCGCCCTCAACACCTGCTGGGTCCAGTGTGGCATATGACAACAAAAAAATACACAACATCCTCACTGAAATAGTTCTAGAAACTTCTTTGCATCTAGAATCCTCAGAAATATGGAGAACATGCTTCAGCTGTGTTCATAGAGACCACCTCAGGTTAAAGGACCTTTTGTACTTGTGAATAGTCATGTATATAACCTCTGAACAGTTTACTCTAACTCTACTAAAATGATAGTCTACAATTTATAAATTTTAAAAAAGTATAATTTTGGTAATTTTGCATGGGATTAGATGATTATTTTAAATAATGGTATTTTACCTAAAGAAGTCCAAAAGTATCAATTAAAGAACATCAGCTTACTCTATCAGTTTATTCTGTGGACCTGACCTCTGTTGACCTGTGCACAATAGGGTGGTCCCCAGGTCTTAGAGAACTGCAGTGAGCCCATCCTTATTTATCCACTTGACCTTGAGAGAAAGGGGAGAAAAACACAGGATCTGCTGTCCCTGGACAGACCTTATTTTCTGCAGTAGCAGCAGATCCTGTAAATTGCCCAGGATTGTGGCTTAAATGGCAAAATGACAAAAAGTAAAGCATCAAAACTCAATCTGTCAGCTGCTTTCAGCCTCTGGCTGGCCCCAGACAGCCCTTCCGGTGCTAACATGTGCTGCGGAAGATTGATGACTTCACCTCCTCCATACACCTTTGTCAGCCAGCTGGCAAGAGCTCTGGCAAATAGAATCACAAAGGAGGGCCAAAGAATTTAACTGATTCAAGCAAGTGATTCATACTTCATTTCCAAAATGAGAAGATTAACTGGACAAAGGAGCAGACCCTTGAGAAAGCACATTTAACAAAGCTGGAGATTCTTGTATTTTGAGAGATCAATGTGCCAACCCTTCCTCACTCTGTGTACCCCACTTATTTTATAGCATTCAACATCCTGGTGAACGTCGGAGTAGTGCTGACATACCCAATCCTCATCTCCATTGGGACAGTGCTCAGCGTCCCTGGAAACGCAGGTACTGGCACAACGTAGCCCATGTGTTTGCTTTATGCTCTGACTTGTGTCTTCTAACAATCAAGAATTACGTCCCTTCCCTTGGAAGATGTTTTTAAATATCACAAGGTGGCAGACAACAGAGTGTGCAGCAGATTTAAAATCTGCAGCTACAAAGGCACTGTTTTACTTGGCTGTGCTTTTAGAATTACATACCAAATGTATCATTTGGGTTTCATGTAATCTCCCTGACAACCTAATTTCGTGGTATTTTTAGAGGAAGTCCTATGGAAACAAAAGGCATCGCAGCACAGGACTGTGAAGTCAACATCACTAATGAAAGTGCAGGCAATGCACAGGGTGTTGGCTCCACATCAGATAATCCTCGGGGAGCTGTGGAAGCTTCTGTGGGGGACTGAGCAGGTGGCCTTCCAGGGAAAGCAAACTCTCTCACTTCAAGGACAAGAGGAAAAGCTATTAATATTTTTCTAGGAAGTTTCTAGTGAAACTAGTCATGGAAATTGGTTCTCTGGATGACAGTTCAGTTATTTTGACTTTAAAATTCTGTGACCCCGGGTCACCAGTAGCCATTCTTCTTTCCTTCAAAACAATTAGCCAGTGTTTATTAAGCACTTACTAGGTGATCAGGGCTGTGCACAAGAAAATAAATTGCATTGCTGTTCCCTTAAGAAAGTTACAGATGAATTTGGAGAAGACAGTAAGCATATACAAAACAGCTACAACCGCTACAAAGTGTAAAATTGTGTGAGATAGACTGTAAGGACTGTAAGATATTCAGAAGAAAACAAAAATCAGAGAGAAGTCGAGTTGTCATTTATCCATCCACGGATTCATTCATTCAACAAATACCTTCCTATGGCTTAGCATCCCTCGGGTACTGTGCTAACAATGGAGACAGATCCTGAATAAGGCATAGTTTCCACCTTCAAGACCGTGAAAGCAGCCCAGAGTGGGAAAGCAGAGAAAACTGAATAATTCCAACCCAGGGAAACAATTGCTTTGATAGACGCATGCAAAGAACGCTCTGAGAGCACATAGATGTGGCATCCTTCAAAAGGGCTCTCACAGGAAGCGCTCTGTGCAGAGATCTAAAGACTAGTTTAGCTGAATGAGGTGGGATGTGAGGAGCGAAGAGGATCTCGTGATGGCGGGAGTGCTCAGACAACATTGTAAGTGTACTTCATAAAGTTTGTAATTTTAGATTATATTAATTTCACCTCAGTTAAACCCTGAAAAAGGACAGCATGTGACCAAGACAAAAACAGGTTTGCCTCATTAAAACACACACACACACACACACACACACACACACACACACATACACACATGCACGCACAGCAGTGGTCCACAACTGCAAAGTTGCAAGCCCTGAAAAAGCAAGTGCTTAGAAAATTGAAGAGATCCCTAAGTGCAGTTGCATGGACTCTGGGCTGAGCCTTGAAGAACAAGTGTGATTTACAGAGAAGGAACGGGAAGTCAGCATAGACAGTGGCGGAAAATAATTACTTGGTTTGGAAGTCTTGAGATATAGCCCTGGCATTGGTCCCTGGTTTCCAGAGACGCTCATAAACAATCACAGGGTATGACTGGTGTGATATTTTCTTTCCTTAGCCGTGGATCTCCTGAAGCAGGAGGTGATATTCAATGTGGTCCGCCTGGCTGCCACCATCATTATCTGTATCGGGTTTCTTCTAATGCTACTGCCCGAGGAGTGGGATGAAATCACTCTGAGATTCATCAACAGCCTGAAGGAAAAGAAGAGCGAGGAGCATGTGGAGGACCTGACAGATGTCAGTGTACACCTGCGGAGCAGAAGCAGGGCCAACGGGACAGTGTCCATACCTCTGGCTTAAAAAGAGATGACATTTGGATGCACATGCGTGTATATTCTGTGAATATAAAATTTTCTCACTACCTGTACACTCAAATGACAGTATCAACTCTGAATTTGGATAAACCATATGTGAAATAATGTCAACAATAAAAGTTTACATTTATATGCATATCAAGGGACTGATGTAAATAATCATAATAAAATTTTTTACTAAAATGTAGTTTCCTTGTTTTCGTTTATTCTCTGTGGAAGGAGGACTCTCCACAATTCACACAAGTTCCTAAAAATGTGAGATTTTATTAAATCATCTACTTTTCATTGTTTCCTTATGTGCAACTGAGACATTTTCATTAAGAACTAGTTGTCAAATAGGAAAAGCTATGAAAATTATACATTTTTTACTTTTACTTCAGCCTTGAAATCTGAAAGCTAGGACGTCATTAAATGATAGCAGCAGAGCCCCTCTGTACACAACACCTACACTGGGAACGGTGAAGAAGAAAAGACTCAGCTGAACTTTCCCCACGCTGATGTCTGTATCAGAGAGACATCACACAGCGGTGAAGCAGCTCTAAGAGGACCTCACACATCTCTAAAGTCCCTCCCCACCACATTCCCTGAAAGGATTTCCTATACTTTCTGTCATTTCCTCTTGCTCTCCTGCTCTCTCTTTACCCCACCACCCTTCACCATCTGGCCCCATAGTTTACTCTAGAGGAATCTGCTACCAAGTCACTAATGACTTCCCTCTAACAAGAGCATATTGACACTTTCAACTCTTTACTTGCTTGAAAGCAGTTGATACAATGATCTACCCCATGACCGGCTAAAATAGTCTTGATTCTTGGACCTTCTATCTTCTCCTGGTTCTCCCTTCTACCTTCCCCTTCCTAGGCTGATCCCATTACCATCAAGGTTCTCTGGGAAGATTTTTTTGACTGTCACAGCATCTCTTTCCAAGCTCTCTCCTGTTCCCATGGCTTCAACTGTTTCCAACATTTTGATGACTTAAAAAACACACTTTCTGCAGAACAAGATTGTACTTTGAGCTTTTGATCTTATATTTAGAATCTCCTTACTGCTCATTTGGATACCTCAAATGTAGCAAAAGCAAGCTTAAATTAATCGCTCCTCCCCAGACTTAGCCCTTTCTGTTTCCTGTCTAGGTTAACAACATCATTCTTTACTAACTACCCAAGCCAGAGACCAGCATCCATATCTACCTCTTCTCTTCATTGATACCTAACTTGTGCCTCTCTGTAATCCTTGTAGAGTGATTTTCCACTGTAAATTTGATCTATCTCCTCTACATAAAATGTTTCAATGGCATCTCATTGTCCACAAAATCAGACCAAAATACTTTGACATGTCCTCCAAAGCCCATTATTGACTGGCCATGGCTAGCTTATATTACAGCAATTCGTACTAGAACTTTCTGTGATAATGGAAGTTATCTATAGCTTCCATGTCCATTAGAATGTTCTGTGATGATGGGCACTGTCTGCATCTGTCTGTATCATCTCTATTTGTGCAATGATGTATTCAGTCTATCACACTGCCAGACATAGTAGCCATCACTAGCTATTAAGCACCTTAAATGGAGAAACTGTATTTTCCATTTCATTCATCTATGATGCATTTCCCTAGACACTTGACATTTCCATGATATTATGCATCTTATAACTATCCAGTTAAGTCCACACCTTCTTTCTTGTACTCTTCTCTTTTCCTCTCTCAGTGCCTGAATAATGTTACTTTATTTAGACTTCATGATATTTCCTACAGTTATTTTTAGGGAGCCTTTTCTTGCCCTGCCCCCAGTAAATAATATGGTTTACTTACCACAATATAGTATTGACTGCCCTGTGTGATAGTCAGCTCTCTTTTGTGACAAAATCTGACAGAATCAACTCACAAGTAAGAAAGGTTTATTTTGGCTCACTGATCCAGAGGTCTCGGTCCACAGACATTTGAATTTGTTGCTTTGACCTCTGTAGCATGGTGGCAGGAGCACGTGGTGCTCACCTCACCTTGTGATAGCTGGAAAGTAGAGAGGAAGAGTCCAGAATCCCAATACCACTTCAAAGTCATACCCCAGAGACCTAACTTACTCAAATTAATCCCACCTCTTGTGGGTTTCACTGCCTCTCAATAGCACCACAGTCTGGAGCTCATCAACCTTTGGGATACACTGATTCAAATGCTAGCCCTATCTGTGGTCATTGCCAGCCTATCATTCTGATTTTCCAGTAGACCATGCACTTTTGAGAACAGGGCTGTGTGGCAGTCATGGTTGTGTCCCCAAGGTCTTAGCACTTACAGACATCCATCCCATAGGAGAATGAACGCTCAGCTCTGCACTGATATCCTTATGCCTGAACTGTATGAGATCAGTCTTAGTGATGGACAGACATTGCCACAGATGAGATTGGTTAAGTTCGGGAGGGTTAAGTTTGGGACTAGAGGATGTCAAGTGCAACACAACCTCCTTTAACCTGTACAAGCATGATGTAAAGGGACTTCGACCCTGAGAAGTTGGTTCTGGCATCTAGCACCTGAAGATACTCTGTGTTTTGTGGGACATAGGATAATAAATCAAGCATTTATGGTCTCTGTCCTATTACTACTACTACTACTACTACTACTACTCTTTTTCCTACCCCTCCTCCTCCTCCTTCTCCTCCTCAAGTTTCCTAAAAGCATAAGTGAGACAATCCCCAGGCAAGAGAGAAGAACTCAGAATGCCTTACTAATTGGGCATCACAATAAAAACTTTAATGTATCAAGCCTTTGATTTCTCTGTTCCTTTCCGAAGAGGTACTGCAAATGTTTCGGTATAGCTAAATTACATGGTATTAATTCAGATAACAAACATTTTAAGCTCCAGGACACATTTTAAGCTTCTTGTAAGGAAATATAATGTTACTAGTAAATGGAATTAGTTTGTTATGTACGTACAGTTACTTTTGGCTATTTAAATGTCATATTGATACAAACATTGCTCTTGCCTCATTAAATTATTGTTAAGTTGCAGTGATCACTAACTAACCCTCCAAGCTTGTATTATATAAATGACATTTAACATTGCATTTTGACATCTTTGAGCAATGACTTGTTTTGCTCTTTTGCTGGTTCCTTTTGAGAAACAGTATCACTATCCTAGAAAGCACTCATTCAATGTATGATGGACCCTCATAACTAACTCAGTCTATATGGATCCCGATAACTAACTCAGCCTTCTCCAAAACATATTTTCTTTGTGTTATTCACCCATTTTACTCATTCAAACATTATAATTACTTGAAACTGATTTTTATGTGAGGTTATTATCAACTGGTCACTGCTTGACTCTAGGGCAGAATTGTGGGTTGGAGATTTCTGTAATCTTAGAAACATTCCATGTCTTGTAGAAAGAGTGGTGGATACGTAGATGTGCCAGGAAGAGGCCGGGTTGCAGGAGCTTGCTGCCTTTGCAAGGAAGTTGTCACCCTGACAGTTAAAGCAGCCTTCAAACGTTATTCAGATCACAGTTGGTATATAAGCCCTTCTCTTTAATTTGGGTACTTATAAGGAAAGACAGAACCTTTCCTTGTCGCACACATGGTCATCCTGAGAATCAAAGGAGATGTTGCGCTTCAGTCACACATACAGTTGTGTCTGTGTCCTGCTTTGTGAGCCAGCTGGATCTTGGAGGACACTAGAGGAAGTAAGAATGGTGCACCTCAGTGGTCAAATGCACCTTGTTGAGTTCTCTCTGTGGAAACATTATTCACTTCCAGAGCTTCTGGGGATGACTGAGTGGCCAGTATAGTAAGGGATAAGAGCACCCGTGTGTAAGCACAACATGCACTTCTTACAGCGATGATTCTGGCAAATGGCAGCCTTTCCTTGACCCTCACCTCCAAAGTCAACAAGATATACTGTCACCTGAGATCACTGAAAAATTAAAACAACATGCTGAGATCTTAACAGGATGCCAGAGTCAGAGGTGATGACACTGCTAGAGCTTGTCTGTCCCCGTCTAGGTCGGTGGTTCTCAACCTGTGGGTCATAGCCCCTTTCAGAGGTCAAATGACCCTTTCACAGACCACCTGCATATCAGATATTTACATAATGATTCATAACAGTAGCAAAATTACAGTTATGAAGTAACAATGAAAATAATTTTATGACTGGGGTCACCACAACATAAGGAACTGTACTAAAGGTTCGTAACATTAGGAAGGTTGAGAACCGCTGCTCCAGGTACTTGTCCAGAACCTTTACACAGCTTTGCTTCCAGGCCTGTCCCTTGACCATGGAGCTCACAGCACGGTGTCCTCACAAAGCCACATAGCCTGGTGTTAAGCAGATAATTTTACCCGAAATAAGCCAGAGAGATGAAAGAAAGCTGGCATGGGCAAACTTGGAAGATGCAAAGCAGGCTCCTGCGGCATCCGTGCCCGGTCCCCTCAGCACTTTGAGTCAGAGCATTCGTGCCCAGCCAGTGGAACTAATTGCCTGACAAAAAGACAGACTAGCAACTTCGGCTCTGAAATTAAAATCACTTCAACCACATCCTGATCTCTTCACAAACAGATTATAGGCGAATCAATTTTGCTCATCCAGGCTTTGCATGCCTGTTAATTTCTTGAAGGCGCTTTGTCAAGATCCAGAGGACAAATGACTGAGGGGGAAGGACAATGTCTGAGATAAAAGAGTGAATGATATGACCAGCAGAGCATTAGAATGTCCCGATACTTAAGTACAAATCCTCTTTCTTGCTGATCCATAAACCCCTGTCAGAAACACAAAGCATGTCTGATGCAAGCCCTGCTGGTTTATCTCTGGCAACCAAGACAAGAAGGCTCTATTAACTGTGGTTCCTTTTATTTTCCTTCAAAGTTTTCTTCCATTCCTGTGGCAACTGGAAGTAAAATAGAACGAGCCAGGTGATGGCGCGGAGTGTGAGTGCTGAGAGCCCAGAGATAGAAGTGGGAGCACACTTTAATGTTGGTTGATAGCGTGTTCCTGTGTGTGTGCTACCAGAACAAAGACAACTTGCTGGAGACAGGAATATGGGATCCTTCTGGGGTCTAAGGAATTATAAGAGCAAAGGTCCTTCAGGACAAGCTTCAGCAGCTGTTCCAAGAACCTTGGTAAGGTTTCCAAAATAGTGTGGATTTAGTTGCTTTATTCTGAAAGAATGAATTCAGAGAAGTCTATGGATCTGAAGGCACATGGCCCTATACATTAGGCACTAGCTAGCCACATATGTATCTTGAAATGAGCAAGTATCAGTTGAAATGTGTCAAACACGATGGGTTTAGAAGGCTTTGTGTTTTTTTCAAAAGATAATGAAAACTGCTTCCTATTAGCTTTGTACTCGTAGTAAATATTGAGAGTAATTTTTTTGGATGTATTAAGTTAAAATGTATTTTAAAAGCAATTTTGTCCGTTTATTTTTACTTTGACTTTTACTTTTTAGTGATGAGGATTGGGTCCAGGGCCTTACACATCCTATGCAAGTGCTCTACCTCGGAGCTGCATTACCGCTGAGCTACACCCCGGCCCTGTTTCTTTTGTTGAATGTAGCAACTAGAAATTTTCAAGTCACATAAGCGACTCACATCTGTAGTTTACATTATATTTCTGTCGGCTAGCACTGCTCCACCAGGTTAAGAATACCTTATTTCAAGTGTGTATTAGTCCATTTGGGATGGTATAGTAAAATATCTGGGCTGAAGAAACAGCATATACTTCTCACAATTCTCAAAGCTGGAACTCCAAGACCAAGCAGCCGGCACTTCTGAGTCTGGTGAGGGCCTCCTTCCTGGTTCATAGAAGCTGTCTATTCAGCAGCGTGTGAGCAAATCCTCCTGGGCCGCAGCCTCTGTATAAAGACACCAAGCCTCTTTGTGAGACCGAACCCACGACCCCCTCCCACAAGGCCCCCCTTCTACGGGGATTTGGCATTTCAACATGGTGATTCTGGAGGACACAGCATTTAAACCATAGCAGAGGGAACTATGGGAGACAGTGGGAAGGTAGAGCCGCCTTGGAAAGAGACAATTATTTGGTCAGAATCTATCGGTAAAGACAAAATACACCGAGCCCTTCTCACATCAGACAGATGAGGGCTGCTCACTGGGGCAGTATGCAGCAGTAGAACAACAGCTGTCTGAAACAGCAAGCGGTTGGAAAACTCTGTGAGGAGCTAGGAGAAGTAGATTGGAACTAGCAAGGAATGTTGATCTGCTACCCGCCTTGCTGAAGCAGAGTTATGGACATCATTTTGGTGAATGAAAGGCAAAAAGACCCTGGTGAGGGTCAGAGCACAAAATAAAACATGATATTGAAAGAAAAAAAAATACTGACTTTTGACGCTATAATTAAATTGCAAAAGGCAATTGAATTCCATAGAATGTCGTACAGTTGCCTATTGCTCTTAAGACAACAGGAACACAAGTACTTGCGGTAGGGGATGGAGAGACAGCTCAGTGGTTCAGAGCGTATACTGCTGCTCTTGCAGAGGACCCGTCTGGTTCCCAGCATCCACATCACATGGCTCACAACTGCTAGTAACCCCAGCTGTGAGTATCTAACACCTTGTTCTATATTTCACAGGTAACTGCACACACACACACACACACACACACACACACAGGTTTCTAGACTCATGGCCTTGAATTCTGGGAAAAGTGGGGGCCATCATTTGTTCTATTGCTGCAAGGAAACACTATGTCTAAGGCAACTGATAGAGGAAAGCATTTAATTGGTACTTGCTTACAGTTTCAGAGGGTTAGTCCATTTTCATCATGGCAAGGAGTGTGGTGGCAGGCAGACAGGCATGGTGCCAGAGAAGTGGCTGAAAGCTCGCATCTGATCAGCAAATTGCAAGCTGGGGGCAGGGTGAGAGAGAAGGAGGAGGAGGGAGAGGGAGAGAGATATGGAGATGGACAGAGATAAGGATACCTGTCATGGCACATCTCCTTCAACAAGGCCACACTTACTCCATTAAGGCCGCACCTCCTAATTCAGCCCAAACAGTTCCTCTTTCTGGTATTCAGACGTAAGCGTCTATGGGAACCATTCTCATTCAAACCACCACATCCCACTCCCTGCCCCCCAATAGGCGTATATCCATATCATAATGCAAAATGCATTCAGTCCAACTTCAAAAGTTCCCGTAGTCTATCACGACCTCAACACTGTTTCAAAGTCCAAAGTCTTTTCTGAGGCTCAAGGCAATCTCTTCACTGTTGCCTCTGTAAAATCACACACCTCAAGTTACACATCTCCAACATGCACAGAATATACACTACCAATCCAAAAGGGAGGAAATGGGGCATAATCAGGACATACTAAACGAAAGCAAGACCAAAAACCGGTAGGGTGAATTTCAGATCCTGGAACTCTACACCTGATGTTAAAGGACTCACTACTAGCTTTTCCCTTCCAGCTTTTATGACTGTGACACACGTCTGTCTCTTGCACTGGTTCCACGTAGTATATGCAGCTCTCCTTGGCAGGTATCCCAAGGCTCTGACATTTCCAACATCTTGGGGTCTTCATTGCAACCCAGGCTTCACCTTCACAGCTTCATATAATGGCCTCTCTGGGCTTCCATGCAAAGACTCCCCTGATGCCTGGCCTCCGTAGCTTTCTATAACCATGGAGAGAGATTCCACAATCCCTTTCCTGTATCTTTCTTGACTCTAAACCCAGAACCATGTGGCTGAAGCTGTAAATTCTTCTGCTTGGATGGGCCAGCCCCATCTAAGAGTTACATTTGCATAAACTTTGACTTGTTGATGGTTTCCTTGCTGCACAAGCTTTCTGGTTTATGAGTTGCAGGATTAGCTAGGTAGGATCTTGCGCTGAGGACACCACTCCATATCCATTTAGCACCAGGCTTTTCTTTGAGATTCTAATCTCCTTGAGCACAGAACTTGGCTCCAACATTACATTCCCTGATGTTCCTTTTTGTATTTCTCTTTGCCCCACTTCCCCCTTTTCACTGTAGGAAATCTATGTAAGAGTAATCACTAATAACCATGTGACACAGTCTCTACTAGGCTCTCTTGAAATTTCCTTGGCCAATGATATTAATCCAAAACTCTTCAATTTAGCCTCTGGCAGATTCAGCCATATTCTTTGCCAAAATTTCACAAGAATGGTCTCCAGGCCAAGTATTAGAATTCTTCCCCTCTGATTAGGCAGGGCCTCCACAGTCCGCATTGCCCTCAGCACCACTGTCTTCCATATTCCTGCTAGGACGACCCATTAAGCCTTACTTACAACATTCAACTGCTTTCCTAGTCCAAAGTCCACATTCTGCTAACAAGCATCATGGTCAGAGTTGTCACAACCATACCCCACTCCCTCATATCAACCTCTGTCTTAGTTACTGGAAATCTCAAATCAATTGAGAAAAAAAAACAAAAACAAAAAACATTGCTACAAAGTTTGATTGAATTTCAAGCAAGCTTTTTAATACTGTGGCCAGTAATGGTGGGAGCTGGTCAGGACCACTGTAAATCCCAAATCCAGTTGATAATAAGACCACCACAATTTGAGCCAAATCTGAAGCAAGTCAGCTTTAATTAAATACTGGCTAAGGAGACGGACTCTGACCAGGACCATTCGGAGGTACCCATGGAGTGAACCTGACACCCAGAGCTCCCACAGAAAGGCCCTGAGTCACGTGGCATGGGTCCTTAAAAAGGTAGAACCAGTAAGGCTACATGCTTCCCACCAGATCCAATCAGTAGCAAGCATCTATCCTGATGTACTTCCTGTCTGGGTTATCTCCCACCTACAAGCAACCAGGCACATCCGGTGCATGGAGCACATTCGGTGCAGTAGGGTCACCTTGGGATCTAGACCTTTAGGCTAGGGAAATCCAAGACTAATCTCACCTGAACAGCCCCAGTTCCAGTAGGTTATCTGTTTTTCTTTGAAAGGTCTCTTAGGCACATTATTAAAATTTAAAATAAAACTTTTGCTCTTACACCACGTGGAGATTCCCACTGGGATCCCTCCATGATGGTCAAAACCATGTGGAGGTTCACCCTGGCACTACTCCATGATGGCCCCAAGCTGTAGCTCATGAAGGTTTTTAAAGGCAGATTCCCACGAGACTATGTGTTTCCCATCAAGCCCAATCATGGGTGAGCACACTTCTTGATGTATTTTCTACCTGGGCATCTTCTACCTACATGTTTCCTGTCTGAGTATTTCCCAGCTCCTACCTGGATATCTCCTGCCCATATCTATTCAGGGACAAACATACATTTTATGTCATTAATTAAGTTTGGATCTGGACTTATATTCCCCCCCTTGGCCTGTGTAACACTTTTAAATTTTTGACAAGAGAGCAAGTATTTTTTTAATATTGGGACTTAATAACTATTGAATTAATGGCACCTAGATGGGAATTTATCTATCTACTTAAGGCTTTAATGATGCAAGAACCAACAGTAATTAGCAGAAACAGAAGGGTTAAAGGCTCTATGGTAGCTCATATCAGTTAGAACCAGCTAAGCTAATGAATCTACCTGTTGATAGATCTAGATCTATTTGACTATTAAATAAGTACTCCTCCTGATATGCCAATAGGCATGATAGGTAATCATTATGTCCCCAATGTCATTGATTTTTTTTTTTTTTGACTAAAAGTTCCAGCCTGAGGAAATTGGATGTTGTATTTTCTTTTGGACTGCTTCCTGCTGAAACTAGAATGTCATAGTTAGGGGCCCCAGGAAGGTTGGTAAATTAATCAAAAGCGGGGGATGGGGGATGGGCAGGCAATGGGGTATTCATTAGAAGCATCTGGTTCACTAATCCAGGGGGGGACAGGAGTGATCACATTGGCTGGACTGGTCCATAATAGCTCTCAGCAAGTCCAGGGCTTAAAGCTGTCAAAAGCAGCCAATAATCCATAGCTGATTTTTTGGGTGGTGTCTGTCAGCCAAGTGGAAATCTGCTGAACTATATGTTCTAGGAACAGAAGTTAAAGTCTAAGAAACAAAACAAAAATCTTACATTTAGAACTTTTAGGTCCATAGTTCTTGCAACTGGGAAAGGAAGGATTCCCAAGTTCAGGGGAGACAGAAAGATAAAACAGACCCTCAGGAATAAGCAGGTGGGAGAGTAAGTTGTACTTAGCTGGAGTCTGGTTGATCTGTGGGAGGTGGATCCAAATCTTATGACTCCTTGGATTCCCTGAAACTTACAAGAATTTTTAGGTTGATCTGTGGGAGGTGGATCCAAATCTTATGACTCCTTGGATTCCCTGAAACTTACAAGAATTTTTAGCTTACCAAAGGAAATAAAAGTTAGCATTACCATTATTTGTTATTAGCATTACCATTATTTGTTATTCGTATTGAAATCCACATTGTAGATAAAGCAGCTAACAGGTGTCATAGCAAAGGCTATAGCTTTGAGCTAAAAAGCATGGACATTTTTACCTGTTTAGTTAGAGAACTGAATATATAAATTGGACTGAAATGTTTTAGCCTGGTAAGCATCTTTAAGTCTGTATGGAGAAGATAACCAAAGAAAATCTATAAATACCGAGCTTGTGGCTGATGATAGCAGTACCTGCTTATTATAACTCTGTAAGAACTTTTACCTAGAACTTGTAACACTCTAAACCTTTGAAGTCTTAGTACTTTGTTGCTGTTGTTGGTTTTTTTTTGTTTCGTTTTGCTTTTCAAGACAGTGTTCTCTGTTGTAACTCTGGCTGTCTTGGAATTCATTCTGTAGACCACCCTGGCCTTGAACTCACAGAGATCCATTCACCTGCCTCTGTCTCCCAGGTGCTGGGATTAAAGGCACGAGCTACCACTGCCTGGAAAAATCTTAGTATCTTTTAATTACCAGAGATATGAGTAGTTATTATCGAGAACAGTCATTGTAAAGCAAGTTTTTGTAAAAACTTACACCCGAAACCTGTTTGCTCCTAAGTATGATGTCTGTAGTAAGCAAATCTGCTTGCCTTTTTAGCAGGAGCTCCAGGAGCTCTATGAATTGTACTAATAAGGTAGCCATAAACCTTGGGCCAGGTGGAGAGGTCTGGTTGGTTGCATGTTGTTGTTAGATAATCAAAACTAGTAGCCATCAGTACTATCAGAGATCTAGGAAGAATAAATCACAGCAGTGAGTATAACCAATTAACGTGTCTGTCAGCTAAAATGACAAGGACTTATCATACCTAGACAGGTGACTCCAAGCTCCCATGCTCTCCCCTGGCTATATTATGGGGTAGAGGTCCTGCCAGTCTTCTGTTGCCAGGCCAGAAGGTACTTTTCCATGGAAAAGAACTTAGAAGGACCAGCCTCCACTCTGTCCAGTCAAAGCAAGGTGATCCACTCTCCAGTGTCCTGTTTTATCCACAGTTTAGGTAGGGCCACGGCAGTAAGTGAGGCATTGGGGCAGTTTTGTCCAGTGGTTAGCATTACCACAATCCAGGTGAAGTTGTTTTGTCCCCATCATCTTCTTTGGAGATCTTGGGGTCACTGCTAGGACCTGGAGTCTCTGTCATAATAAGCTTTGGCATTAGACATTTAAAAGTCATATTTAGGAAATCTCTGAAGGATTTGAGGATCAGAATCTATTAAATCTACCTGAACTAAGCAAAATTTGTCTGTTTTCCCAGATATCTGTCTCAGGCTCAACCTTGAAAACATGTACAGGAAGCTAAATAAAGCTTATTGGTATTTAGCATGACTACAAGCAGAGTTTTGAAAATATTAAAGAACCTGGCCAGCTATAAGGTGACTGACCATTGATCTGTATGTACTTTAAATCATACAGTCCATAGAAAGTCTGGCAATTTTACCTTTTGGCTTTTTTATAGTGTTGTATAGCCTTATAAATTTAATTATGTTAGAAGCTGTTTTTAAAATATCTAATTTTAAAATTTAGTTTATGTAAAACTTTTGATTTTCCTAAAACAGTTTAAAAATCTCTTGCCTGTGTTTTTGTAATATCAAACAATAATATATATAATATGTTAATTATATTATATCATATTATATATATTATCTCAAAAGGGAAAAAAAAAAAATCAGTGCACAACCAGTTCTGTGGCTATTTCCTCCCCAAAGTGAGAATTCAACCAAGAAGGTAGCAGCCGTATGGTAAAGTCATGAAAAGTTTACAGTTTAAAATGGCACCACACCATGTGGTCTAAAAACAATCAATATATACATTTTAGATTATCAACCCCATGTTACAAGCTTTTAATTTAACCATTTTTATAAATTTTACACATTTTTGATCATATCCAATACATAAATCTTGAGGAACAGAAAGTTTACATAAACCAACAGACTAATATTTTGTGGCTGCTAAAACAATTTGAAAACCTGTTTGTTTAGCTGGATTCAGCAGCCAAGAGAGCAGCAACAGAGACAAAAGAACATTACCAGGGAACACAAAACACATATTTATAAGAGCAATCTAAGGGCAATCGGAAACGAATTTTTTTTTTTACGCACACACAAAACAGCTACACACACACAACGAACAAAAAACTTAATTTTACAAATTTGCAGAGAAGCCGTTGTAATCGGCACATTGGAACAGGTTCAAAGCGTGCAGTTTTGCAGCGACAGAGGCCAGGAACTGCACAACTTAGAGATGCCCTCATCCTATAGCTGGGACTGAGTTGCCAGCCCTGATTCGCACCATTGTTCTGTTTTCCCCCAATTATCTCCGAAGCCATGTCCGGTGCATGTGCTAATGGACACCTGGGCTCACATCCGCTCTCACACCTGGGTCATGCAGCTTGGCCGACTTGGAATAAGACATTCACAACAGGCAAAACCTGAGACAACACAGAACGGAAAAACAACAACAACAAAGGGAAGACCTTTCCGCCCTGAATAATTACAGCAGGAATCTATTTAGTAACTTCTCACACTGGGTGGATCCAAGCCCTGCGGTTGGCTCCCAGCGTAGTGAGGCGTCTCTGTTCCCCATTCTACCCATGGGCCTCATTCTCGTCCCTAGATTTCACCAGTGCCCAGTTAACCAGAAAATAATCAGGGGGCCACAGAATGTCTTTTTTGCCCTAGAACAGAATTACCTGATCTCATTAGACCAAACCCGTTTTGGTGGGGATCCCACACAGAAATCAGAAACTTACCAAAAAAAACAAAAAAAGATTACCGTTATCGTTTTCCTTCCAAGAGCAGCCATTCAATTTAGGGGTTCGCAGAGCTGAAAGCACTTCTCCCAGCCCCAGATCCCTCCATGGGGTTGCTTACCAGTCTTTCAAGTGTCCCAGGGTGAAGAGGATTTGGGTGGAATGATTTAATCTCACTGGGGCCTCCTTATATAAATCCCAAATTGGCTAAGAGAGAAGAAAGAAAAAAAAAATGTTGCCACAAACTTTGGCTGAATTTTAAGCAAGCTTTTAATACTGGCCAGCAATGGTGGGAGCTGTTGAGGACTGCCTGGGGGTTTCCTCTGGGATCCCTCCATGATAGCCCGGACCATTTTCAGGTCCCCCTGGGACCTGCACGTGGTCCTGGCAGTCTTCCACCATTGCTGGCCAGTATTAAAAGCTTGCTTAAAATTCGATCAAACTTTGTGGAAATGTTTTTTTTGTTTGTTTGTTTGCTTGCTCGCTTGTCGTTTTGCTTTTTCTCGGCGGATTTGGAATTTACATTATTTCCTATTATTGCAATGAAACACCATGACCAAAGCAACTTATAGAAGACAGCATTTAATTGGAAGCTAGCTTACAGTTTCAGAGGGTTAGTCCATCTTCATCATGGTGGGAGTAGATGAGCCAGCAGGAAGGCAGGCATGGTGCTGTAGAAGCATCTGAAAGCTCACGTCTGGTCTACAAGCTGTAGGTAGGGTCGGGGTGGAGAAATGGTGTAGGCTTTTCAAACCTCAAAGCACATTTCCAGTGACACAGCTTCCCCAACAAGGCACACTTGTTCCAGCAAGGCCACACCCCCTAAGGCCACACCTCTTAATTCTGCCCAAATGGTCCACTAACTGGTGACCAACCATTCAAAGATATGAGCCTATGGAAACCATTCTCTTCACCACCACAGGGCCATAGAAGGTCAGAGGGAGACACAAACTTTGGCCAGACCCCTCATTTCATGTTTAAGAAGAAAGGAACTTCCGGGAGTGTAGTGAGGGGGTCTGTTGGAGGTTGCTCATAACTCATTGTTCATCTCTGACCCCGGAGCCCAACGCAGACTTCTGATCTTACTGCTCCTTTTACTGCAGTTCCTCACTTATCTCGTCCTGAGCGAGGATATGTGTTATACAAAAACTGTAGATAAACAGTAGCATTTGTTTTTTCTTCCAAATTACTCAATCACATTCACCATGGGGTTTCTGTTTGTTTGTTTTTGACGAGGTCTCTCTATGTAGTCCTGGCTGTCCTGGAACTTGCTATATAAACCAGGCTGGCCTTGAACTCACAAAGATCCACCTGTCGCTGCATCCCAAAAGCTGGGATTAAAGGCATGTGCCACTATACCAGGTCTACCAGTGAGTTTCAGGACCGATATCTTATATTTAAAAAAGACAAACTGCTGATTATATTTCAGTTGTTACTTCTTCTACCACCATTGTTATGTTGTTTGTTTGTTTGTTTCCTTAAGTGAGAAAAAGACAAACTCTGCTATTACATTTGTTACATATTTATATATTTCTAAATATGTAAATACAACCTATTCGGTCTATATAATGTTAATCATATGTATATGATTAAGGGCTGACCACTTGGTATTGGATAAATGATTTAGAGACATTTACCTAAGGAAACCTATGTCTCCCACTCTCAGCATTCATTATCTGCCTGTAATTTTTTGTCTAGGGTTGAGGACCCATGAGCGTTCCTCCCTTCCATGTTAGCATGCTTATTGGTGTTTTCCTTTTTTGAGCTGGTGAGATTTCCTGGGTGTAGATTCTCTGGTATTCCTAGGGAATGCAATCTCACAGCAAACTTCCTGTTCCTCTGGCTTTAACAATCTTTCCGGCCTCACTTCCACCATGGTCACTGGGCCTTCGCTGCAGGGGTTGTGCTGACAATGTACCAGATGGGGATCACTTGTCCTCTGAATTCTAATGGGTTTGATTTTCTGTAATGGTCTCCATCTGTTGTGAGGAGGTGTTTCTTTGGTGAGGAGTGACACTTAAACTCATCTGTGAGTATAAGGATGAATACTTAGAATGTAGTTAGGAATTACACTGGTTTAGTAAAGTAAGTAGTGGTTTCAGGTTCTCCTCCAAAATCCACTACTTTACCAGCTCTGGATAGTTGTCTAGGTTTCCAGTACCAGGCAGGCATGATTTCCTTCTTGCTGAGCAGGCTTTAGGTCCAATTAGAGAGTTACTGGTTACTGACAAAGTTGTTTGTCTCTATTGTATGCTTAATGATATCATACCATGCTGATCGTTGTTTTAGTTCATAGGTGTCATAGCTGGGCAGGACTGTTGGTTGCTTCTCTCCCTTGGAATATTGCATGACACTTTTTGATACCATGAAAGCTAGTCCTCAGGGAAGAGGCATTAGGTAAAACAGCTCAGATCCTCCAGGTCCTATTGCCAGAATACATGGTGTCTTCAGCAATAGAGATTTACCTTCTACTTCTGGTGGGTAGGGGGTGAGCAACCAAGGATAACAGAAATATCCTACAATATTTTGGGAGTCTCTTGGACAACTCTGACCAACAACCCATGTGGGAGCTTCTTACAACTGGTGTTGAGGTTTTTTTTAGATAGTCTGTGTCTCTTAGGGAGAGCATTGTGAACCCAGATGGGAAATTTTCATTTAATCTATATATGTCTATGTATACAGACTTTTGTGTATTATATGTAATATTTTAGGTAGATACATAATAATATTTCTTATGACTTTTTCAGACATTCTTACTATTATTTTACCCTTCTTCAATATCAACCTCCCTTTACCCTCCCTAGTTAACCCCCCCATTTTTCCACATCCCCTTCAAATCATTGTACCCTGCTATTACTCTCTATCAGAACATCATTTTTAAAGTGCTCCCTTGCTCGGAAGTAATTGATGAAAGCTCTGTACTTGGTTAAAGAATTTTTATCTATATAAATGCCTTGTTTGAAGAAGCCTTCCAATTTAATTCCCCACCTATGCTTTTTAGCCCGTGAGCATAATTGACTTAGGAATCCATTGATCAAACAATAGCTGACTGGCCAAAAAGTCACACTTGGGGTTGACTCTTGCATTCCTCCCTGAGTGTTAAGTGCAGCACGAATTATTCATGTGCTTTTGGCAGGTGTAGGAAGGTAAATGAATCACCAGAGCTCACTGCTAGCTGCTCATACAACAAATGTGCTGCTGTGGGTGGGAGGGATAAAGAGCCTTGAGCAGAGAATTTCCCAGGCCTGTGACTGTTTTTCCCTGACATATGACCACGGCACTTTTTCTTGTGAATCACGGTGGGGGTTGGAAACAGATAAGCCTAAAACAAAATAGAACACAATGATCTTATTGTCAGTCAGCTAAGCAGTCAGAGTCCCAGAGCAAGTTTAGTCAGTGTTTATTTGTTTGTTTTTTCAGTTTTACTTTGAGTTTGTTTTTTTTTTTTCTTTTTCTTTTCTTTTCTTTTTTTCAGTTTTTTGAAGTTACCCATGCAATGCTCTCAGTCAGGATGGCATCTTCAGTCTGTTCAGGATGTCTCCAGGCTCTCTCCATGGGCCAGGAGCTTGTCCTTAGTCTATTGAGGAGAATCCCTCATCAGAAGACATCCCCATTCCCTCCTCTTGCACCCTCCATCTCTCTTACTACTGCAGATTATCAGCTCTTCCCACCCTTTCATCTTGAGAACTATACAAATCATCTGGTTTCTCTAGGCCTCCTGGATGTACAGAAAGAGGAAGGATCGGTTTATCCCCTCCTTATAAGGAAAGCCCAAGAAAAATGTCTTCGGATAAAGGACCTGAATAACAATTAGCCCCTTTTAGCCTCCGTGATTAAATCTAGGTCTACACAGCTGCAGTTTACTTTGCTAAGATCGCCTACCACCACATAGTGTTGTATTCTGAGTTTGCCTATCTCTGTAGCCTTTGTACATAAGTGACAGAGCCATTTGGGGATAAACGTGAAGATAGAAATCTCCCTGTAAAGCTCAAGTGTGCTGAGTCACTGGAATTCGGAGCACCCTCCTTCAGCCAAGAGAGCATCTGTTCTCAGAAAAGTGGGCAGAGTGAGAGGCTTGGGGCAGGGAGACAGCAGGAAATGGATAGAAGCAGCCCCCTCTCCAGCTTTTACTTCTCAGCATCTCTTCCCTACCATGGCCTTCATAGGGGAGAAAACTAAGAGAACCAGGGTAGCTGAGACTGATAGCACATACCTTTTATCTAAGCACTCAGGAGGCAAAAGTAGTGGGTGGATCTCTGAAAGTTCCAAGCCATCCTGGATTAGGTACAGAGTTCTAGGCCAACCAGAGATACATAGTCTATGTCTCAAAATAATAATAAAATAAAATAGCTTTAAAAAGAAGATATTAATCTGTAAGCAGTAGGTGATGCTTCCGTCTCAAAGAAGGAGGAAGAAGAGAAGAAGGAGAAGAAAATTGGAGTATAGACTAGTCAAAGGTAAGATAGAATAAAAATTGACCTTCTGGTTAAAGATAAAATTGATCTAAAGTTCTGTTAAGTGAATCATCTTGTCCTTTCTCATTCCCAGGAGAATGGGCACTAGATACAAAAGGAATATTAAGATTATTGTGGAAATTAAAATACATGTTATTTGTATATCTGAAGATGATGAATAATTTTTCTAAAAATGTATTGGAGAAAGAGGCAAATTATCAGGAGATAGGAAAGGATGCCTTTGAGGTGATCTTAAGGATAAATTATCGACCCAAGGCTCAGATGTAAAAGGACATGAACTATAAATCACTGCTGAAATGATATTCGAATTCACAGGTCACACATCCATCTAAGAAAAGAGGACTTCACAGTCAAGAGCTTTCAGTAAAGAAACTGTCTTTGAAAAATGACTCAATAAAAGTTTTCAAAACATTCAAAAAGGTAAATCAAAGAATAGACAAAAAAATAAGGCAGGAATCAAAGGGTTTGGAAAGGTATACTTCAAAATTAGGGGATAGGTTGAACACTAGGCTCCTCCCAGGGAAGCAGAATCAGTAAACTATATTGTAGTGCTGATCATAAATGTCACCCATAGTCATAGACATTTGAATACTCGGTTCCCATATACTTGGTCCCCGTGCTTGGTGCTGTTTGGATAGGTTTAGAAGAGGCTGTCTTTCTGAAGTAAGTATATCACCGGGGACAACTTTGAGAGCTTGAAGACTTATATTATTCCCATTTTGTTCCATCCACTTCCTGCTTGTGGTTCAGGTTGTGTGCCCTCAGCTTCCAGCTCCAGCTGCCATGCTTTCTCTCCATCATGAGGACTCTAATCCTCTGCAACAGTAAGTCCAAGTAAACTCTCTCTTCTGTAAGTTGCCTTGGTCATGTTGTTTTATCACAATAATAGAGAAGTCACTAAGACAGATATACTAGGAATTTGCTCACAAAAATGAAAGAAATTGGCTTATGCAATTGTGAGAATTTTGTTTCTTCCTGTTATTTTTCTATCATAGTCTTATTTTAGGCTTCATGCAGAAAAATAAAAGCTGACAAAAATGTTATCATTAATATTTTCTAAATATAATTCACATTTATCAAGGACGCGATGATATTTTTAAAGAAGAAAAAAATATCCAAACTCAGTGATAGATTATTTATAAGTGGAAAATAAAGAAATCAAATATAGTGCCAAGATTTCTAGTCTGGGTTATTAGGAAAATATGGTGTCATTTACAAAGATAAGGAAATGAGGGAAGGAACAGATGGGGCAGGATCACTAACAGATGGTTCTGTTGGATTTAGACATATTGAAACTGAAATGATGGGAAACAACCAAATGGAGATGTTACAGGGACACTTAGAAATGCATTGATGAAGCATAGAGAAGATTAAGACCGGGTGTGTAGACGTGGGAATAAACTCTATTAGAGTCTATTAAGCTAAGTTAGAGAGGTAAATATTGTAGTTGTGGGTACTTAGGAAGCATAGCAGAATGAAGACCTAGAATTGAATACTATCAAAAAAAATTAGTAGACATGTTTAGAAGTGAGAAACAATTAATACTGTGTGCCAATGTAGAATAACAATGTAGAAGCTTAGAGAGCAACCAGGATAGAAAGTAGCCAAGTCTAGGGCAAGAAACCCATGAAGGGTTGCTTTAGAAGTTATGGGATCTGGGCTGTAATCAGATCTATAACACCAAAATACTAGGAAGAAAGAAACATAGAAGCTGAATCCAGGAAGTCCAGGTTGGAACAGGGATCAAGAACTGATGAGTTTCTGCTGGAGAGATGGCTCAGCAGTTAAAAGCACTGATTGTTCTTCAGAGGACCCAAGTTCAATTCCCAGGACCCACATGGTAATTCACAATGGTCTATAACTCCAGTCCCAGGAGATCTGATGCCCTCAGGCACCAGACACAGATGTGATGCATAGATATATATGCAGGCAAAATAGCCATGCACATGAAAAATTAAAGAACTGATGAATCTCTCCCATCAGTGTACTGGAGGAGAAGAGAAGCAAATAAATCAATGGAGGTCTCAACAGGTAGATACTTGCCAAAATTGGCTTATAATGAGCCATTGCTGTAGTGGGACCTCCTAACAGCTCCTTCTCTAAGAACATGCTTCAAGTCTAGCTCTGAGCTGAAAGGTGACAGCTTGCATAAAGACAATGTAACTGTTAAACAAAATGCTCTAAGTCAGTCTTGGTATACGTCCTAGAAAACATTCACATTTGTGTATAAAAAAATATATGCAAGATATACATGCAACCTTATTTAAAACTAAAAAAAAGAAAGAAAAAGAAACAACCTTAGTGCTATCCAGAAGGGAATAATGAAGTATGTGCTTACATACTGAAACAATGCAAAACTATAGAAGGGAACACGATAGTTCTCGATGACCAATGTGAAAAGAACCCCACTAACAACATCGAATGGAAGAGTGAGAGGAAGGGCCACAGGATTATAAGCCACATGGAACTGAGTCTGTGTTTGATGGGGAGGTCTGCCAAACATTGAAGGGTTCTGGAGAAGAGAAAGCTGCAGATGATTCTTGTCTTTTGGTATGTTGAATTCTACAAAGATACCAAGTCAGAGAGAAACCAAGAATGGACAAGCAAATTTGAGCAGAGGAAATCATCACGAACCTTTATGGGAGAGCTACCCACTGAGCGCTAATAGTGAGGAAAGCATTGTGGAGGGAGGAAGATGATGAGAGATGAATGGCTGTGCTCTCTGTAACCAGTAACCAGCCCTTTAAGGACAGAAGATGTGATGGTGAGTCTTTATTTTCAACTTGACTGGATTCGGAATTACCTAGAAGACACATGTTTGGACACGTCTTGTGTGGCTGTGGAGTTTCAAAATGAGATTAAATGCAGACAGGAAGACTAACCCTGAACATGGGCAGCCCCATGCCTTGGGCTGCCTTGAATGCTCACTCACTGCCACGATTCCCCTGCCATGAGGGACTGCACCTTTAAACCATGAGCCAAAATAAACCCTTCCTCCTGGAAGTTGCTTTCATGTCTGGTATTTGGTCACAGCAATGAGAAAAACCCAAAGTTATCACAGAAAGGTGAAATGAAAACGGTAGATAGAGATCTAAGTATATTTAAAACTAATAATGTCATGCAGAGAACAGTATAAAGGGCATATAGATGAAGGGTGTATGGAATATTAGGGTTTGAAGCATCCCTTCTACTTTACAGCCGGGGAAACTGAAGCTCAAGGGTGAACTACAGGTAAGAGCGTGATTAAGTCCAGACTTCATCTCTGAGCAGTTTCGACTCTGCTTTGAATCACTCTCTCCTCTTCCTTAAACAAGTATGAGGTCTCTACTTAGCAGGTCTGTGGGGCTTTATTTCTAATATTATTACCATTATTAATGAGCTTACAAGCATCTGCCATGATTGTCTCTCCTCTAAGTGCTTTTCACATCTCAACTGACTTAATCCTCATAATAGCCCTAAGAGGTACACTGTTGTTGTTTTTAGTACCCCCCCCAGAAGCGCAAGCATGAGCTACACAGCCAGAAAGCAATGACAATTTAAAGCATGCGGCTGGCTCCTGACCAAGCTCTCCATCAGTTGCCTCTAACTCAAGTCACATGACCTGGATGATACAATACCTTGTCTGTGGCAAGAGGTGAGAAAATAAGTAATTGCTAGTGCTAGTGGAGACAGAGCTAGCTCAAGAACACAGGCTTCCTGGTTTAGAACTCCTCTGTTTAAAATTTATATATATATATATATATATATATATATATATATATATATACACACACACACACACACACACACACACACACACACACATTGTTTTGGCAGAGGAAATCAGAGCTTAAGGGACACAGATTGAGACTTTTCTGAGAACAAAGAGGGACCACAGTGCCTAAAGGTCAAGCCCATCCCAATATGAAGGGTCTGTGGCCGGTTGTCTCTAAAGTTGTGAGAAGGTGTTTCACCCAGTTCCCTGGTTGCAGCAGCACTGATACATGTATCTTTGTGATGGCAGTTCACTGTCAGTGTTCAGAAACATGACACAAGATTTCCAGATTAATCTGGCTTCCTAGGAGGCTGTCCCACACAGGAACATCTAGAAGTCACATGACAGCTATGGAATGTACTGACACATCCTTTCACCTGCTGAGCAAGGAGGTCACTATTTCAAAATGGGTGTCCTATTCCAAAGGTTCAGTGGATGGGACAAGGAGGGAATAAAATCTGTGGTAAGCATCCAGGAGGAAATACAGGTCACCTACAGGATGGGAAGTCATCCATCTTCTTTCTGAGAAGGGATAAGGTGCATTCTTCCTGGCACATTCTCTTGGCATGTATTTTGGCTTCTTAAAAACCAGTTCTGCTTCCAGGGAGATTTTCTTCAAAGGGAATGACTCAAAGGCTTCACTTGAGACTGCGTGATGTATATGATGATAAAGACAATTGCAGATCTACAGCTGCTAATCCAAATGGCCATTGCTCTCCCCCTCATTTGTGCTGCAATAAAACTCACTAACAGCTTAATGAGAATTTAAAGATTTTTTTTTCTCTATGTTATTCTGAAGATTTAGCACTAATTAGAAACCAAGAGTTCTTTCTCCCAAGGACTGGGCAGAAGAGAGAATATGGTATTCATTCTCCCAATAAACACTTAGAGGGGACTTTAGAAGTTGCATTCTGGATTAAGGTAGAGAGGAATGGAAGGAGGGAGAAGGAGATGGGAGGAATGGAGAGAGGGAGGGAAGAACAAAAAGAGGGAAGAAAAGGAGGAAAAGAGGGAGAGGGGGAGGGAGGGTAGAAGGAAAGAGGAAGGAGAGGGAGAGAGGGAGGGAAGGAGGGAGGAAGGAGGGTGGGAGAAAACAAGACCCAATAAAGATAGAGAGCCCCTTATCACTGCCCTTAGGAGATTTGTGACTTTTTACACAGAACGGAGACCCAGCTGAGCTGTTAGACCGATACCATGCCTCAATTCAATCCCGGCAGGCACACGCTGCCACTCAGCAGGTGACTTCATCCTTCTCGTCTAGTGGCTTCATTGTTAAAATGAGGATAACTACAAGATTGCCATCACATCACTATAGTAGAAGTTAAACAAAAACACATGTTATCGTTGGATCTTAAATATCCACCAAAGGCCACATGTTGAAGGTGTGGTCAATGGCTAGTGACACCGATGGGCAGCAGAGAAAACTTCAGGAGATGAGTCATAGCCCAAGAGGTAGGTCACTGGTGGTATGCCCCTTGTAGACAATGTTAGAATGCCCTCTCTCTTTCTCACCTTCTCTTCCCAAAATGAACAGCTGTCCCCCTTAATATTCCCATGGGTAGCACGAGTTCCCAAGCAATGATTCCAACTTCCACAGACTGAAACTCTGAGCCAGGTTAACCCCTCTTCCTTTTAAGTCGCTTTTCTTGGGTACTTTGTCACACAGAGCAGTGGAAAGTTAACAACATGTGTGTCTCGGAATTATGTAGAGCACACAGTGCGCAGCTGGAGCTTCATTGGCTGTTGATGTTGTTGTAGCTGTAAATAACCAAAAGCAGATGAGAATCACTTCAGTCACAGATCTATTTAAAGGTGAAAGTCAGGCTTACAAATATGTGTACACTTTGGAGTGGAGCGGCCTCCAGTGAGACTGGAAGTTGTCTAAAGCATTTGAAAAGGCTGGATCTAAAGTTCTCCCAGATTAAGGCTTCTTTCCCCTCAATGCTGCCTGCGCCACAGCCCTGTCTCCCTACTGTATATTCTCGGCCCACATGTGCGTCCGGCTGGCCACCCCATCCACTCTGGTTTTCATCACCTTCCAGCCTAGGGCTGCATCCCATGCCAGGCAACAAAGTTATGTCAGTGGCCACGCCTCACACCGAAAACTCAGCTAGCCTCAAATTCTTTCTTTGAAATTTACAGAACTTAGGCTGCCCTCCAGGGACAAAACAGACCAAAAATTAGAACAAACGTCTAGGCAATTACTTTTCTTTCTTGCATATATATTTCCTCATGTCCTTCACTCCCCAAAATCTGAAAGTCGGAGAGGAGAGCTAATAGCAGTTGCTTCTATAAGTTGGCCCAGCATTCACATGTTACAAATTCCTGTGCTTTGTGTTCAGGCAAACCACAACGACTATTGGCTGTATCTTATATGTTAGAATGGAGGGACTCAGAAGACAAGGAAATGTAGGATTGGTGCAATGAAAGGACCGACCTGTCCAGAGCATCCTTCCTTTGGGGCCTCGGAGCGCAGCTGTCGAGTCCTGAGCTGTCCCTGCACAGTTTCACACCCAGGGACACACCTGAATGTCATAGTTTACCAAGGCAGGCAGAGAGTGTATGAGATCAGAGTGGAAAGGATGCTGCCATCTTGGTGCTTTGGTGTCTATCTGTGGGTTCAACCTGATCTGATTACATCCATCTGACATAACTGGAAACTGAAGCTAGAAGGGTTTCTGGATCTATGTGAGCTGGAATGAGGCACAAATAAGGGGCTAGCTTCATCTGGAAAGAATCTGGCAAGCTCAGGAAAGGAGCATACGTCCTTTCGGTTGGTGGTCTGTGAAGGAAAGTGGTGTCCTTGGTGAGGGGCTCTATGCCAGTATCTCCTGTTTGGCCTCCTGGCCACCCAAACTCTGTAGTCTACGAAAGCCTTGCAGATATCTCCAGATGAACCTGAGGTCATGAAGTCTTCTGCATGACTAATCTAGGGACATGGGAATGGGACATATCTGGCCTGTACCTTCTTTATTCCTTTGTAAAGTAATGGTAGTCTTCATTTAGGCTCACCACCTCAACATGGACAGAACCCCCACCCGATTTGAAATGTTGACATTCAGACAGTTCTGTCATGTATGGTTAAGAGCACACTTTAGAAATAACACCTCACAGACTGCATACTGGAAGGATCAGCGTGCTGACCAATCAGCTTCCAGATTCCCTACAACAGAACCATGTAAAGACAGCAACAGCAGGAAGCAATGTTCATTGCTCTAACATGCATCAAGAAGCCTTTGGCTGAACTCCCAGTCTACAGAACCCCCAGGGGCTGGAGATCTAAGTCACCAGTCAGACCCCAAATATGGGATAGTCATGGGACAATGAACTCCATGGTCCTTCGACAAGCTAGAAGCCGGAAGAAGGTAAAAAGTTTTCTCAGGATTGAAGGATTTGAAGATTTTAGAAGTCAAACAGGCTGTGGAGGCAGGCAGACAGGATCCCCATCTTATAAGCAGCTAGCTTTGGTTTCCTAACTTTGCTATGCCTTCATCTTTACCTGTACAAGGATGATGGTACTCTGTTTCATAGAGAAATTGTGCAGATGAGCTAAGAAAATGGCAGAAAGCCTTTTGCACAGTGCCCATGCAGATGAAGTGTCCACAACCAATAGGCTTTGGTATTTCTGGAGATCTGTGGACTGATCAAACTTCATCTGCCCATGGAACACCCTCCTAGGTTTATGGCCACCTTCCTGCTTGTCTATATCAGCTTCTCTACATATGATTCCCAATGTAACCTATGGGAAGTGTCATCTCCCCAGAAAAACATCCCCCTTCACATTTGTCCTCATCCTCAGATGAGGCTGGAGGAGGGACCTGAGTGACCACACCCAGAGGGTGTTGATAGGCCCCTTTTAGTCTCCTGGGTTTCCCATTCGGCACCCACTTCTGTCCCTGTGCCTCAGGTCTTTGTCTACCTGCTAGAGCCCACTCTGACCATATGCTTGTGGCCCTGCAAAGGTTCCAGAGAAGTAATATCCAGTCATCAGTTGTCTACCAGTGAGTTACTAGGAAGTCCTTCACCCCTATGGTGAGTGCCTCTGGAGTGCTGCTTCCCAGAATTCTGCCACCATGTTAGCCTTTCCTCACCATGTGCTTTTCCAGAAGATACCTCCTTTGTTACTCTTTTTCTCTTCTCTGAAGAAAGAAAAGAAAAGAAACGAAAAGAAAAGAAAAGAAAAGAAAAGAAAAGAAAAGAAAAGAAAAGAAAAGAAAAGACTTCTCTGAAGTCTCCTCTTTGACCTGCTGCCTCCCAAAGAAACCACTTGTATTAAAAGCTCTGTATAGGGAACCTATACCACCTAAGTGGGTTTGGACTGCACACCCAGGCAGTGGGAAGCTGTGCACACTTTCCCTGAGGGATGACTCATCTGAGTTCTAAGCTATCTTGACCCCTGCTTTCCACTGCCTAGGTTGGTTTTCCAATCCAGTCATCTCAGCAAACTCCATGTTGTATTCACCACAGATACTCCTCAGGTAGGGGCCTACCAGAACTGGCTATCTCTATAGCAGCCTCTATATCTCATTCCCTATTAAAAATGACAGGCTAGGAAGCTGGGGTACTCCAGAGACTTTGGTTACCCATCGCCTACGCATGTAGCCAGATGGGCTACAAAGAACTGGGAATTAGCACTGATTCTGTTTTGAGATGCCTGCGGGCTAAATGTCCTATCCTGTAGTGGCACCATGCGGGAAACATCAGAAGAGACAGGGTCTGAGTGAACATTTAGCTACATTCAAATCTGTGCCAGGGGACTCAGCACTGGGGAGGTAAAAAAATACATCTTGTCACACTGCTCTGATAAAGAGAACCCCAAGCTCTCTGCCTTGCTGTGCTGGCTAGTTTTATGTCAACCTGACACAAGCTATAGATCTAAGATGAGGGAACCTCAATTGAGAAAATTCCTCCATAAAATCAGGCAAGCCTGTAGGGCATTTTTTTAAACTAGTGATTGATGGAAGAGGGCCCGGCCCATTGTGGGTGGCACCATCCCTATGCTGGTGGTCCTGGGTTCTGTAAGAAAACAGGCTGAGCAAGTCAGTGGAAGCAAACCCAATAAGCAGTACTTTTCCGTTGCCTCTGAATTAGCTTCTGCCTCCAGGTTCCTGCCCTGCTTGAGTTCCTGCCCTGATTTCCTTCAGTGATAAACAGTGCTATGGAAATGTAAGCCAAACAAACCCTTTCCTCTTCAAGTTGCTTTTGGTTGTGGGGTTTCATCACAGCAATGATAATCCTAAGATGCTTTCCCATAAGCAAGCAGCTAGTCTTTCAGCAGGCCAAAGAGAGCCAGACATGGCAGTAAGCACCAAGAACAGGCAGCTGATCTAATAATCAGCGAGGCTTCGTGCATAGCACTTGGGAATGCTCAAGGGTCCAAGCTGATATTACGATAGAAAAGTCCTTGAAGACAAATTCTTCAGTAGAACCTGAGACACACACACACACACACACACAAACACACATACACACATACACACATACTCCACAACACTTCCATGTAACATGCTATGCTTTCTCATGAGAGAAATAAAATAAATAGAGTCCTCTTGTTCTATCCATCTAGCAGTAAAGCCAGATACGCTAAGATCTGTGCTCTTTTCCAGGCTTTAGGTTGGTACAAAGGAAACAAGCTGTAGATCAGTAAATCTTTTGCTTCTATTCTTTTGCTTAGTAATCATGCAGATTGGCTTTCTGGTTTACAAAACAAAACATACAGAAAGTTGCCCTCTGGAGCCCCAAAAGAGATTGTACAGTTAGAATTGGGTGTCGTCATGGAGACATAAATTCTGCCCCCAAGGAAAATAATAAATAGCATCAGAGCAGTCAGAGTACTGTGCCAGCAGCTGCTCTGCCACAGATAACAGAAGCTCCTGTTCCTGCTGCTTTCCCAAGAGCCCCAGGTCAGGTGGGAGGCTCTGAGCACCTGAACCAAGAATGCCACTGCCAATCAGAGGGCCAGAGCAGTAGGGTGGCATTTTGGCACTGCCTGGCATTGCATTTGATGAGAAATAAAAGGAGAAGAGGAAAGAAAGGGAGGAGAAACCTTCTAAGGCAGGTCTCATGTATATATACTGTCCTCTAAACTTTATATCCATTTTGTTTTGTTTTGTTTTTAACTTAAAATAAAGGCTTTCTTAGAGCAGAGTGAGCATTTATCTTGGGTTGATCCCAGTGCTAACGTGTTTTAAAACCTGTGGTTGATCGGTAGAACCTTCTAGAATTCCTGTTCCTAGCACTGACCAAAGTGACATTCAATGATGACAACTGAAACGTTTCTCTGAACCACAAAGCCCACCCTGAACCTTGGGATTTCTGAAATATCACACTTGTCTCCACTCTGCCATCTAAACTGGAAGCTAAAAGCTCACATCTCTACCGCAGAGTCCATATTTAAGTTAAAAGCGGGGGGGAAATGGGGAGAAAAGGAAAGGAGGGAGGGAAGAAAGGAGGAGGTTTTCTAAAGACATATTTAAAAATATTCTAAGTAAAGGTTAATTTTTCCAATGATGAAAAACATATGCAAAAAGTCTTTTATTAAAGTAAACTCCTTAGCAATCCTTTTAGAGGAATTTATCCACTTGCTGCACTGAAAGTACCACAGCACATGGTAATCTGATTTTAATATTTAATTCTATGATGGACTTAAAGGCCAAAGATGCTGATTTAATTCAACTGAACTCATTTAGCAGCCTCTCCAAAAAACCTCAGAGTGCTGCTTTGGTTGAGCACTTTTCTAAACCAAAGGGGTCTTGGCTGCATTGTCATCTCGCCCCAATGCTTAGATAAATACAGGAAAAAGTCATTGCTAGGAGGAACACTAAGGTTGTCGTACATCAGCCCTGCTTAGCTGGCAACCAAATGCGAAATTCACATTGCTGCATAGCCTCTTGTGATTGCTTGTCCATTACAGATCAATTGCAGAAGAGGCTGTAAGTTTATTAGAGTATAATTTAGGAATCCTACGAGCATTTGGGATTTACACTCTATTGACTGAATGTACAATAATTAATCTGTGCATGAAATTAAATATAACCCTAAGGAATATTTATATGCAGGCTGTCTTAAATTCTGAAGACTTCTGTGAAAATGTCATGCCAACAGAGCAATTGGCAGTCCAACTAGCCTGGCTTGAGACCACCGCCACTCTGTCCTAAGACTATTACCTGAGTGTGCATCATGTGTTTCATATTCTTGGCTCTCTGTGTCAGGTTCTACATCCACAGATCCAGCCACAGATCGATGGAGGAATGGAATAGTTTAAACAGACGTCTGAACATGTGCAGATATATTTCCTGTCATTCCGTAAACAATACAGTAAACTTCCTCTTCATCTAGCGTGACATTGTGTTTGGTATTTTAAAGAATGTAGGATGACCTAAGTATATGGGGATGTGTTCTGGTTAAATGTAAATGCTTTGCGTCTTTTAATTACATTCATTTATTCCTCTGTGTGTGCATGCACGTGTGTGTGTGTGTGTGTGTGTATAAGTGCATTTGTGTGTGCACGCATGTGCACATGTGTATATGAGTATGTGTGCATGTGTGCATGCATATGTGTGTAATTGTGTGTGTGCATGTGTGTGTGTATAGTGTGTGTATAAATGCATGTGTGTGTGCATGCTTATAAGTGTGTGTACGTGTGTGCATATGTGTGTGTAAGCGTGTATGCATGTGTGTGCACATGTGTTTATGTATAAGTGTGTGTGTACATGCATGTATGTGCGTAGAAATGAGTTTGTATGTGTGCATGCATTTGTGTGTGTATAAGTGCATGTGTGCATGTGTGTGGGGGCGTGTATGTGTGTAACTGTATGTGTGTGTGTACAGTGAATTCTGTAGTATCAAATCTCATGCACGCGAGTCCCAGTCCACAGCTTTCCTTGTCCCACGGAGCAGAGTGGGGGGGGGGCAGCATCAGTGGGGTGGTTCTTATCCATCTGTCTCTGTTCAGAGCCAGTGAGCCCATGCGCACAGGAACTCAGGGACAGTCATCAGAGGGGGCATTCTCTCTAGTTTATTGCAGAGATTGTATATTTATTTGGTTGGGGACGAGGGAGGGTCTCTTGGCACCCAGGGGCAATTCATTGGTTAGAACAGGTAAGCAATTCTGTCAGTCCCAGCCTGCCCCCTGAAGGGGGTGAAACTTTTTGCTGTGGCCTGTGGCCTCAGCTCAGAGTCTGCAAAGAGGAGGTGCCAGGGATCCTGCCAGCTTCTCATTCCAGGGCTTGGGGTTCCAAGCACCCTGGACCCACAGCTTCTGTGTGACCATTTCCATGAGGAACCACAAATGCCATGGAATGCATATATGCATGTGAGAGTCAGAGGACAACGATCAGAAGTTGGTGTTCTCCTTCCAGTCATGTGGGTCCCTGGAATCCAACTCGGATCCTTGGGCTTGATAAGTACCCTCATCCTCAAACCCACCGCACTGCCCCATTTTATAATTTTGTATAAGGGACTTAAGGACTCCCCAAGTTTTGGTCCTCCAGTCAATGTCTAGTAGACAAGGAGCAACTATATATGATATTCAACTGTGGTTACCTATGACCCATTTAAAAACAAAACCTTATTTGCTCAATATTGGGCTGCTTAAACTTTAAGGTTTACTCCTCATTAACAAACGATGTCAGTAAGTGGTTGTCTGGTGTCCTAGATGCTACCGTAGTAACTGTTTCCTGTTTGATTCATATAGTAGTTTGTGAGGAGCCTGTCAATAAATCTAGCATTCTTTATTCTAGGCATAGAATAGGGTGGCCCAAGAGAATAAACGACTCTGGGAAGTCCACCAAAATGAAGGCAAAAGGATCAATCACAATCCTGGGTACAAAGGTAAATGATATTTCCATCCAAGAAGAAAACCTCTCGCTGGCTCTAACTTGCTCTCAGGGTGTTGAAATTCTTTAAGAAAACTCTCTCTCTCTCTCTCTGATACTAAGCTCACACTTAAAACCCTGGATCCTGTTTCTTGTTGTTCAAGTGCAAAATGAGAGAGAGCAGGAAAACCCACATAGCTCAGTATTATAAGTGTGCATTGAATTTCTCTAGCCGCTAGGCAGGCAGGATTGCTTAACAGTCTTGTCCCAAGGCTATTTGGAGGGAACCAAGAACAAAAGCTAAGATTTCTCTGAGAAAAGCAACTAACCACACAGCTTTGGCCATGAGCTGGGCTCACTGTTTCTTGAAGAAGGGTGCCTCAACACTCTGAGCTGGTACCAAGGTCATTCCTGTATCAACCCAGCAGAAATGAACATACTTTTAAAAGATGCTGTTTAGTTATGCATACCTCTTACCATCTATGTAAGCCCAAACAGCTTGTGAAGTCCCTGAAGACTGATGTGGGGGGCAAGGGGAAGAGTGCCATTGGTCCTCTCTGTTCCTGGTCCTAGTGTGCCCACATTGAATAACTCTCCTTTTGCTGCTTTTTACTATTGGCTTATTGAGGACAAGTAGTCCAGTCTCGCTTGTTAGGGCTGCCACAGCCCAGGCTCTGAGCCTGCTACTTCCTGTGATTTTCTTGGAAATCCCCAGATCACATTGCCTGTGGAGCTATACCAGACTAGGGGCTTTGATTGTACACCTTTAGAAATAATATATTTGGCTCTTGGGTCCTGCTTCTTCCCATCTCCCCTAAGATCTCACCACCTTCTTGCTTCTATGTACCCTTCTTAATAATTGTTACCCTGGCCAGGGATGGTGGTAATGCCTTGTAATCCCAGCACTTGGGAAGAAAAGGGATCGTCAATTTGAGACCAGCAGGGGCGACACAGTGACCCTGTCTCAGAAAACAAAGTAACGGGGCTTCGCAGACCGCTCAGCCAGTAGAGTGCCTATTGCCGAACTGTGAGAACCTGAGTTTATCCTCACCACTCACATAAAAAGACAAGCATGGCACACTTGTGGAGTGCTGTGCACATGGCAGTGGAGACAGGCGGATTCCTGGAGCTCGCTGGCCAGCCAGCCTAACCACATAGGTTTGTGAGAGACACCCTGTCTCAAAAGAACAAGGTGGATGGTGTCCTGGGGAGTGACACCCAAAGGTGACTGGTGGCCTCCACACATATAAACACATCCACATATACTCATAAACATACAAAAAAACAGCAAAGAAAATAATAAACCTTTTCTCTGGGTATAGCTTTAGAAGAAATTAATCCTTTCTGGGTCTCATTTTTTCCCAGCCTCTTTTGATATATCCACGATGTAACCCCTACACATAAGACTCAGGGAAAATTGAGGAAGAGGGGGTGGAAAGATTGCAAGCTAGGGGACCAGTACATCTGCTGCTGATAGTGTCTTCTAGACATGATGGGGCAGCTACACCATGAAATCTCAACAGTGTGGTTGTCTAAACAAGACTTGCCCAGGGACAGTATCAGGTGACTCGCAAATATGGATGGGGGATATATCACAATGCCCTGTCCTAGCAACTGGTGGCTCAAAGAGGATAACTCAGTTTTCTTCAAGAATGAGTTTCCTGGTGTTCCCAGTTCCAAGTGGTCAGCTCTTAACATATAGACATACAAGCAACATTAAATGGACTTGATAGGTTTGATAGGTAGTAGGTAGATGATTGAGAGAGAGAGAGAGAGAATTTTCATTCTTAAAAATGAAGAAGAGGTTATGAATTTGAAGAGAGGATAACATGGGAGGATTTGTAGAGGAGTGGAAATGATGTAAATACAGTACTCATGTCTGAAACTCTCAAGAAAACAATCAATTTAAAAATTTATAAGCTTATATCACTTTCTATTTGTAAATTCTGTTGCAATTAATGACATATTTTATAGTATTTACTCCCAATAATGCATGTTCATAACCATCCTGGAACTGAAGGGGTGATCATTATAAAGTATCCTAAATAGCTTGGGAACAGTGAGACTCTAATGTGCTCCAACTTTTTTGGTTAAGAAATTACATCATGTTTAACTCTGTGCTGAATTTTTATTTTCCACTATGATACTAAAAAGATCATGTATATGAAGTTTTTATTGTAACAAGTCTTTTTTTTGTTTGTTTGTTTGTTTGTTTATTTTTCAAGACAGGAGTTCCCTCTGCAGCTCTGGCTGGCCTGGAACTCACTCTGTAGACCAGGCTGTCCTCAAACTCACAGAGATCCACCTGCCTCTGCCTCCCAAGTGCTGGGATTAAAGGTGTGCGCCACCACCACTCAGCTCGATAAGTCTTTTTGAGACAGGGTTACACTGTGCAGCCATGGCTGTGTTTGAACTCACTATATAGACCAGATAGCCCCAGATTTATAGAGAACACCTGTCGCTGCCTCCTGAGTGCTAGAATTAAAGTCATGTACTACCATGTACTACCATGTTTGGCTTTAAATAATAATTTTTAAATACTGCTGTACTTCTACTTGATAAAATCAATGAATTTGCCCTCATTTATCCTTATTGGAGTTTTCTCTATCCTTAAGAATCAACTCCATAGTCAGGAATGTGTCTGTTGTAATGGAGTCTAACCCATAGGCAATAAGGACTATTCTGCATATGTGGACATGTAGCAGTACTGGCCCAGGAGGAAGCACACAGGCTGAGGCCAGGCGTTATTCTAAGCCTAGCGCTGTAGCTGGAGCCCACTGATTCATTCCTCATCAAGTCTTATTAGTAACCCCACTTAGCAGGTCAGGACACTACGTGGTCACAAAGCATGGAAGTAGCGGCTTTGTCTCTTTAATCATTTCTACAACTGACCAGCTTCCTCAAATGAGGCTCATCTTCTCAACAGATTATAGCCTCTCAAAAGTTAATAACAAGGCAAAGAACAAGCACTAACTCCTTCTTATTGGCTTACCAAGACTTCTCAATCACCACGTTAGCCCTTTAGCAAATGAGTTTCACAGTACACAAAATATTTTAATTCCTCTGTGGAGATACGACAAAAGAACCTGTAATCTGTGGTCATGAACAAATTTGAACTTGAAAGTGAGTCCCGCTCTGAGTAAAGGACTAAACTAAAAATTACCCATAATCCCATTCCTCAAAAACCACTGTTCAACACATTGGCACATGGCCCTCCATTTTCTTTTCTACTGCTTAAAAAAACATAATAAACAGGCTTTCTGTGAGAACAGCTTTTACTCGGAACACTTGTTTAGGAAATTCATTCCTTCATTCCTGGCTGGGAGGTGGGTAAGAAATCCTACTGTCTTTCCGTCTCCTGCAACATACTCATTTCCTTCAAAGGCAGCTCAAATCATTGACAGAAAAATCAAATGAGGCATTATCCACCCTCCTGTTTCTTTTCCTAATTGGAAGGCGTATTCTCTAATTAAAACTTTAGGTTAACAAAGCTCTGATTCATTAACATCTATCCTCTTATTTCCGATGACTTAGCTCTTCCCGGCTATTAGTTCTTCCCAAAGTGTTTGCTACGGAAGGGCTAGTTTCTAAGACTTCTCTAAAGGCCTGCTCTGCAACTCTGTTAATGACCTAGGGTTGGGTATTTGTTTAATGATCAATAGGAGCCTCTAACTCTACCACTGAATTTTTCAGGGAGTAGAATAACCAAGTCAATGTTTAACTGCATTCTTTAGTTCTGGAATGGCAAAGTAGAAGTTGAAGGAAAGTCTCCATGGAAACCAGCCTCCCAGGAAGTGGCCAGAGAAGTTAGTGTCGGGGAAGATGTCATGAAGGAAACAACTGCTTTGGTAAGCTGAGGTAAAATCCTGAAAATACATAATTAATCAAGCTCCGTAAAAGCCCCCGAACCCCCTCCATCATGGTGTTCTGAATATCTTCAAGGGAAATGGGCCTGGGCCACTCCAAGGCTCACCCTCGGGTGATCAAAGTCATACCTTTACAAAGCCAAGAAGCAGAGACTCCCTCAGCTGGCCCTGTGTTCTTCCCATGGAATCGGACCCTGGAAGAAAAGAGCTCACACCCATTCACAAGAGTGCAGGATGAAATTCGAGCTCTGGGAGGGCAGCTGCCACCTCTTCGAGTAACCTCCTATGGAAGACACCCTGCAGGTACACCAATACTGAGCATGAAATTTGCATGTCTGGGACTCAGGAGAGCTGTGGGTAGATTTACCTGACTGTCTCCGTGACTTCTGAGAGTCTATATTATTGAGATATAGAAGAATATTTCTCAGTAAGGAGTAAACGTTGATTCCTTGAATGTCTCCCGGTACATTCGAATGCTTTTGTCAATTCTGGATAAAGGACTTCTCACCTTTCTAAATCAGAAAGGAAAACCGTCTGGCCTCAGCTTAGTCTGTAGTGATTTCAATGCTTATGCCTACCTCCATTAGGCCACTAAATTACAAAGCCACAGAGGTGATAAATGGTGGCAATCATGTTCCGGTTGGGTTCTAAATTTAAGTCATTGTCTCCAGAGAGATTTAATGCATCAGGCTCTGTGGTTTTGAGAGTAGCACTTTAGAAGTAAAGCTCTCCAATGTGAATTTCAAAACCAACCCCAAACAGAATCGATCTTCTTCTCAATGGAGAATAGATGAGTCGCCCTTTCCTAACCCCATGTTCTTCACGGTCAGCACAGTATTAAGGGAGTTTTCCCCATTATGATAGAGAAGCTCTGAGCCTGAAATGGCTGTAAGTTGGTCCTGGGTATTTTTTATGGCGTGTGATAAAATGACCATAGTGATAATTAAGCAGATGTGCTAACTTGGGACAAGGAATCTGTTTATGTGAGTCGTAATCTGGCATACATTCCATATATTTGCAACACCTTGTTTTCTTCTTCACTTTCCTCATCAGTAGCACAAAAGGGCTCTCCTTCCTGGATGACTCTGTCAGAACACCTTGCATGTCTTTAGCTGCCAGGTCTTCCCAGGGTGGTTTTCATGGTTACTTTCTGTACAGGTGAAACATTGAGCATTGCCAACTAATATGGCTTGTTTAATGTTCTTCACTATAAATGAGAACTACCTTCTTGGTGGCACTTATTCCTTCTTGTTGTTGTTGTTGTTTATTTGTTTGCTTGTTTGTTGATAGGGTCTCCGATACACAACCCTGAGCTGGCCTAGAACTCTCTATGTAGCCTAGGTTGGCTTTGAACTCACAGTTCTTCCTGCCTTTGCCACGCAAGTGCTAGGATTAAAGGGATTCAGTTTTATCCTTTTCTGAGTTTTAAGGCTTTGGTTATTGGGTGACAAAAGCTGATTTGGGCCCTTTGGAGTCCCAACTGAAAAATTATATGTGAAAGACAAAAGTCACATTCGTTATAAACAGCACGGGATGGAGGACATTCTGTATAAATACTGACTGTACCAAAAGCATTCTGAGTGCTGCTTTTAAGGGGCCCATGTGCTAACCCCAGCCCCATCAACACATCACACAACTTCAGGCAAGTTACTTATCAGTTTTGTGTACCTACGGTGAGGAAAAGAAACACTTATCTGTGACAGCCTTTGCCGTATGGAGCAATCTAACTAAACACAGGATGATAGCCCTCAAATCATATAAAGGTGAAGAGTACTGAAGTTTCTTGGAAAAACCTTGAAACAATTTATATTTTAAAATTCATCTTTGTGGTGGCCGTGTTTCTGTCCTGCTCAATGTACTAGCATCATCAGAAAGAAAATGGTTCCATTTTCCTCAAAACTGGAGGCAGCAAAGCTTTACAGAGGCCATCCAAATGTTCTAAGGCTAAGGATACATAGTTACTTGATTTTTTTTTTTTTCATTTAAAGTGCAAAGTGTGAGTATAGGCTACTCTAAGCAACAGTCTAAAAGTCAGAACGTGTTCTGATTGTTTAAAGAGAAGGCCAAGGACTCCATGTAGTTTGATCACAGCAGCACTCCTGAGAAGCCCAGTGAATCGAGCCAAACATGGCACGTAGAGTGGGTTGACACCTGAATCTCAGCAGAGCGGCTCTGTAGCCCTGGCTTTTTGTGTCAGGAAGGAACAGTATTCTGGTGGCAACTTCAGAGACTGTCCCCTGCTAATTGCCTATTTACTTTGAAAAGATAATGTGTTTCCATTTCTTCAAGTATTTTTTTTCTGATTTCCTTTATTTTGGGGGAGATTTCAAGGTATTAAACTAGTGGGCTAGAGATAGAACTCAGGGTAGAGCACTTGTCTAGTTTTTGTGAGACCCTGGGTTTGATCTCCAGGACAGAGGGGAAAGTCATAAGACTAATTAATAAGTCTCTATTTTCCAGGCTAAATTCTATGTGTGAGTAATACTGTGGTCAGCACTTAGTTAATTTTGCAATTTTTTTTTTCAATCTACCTGGGTCTCAGGGGGCCGGGTGAAGAAAGAAGAAGGCAGACTACAATGTTATCACCCGCATTCATGTAGGGACCCTGCTCTATGTGTCTCATCTCTACATTCGATCAGTAAGTTAGATCTGTATAATTGAAAGATGCAAAATTGTATAGATGATGTATACTAAAATGATCAGCCTGGGTGCCTCATTTGACAATAAATTTATTTTAATGGTTTATTATTGACTCCCCCAATCCTTCAAGTATCCAGGGCCATGCATCTTGACATCCCACGGAAACACGAAGAAACAAGTATTATCAAAAGACATCCACCCCGAAGAATTCAAGTAAGATGAATTTTAAAATCTCCTTAGGAATGTCTTTGCTTTAATGCTAACATCCCTTTTCATCTATAATCATAAGAGAAACTTAAATACCTCGTTAATGAAAATGCTTTTATAAAGAATGTTAACAGCTGCAAAGACCATAGTACTAGAACTTCCTTTAGCAGTGATGCCACTTTTGAGGTTAATAATGTCCCACTCCCCCCAAAAAAGTATGTTAACATGGACATAGGCTAGAGATTTAAAGGACCTGAATCTAGCACTTAGTTGAGTGAGTATTCAAAAATCACAAATACCACTACTATTCAAGTCAAACACCACACTAAGCAACTTGACCCATGTTACCCATTCAGTCCTTTAGCCCAATATAGGAAAAAAATATATATCATCTTTGTTTTCGACATATGGTTCAGAGAGTAAAGTAACTTGCTGAAAGACACACTGGAGCTATTTGTCAGGCCTCTGACTCTTCTAACCATCAGTGTAAGTGATTTCTAGCTCCCCTTCTCCTTCCTTCTAATTATCCTACATGTTATACATAGTTGTTGAAATTAGGGATACTGGGAACAGATATGGTGGTGCACACCTTTAATCCTAGTACTCCAGAGGCAGATGCAAACAGATCTCTATGAGTTCAAGGCCAGCCAGGGCTACATTGTGAGACCCTGTCTAAAAAAGAGGGACCAGAGGAGACAGAGCAAGCATTTTTTATGCATTCACCTTGATTTAAATTGTCATAGATTCCCTTTAGAGAGGTATAAATGCTAACAAGACATCTCAGACTAGAAAGAGAAAGAGATCAGGTTGGGTCCTTGGAAATGAACATCAAGTAAGAGAAGGCATGGGGCTCTCTGAGAGCAGAGAAGAGGAAACAGCCAAACCCCACCCACTCCACAGTTCACCCAGATGCCCAGAAGGGTTACAGTGTTAATGGAAACTCTTTGTTGATGAGTGTTTCTGTTTCAGTCACGTCTTATTTACTTGTCTTCTTTGGAAGCTCAAAATTACTACTTAAAATGATTATTTCCTTTAGTTCCAAAAGAATATTTCTTCCAAAAATATTAGAAAATGCAAAAATATTGTTTGGTTCAAGAAAAGTAAAGGGTAAATGTAATGTCTAATTTTAAATCGTGAGCGTACCTCTAACTTAGCTAAGAAAGCCTAATGCTGGCTTTATTCTTAAACCAAACATATCTTTTCAAAGGAATATAAAATATATGTCCCTGTGAAGTCCTGACACTGGCCAGCTCAAAAAGAAGCACCACTACAACCAGAGAAACATATTTCTGTACTACTCTCTAGTCCACAAAATAATTCTCATATTTCCCAATCCTAAACAAGCTAAGGTTTGATTTCCCTGATTTCGAAAAGAGGGCTTGGCTGTTTCAGAGTCTGGCACTATTCCTCACACACTAGCAAACCACCTTAAGAATAAAGAATGGAGACATTATCTGAGTGCAGAGACTACCCTTCCCTCAAGCTTATGTCCTCTGCACGTGCCACACAGCACTCTAGGACAGAGTGAGCAATAGGAGGCTCATCCCTGCGGGAGGGAAAACGCGGTGTACGAAGATATCAAAGTGCTTAGTCGTAAGGGTAGAGAGATGTTTTGTTGAACCCCAAGATCTGGGAGACACTAGATTTAGCAAAGTTCTTAAAGTCAGAACTCTGTGCAGCTCACCTGAGAGCTCTCTGTACACTTGCTTCCCTTCTCCCCAGTGATCGGCTTTCTCTGCTCCTTCGGGCCACCTTAAATCTGAATCTTAATACATCCAATCAAGTGGACAAAGTGGCCTGACCATGGCTGCGACTCCAAATTCCTGTGGAGGAAAGATCTTATTGGCTCGGCTTTGCTAATGATTCTAGCTCTGATCCAATGAGCTGACAGCAGAAGACAGGCTTGTTCTGTAGAAACGTGGGCAGTCACCCTGTAGGTTCTGGAGTCAGCTCCCAGATAAAAGGGAAATCACTAGGAACTTGGCAGACACTCCCAAAGATATCATCTATAATTATCATCACAAATGAGGCTCAGCACATTTTCTACCACAAATGGGTTTTTGAGAGAATAATAAATGCTGGGTTCCCATGACATGCTAATTAATAGCCTGATCTCTGCCAAAGAAAATTCTAAAAGTATTTTTAATTATTAAACCAAACCTAATTGCATCCTAAATAATTTGAGTTGCCTATTTGGCGCTCTTCACTTCCCAAACATCTCTACTCCTCAAATAGAGAGCACTCTTCCCAGAGGTGAGAACTGAGGCTTTCTGCCTGGAACTCTGAATCAGCTGAGCCCCTGCTGTGTAGAAGCGTTGATCAGCAGCGCCCCCTCTGGCCTGACCACTTTCCCCTCCGACCACGCCGCTCGATAGGAATGCCCTCCTACTAATTTCCTCTCCTCCACACACAGTGCTGGACTACACAAGTAATCTAGCTAGATAATTCTCTGATTTCTAGAGTTTTGTTCAAATTTCAGCATCGCTGTAAAGCTCACCCTGAACAACCTATTAACCATTGCAAACTCCAACCCAGCGGCCCTGATTCCCTCAGCCCTCTCTATTCCTGTCTTTGACCCCCCCCCCCCGCACACTATTTTCCATTGAAGATAGTGACGCTTTACTTGAGAATTCCTAATTTTAACATGTGAAATCTGAATTATCCAAAATCCAGTTCTATCTGAACCCTGACCTTACCACAGGAGAAAATTCCACATCTGATCTCATGTAATGCTTTGCGGCCAAAAAGCCGGCACACTGAAAATACTATGTAAAACTACCTCCAGGCAATCTGACTGGCAAATACATAAAAATAAACCGTGTTTAGACTTGGGTTCCATCCCCAAGACATCTCACTATATAGACGCAAATATTTAAAAATAAAAAATAAAACCCCGAATTTGAAACACTACTAGTCCCAAGAATTTCAAGCAAGGGATACTCCGCATGTTTAATATATGCAGTAGCATTCTGGTAAGTGCTGGCACCAAAACCCCCAAAGGAAACAGGTGGCAAACTGTAATTACAGTAATTCAGGGAAGTTTTCTTTGTAACTATCCACACATGGAAGTTTGGTTGAGACAGAAGTGGCTGACGGGAAACAGCGCTAGAACAAGGAAAGGGGAGGAGACAGTTCTGGAGCCTGAAAGGAGAAAGTCGGATAGAGGAAGCTGTTTTGAAATTAAGAGTGATCTTCCACAGAGGGACACGGTCACCCCATACCACCTTGGGAAGAGCCAGAAGCCCAAATACTTGACCTCATTGTTGCCCCCTCAGTGGCTACAGCCGATGGGAAGCCGGAGATGAGGAAGCGGCTGCGTGGTACAGGCAGAGAACAGGTGGCGAGTGGGTGCGCAGATCTGGAGAGACCAAGGGAAAGACACTGGTACCATGGCATGTGATTCAGGCATTTCCTCCAGGCTTTGATGCTAAGACGACTTTCTTACTGCTGAGTGTTAAATTTCACTGATGTTTGGCCCCATCTATTAAACACATACTCCCACACACAGAGATGTGCCCACCCGTACAAAAATAAGCAATCCCATGAGTTTTGTTTGTTTGTTTCTTTAGTTGATACAGTGTAGATTTTATAATGCTGAGCCATGCTTGCATTTCTGGCATAAAGCTGTCTTGGTCGTGAGATAAGTATCCAAGTTCATACATAGCTGGATTCTCTAAGGCTTTGTGTATCTGTTTTAATGAGTGAAATGTATACACACTTTTCCAATTCAGCTTTATACCAGCTTTGCTGTCAAGTTTGAGTTAGCCTTGGAAAAGGAGATTCTCATCCTTCTTTTCCAAAACATTTAGTTTAGTGAAGAAATGTGTCTCTGGAACCATTTTTAGACTCTCAGACTTTTTTTTTAATGATAATTTTTCTAACAAGCTTAATTTCTTTATAGTTCTGGGTTGGTTTGAGTATCTTATTCTTTCTGTTTCTTGGAAATTATCCATTTACCGAAGCTTTTGAATTTATTGCTACAAAGCCTTATCTTCTTAACATTCAACCTTCTGCTAAGTCTTGTGAAATGAATCTGCCAGCTTACAGATTGAGGCATGTGATTAATATGTTTATAGTGTGTGTGTGCGTGTTTGTGTGTGTGTGTGCATGTGTGTGTGTATGTGTGTGTACGTGTGAGTGTATGTGTGTATGCATGTGTGTGTGTGCATGTGTGTGCGTGTGCATGTATGTGTGTGTGTGTGTGTGTATGTGTGTGTGTGTATGTGTGTGTGTTGTCCAGAGGTCGATGTTGGACGTCTTCTTTAATCATCCTCCGCTCTATTTATTGAGACACAGTCTCTCCCTGAACCTCACATGTACTAGGCTAGGCCTCACACTTTCAAGATGAGCATTTTATCTACTGAGCCATCTCGCCAGCCCCAGATACCTTAGCTCATGTTTTCAGTAGTGGGAACTGAACCCATGGCCTCGTACATGCTAAAAGAACATGCTTTACTACTCAACTCCACTCCAGCCCTACAGCTCATAACAAATAGCATGGTGGAGACTCAGCGCTGATTTCAAGTGGTGAGCTCAGACCCTCCACGGAGCATTTTCACAGCCCTCACCTGCCCTAAGTGTCCTCTGGATCCGCTCCCAACAAATATTTGCATTTCTCTTCTGTTTTCTGATCTAGGGAAATATTTATCTTGTACTGAAGCCAAATCATGTCACATTGGCTTTATGTTTTGTCTTTCGTGGATAGCTGTTCCGAATTGTAAGGACTTGATCAGGAATTCTTCTTCATGGGCCTTAAGTTGTCATGATGATTATCTACATAAAGCTGTCACAGGACACTTTCTCCCCCTCCCTGAATCTTAAAAGACACATTCTGAAGACAAATGTCACATTTTCTTTGGGTTGCTCCTTAGGATACACCTTCCTTTTCTTATTAATAAAAATAGCTCTCTTAGGTTAGTGTTTATCAGAAAATGCAGAGATTTGTGGCATATAGTTTACATATTCTCCATTCCCAAATCCCTAGCACATATTCCAATTGGTGGCATTGACCATGTATTGAAAAACCACGTAATTCAGAAATCTTCAGACAAATAAGATGTTTCCTAATATTAAAAATGAAGAAGTATCACCGTAGCACTTCCCTAAGCAACTCCTTCCAGCGTGTTTCCTCTGCAAAGGAAGAAGTGAGGCATCTTCCTTCCCCTGTAGGGAAAGGGACATGCATGTGAACCCAGAATTCTGGAGCGATGTCACTCAGCTGGCACATTTAAATTAAGCCAATTTTCCCAACCGTGTTTTCTGTACAGCTTTCTCAGGCATGATTCTATGCGCGTGGAAGCCTGTTTGCAGTGTCATTTGCTGCCATCTAGTGGCTCTATGAAGAGAATGTGTGGTTGTTTAAGTTCTTCAGAAAGTGGTTGCCTAGAGAGTTCTTGACAATGTCTACCATTTAACTTTTATCAGAAATGTGAATTTAAATAGAAGGTTGAGAATAAAGGAAGGGGGGGTTGTTGGGACTCAGACATTCATACTATCAAATCAAAAAGCTGACCCAACGATTACTTTTTAAATGACTCAAATATCTTGGCTTCTTCAGACTCCATGTTCATACTGCAAATCTCCTATGGTCTACTCTGATGTGGTTCCTTTATTTACTTGAGGCAATGTGGGGTCATTCCAGACCCCCAACTCTCAAAGAAGTCATCAGTGTCTCTGGGGAGAGTTATGAAAGCTATCTACTCCCAAGACACACCCAAAATCATGGGAATCTCCAGCTCTGGTGAAGTGCCCTGAAATTTCATTTTGCAATGGGAGGGCATTCTGAGGACCAGGCATTTGGAGGAGCAAACGATGAGGTGAAGAAAATAGCTCGGCATCTGAGCTTGAATCATAATGATGCTACTTTCCAGTTGGACAAACTTGGACAAGTCATCGACCTTTCCAAAGTGGGGCTCCTCATACTTTATACACACGACTCACCTAAGGATGACATGTGGTGGTACATTTACTTGTGGACATAGTCTGGAACAAAGACTGCACAGCCATACAGTCTCATGAATACGCAAATCCTGAGGACTCACCCATGCAGAGAACACACAAACTTTTCTGTTTTCCCTTTATCGGAGCCCCATCTCTGGCAGTTACAGAATCTTCCACAGGTGTCTGGAGGGTTCTCTCTCTCTCTCTCTCCCTCTCTCTCCCTCTCTCTCTCTCTCTCTCTCTCTCTCTCTCCTCTCCAGCATTCTGACACAATCAACTGCTGCCTCCTGAACTAGCACCATCATGCCCTGAAAAGCTAAGAGTGACGGAGTTGTTTCTTTTCTGGATTGAGTTACAAGGCCAGACCTCATGGGATTTGTGTCTCATGGTCACCAGTGATTATACTGAGGAGTCTGAGGATGCTTCTCTGGCAAGACTAGGACAGAGAGCCAGTTCTTGCCTCGAACACAGACTGTCTGGACAAGCTCTTCAGAACCCACTCTGTGTCAGTGTGGGGGAGAAGTTTTACTCCTCCCCCCATTCAGCTTGTAGAGCTCAAAGTTTTCTGAGGTGAAGACAGGCTGGGCAGTGAGCTGGGCGATGGCTCAGTGGGTAAAGTGTTCGCTGTGCGCAAATGAGGACCAAACTTTGGAAACCAAACATCCACACACAAAAAAAGCTAAAAGGCCAGATCTAGAAGCATCCACTTATAACAGTGCACATCTGTAACCCTGGCACAGACTGGGATTGGAGGGGTTTGGTGTAAAGACAGATGGTTCCCAGGGGCTCACTGGCAAGCAGTCTGGTGGAAACAGTCTCTCAGTGAGAGACTCTGTCTCAAAGAAAATAAGGTTGAGAGCTGTAGAAGACACCTGACATCAACCCTTGGTCTCTACATGTACAGACATGGATGAGTATACCCACTCATACATGTACAACAGAGAGAAAGAGAAAGACAGAGAGAGACAAAGAGACAGAGAGGCCAGTTAGACAGACCCATGGATACTCTTGTCCAGCTTTAGTGAACCTTTTGAGCTCCAATAAAATGTCTCCCAGAAGGCCTGGTGCCTGCTAGAAAGAGATGTCCCTACCATTTGTTAGCAGTTTGCACTTTCCTTTTAAGTGTGTCTTGTACCAATGATTACTCAGAGAGCTTCTCTAGAGATCTTCAAGTGAGGTCACTTTCTAAGCACTGGGATAGCTCAGCTAGGTGGTGAAGGGAAGATCAGCTGGGTCCCTGGCGTCTCTCTCATCTTCTATTAGTCTAAGACCCCAGCTATTTGGTAACTTTTAACACGGTCCATCTGTAGAGAGGGAAAAGCAGTCAACTCTCTGACCAAGATTTTAATTAATAACTCACTGGAAAGAGTGAGATAGAACAATAAAGAACCCCATAGGCCAAAAGGCCATCCTCAGAGATAACAGTGTGACACTATGGGACTCGCCTTCCCTGCGCATGCCCAGGAGTAAATGCTCAAGTAGTTTAATGTCTCTGTTTTTGTGTCTCATCATCTTGTGGCATGAGGGATGCTGAATACTCTAAATATTGCACTTCTAGAAGTTTGAACCCATTGACCCGCCACAAGTAATTACCTCCGAGGGGCTCCTGAGCCAGAAAGAAGCCAGAATGCAAAGGCACAAAGCAAAGGTGAGCCTTGGCCGTTGCTGCCTGGGGGAAGTGGGTGAGAATAGGGGAGTCACTCTCTTCATGTTCCCCCTTCACACGGGAGTTCAAAGCCAAAGCAGACAGTTCCGTCCTTGGCAGGTAGAATGTTTGAAGCTTCAGTGCGTGTCCATGCCTGCCTCCAACTGGCTAGTGCTCTTCAGTCTCAAGCGAGGCTGGGCTCTGTCTGCTTTGTGTAGAGAACAGAGCCATGTAGATGAAAAGGGAATTTTACAGGGAAACTGGTGATTCTAGAAGTTTTCAGATCTGTGGTGGGGGAAAACCAGCATAGCTCCTTTCATCTCTCCTGAGTTAAAAACTCTCTATTCTCAAGCTCCGGGGATGATATTATCTTGAAATTGTTCCTGACTTCTGTGTCACAACCTCCATCAAAACAGGATCCCAGGAAAGGTCTTGTGTTAGCTTTGTCCTGCTAAGTAAAAATGAAAGCAGTTAGTAGGAGTGATTTTCAAACCCTGTCCCTGCCTCATTCTGGAGCCAGTCAGACAATGCTGCATGGCTTGATAAGAGATACCTAGGTGCTATAGGTCCTCAGTCAGGGTCATGCTTGAGGTGCCAAAGGTGGGGACAGTCTCCCACTGAGTTTCTGCACCATCTGACATCGTCCACGGGGCAGCACAAAGGGCTATCCTCAACACTCTTCCTTACCTCTGGCCAACAACAGGTGACAAATGAAAGTATGTTCACCTCTGCTTGCCCTCAATAACCACTGAATTTCATGACAAACCAAAGGGAGACTACTAGATTTACAAACAGTCGTTCCAAATCCTTCCGCAACTGCCAGGCTTATGTTCGAACATGAAAATATGCTGTCAAGAAATAGATTCCACTGAACCCTGTGGGTCTCTCCTCTCACTTCACAGCCAGCCAGCCAATGGTAGAAGACACAAGCAGAGAAAAGGAGGTCTCACCAGAGCAGAGCACTCTTCCAGAGAGCAGCTAAAAGCCTCTGTTTGGCAGGAGACTGGTATATTGTTAAAGTGAGATTATTAAGATAAAATTGTCAAAACCCTTGCATTCCAGGCTTGCAAACTCTGTAAGAACCTTTAAAACACAGTTGGATACACAGCAGATTGCCACTTTTACTGACAGCAACACAAAGGGCTTATCAGGGACACACCAGAGTATGCCTTTATCATGATAGCTATGGATTAGGATGGATTAAGATCTCCTGATCCAAGAAGGGTTGAGGGCTGTGCATTTCGGAAGTCAAGTAACAATTACCCCATACTAATAACGTCTTTCATAGCAGGAACCTGAGAAGAAAATGCAGTTTCCAATGTATACTTCTGGGAAAAGACAGTATTTACATAAGATGCAAATGCTGGAGATAAACCGCCAAAGAGAAGAGGTAAGAAGAAGAGGGTCGCAGTTACCAGATTTGGAAGATATCACCACCAGAGCAGAAACTTCCACGGCCGCAGCTGGAGGAATCAGGAAGATGACCTTCGGCTCCCAGCCTTGATGAATCTTTTTTTTTTTTTTTTTCACTTCTTTCCAAGATTAGATCTATGCTTCAAGCATACCTTTAAATTTGATATATTTTTTTTTTACATTTATTTCTTTATTTTGTAGGGGCAGAGGGCTCACACATGGGCCATAGTACATGTCTGAATGTCAGAGACCAATTTTTGGTAGTAGGTTTTTTTTTTCCCCTTCCATCATACAGGTTCTGGGTATCAAAACTCAGATTGTTAGGCTTGGCAACAAGCTCCCTTAGCCACTGAGTCATCTTACTGACCCTCGAGAGTTCCTTTATCTCATTATGAACCCCTGGCTGGCCTGGAATTCACTCTGTAGACCAGGCTGGCCTCCTGCTTTCCTGAGTGGTGGGATTAAAGGTGAGTACCACAAAGCCTCACTGGAGTCTCTTAAAAACAAGCTGCTCCTCTGACCTTCTGATGCAGCCAAAAAATAAGGTAGATGATATTCATTTCTTGGCTTAGTGAGAGAGGGAATGGAAGTCATTCTTTATTCTGACACACAGGCCTCTGCCTATAGTCCACGCCATAGAGTTTTCTAGCAGGGGACACCTTGTGCTGGACATGCTTGAACCCTGTGCTTGGGAGCCTGGATGGGAGCACTGCCACAGGGCCTAGGTTACATAAAAAATTTCAGGACAGCCTGAGCTATGGAGTGAACCTGTTTCCAAAAGGAAAAACGAAAACAAGGAAGGCTTTTTTTTTTTTTGGTCTTGGTCCATTTCTGCTGCTATCAGAGAAATACCAGTGATGCGGTAATTAGCAAAGACAACCAGATATCTTGCTCGTGGTTCTGGAGATGGGGACATCTAACTGAATGTCAGCAGTTAATAAGAGGTGGCACACCACAGCAGAGGACACGGCAGGTGACAGTGTTCGTGAGACTGAGGGGTCAGGAACAAGAGCAAGACAAGGCAGCCCTTGTAACCCTCTCCAGGGAGAGCTAGCCTCCTCCTGCTGTACCACTGTCCTGAGGGTGGAGCCCTCACCACCTCAACATCTCTTAAAGGCCCACCTACAAATTAGCATAAGAATGGGTGGGTTATGTTTCCAACCTATGAGTTCCGGAGGACACGCTGGAATGCTTTCTCCAGTAAAGCTCTACAACTGTCACACGCTAAACCTCCCTTGTTAGGGAACCGGCCTAGGGTCCCATCCTCTGCAACTACAAACTCCCAGCCTACAGACACAGGCCCATGGGCATCCTCTTCTCATCCATCCATGCCTCCCTGAGGCAGTGAGCACGCTCACCTTTCACTGGACAAGCCTGAGAATAAAGTTCCCAGACCATGTGACAGGACAAAACCACTCCAGCGTGCTAGGGGTGTCCGGGTCTGTCAATCATCTACACTGTTGTTGTTGTTGTTGAGGTGCTACTCCGTTCTGGAGAAGACCGTCTGGGAGAATCTTAACTACTTCTAGCTGGTTGTTTCAGGAGTTGAGGAGTAAATCAATACTTCATATGCAAAAGCTGAAGGACCATAATGGCAATAAGGTCATCCAAAGCATGCCGGGAAGTAACGGCTGTGACTTTCTTACCATAGTGCCTGATGAAACCAAGAACAGACACCCAGGTGAGTTGTGTCACTTCTCTGGTAAAAATATTTCACATACTGTTATGGTTTGGTTTGGGGGTTTCATTGTTGTTTTGAGACAGACTTTCATGTAGCTCAGGTTAGCCTCAGGGTCCCCATGTAATCAAAGATGACCTTGAATTTCTGATCCTCCTACCTCCACCTCGAAAGCATTGTATTTCACCGCTACACCTGGTTCATTTATGCCATGCTGGGTATCCAACCCAGGGCTTCATACATGGCAGACAAACACCATGCCAGACTAGTTACATCCCCGGCTCCCTAGTTTTGTTTTGAGACAGGGTCAAACCTGAACTCAAGATCCTCCTGCCTCAGCAAACACGTTTTAAACTCCATCAAATAAATGTCCACAATGGGCAGGGGGCAGAGTGAGGAGACAGCAAATAGCTATCACTGAGAGGATTTTTGATGTCTTAGATGAGTGGCAGTCTGCATTATGTTTTGCATCTCTGGGAGGAAGAAGAAAGCTTGAGCTGTCCATAGAGGCTTCTTTCTTCTTGTAAGTCCTAAGTGTTTTACAGGCACTCCTGAAATCCTAAGACAGGCTCACAGCATCATCCTCCTGTCAGAGCAAGGGAAGCTCCTCTAGGTACATGAAGCTGCCTGTGAGCCCAGGGCACACATCTGTCAGCCCCTCATCCCTCAAAGCACCCTCTGCACTGCAGTAATCTAGCACCACTGCCCTCTCCTCCTAGCCCTCACTGCACCTGCCATGTCCATGGGGGAGGCACTCGTGGCCCATGTCACTTAGGCCAGAGCTACATCCCCAGCCCCTTATGCTGAAGTTCTAGAAGCACTGCACCAATGCAGAGCAACCTCATGAAAAGCAAACCTGACCATATCACTCTCCTGCTTAGAAAACAATCACCAGGGCAGGGGAGCTGACTCAGTGGTCCAGAGCACTTGCCGTTCTTCCAGTGGACCCAAGTTTGGTTCCCAGCACCCATGTAGGGTGGTTCAAAACTGGCTGTAACACCAGCTCCAGGAATCTGATCCTTCAGAACCTGCATGCCACATAGGCACACAAACACACATACATATATAAAAATCTTTTTTTATTAAAAAAAAAAAAAAACAAAGGTAGTCAGACCTCTATCAACCTAAGGATAAAAGCTCAACTCCTTAACAGGGGTCCCGAGACCTTTCAGGACCTGGCCACTAGGTACCACTGATTTCATCTAGGCTGTCAAAGCCAGCTCCACACTCTAGTCTCGGACAGTTCTGGGCTTTCCCACAGACATCCCCATCCATAACCCCTCCGCTATGTTATCCACCAATTACAGTGCTCATTAAGTTTTCCCAGTGTGAGTATCCCAGGAGAAATCTGTATGTGTTGTTCACACACAGAAGTTTGCTGTGCTGGGGGCAAAGCCCCACATAGGTAGGGCTGACCGTGGCGGAGCTACAGAAATGGCAAGTGAGCTCTAAGATGCGAAACACCTACTGAAGGAGATGCTGTCCCCACTCCAAAGAACAAGATTCTTAATCAATAAATTAATTAAACAAAAGGCAGTATAGTTGAAAATCAATTGGAGGAATGCCCCAGTCTCAGACAGAGATAGGGTTTGTTGTCAAACAACTTTTTGAAACTGAAAAAAAAAATATTGATAATACAACTAAGAAAAGGTCTCAGCTGAAGTTAAACACTCCAAGTGATCACCTAAGAGCAAGCCTAATACACTTGCACTGGCAAAGACTTTGGAAAATATGCCAGGCTTGGAGGAACCCAGGAGAGATGGCAGACAAGGGTTTTCCACTGCTTTCCTGGGACTTTTTAAAGAGGCTTCACTCTATTCCAGTTGCAATGGTTTGTTGACTGCCCTTTCTAAACTAAACCTGTGAACCCAGATCTCGATCACCATGAGTACCTTGGAATGCACAGTGAGTTCCAGGCCAACATGGACTCCTCAGTGAGACCCTCTCTCAAAAACTGACAAACCCTCTGGTACCGTCCCTGTCCTTGACACACATTCTCCCATTTAATTCTCACACAGCTAGAAGGTAGGAGTTAACACTCTTCCCTAATTTAACAGAGCCAGAATTCAATGTCACATCTTCTTGACCTGCCAACTACCACAACCTCCCTCGGACATTAAGGACTCATGGCTTTGTCTAGGACAGTCTAGGAAAGTATGCAGGCCCAAAGCCATGAACGCCCACACATCTTTGAAGAGAAGGCTGCAATCTCGAGTTCTAGACAGAAGTTGGATCACAGACAATGGCCTTTATATTCTCCTAGTCTGGACCTTTGTAGAGTGGGAGCAGAGAGAGGCACCCCAGCTGGAGCCAGCCACTGGCCATACAGGGAAGGACAACTAGGTCAGGAGCAGAAATCCCCTGGTGAGTGAGGGCTTCCCCAGTTCTCTTCCTCATCCTACTGAAACAGCGTCTCTAGACAGAGGTGGTGAAGAACCTTTCATTTTAGTTCTCCGAGTGATTCTGAAGATCAGCTGACTTTAGATGGACTTGACCTCAGAGAGTAGTACAATCTATACTTAAATTTTATGGGACTTTTTTTCTTTGCAATACATATGTAAATATGAGTGACAAAATGCTTTTAGAAAATATAACTTGCTAGCATGAGATAAAAATTCTAACTGTTCTTATTAAAATGAGATCACAATTAATTAGGATCTCATGGAGATAGATGTCTTCAGGCTACATCCTCACCTGCCGCTGAAGTTGCTACTACTTTTCTTGTTGCTGTGACAAAGTTTCTGACAAGAGCTCTGTCAGCAATTAGGAATTGATTCCTTTGGTTCACAGTGCCAGGATGTGGTCATTATGGCAGGGAAGATATAATGGCAGGAGTGACAGACTGGTCACATTGTATCTGCAGCCAGGAAGTAGGCAAAGATGGATGCTGGCTCTCCAGCTTGCTTTCTCCTCTGTCCTTTCTACCCAGTCTGGAGCCCCAGCATAGGGGATGGTGCTGCTTACATTTAGAGTATGTCTTCTCTCCTCAGTTAAACCTCTGGAAGCATCATTACAGATACACTGAGATGTGTCTCCTAGGTGATTCCAAATCCAGTCAAGTTGACAATAAAATTGTCACAAGTAGTAAGTATTGCCAAACATTTCTTTCATGGTGGAGAGATTGTGAATCACATAAAGTTTGACATTCTCCAGTTGCTTCCTTTCTATAGACAGAAACCTATGAGATACTAGAACAATGAACAGAGCAAGGATTTAGAAAGCATTGAGCTCTTCCTATATGAACCCCAGGAGGTTAGGACTATTACCACCTGTTTTGCAAATGAGGAGACCAGATCTAGAAAGGATGGGTCCATGCTCAAGGTCACAGCCAGACATCAAAAGATGAAACTTCTCAGGCTGCCTCACTCCAGAGGCTCCACACTTGACCGCTCTTGCCACAGGTTCTAGCAAAGGCTCCTTCTTACTGATTGCAGGGCACCTATTTGACTGTTTTCCCTATCTTCTAAAAAGCAGTTCACCTTGATTTCTCCAGACGATGGGATTGAGCCAAGCTCATATACAGATCTGAGCTTCCTGGTAGTCAGGGTCTGGCAATGAAGGTTCCTCTGCTCCAGCCTTCACTGACTTAATGTTATGTACCATTTCTTGTTTCCCTCCAGAAGATAGGATGAGAATTTTAGCCTCTTTTGAGATAGAAGTCAGGCTTTGTTTTCTGCTGCCTTTTTAAAACAAAACCATCTTTAAAAAATTGTTTTATATACTCACATGATAAATTACGCATGTAGCCAGGTAATCCCAGCACTTGGGAGACAGAGGCAGGTGGATCTCTGTGAGTTCGAGGCCAGCCTGGTCTACAGAGTGAGTTCCAAGACAGCCAGAGTTACAACAGAGAAACCCTGTCGTGGAGAAAGAAATTGCACACATAATCATATAAAATATGTAGTTACATGCAACATACATAAAGTGAGCATCACTCTTTTTGGTGTACAGTTCTATGAGTTCTACCATGTGCATGTGACTCCTGCCCTTTCCAGAGGCATGACTTTAATATAGTTGAAGGAAAAGCACAGAAATTAGAATCAAAGTCCTTCACTGAGTGCTCTCACTCTTAGAGAGCAGGCACATCTTCTTGTTCCTCGACCAGAGTCTGACATACAGCAGCCTCTCAACCATAAATTTTTCTGCATTGCTTTATTGTTTGAAAAGAAATATATATATGTATGTATTTATTTATTTAAAATATTAAATTAATATAAATATATTTATAAAAAAATATAAATGCATTTATTGCTTCACTTCTGTGGCCCTATCTTTCTATGTCTGTAAAATGGGGATAAATAGTGTCAGTTCTTATAGGGTTCCTATAAAAGTTAATCTCCAGTGTATAAAAGCATATATGAAGTTAGGGAGATGACTCCATGTAGTGGAATATTTGAACTTATTCTCAAATATTGTAAATACTACATACACTTCTGTGCAGTAAGATGAACTTTAAATATCTGCTAAATCTGTCAGCAGGAGCTGCTGCCAGAAGGTCACCTTCCTTAGCTGTTAGAACCAGCTTTCTGGGTGTGGATGGGCTGCAGCTTTCTTGAATGCAGAGAGAATGCCAGTTTGGGGAACTGGTAATTGTCTACTCGATACCCTTGCGGGGAGCAATTGAAGTTCAAATTTATTTTACCCACTGAGATTTTAATGTTGAAAGCATTTGATTGTATCATTGCTAATAGACGAAATTTGTATGGTACTCCTCCCTCAGCATAAGCACCAGACAAAGAATACCTTTCCTGGGGTCTTGACTTTGTCCATAAAAACGCTGTCAAGTCTGCTTGAGGGTTGTTGAACTGTGGAAGTTCTGTTCATTAATCAATTAAGATCTTTGTATCAGTGGGCAGTGCCTTTCCTCAATGAATTATCTGGAGGTCACATGCCCTAGGTCAGTCCACGAGAGAGCCTAGAATCTTTGTTCATTATTGAACCCGCTCAAGATATAATAATTCAATAAATAGCTCCATTGGGAAAGTGTTTGTCCCATGAGCATGAGGACCTGACATTGGATCTTTAATACCTATGTAAAAATCCAGGACATGGCAGCATATATTTGTAATCCCAGTGCTAGAGAAGCAGAGACAGGGGTGGGGACCCTTGAGACGTGCTGGCCAGACAAGCTAACCAAGTCAGTGAGCTCTGGGTTAAGTGAGAGACCCCAGTGGAGACCAATTGAAGAAGACACTTGTCCTACACTCTGGCTTCCACATGCACTTACACCCACATAGTCTTCCCCACCCCCAGCATGCACACACATAACCTGTAAGGTTCATACAAAGTATATAGGAACATGGAAAAACTAAAGGGGAAACAATGAAATTGATGTCTATATCAGTTACTTGTCTCATTGAAGCAACTGAAAAATTCTCTGACAAAAACAACTTCAGGAAGGAAGGATTTATTCTGACTCACAGTTTCAATTAATAAAGTCCAGCAGGGAAAGTACAGTGTCAGGAGTAGGAGGCGGCTGACTGCGCTTCATCCACAGTCAGGAAGTAAAGGTTAATAAATCTGGTACTCAGCTCACTTTCTCTTATTTATTTGGTCAAAGACCCCAGCCTACAGAATAGTAGCACATTCAGAGTGGGTCTTTCCACCTCAATCTAATCTGGATAATCCCTAATAGGCATATTCAGAGGCTTGTCTTCAGTGCTTTTAGAATCTGTCAAGGTAACTGAAATGGTGACCAAATTAAAAAAACCCAATGCTCCACGAGGTTGCAAGATAAAGAATTTAATTACAGCAGCTGGTCCTCACTCTGCTTGGGAGAGAGTGGGCACCGCCAGAGCATTTCTGTTCTCTTTTATACAAATCTGGTTGCTGGGTAAGCAGAGTGAGCAAGCAGGTTACAAAAGCCAATCAGAATGCAGTCAGCAAACACATAAAGTTTAAAACTTAATGGTTTGATGGAGACAGGAATCTAGGTGGGATACAGTTAATTCAGCAGTGACTACAAACAGATGTTACCTCCTTCCTGCTGTCCTCTGAGTGCTCACACTTGGACCTTGGACTAGCAGTTATACAGACATCATTCCTGCTATCCCATTCTTTTGTCTTGGTTTACTGATAACTAAAAGAAAAAAGTCATATTGTGAGAACCAGCAGTTTGTAGGTTTCTAATGGAGAAACAGGTTGCCCCTTTAACAAGGGCAACAGGGAAAGAAAAAAAAAGATGTATAAAAAAAATTAAGTTACCCAGTCATCCAGAAAACAGGTTACAAATAATTTGCAAAATCATTAAATGGAGCCCGGCTATTAACAGAAACAGCCAACACTGACCATCACAATGTCTTATATATAAATAAGATAAATAACCATATCTCTCAGAGAAATGTCACCCGAAATCTAGCATTTCAATGTCACCTTCACAATCTGTTCTGTCCACTATACTCTTTAACTATTAGATCTCTAGTCTTTTGGTTTTTGTTTTTTGATATATAGCTTGTCTTTGAACTACTGTGATGTTATAGTTTTATACAGTGGTAATAGAATTTTTTTTCTAAAACATATATAAAATATACAACTGTCAAACACTTCTCAAGCTTTCTTATTCTTGTACCACCTAAATTATTCCTTATTTCCCTCACACATCAGTGTTTATTGCCAACCCCCCAAAACATTATTTTTTAATCCTGAAGTTTTATGTACTGGCCTCTACTCTGCTCTACTCTGCTCTACTCTACTCTGCTCACCCATTTAGGTTCCTAAAGGTCATGATTTTGTTTTTATTTTTATTGTTTTTTAAGTCTATGAATATGAAACATATCATAAGAATGTTGCTACATCTAGCTCAGATGTCCCCAAGCCTTCACTACTATGTGTGTGGAACTGTGTACATGGTGCTTCATTAGTGAGAAGGGCTGGTTTTCAAGGATGAAGCTGAAAATGTGCATTTGCATCACATACAACATTAGACTGAAATGATCATGGCACCAAGAAACCTGTGGTACTTCAGCTATCATTAATAGTACATTAGACCTCACCATTTTCTTTCCATTTCAAAGCTCTTCTAGTTAGACCTTCTAGAAAAGTCCTGTTCTCAGTGATGCCTCTTGCAGTTCTTAGCTCATTTTTAGAACACAGATGATTGACATATTTAAGCTCTAATGCATGAAGTATTTCCCAGATCTTAGCTGCCATTACTTTCCTATATCCTAAAATAGTCTTATTATGCACTGGTTCATTCATTTATTTGTTGACAAAAGTATGGAAATGTGGTTTTGTTTTTCTGATTTTATTTGTTTTTTGCTTTGTTTTGTTTTGTTTTATCATGAGACAGATCTCATATACCTCAGGTGGTCTTGAACTCAGTATGCAACAAAGGATGACCTTGAACTCCTGGTCCTCCTGCCTCCATCTCCTGAGCATGTAGATGGAAATATTAATATCTTGGGCAGGTTACAATAAGAGAAGAGGAGAGGATCACAGTGTATAAGCTCAAAACACTGCAGAGGGTTGAGCTTCTCTCATGGACTGACCTCAATTATGTGGCCTGTAGGTAATTTATTGAGGAAAAGCATCATCCACTAATACAAAGATCTTAATTGTTCAATGACTAGAACAGAACTTTCACAGTGCATCAACCCCCCATTTCAGCTGGCTGATCTGATACTGTTTTATAGATATGAAGTCAAGACCCTGGGCAAAGTATTCCTTGATCTATGCTTAGGCTAGAGGAAGAGACCATGGCAGGCTCCTCCATATTAGCATTAATACTATTGGGTGCTTTCAGCACAAAGATCTCAGTGGGCAAAGTCAAATCTGAACAACAATTGCTTCATCCATGGGTAATTGAGTAAACAATTGCTGGCGTTCCAAACTAGCATTCTTTCTGCATCCAAGAAGGTTGCAGCCCATCCACACCCAGGAAGCCGGTACTAAGCTAAGGAAGGTGACCTTCTGGCAGTGGATGTGGCTGCCAGATACAGCAGTGATTAAAAGTGGTTCTTCCATTACATGAGTGCTAGGAATATAAGCATTTGCCAGCACTCCACTTTTTGTGCATCTGTAACCTGCACGCTAATCAAGCACTCTACCAGATGAGCTACACTCCACCCCCTAAGTGTGAGATGCTCCAGCTGAAAAGCTGAAAGCACTATTGTGTCAGAATGTTGTGGATGAGTTTGGGATCTAGGTTTGTTTCACTAGTCTTGTTACTTTTAAAGCATTAAAAAACGTTTTAAAAAATACAGCTAGAAAAAATATTTACAGAGATAATAGTGTGTGTGTATGTTGTTATTGTTAAAAACAATGAATAATCTAAATGTTGCATATAGGAAAACCAGAACAAAGTAATTGCAAGGCAATTCTTTTTGCAAAAAGGGTGTGTCAGAATACAAACTGGGCTAGCAGGCACCTTGGGACAGGAAGTGCTTATGGTATTTATTCTAACACAGGTGGTGACTGTGTCTTTTCCCCATTGTCTGGGGTCCAACCTCACAGTCTTTAGAAATTGGCTAGTTTTGAAAGAACTGTAGAAAGGAAATGAAGGGAAGTGGGAAGGGATGAGTTATGGAAGTCACTTAAGCTCCAAGAACAGAGCAGGACCTTTGTGTGAACAAGTTTTACCAGGTTGGGAGTTGGGGGAGGGGTTTAAAACATTCCCATAAAGGTTTTACCAGATAAGGGAGACAAGAAGATTAATTCCTTATGGCAAACAACAATTTCACAGCATTTGACAGAAAAGGCTGGTAGTTCTTTTTTTTTTCTTTTCTGGTATTAGCCTCAAGCAAGTTATTCTATGATAATAAGAGCATTCTAAATAATCATTCTTAAAGAGAAATTTAAAAAACTTTTGCTCTCTTGCAGAAAATCCACAGGATGAAGAATCCTTGGAATATCACCAAGAGAATGACTATCGTGTCCGGAAAAGTGGCAAAATGGAAGCATGGCTCCGTAAACAAGCAGCCCAGGCACAGTCTTTCTGGGACAGCTCCAGCTCTGACTTGGATGAGCCTGAGAAGGTTGAGAGGAGACCACAAAAACTGGTGAGGACCAGGACAGAGAGGATCCCACTTTATGATGACTTTTATGACCAAGAATAAGAAGGCAACACACTGACCCGGGAAGTGAGGGTACTCCATCCTTTTTGTTTTTGTTTTTTCATCAAAATCCTTCATATTTGCATATGAACTACTCTGAGGGAAGTAACTTGCTTTGGTACATCCAAAGGATGTCATCTGGAGTCTTGTGGTTAATAGGTTTGTCGTGTATGCTGTAAATCTACGCCTTAAAACTGAGGGGCTGAAACACAGGTCATTCGGTTGTCTTTTCTGTGGACATCTGGGGTCAGTGAGGTTGCTCTTCTCTTGGTCTCAACATAGTTTAAGTAATTTGACATCAGATGGCAGCTAAGACTAGAGTCATGAAGAGGCTGAGTTAGAAGACACCTGGAATTTGATCACTTTGCACACAGTCTGAGTTTTCCTCACATAGCCTGTGCAGCAAGGTAGTCATTTTTTCCTTTAAAGTAGTCCAATGCTTCTAACAGCAAATATCCCAGCTGGAGGGAGCTAGAGGAAACAGAAGTGACTAGTGACTACTCATTGAACCCCCCTAAACCATTCCCACCATATCCTATCAGTTAATGCAAGTAATGGGCCAAATGCTAGCCAATGAAAAGAGGCTACAAGAGAATGGGTACCAGAAGGATCTCCATCTTGAAGACTTTCAACAACACCATGCATTTCGAAACTGGGCACTGGTTTGCGGTTGGAAGCATGGTGGTAGCCAGGCAGTGGCGGCCCATTCCTTCAGCACTCAGCACTCTGGAGGCAGAGGCAGGTGAATCTCTAAGTTTGAGACCATGCTGGTCTACAAGCGAGTTCCAGGACAGCCAGGGCTATACAGAGAAGCCTGGATGGACTGGGGGGGGGGAGCGGGGGGGGGGGCAGCAAAAGAAGGAGGAGGGAGAGGAGGAGGAGGAGGAGGAAGAGGAGGCCTTGTTTCTACTGTTTCCACAAAAACATCATGATCAAAAGCAAGTTGGGGAGGAAAGGTTTTACTTGGCTGATACTTCCACAATATCATCACTAAATCAATACCATCACTAAAGGAATACCATCACTAAAACCATACCATACTAAAACAATACCATCACTAAAACAATAACTATCACTAAAGGAAGCCAGGACAGAAACTCAAATAGGAAAGAATCTAGAGGCAGGATCTAATGCAGAGACCATGGAGGGATGTTGTTTACTGGCTTGCAACCCATGGCTGGCTAGCCTGATATTTTATAGAACCTAGGACCACCAGCCCAGAGATGGGACCACCTATAGTGGGCTGGGCCCTCCCACACTGATCACTAATGAAGAAAATGTGTTACAACTAGATCTTATGGAGGCACTTTCTCGACTGAGACTCCTTCCTCTCTGACGACTCTAGCTTGTATCAAGCTGACATAAAACCAGCCAGTACAACTGACCCCTTGCCAACGACACACAAACACATCACTATTAAGCCCTGACTCTTCCCTTCTTATTCATCCCCAAGATCTCACATCAGAAACATAAATAACTTTAAAAGTTCCACAGTCTTTACAAATTCAAACGCATTAAAATTTCAACCCCTTTCATACAATCTCTTTTAAAATCTAAAGTCTTTTTAAAAGTCACTCAACTGTGCACTCAGTAGAATAAAAAGTAAATCAAACACTTTCTTACTTCAAGAGGGAAAAATCAGGGCATAGTCATAATCAAAGCAAACCACACTCCAACCATCCGATGTCTGAGAACTACTCACAATGTTCTGGACTCCTCTGAAGGGATTGGATCACTTCTCTGGCTCTGCCCTTTGCAGCACCCAGCTTGTCATCTGTGCTGCAGCTGACTCCACTATTTTGCTGCCGCTGTTCTTGGTGAGCATCCCATGGCACTGGCATCTCCAAAACTGCTGTAACTGGGCTGCACTTTCACCAATAGCCTCTCATAGGTTCTCTTCATGGTGCCAAGCCTCAAATTCTTTGCATCACCACCTTCAATCCTGGACCTTCGACTGCCACTGAGGCTGCACCTTCACTGGTGGCCTCTCCTGGCCTCTCACAGTGCCAAGCACCAGCTGCTCTCCATGAACCTTCATACTTTCAAAACCAATACCACCTGGGTGACTTTTAAACTACCAAGTTCGACTGTCAGCATAAGGTACAACCGTGGCCACCTCTGGAACACAGTTTCTCTGTGCTCCCAGGAAACATTCCCCAGAGGCGTTCATCTCAGTGATGCTGGTGTCTTCCTAATCACTGCTAAATTCTCAACTCCAGCCAACCAGCATTGAGTACTTCAGCAGAACAAATGTTTCACTTGTATCACTATAGCTGTTCTGGTATATGTTAATCACAGCTGATGCTTCAGCCCCAGCTAACCAGAGTTACTAATTCTTCACACAAAAAGCCTAGCAGAGCCTTTGCATTCCTCTGAAATGTCACAAGCCAGGCCTGCATCTTCCGTACTGCTTTCAGCATTCTTGTCTTCCAAGTTCACAAAGAACATCCCACTGAGCTCTCAACACTCAATTGGTTTTTATTGCCCAAAGTTCCAAGTCCTTGACAGACCTCCCCAAAACATGGTCGGGTCTGCCATGACAATACTCTACTCCTGATACCATCTTGTCTTAGTTAGGGTTTCTATTACTGGGACAAAACACCAAGACCAAAGGCAAGTTGGGGAGGAGAAAGTTTATTTGGATTACACTTCCACAACATCATTGAAAGAAGCCAGGACAGGAACTCAAAACAGGGCTGGAACCTGGAGACAAGATCTGATGCAGAGGCCATGGAGCAGAGCTGCTTACTGGCTTGCTCCTCATGGCTTGCTAAGCCTGATTTCTTATAGAACCCAGGGCCACCAGCCCAGAGATGGCACCACTCATAAGTGGGCTGGGCCCTGCCCCCACTGTTCACTAATTAAGGAAATGCCTTATACCTGGATCTTATGGAGGCATTTTCTTAACTGAGTTTCCTTCTCTCTGAAGACTCTAGCTTGTATCAAGTTGACATAAAAACCAGCCAGTACAAAGAAGCATGTCTGTAATCCCAACACTGGGGAGGCTGAGTCAGGAGAATCATGAATTCAAGAACAGCCTGGGCCACACAACAAAAGCCTGTCTCAATCAACATCACCAATAAAGGCATATTAAATCTGATAAAAAATAGATGGAAATATATTTTATATAAATAAAATTGAGTTTTTAAAGAAACATCACAGTCATGCTTCATGAGACTAAGATCATCTAGGCTACTCTTTAAGTAAGTTGCCCATATAGAAAGAGTTCAAGTAAGAGGTGAAATAAAATCAGGCATGAAAGGTCATTATAGAATTAAAGCTCAAAATTATGAACTCTTCACACAATCTAAAAATGTTTTCAAGCAATTCAAGTTTCTACAGATTTAGTAAAACTTTAAAACAAATCAAAACAAAAACACCTTTTTACACCTTCAGTAGGAAATTTCCCAAAAGAAAAGAATTGAGAAAACACCCCTAACTTTGACATTCAGTCACTTCAAACCCGTCACCAAGACCAAAAAAGCCTTACATGTAAGATGAACTAAGGTCGGAAGCTGATGAGTCCGTCCATCTTGTAATTCCCAGTTTTTCTGCTCCTTTAGAAGCTAATCTGTACCATAGGAAAATCATCAGTACTAGGTTGTTTGACTACTTGCCTTCTCCAAAGGGTAAGACCCCTCAGAAGATATAGAAATTCAAAATACTCCTTGGTGTCTTCAGATGTTATGATGTATCTGGAACACTTAAAATAGGGATAGTGGCACCAGCGACTGGAGAGATAATCAGCAGTCGAGAGCACTTGTTGCTTTTACAAAGGACCTAGGTTGGATTCTCAACTCCCACATGGCTGTTCACAACTGTCTGTAACTCCGGTTCCAGGGGATCTGATGCCCTCTACTGACCTCTTCTGGTACTGCACGCATGTGGTACATGAACATACTTTCAGGCAAAACACCCATACACATACAATAAAAATTAATAAATCTAAAAAAAAAAATTTAAGTGGCACCAATTTGTCTTGTCTAGACTCTTCTCTGTCACACAAAATTAGACATAACTTCCTTTTACAAACTCATTGAGCCATGACTTCCCCTAGAATGTGGACCACAGCCTCTCCCTGTGCTATTAATACCTGCCCTCCCCAACTTGACATCTCAGACATCAGATGTTGGTGAATTACTTAATTTATGTGTTGAGTCACTTCGTCGATTGGGAAGCACTTGTACCTACCCAGCTTTGCAGCTGCTCACACTTACTCCCTTCATTTCTCGAGTCTTATATAAACAAGGTTCGTTATACAGTAAAGAAAGAGACTTCTTAGAACTTCTTAGACTACGTACATCTAAGTGAATGGCCTCAGTCAGATGACACTGTGAGGTCCAGAAGGTAAAGACTCCATAGCACAGAATATCTCCCAAAACGAAAGCCTATTGGCTTGCTCTGTGATTCTTCTTTGGCCAGTTTAAGTCCAGGATCTGAAAAGGGACAGTAATGGCTATAATATGTGCTGGTGTGCATGGACTGTGCATACATGCCAGGCACTCATCAACAGCTTAACATGACTGAGCCTCACAGAAGCTTTGCGGCCCAGCATTAACTCTCCATCTACCAAACAAGGTCACTGAGACACAAAGAGGCTAAGTGAAGTGCCAGTTGTCCAGCAGAGTTCCCTTCAGGCTTGGCCACTGGTCACCAAAAGCAGTCAACTTGCTGTAAGCCAGGAGCCCTTCCCATCTTTCCCAAACGTACTTCTATGAACTCCAATGGCAACCAACATCCCATACTTCTTTTCCAGTTCCTGCTTTTGTTTTGGGTTTTGTTTTGTTTTGAAAGTACAGGAGCACACTGGAAAGGAAAAGTGCTGTGTGGGGTTTTTTAGAGGAAGGAAGAATGGCCTGTCAGATAACCAGACTGAAGGCTCAAAGCACCTGAGAGCTGCAGAGAGTGGAGACAAACTCTGCTGTCACCACTGGGCCTGGAAGCAGCTGGGTAAGCACTGTCTACCCCTCCCCCAAAGACAGCCCCATCCCAGACATAGCGGCCATGATTGGGAGCAGCAGCACGATGGGTGCTGGCTCCAGGTTAGAATCATCTGTTACATGATCACAAAGCTAACAGCCATCAAGATTTGGGGGCTCTCCTTTTGTTCTGGAGATGGTGTTCAGACACTGGGTTGGCAGTGTGTTAGTCCTTATTGTTAATAAGTATTTTACTTCTCAGATGCATTCGAACGTAACATACATTTACCTATTTATGTACTTGTTTATTTGGGGGTGTAGTGTGCGCCATGACACCCGTGTGGAGGTTTTAGGACAACTTTTAGAATTTAGCTCTCCTGCTATGTGAGTTCCAAAGACGCTCAGGTTGTTATCTCAGTGGCAAATGCCTTTCCTATCCACTGCTGGGCTCCTTGGGCCTCCAGATTTTATCCAGATGAATCTAATGTTTAAAACATAAGATTGACTAAGATTGAGGGGGGAAATCACAGCTTTAACTGTATAAATATTTAACGTCTATCTAAAGTGGCCACTTCTTCAGTTAGTTTTTTGAAGCCACGGAGGCCCAGAGCTGTACAAACATCAGGAGAAATGCTCATTGTTACTGATGGCCTGACAGCTCAGTCCTATATTTCACCCTGAATTTGTTCTGGCCGGCGTACAGCCTTCATAGACACAGCTGCTGGTGCTGCTGCGGGAACCAGTAACCCCAGCTGGAGACAATGTTGTCAGTTTCCTAGAACTGAAAAAGAAAAAAAAATCCTGATTTGGAAAGAAAAAGGCATTGTCTATAACCAAGCAGTGTGTGTGTGTGTACACATGTGTGTGTGTGTGTACACATATATGTGTGTACACACACACACACACACACATATATATATACATATACATATTCCTTCTTGTTCTGAATTTTTCATGAGAAGGAGATGTATCTTTTATATAGTTTGGGAATGTGTTTCTCTTAGTTCTGTTTCTCCTCATCCTGTGTTAACGATGCATCAGCTCCGGGCCAGGGTTACTAAAGATGACTTTGTCAGGACTCCTGTGAAGCAGTCTTGTAAATGAGTGGATAGTGTCTACTGTGAGCACAGAGCCTTTAAAACTAGGAAACAGACAACAGCAGCAAGACGCAGCTCACTGACAGAGCCTGACCGCTACGTTCGGGTAGGGCTCTGAATTCCAGAGTTCCATCCGCAGCACTAGGAAAAGCCAGACGCACATACTTACCTAACCTGCTCTCCTTACCATGAAAGCACACTGTTCATCTAACTGATTCAGAGACGCTTTTGTCTTAACAACAGAAACTTGTTTTCATTTGTTGCCCTGAGACCTCACTGATTTAACACCTCGGAGAATTTAGAAGAAAGTACACAATCTATGTGAGGAAAGATAAGACCATTAAAAATCTAAATTACATCTTATTTTTAAAGAAATACTACTTCGTTCAGGCACATAATGAACAATGGAAACCCAGGTTAGTAGAAAAGGCACATTTAAAATACGTTTCACAGTAAGTCTGTAACCCATTCTATTTTTTAAAGTTTTATTTTTATTTTTGTGTGTGAGTTTTGTCAGTAAGTACATGTGCTGTGTGTGCCTGGTGCCTGAGGAGGCCAGAAGGTGCCAAATCCCCTGAAACTTAGTCACAGAGGGTTGTGAATTGCTATCTGGGCCCTGGAAACTGAACCTGGGTCCTCTACACAAGTACCAAATCCTCATTTGTCCATCCTATATTCTAGACGTTTAGTCCTGCATTAGAGAATGGGTTGTGAGCATCCAAGCCAAGGCAAGCACCGTTCCACATGCTGAGGTCATAGCTGCAAATACATTACAATACAGTGAGAGATCATGAGCAGGCAGCCACGAATAGAACAGGATTCTATATGATTTTAGCACCATTAAGGAAAAGCAAGGAAAAAGACAGTTTGAGGCAGGATGCTGAGGAAGGGACTCTGTGAGGAAAAGCCCTGAATCAAGAAGGGTGTAAGCCCTGAGAAAACCCATGGAACAGGCTTTCCAGACATTAAAAGAGCCGTGTGCAAAGGCCCTGAGGAAAAAACCAGCATGCAGCGTGTAAGGCAATGAGGCTAGAGCGGCAGTGAGCAAATGGGAGTATATCGGTTCATTGTCCTGTTACTATAACAAAACATCTGAGGCCACATGCTTTTTCTTTTTTCTTTTATGCATATATATGTGTTCTGCCTGCATGTATGTTTATATATCATATGCATGTGATGCCTATGAAATCTAGAAGAGGTCATAGGATCCCTTAGGGATTGGAGCTGTTAGAAACCTAGTAAGCAGGTGCTGTGAATTGAACCCAGGTCCTCTGGAAGAGCAGTCAGCAATCTTAAGCACTGAGCCATCTCTCCAGCCCCACGCATGCTTTACTTTACTAAGAAGTCTATGCAGGTTTGGGCAGCCCCATCAACTCAGCTCCTAGTGAGGGCTTTCTTGGCTACATCACAACACAGTAGCTGGTATCACATGCTAAGACACAGGCCAGAAAGGTTCAGAGGGCAGCTCATTGTTTTTTTTTGTGTATTATGTGTATTTGTGCATACAATGTGTACCTTTATGTGTGTGAGTGTGGGTACACAAACCATGATGTGCATGCACAGGACATCACTGGGTGTCAGTCAGTCCTCAGTCCTTGACGTGCACCTTGTCTGACACCGAGTCTGTATTTTTTCCACCACTACATATGCCAGGCTACCTGGCCTGTGAGCTCCCAATGATTCTCTGATTCCCACTCCCATCTCACAGTTGGAGATGAGTATTGTAACACCCAGCTTTACACGGGTTCTCCATTCGAACTGAGGTTCCAAGGCTTGTGTAGGAAACGATTCGCCCACTGCAGGCTCATTATTTCCATAATGACCCTAGCTACAGAAACAAATTCAAGTTCTACCCAACCTACGCTAATTAAGAGATTTTGGTGCTGGAGAGCATGCTCTGTTCCTGCAGAGGACCTGAGTTCAGTTCCCAGCACCCATATCAAACAACTCACCACTGCCTAGAACTCTAGCTCCAGAGGACCTGTCACCCTCTCCTGGCTTCAACAGGTGCTGTACTTGCTTGCACAAACCATAAACACACATACACATAATTAAAAATAAAATCTTTTAAAAATAAGCATTTAGACAAAAATAAGATTTTAAATATATTTTATCTGCAACGTAAAAATAGATGTTGTAGAACCTTGGATAACCATTCCTCAGAAATGATGCCTCAGAAATAGAAATAGTCATGTACAAAGGCAGATATTTGGGGATAATCACTGGGCATGCTCAGTGTAAATGAGATGTTTCAGGGTATCTGATCTTGGACTATTCTGTGTAACTCTAGCTCTGAAGCTCCTATTTCCATTATTGGTCAAAACTGTGCTATTGCCTTTTCAAGGAACTTCAGTCACTTCTAGATTGAGATGCAATCCCTTAGTATTCTTCCCACAGTCCTTTCTTCCTCCCCAGCCATGCTCCATTTTGGGGGGAGATGTATCGGCTATGCTTATTACCCCATTCTGGGACCACACAGAATGCCTCAGTAGGACTGGCCTTAGTCCCCTCTGCCTTTGACTGATATCCATCTTGATGACTTTGGTTGGACCTCTCCTCAGTACCATCTCAACCTTCCTGGCTGGTGTTACCTCCTGCTATACTATTGGGGTATACACATGTTCAGGGGGATGTTCAGTGACTTCTGCTGACCTGGGCACAGCCTCAGCCTCAAGAGGCTACTCATCCCCTAAGAAACTGATATCTGAAGTCCCTAGGGCAGATATCTGAATGTTAAGGAGTTGTCCTAGCTCTCAATCCCCAGCTTGTCTCCGACCCTCTTGTGAGACACTGTCAAACTCTAATATTCTCCATGACTTGTGGGAGTTAAGGAGATGGGTGGCAGCTTTCTTGTTCCTTTTCTACCAAAGTGTGCCTCGCTGCCATCATCGCACAGCTTCTGTAAAAAGTCCAGCAAAGTGGTGTGCATTTGTGATCCCAGCACTGGGGAGGTGAAAACAGTGGGAGCTGTGACTAGGCTTGTCAGCCAGCCTACACACTCAGAGAGAGAGACAGAGAGAGAGAGAGAGAGAGAGAGAGAGAGAGGAGGGAGGGAGAGAGAGGGAGAGAGAGAGAAGAAAGAGAGCAGGAGAGAGAAATACTCTATAAACTGTCACCACTACTAAGAAAGAGATACAAAACTAAGAGTGACTAAGTAAAAAAAAATTATCTTTTTAAATCCATAAGAAAAGAAAAAAGTGAAAAAGGGAAAGATGAATAAAACCAAGAAAACTATAACAAAAGATCACAGATTTAAACCCAATTGTACCAATAATGACACTAAATTAAGTAGTTAATAGCATGGTTTCAATGTGGAAATGGGGAGACTGGAGAGGAACTAGAAGCACCTCTATACTATCTTCAAGAAGCATAATCTAAACAAAGACATGAATTGTCTCAAGGTAAAAAAATAAGGCAAGAAACACAACACCAGCACCAAAAACGAACAAGATCCTGTGATCCTGGGTGTGATCCTGTAGTGTTAGGCAAAATAGACTTAAGGACTGGTAACTGGCACACCCACCATTAGTAGCTGAAGTAGGCAAACTTTCAATTTAGCAAGAGCAGAAATAAGATATTTCACACTTCACTAGTAAGAAATCAGTCCCCATAATGGGGCCATGACAGTGTACATCCCACCTTTTCCCAGGAAGGGAGGATTGAGCACTTGGGTGGAGTCACTTGGGGTCAGATTTGTTTCCCTGAAACAAGAAGGTTCGCAAGGATCTAATACAGGATGTCCATGTGCGATGCACGGTAAGGAACTGGCTACTGGACACACTATGCATCTGTAAAGCACAGCAGTGGTGTAACTCTACCCAAGAACAATGTAACAACAATCAAGAGGTTAAAGGGGAGGTTAAAGTGCTTACTACTTCCAGAAACCATTCAAATTTGACCCAGAAATTATCAGAGAAAAATTCCAAATTTGGGAGTTCCAGAAATGAAGAAAAAGATGCTGGCATCAAATCTAGGTTTACAGTAAAGGAGTAGAAGGTATGGGATTCTATTCTCTGAATCCCAGTGAACTAATTATTGAAAGGCAATCTTAGCCTTCAACAGTTCTAGGGCTAGGGGTGTGGCTCAGTGATAAAGTGCTTGCCTAGCATGCACAAGGCCCTGCATTGATCCTCATAACCACACACAAAACAATTAGTCCTTCCTCCATAGCCCCACAAAATATAATCCAAACAAAAAGAATAGTCTTGGCTCCCAAAGTCCCACAAAATATAATCCAAACCCTCTCACGCAGATAAATATGGAACAGCTGACTGCAGATTACCAGAGTAGAGAATTTAAGAACCTGGTAGTCCACCCTCCATCCCCCCACATAGGAGGGGCAGATACAACAGCTCTCATATGTGACCAATTTTTATTCATGTTTATTCCGTTTATTGGAAAATGTCTTAACTATTTGAAAAGGGAGGAAGGTGGAGAGATGGCTCAATAGCTAAATGTTCTTGCACAGGACCCGGCTTTGATTCTCAAAATCCACGTTGAGCAGTTCATAACCACCTGTAATTCCAGTTCTGATGTCCTCTTCTGGCCTCTGCTGACACTCGCATGCACGTGGCACACATACACATATGCAGGAAAAACATTCATACATTTACTCATAAATAAGTGTAAAATAGTAATAATACTTACTTGAAAAGGGAATTTTCCTTTGCACTCAGTATTTCCAACATGCCTTTGCATACACAAACTATCACTATCCACCCCCCACTTCCAAAACAAGGAAGCAGGCACCTCAATACTCTGTAGAACTGAGTGCAGAAAACAGAACCTGCAAACTGTAGATGTTTGCCACCTACTGACCTTTTGCAGAAGTACCTTATTCTCCACGAACTTCGACATTAGTGACACACTTTGAGCCTTTTGCAGCTGTCTCACTAGTTGAACGAGGCGTGTTTTTGTCTTGTTTTGTTTTTCCCTTTTTAAAAGTTGAATAAGGAAAAGAACTAAAAGCTCAAGCCACGTGAATATTTAAGAGCCCACAAGCTCCTTCGAGAGCCCTCTGCTGGCTGTTCTCATGATGAACATTCCTCAATTAAAAATAATGATAAAATTGGTCACACAAAATTGTTGGAAGCAGTAAAGATTTTCAGTGACTTCCTGCTCTGACCCTGCCACCTCTGCCATTTCTCTTTGGTCTGCTCACCGCCCTGGGTCTGAATCAGCGGCCAGGCTTATTCCCGCTGTTTCTTGGAAAGCAGTCAGGCAGATCTTGCTCTGATCTGTGTTTGCTCTAAGTTGCTTCCACTAATTTCATTATAATTCACGAACTTTCTATTATCTAGCTTATGACTCCCTTCCTGGCTTAAGATTTCCAAGGTAGTCCTAAATATAGGCTATCAAAGACACATCAAGGCTTTAAAAGAAGATGTAATTCCCAGGGGAGTAATTAGAGGCAGGCATATCTAGCTATGCCCAGTTATTACTAAGTGCTCCCCAACGGAGTAAGCTGTGAACGTGTCAGGACAAGATCCATTGCCTGCAGAGTTCTGAAGGCAGAATCCATCATCACAACTTACTCTCCCTCCTTCAGTTCCACCTCTAATCTTTTTAGTGTTCCTATTTCCTCTGTAGAATCTATTAGGCTACTCTATACCTCTTTCACTGTCCCCTACAGGCTACCATCCTCTATGTAACTCTTAGAATATAAAGTACCTGCCCAGAAGGCTAGGGTAGACAAGGGTGAGTATTCAGAATTTCTGAAATCCCTTATGCTCCACTAATTTTATGGTGCAAAGTTAGCCTACAATGAAGTTGATTGGAAACAATCAGAGGAGAGACAGGTAAACTGAAAGGGTTTCTGACAACTGAAAACTAATCAATAAAGACTGGCCTGTATGAAGCATCCTGCATTGAAAGGTATGATTATGCTAACAAAACATCAGTGGGAAGACATGAAATTTCGAAGCTTGGGGATAGGAGCACACAGCAGATACAGTATAAAGATCACCTATCAGAAATATTTGAATTTGAAGTGGCTGTCTCTACCAGTGTCTCAGTATAGCAGGTAAGACAAGAGAAATCCTTGCTTTGACATATTTACAAAAACCCTGAGCAGACCTCTTCAAACAAAAGCACCTGGTAGTGAGGAAGCAGCCATGGTCAGTGGTGAGACAACAAGAATAATTGGCTTCCTTTCCACTTGGTCAAAAGTTGACTGATTTTCACTCACTGCTGATCTTCAGTTCAGGGTCCAGATCTCAGGACCCAGAGACAGGAAGGATAGCCTGTCTTCAACATTGATGCCCTCATGTTCTTGACCTCTCAATTGTGAGATCATCCCAAAACCTAGCCTTTGCTAGCCTAGCTGGTAGTCAGTAAACTAGAGGATCAGAGGGAGAGTATAAATATGAGATGCTATGTCTTAGTCATGACGTTTGCTGGTTAGCTGTTATGTTTAAACAAAAACTCTTTAAAAAAAAAAAAGTCCATCATAACAAGTAAAACAAGAAAAATTTAAATATATGTTGTGAAGCAAAAAAAGTGAAAAATAAAACCTGAGCAGAAATTCAGTGTTGTTGGTCAGAGATTTAAATTTTATGTTTGTCATGTGTGGGTATATTACAATCCTCAGAACCCTACAGAGGGACTAGCATGTATCCGTCACTTCTCTCATTACTGTGACAAAATACCCCATAGATGCAATTCAAGGAGAGAAAGGCTTATTGGAGTCATGGTTTGAAGATACAGGCCATCGTAACGGTGGCAAGAACATGAAGCAGCCCTTCCTTCCCTCTGTGTCCACAGTCAGGGAGCAGAGAGGATGAATGCCGGTGCTCAGTTTCTGTTTTCCATTTTATTCAGTCCTGGCACCCATGGAGTGGTGCTGCCTACATTTAGGGTGGTCTTCCCACCTCAGTTGATCCAGTCTAGTTTTTTTCCTAGGAACTTCTAGATTCTGTCAAGTTGACAATATTAACCATCATAACTTCATCTCTCATTGACATGCCAATGTGGTGGAGAAAAATTTCACAAGGCCCTACCCCAAGATGGAGAGCTAATGGCTACTGAGAGAGGATGAACCAGAGTTTTCAGGGACAAGACCCCAATTCTGAGTGGTCAGCCTTAAACAAGTGTAAATAATATCACCACTAATTAGACACAGTAGTTTGTATGGATATATACAGATTTGCAAGTATGTGTGTATGTGCATATATAGAGATATAAACAAAAATATATTTATAATTATAGAAGGAGAGGTCATTGAATCCAAGAGGGGGTGGTTAGAAAGGAGGAGCGGGAAGCGTGTAAATGATGCAAGCGTAGTATACTCACATATGAAATCTACAAATAATATAAAGATAAAAAACAAGTTACATACTTCTAGTATATGAAGGCACACAATAAGCATACTCCTTCCAGCAGGGAAGACTGAGCATAGCAAGGGAAGATTGTATCACATCTTCCAAAACCCAAAGACCAAAACCCAGAAGACAAACACTAAGCTCCTATAGCTCCATATCCAGCATCTGGAGCTCATGATATAATCAGCTAGGCTTCAAAGGGCTTGAATAGCCCCACCCTTCCAGCAGCAAACATAGTCTCTTTCTTCGGCTATCTACATTTCATACTTGCAGCTTTTCTTGGTGGTTATTCCATTGCCCTGGCATCTCCAATATCCTGTAGTCTCCAATTCAACTTAGGCTTCACCTTCACAGATTCAGGAAATGGCCTGCCAGGGCGCTCTGCAGGGCCTCTAACACTGTACTCAGTGGTAGAGTGCTTGTCTAGCATGTGCAAAGCCCTCTGTTCAATCCCCAGAATCATGAAAAAAGGGAAAAAAAATAACGCTAGAGCAATTAGACTTCCACATTTGCCTGGAGCCAGCCCTGGCAATACAACAGAGCTTGAGAAAGGAGATAAGGCATAGGTGATGGTAAGATGAGTCACCCAAGGCTAGCATTCTTTCTTGGAGCTCTGACTGCTGGTTCTGACTGCCTGTCAGTCAGGGTGCTTCTTTATTTATACAGATTTCACAAGACAAAGGCATACTCATGGTTCCCAAGGGGATACAAACCATATCATTTTGTAAATGTCTGAGCCAATTTAGGTAAGTCTTGAACTAAGTATAATACAATTTTAGTGGTTAAAGTAAAAGCCTAAGGTTTTCTCAGGCTCAAATTCTCTGCAGTTAACTTGCTTTTATGATCTCTATAAAAATTTATTCCTATAGGAGAATTCATTTTGTTTACTGATTAAGTGACCTCACATAAAATATGGTGTAAGCTAGTCTTATTATAAATGGAAGACCTTTATGTCTAAATTTTAATTATTTTATATCATATTACTATGTAGGGTAAAGATTGTTTTAGTCAATTTTAACTTTGTTTCTTAGTTCTTATTTCTCTGGGGACATGTCACATTACAGACCCTCATCTCATAAGCCACATATCCAAGAAACTCTGAGCGTTCTTGAGACTTATTAGCTTTTCTCAAGTAAACAGTGCCCTGATTGCCTCAGAGTTATCCTCAAGCTATATTGTTCTAATTGCCCTAATTGTTCAGGGGCAAATACACCAAGATCCATAACCTCATAAAAGAAATTCCCGGCCTTTTTGTGTTTATCACAATTCCCAAGGCTTAAGGAAGATTTCTGAATGATTCCCTGAAAGCAGAAGGGGCGATAATAATTAAGACTTTCCTAAAGAGACTCAGAAATAATTTTTCTTGGGCAAAACCATAAATGAGTCATAATGTAAAACATTCCCTAAAACAACCACGAGAGATCATAAATAGGGGCCTTGTGACAGGGCAGCATGCAGCTCAGCTTTGCTGGACTGTGTCAAACAGCTGTGCTGGCCTCATTCCACTGTTTCATGGGTCACGGCTGTGCCACACATTCAAGAAAATGAATGTAGTCAAGACATTATACCTTAATAACAATTGACTCAAACAGAATCTAGACTTTAAATGTAATATGCAAAACTACAAGATGCCTACAAGACAACAGGAAAAAGTTTAGGTGATTTTAATATGACGGTGACTTTAACAGCAGAGACACAAGCCATGAAAGAAATAATTAAAAATTTAGACTTAAATTAACATTTTTGGATCTGTAAAAAAAAAAAACACACTGAAATACTACAAAGGATACATATGATAAAAGAGCTATCCAAAATATTTTCTTAAACTTGAAACCAATAAGAAACTGAGTAATATGATTAAAATACAAGCAAAGATCTTAGCAGACACAGCAATAAAGGAGGTGGAACATAAGCCAGGCACAGTGGTTCACATCTATAATCCCAGCACTCAGGAGACGGAGGCAGGAAGATCATGTCTGATTAGAGGCCAGCCCCGGGCTACATAAAGAGTTCCCAAACAGCTTTGGGCTACAAAGGGACAGAGGAAGACTTTGTCAAAAAAAAAAAAAAAAAAAAAAAAAAAAAAAAAAGAAAAGAAAAGAAAGAAAGAAAGAAAAAAGTAAGCATATAAAAGATAATTTGCTAACATTTATTTCTAGGGAATTACAAATGAAAACAGCAACTAGGTACCACTCCATACCTGTTATAAAGGTCAAAGTTGAAAACACCAAATGTTTGTAAGAATGTGAAGCAGCTGAATACTCTCACTGCTAATAGTAAGGAAAAATAGGACAGTCAAGTTGGATGACAGTTTTGCAGATATTTTTTTTCTGTCTCTCTCTCAAAACTAGATATCCTCTTACCATGTAAATAATATAAATAATCACATTCTTTGGTGCTTACCCAAATTAACTGAAAACTATGTCAATACAAAAACCTTCATACAGATGATCATAGATGGTTTATTAATAAATGCTAAAACTTGGAAACAAACAAGATGTTCCTTGGTAGGTGAATGGATAAACAAACCAGTCCATCCAGACAAAAGAAATATTATTAACCATTATAAAGAAATGAGCTAACAAGCCACACAAAGTCACAGTTCAGTGCACATTATTAAGTAAAAAAGGCCTATCTGAAAAGATTATACACTAGACAGTTGCAATTATATTACCTTCTGGAAAAGATAAGCCTTCAAAAACAATGGGGAAAAAAAGATAGTTGTCTAGGGACGTGAGCAGGTAATGAATAGAGCACAAAAAAAAAAAAAATTAGGACCATAAAATTATTCTTTATATATGTTATATATTTGTCAAACCTTTAGAATCGACACCACCCAACTGAATCCTAATGTAAATTTAAGGTCATGGTTGTAACACATACGTCTGCGGTACAGATGTTAAAAGTACCATGTGCATGTGTGGGAACAGGGCATACATGGGAACTCTGTGATTTCTATTCTGCTTTCTCAGGGAAAACCTGAAACTACTTCAGAAATAAATTTTATTTTTAAGCATTTTTTTTTCCTTTGGAGGCAGGGTGTCATATAGTACAGGATAACTTTAAACCTTGACATCTTGAACCTCCCACCTCCACCTCCCAGGTGCTGAGATCATAGGCATGTACCATCACACTCAGCTTAAAATAATTCTTTTTAAAAAACAAAATTTGTATTAATTGTGTATATGTGGGGATATATAGAAAAGCTATGTGCATACTAAACACAGACACACATGGAGTACAGAAGACAACATCAGATCCCATGGAGCTGGCGTGGCAGGTGGTTGTGAACCATCCACTGTTGGTGCCGGGAACCAATCTCAGATCCTCTACAAAAGCATGAGCTCTTGACCGCTGAGCCATCTCTCCAGCGCCTCTAGTAACTCGGAATTTTTACTTTATACATAGGAGAGATAGTAATAAATAGACTGAGAGATATGGTTGATCTGTAGGCACTCTATTGGTTTTCTGGAGACTCAGAGAACAAAGGCAGAGAACCATCATCATGCTCTGGTTCCCTGAGCCTTAGTTCCAGCAGAGCAATATAAAGAGGTTCATACACTTGAGGCTAAAAAAACTAAAATTAAGGCTTTTGTTGTTTTGTTTTGTTTTTTGAGGCAGGATCTAAAACCAAGTTCCAGGACAGCCAGGGCTACACAGGGAAACCCTACCTCACACATTATGAATTCTGTTACTTGGGTAAGTAAGCTTGCCTGTCCTTTGCTCCAGATGAGGGTGGTTTTGTCTTCCAAAAAATCATTCACAATACAAACATCTTAGAGAAGATAAGGCAAACAAATTGTGGGTTTTCTTGCCACACACTAAGCTCAAGAGTCCCATGGAAGACTGACGTGATAGATACGTATCCTGATCTTATCTGCATCACTGCACACACGGATCGAAATGGCACACTGAAGTTCTAAAATGGCTTTTTAATGAAAAGATTAAGAACAACAATTTGGGCAAGGAGACAATAAATCAAACCTAGAAAACAGAACATTGTATGAGATAAATGACTCGGTTTATACAACAAATGGCAATGTAAAAGGTGGAAAGAGAAAGAATTGTTATAGACTAAAAGGACAAACAGTATGTTTGATTCTAAAAAAAAAACAACCAACTTTACGATAATTTTAAACAATGAATATTTGAGTGTGGGCAGGAATTATATACTAGCAACTGAAACAATTATTTTTATGGATTATGATAGCAAAGGACTGGTTGTTTTAAATCCTTACATGCTGAGTTAGTGACTAGACTATTTATGACATAGGTTAACTTGTGCTTAAAATAAAAACAATACCAACAACAAAAACAAAGGAAGAAAAATGAAGCCAGCTTGGCAAGCACTATTAATTATTAAAACTGGATAAAAAGTACATAAACATGAAGACAATTTTATGTATTTTTAAATTTTTCTATTTAGTTTCATAACTAAATAAAACTATCACTAGTGACTCTTTCGACAAATGCTTCCATATCAGGCACTGTGCAAAGAGCAGGGAAAAAAATTAATAAAAGCAAATGCCTCTCTCTTCCTATGGTTTTTACAGTAGAGTAAGGAGGCATCCATTAATCCAAAGACACACAGATGAGTTTGTGTGTGTCTACCACCTGGACCAAATGCTGTTAAGTAAAAGAATACATTTCTGTGTGAATGAATAACACAACTTTGGTAAGCAAAGACAACACTCCTAAGAAAATGACTTTGTTGGTGCTTAGGTCTAAAATGTAAGCAGGTCTTCTGGCTTTACACTTTCATACATAACAGTGTCTGTTTCTCTCAGTACCATCCTCCTGGGAAGGAAAACAAAGTCATAATAAAAGCTCTTGCCCAACACAATGTTTTATTGCACAAACACCGAATGTAAGACAAAGACTGAGAGTTTCCATGACCACTCACTATCTGTATAATCATGTACAAGTGTCACCCTCATCTCCCTTTCCTTATCTATAGAATGGGGTGATAAGGTCATTTGCCACCAGGTGACTTACGAAGACTGAATGCAGTAATCATTGTGAAAACACTCCATAGCTGATTAAGTGCAAGGTTACTGAGGCTTTTTTCTTTCTGCCAAATAATATGGTTTATTCAATCATTTGTTTGATGTGGAAAATTGAAGGAAAGACTTCTAACTAGCCAATTCCTGCCCTCAGTCTGTCCCTAGTTACCTTTCAGTCTTGTTTAAAGAACAATAGCCAGCCATTCCTAAATATTGCTCTCCTGCCTGAAGGCCTGGCATGTCAATGACATCTCAAAGCAGTTTGCTGCTTTGTCTGGTTTTGCAGGGTTCTAGCTTTGGTCTCACCTCTTCCAGGTGCACCAAAATACCTTGACACACGTGTTTATAAATAAACTGATACATAATATAGGTGATCAATCAAAAGCATTGGCAGCCAAGCATCAAGACACTAACCTGCTGATGAAAGCTTTGATAGGTCATAATAGCCAATTCAATATTGCATACCACCAGAAATGGATGACCACAGTTTAAGGACATGCTAGGTTCAAGAACATGCTAATCCAGTGTTTCTCTGCTGCTACTTGGGCTACCTACTCCTGGACTTCCTGGGATTTCATTAAATGGTAGACATTTCTCAGAGCTGGGAAATCAGCATCCATTGTAGGATGACCCAGGATTGTAACTCATCAGGTAGATTATCTGTCTTTTGATCTTGCTAAGCCTTCCAAGACTGTAAGTGACAACACTTCCAGCCAGGACATATGAATAGATTTCTACGTATTGGTTATGATATTTTTTTTAAAAAATGAATGTATCCTGAGAAACTGAGAAGATACTTAAAATGCATTCTTCAGATTTCCACCTCTTTAGCACAGAATATGGGTTTCACTAAAATGGTCATTTCCTGTGCACTGTGCAAAAAAAAAAAAAAAAAGGCTTGCTTCAGTGGGGTATTAAATCAGTCTCTGATATGATTAAGCACAATAGATAATCACCAAGTCAAACACTGGCTATAATAATTGAATGTGAACCTGTCACTCTTTAACTTTGTCTTGAACTCAGAACTGGAATTAAGTAGGAAAATACTGTATGACACTGAGAACTTCTGCTTTAGGTTTACACACACACACACACACACACACACACAAACTTCTGTTTTCATTCCCGAAGTTTAAGCCATGAATTTGGTTGCTGTAACTGTGAGCAAAGTAGCCCCAATGCTAGCTACAGACAGGATTACTAGCCACATAAATCAATACACTGAGGCAAATTGGAGCCTCATCTTTTACCATCCGACAAGGAAGTTACATGGCAGAAGTGAGAATAAACCCTGTGTTGTGACTGTAATTGAAGGGGTCAACGTAGATTTTTGGGATGGGGGTGAGTCTAGAGGTAGGGAGATAGATGTGTTTACATATACATGTGTATATGTATGTGTGTGCTTACTATAAGAGACATATTTCTTGGTCTGCCAAGAAAGCCTAAAATCAATGACACCCAATGAGTACCAAGAGCAAGGTTTGCAAATAACAGTCTCCACCAGAAGCAGACAGAGCTCTGTTAAGAACTAGCTGACTCCCAGGTTGTGCCCAGTGTCGGGTGTTCCAACAGACCTAGTCGTTGAGGGGGAGCAGGACCAGCCTGTCCCTCTTGGGGCTGAGCAGGATGGTGAGTATCAATGGCCTGACCACTCCCCCACTGGGACAAAAGACACACACCGAGCAGAGAGAACTGTCAAAGCAGGAACTCCCTTTTATTGTTACAAGCCACCTTTTTATAGGCTGAGGGTAAATGGGAGGGTCTAGGAGATGAGGAGAGATGATGTAGGGTGTGAGGTAAAGTGGAGTGAGTGGGGAGAGCCAGTAAGATTTTCATACGTAGCAGTAACTAGGCAGAGTCACCACTAGAATAGGCTACGCTGAGTCACCGTTATGCGGAACTAGAGGCGCCGAGACAGGTCTCTAAACTCGAGCTTTGTTTGAGTTTGGACCACAGGCCCCTCGCCATAAGGCCCAACACCGAGAATGAGAATGGAGACCTCACAGCATCTTCTCGTATTAGAAAGTGCATGCTCAAAGAATGATGAACTGTCAAGAAGGAAAACTCTATCCAAATGACATACAAGAGTTCTTCATACTTTTATTTTGCAAAGTTTCCATCATCTTAAAATTACTTCAAAATGAAGATTTAAAAAAGTATATACTGCCTTCCTAAATTGGAAATTAAAAACAGTATTACCACTCATCTGCTATGTTAAAGAAGTTCCAACTTCTTTAATAAGAAAGAAGGGTAGGTTAAATGTAAAAGGAAAGATTTAATTCCCATAAATAAGTAAGCAGTCAGCATTCGACTTGGGAAAGAGAGCTGTGTAAAGAACATTAGCAACTCAGTCTAGGTGGGGCATTATCTAGGTGGAGTATTATCTAGTATCTCTAAAGCTCTTCAATTATAAAACAAATATGCAGATCTTCCTGTCAGATAACAGATCCCAGGCTGAATGTGTGGGATGACCTCGTCAACTGATTATCTGCTGATAGCTTGCTAAGTGTCTTAGGGTTTCTACTGCTGTGAAGAAACACCATGACTAAAGCAACTTAGGGAGGGAAAGATTTATTTGGTTTACACTTCCAAAGCTCAGTTCATTATTGAAGGAAGTCAGGACAAAAATTGAAATAGGGCAGGAACCTGGAGGCAGGAGCTGATGAGAAGGAATGCTGGAGGAATGCTGCCTACTGGCTTGCTCCTCCTAGCTTGCTCAGCCTGCTTTCTTACAAACTCAGGCTCCTCAGCCCAGAGCAGCACCACCCCACCATGGGCTGGGCCCTTTCACATCAATTACTAATTAAGAAAATGCTCTACCCTTAGAGCTTGCCTATAGCCCCATCTTATAGGGGCATTTTCTTAATTGAGATTCCCTCCACTCAGATTTTAGCTTTATTAAGTTGACACAAAACTAGCCAGCACACTAAGGTATAAGCTATTACAAACATGACCTTATGTCCAATTTTTCTTGCCTAAATTATTTTCTTAGAAATTATCAAATTTAGATTATCAAGTTAAAATAGCGAGTCTTTATTTTACAAAATATTAGCACCAACACATTACAATAACAGTAATAAAAGCAAAAGGGCCAGGAATATAGCTGAATGATTGATTGCCTAACATGCAAGAGGCCTTGAATTCAACAATAGTCTCACACACACACACCATTCTGGGCCAGACTCTTTCCTAAATGCATTACTTGCAGTGTTTTTAATTATCTCCACTTTCCTATGAAGTTATGATAATTAAGTTCACAGACAGTTAAGTGCACAGATTCTGTGCATCATATACTACAACATAGTGTGGCTGGTCCCTGGAATTAACCACTATATACGATTCCTTGCCATGCTTCAATATTTTGTGTATGTGGTACACATATACACAGGTAAAACATCCATATACATAAAAAATATTTTATTATCAAATAGCTACTCCTGGATACTATCTTGTCCAAAAGGATTGTCCAAAAGCCATGTTCAAACTGAAAGAAATCATGATCTCCTACTCCTAGTCCAGACCCAGGAGCTCACAGGCTTCCTTGTATGGTGCACAGCAGATAATCATGGAGCAACACGCCCTCTCACCTACTCCCTGAAGGATCTGCTGGGACTGCATTCACCTCTCTTTACAAAGGAAATAGTATCAGTCCGCAGTAAGATCCAGGGAAATTATTATAGGCATGCTATTGACTTCAAACTATGAAAAAAGAATTACATTTGCAATTTTTGTGTCAACTATTAGTAATAAGTCACAAGTAGCTATAGACATGATATTCATACATAGCCCAATTTAAATTTGATTGGTGCTTCCTTTTAGGGTTATTGCCATTTCTCATCTTTTAAATTTTTACCTTTTTGTATTTTACTTAGGTTCGTACCACAAAAAAGTGAAAGACAGGTAGTAGAGGCAAAGAATTCTGTTAGACATCACTCCCTCTCAAGAAATCATACAAAGCCTGGGCCTCTTACTTCTCGGCCAAAAGGGAGAACTAGCCTAGCAACAAAGTTGAAGTTATTACTTTTGAAGATCTTTTCCCTCTGAGTAAGTCCAGGACATAGTAAAGGGCACATTCTACCCCCTAACCCAACCCCCTAAAAAAGATCTGTTCTCTGTTAACAGAATCCTCTACACAGCAAACAGAAACCACAACTGCACACTTACCTCTCATGTTTAGTGGCTGCATGCATACTGGGCCTAAGAATGGATATTCTAATGACATCCACAACAGCTTTTGACTTATCAGTAAGCTTTCATCCTAAATTGGGCTTATGACTGTAAAAAGAATGTTCTTGATGAAGTCCCCACTGAGACACAAGTGTTGAGTATCCTGGAGGTGTAGTCTGTTTGCAGATCATACGAACAGAGCACTACAAGGTCACTGAGGTAATTAGCAGTTGTCTCTCACTCAAGATCTCTGCAGAATGACAAAAAAAAAACCTAGTCTAAAACTCTTCTGAATTACTCCTTGGGAGCAAAGACAGAATCCCAGTGTCTTGTGCTACCAAATATCCCACACTGCCACCTCTATTTCTGCTGCCTCTCCACTCTATGGTTTAGAACTCCTCAAATTGATGTGGAACATGTACGTTTCACATAAAGGCTAGAGGCCACCAGGCCCTTATGCCCTAAGTATATGGGTAGTCTGCCAAAAGCTCTTGTGACTCCTAGTCCCATTTCCTGTCTCAGACACAGGCCCAGCAAAGCTCACTGTAGAGTGATGAGCATATCCTAAGTCTCTGTGCACTTCAAGCTGGATTAGTCATTCCTCCAGTGATTCAGGATGATGTGCTGGGGAGAAGTTATGAGATATACGAGGCAAAAACTTCCTAGAACCTTTTACTCACTTGAAAGCAAGATGAGAGTTAAAACTACTTAAATGGCAACTAAGACATAGAATCCAAAACTCACAAGTGGTAGCTGTTTAGTACACTAGACAGATACCAGTACCTAATGTATGTTTCATTTCCTGTCCTCTGCGATCATGAAGTCTAAGAAGCACACGATGATGCTTTGTAGAAATCAGTTAACCCTTCAACTTTGGTCCTTAACTACTCTATACTGTCCTGACACACGCTTCCCTGGAGTTTCCTCAGTCTCTTATATGAATAAAGACTGTAATCCCCTCTGACCACCCCTTAGATTTGCTGAATACAGTAATCAAGCTGCATCTTTGACTACTCAACTATACTTTCAAGCCACAATTTAGACTCTACTACCTCCCCCCACCTTGATCAAGATAGCAACGGGAAACTAGCTCTACAACTTGAAACAAGCCTCCCTCCCAGATCCTCATTCCCTTATACAGGACTATTAGCAGGTGTGGAATATTATTCAGACCACCTGAAAATCAAAGATACAGTAAACTCATCCACTCACAGGACAGGCGCTATGGATTCTTTTTATTTGGGGTCTTCCCTTGTTATATTCGTAACTAATGAGATGGAGAGGTTGATGCCATTTCCTAACCACATCACAGCAACTGCTACTGAACCATTACCACAAACACATGGAATTACTTATGCCTGTTTACTAGGTAAGAAAATTGAAATTTTAATCTAAAGTCAACTCAAGTAACACTTTTGATCCTGATATAACTTTCATATGGCTGGGCCCTTTCACAGCCCATCCCCTAAGCATAGACTGTAGCAGTGGCTCTCAATTTCTTGTCAGAGTTTTCCTATACCCCATCATCCATGACCAAAGAAATACTAAAGCTATTTATAAAGACCTTTGCCTCCAATCACCTCTGACCTTCCTAGGCATGCTGTTTCCAGAAGGGTTCCTTAGAAAACAGGATCTGAAATGAAGATCAGCACTATGGAAGCTGATTAGGAAATATCCTTAGGGAGCTGGGCTAAAGAGAAGGAAGCTGAGGTAGGATGTAGCCCCAATGAAGCCTCAGCCAATCCATGAGGATTCTGGTCCTACCAGACTAGGGTTGGGGAAGGTGCAGCTGAGTCTTTACACCCATACCAACTAGGCCTTGGAACTGAGCTCCTCTGGGAAACAACGTAACACTGTGCAAACCAGTTCCTCCTGATGGATGTACAACCTAAAGCTGCTGCTTGCTAAAGAGTATGCCAAAAGCACACCCAACTCAGGGCAAGTTAAAGCCACATTTCAAAAGAGGAACTCAATCCTCCCAGAGCATCTTTGTTTTGCTGTGTGAGCTACTGTCATAAGCACACATACATGCGTATAAAATCTTTAATACTCACCAATGCTAAGAATTTTCTTCAAAGAGATGTTACAAAATACTTATTACAATCCAAAAAGACAGAACTAGGCTGCTTATGAGATCCCATTTACATTGCTTTTATTATCTAAGTCTAAAGGGCTTTCTGGGGACAGGTCTCCTGTGCATCCTAACAGTTCAAATTTGCCTTCTATAGTTCCGACTCACCAGCCCTTGACTACTTAAATGTTCTCTAACTTCCTTTACTATTTGAAGATTGCCATTTGCTCAAAGAATACAGGTTAACTTGCAGGTCTTTTCTCCTTCTTTAGAGTTCTATGAATCTCACAGCAGATTTGAAACTACAGCATTGACTTTTCTTCTTCAGTGCCAGCCAGGTGAACATCTGGCACCCTGAGTGGTTTTTTGGTTGGTGCTTTGATGCTAGCAAACATTTCAATCAACACACACACTTATTTGTGCTAAAGTGTTTACCATTTTAGCCCAATCCACAGATCATTTTCCAGGACTGTATTTTCTCAGGCAAAGAGATTGTTGTATCTCAGGCATCTTTCTACCCAGATATCCAAATACATACTTGGTTGATGCGTAAGTTTATTTTTAGTTATGTTTAAAATGGTTTTGTGCACTGTTGGGAAATGGACTGCCTAGACTTTGACATTTGCATTGTCTGCAGGTGTTGACTTTATATCAAAGATGTTTGACTCCTCATGAACTGCACGTGGTATCAATAGAACACCTGAGGAGCTTAGATATCAATAAAAACCCAAGATGAGATGCTTAGGGTTCTTCTGTCCAGTATGGCACTTGCCATGACAGGTGGTTCACTCTGTTGAGGTCTGGCAGGGTTCGCACCTATGCCTCCTTGTCTTCTTGGTGAGCCACCACAGTAGGTATACAACTACACTTGGTACTTAAGCTTAAAAGAATTTTTTTTAAGCTCACACACCTACATAATTATTCAAAAGAGTTCAATAGACTTAAAAAGGCATACACAAACACACAGTAACTAATTCCCCCTTGGAAAAGACAAACTAAATTTAACAACAACAACAAAAAAAAGCTACCTGTCTTCCAAGACAGATCTTACATGAGCCACTCGGAGGTTGTTTTCTCAGAACTATCTATCAGATAGCTGGTCTAAGATAAGTTTTTTAAACATCTTTTAAGGGATGATGACCTGTCTCATGTAAGATCAAGCTTTCATAGGTATAATTAGATACTGTAATTAGACTTTATACTTGAATAATGGAGACAGTTTTTCTCCCACGTGCACTCTCCCCTTACAAAAATATTTTCATACTTCAAATTTGACAAAGTAAAATGAGAAATATGCTAGAGCAGTTAGTATGTAGAATGTTGGATTAAATGCAAGTTTAACAGCTGTTCAACTTTCATAGGAAAAAAACCCATCTCCTTGAAAGATATTACTGACCAAATCACTGAAAACCAATTATGTTTCAACAATCCACTTAAACCAAAATCCCTTAATGGATTTTACAAACTAAACCTATGAAACATCTTTTTGAGCCTTAAAATTTTAGGCTGAATAAAGCAACTGTACTTGAATAATTTAGTAGGGTTCATTAAAATCAATTTTAGCTCCAAATTCTTTGAGTTGTCAAGCACTGTGTGTGGTGGCAAAAAGTAGACCTAGGAGACTCAGAAGGCCTGGCTTCAGGTGGCACCACCTGTGTGGCCTTAAAGTATTTTTAATTTCTTTTCATTTGAAAAAAAATCATTCACAACCATCTGGAGTCTAGGATCCAATGCCCTCTTCTGGTCTCTGTGCATCAGGCACGCATGCACATATGCATATGTACATATACACACCAATAAATGTTTTGCTTAAAAATCTATTATCTACTTCAAATGGTACTTTAACACTCACATAAAAGTTTTTATATATTACCACTTAGTTACTATGCACTAGGTGACCAGATACTGTCAAGGTGACCAAATAAACCAAATACAAATTTATTCTTCATAACTTTATCATAGCTTTCACCAAAGTTCAGAACCATTAGGAAATCTGTCCAGAATCATGAAGATTAAACACTTTCAATGTTCACTTTTAATTCCTAACATGAAGAAAAATAATTATTATACAACTCAAAACACAATACTCCTACATCCATATTAATGCACTTCATTTCCAAATCATAAGCTACTGAGTAGACTTGGCTGAAGACGAATTTGAAATCAGTTTACATTTTACCTAGTTAAGTCAATACTTTCTGGTATTAAAACTTTTAATTGCATTCACAGTAAAAGCAGGTATTCACGATGACTGCACAGGCCCAGGTTACAGCCAGTCAGAAGGAGAGTGTAATCTAAAGACAGCAGGTTTAACTTGAGGGCAGTTAAGTTCAGCTTCCTTAAAAAACATCAGTAACTATTATAAATCACGGGAAACCTGGCCCTAAAGATGACAGTGATCAACTCCTTAATGTATTAGGACATTGAATCATAAGTATAAATAAACTTTATCAATTATATCTTAAATCAACTTGGAAATTTCATGCATTTGTCGAACTTACTAATGCAACATTTTCCTTAATGTGGTTAGTGAACAGCTAGAAAAGCATGCATTTTTACCACTTCTCACTTTAACTGTGAAATCATTTAAATCCCAAGAAATAAGACTTATACGTATTTGAAGAGGAAATTTGGAGATTTGTGAGAGTTTTAGGAGATTATTAGTTGACACAATCTGCTAACTTTATAAAATGGTTTCTGTGGCATGAAAGAAAAGTATCAAATACAAACTTTGCAGTTATAAATGAACATGTAAGTACACATTGCAGAGAATACAAATCTTACTAAAGATCACATGTACTAAATACCCTCAGTCAAGTCTCTAAAACATTCTCAAGAAACCTGAAATTGATTCACTATGAAACATAACCAGTAAATGCCTGGTCAACTTTGAGAGGGTACTTCCCCTGGGATATATGACAAGTTATTTACAGGGAAAAAAAAAAAATCTATTCTCAGGAAACTGAGGTATTAAGAAATTAAGATGAATTTTACAGCAAAGAAGTATTCATGAAAATCCATCATAACTAAAAGTACACCTTTTCAGCATTAAAAAAAAAAACTTTAAATATATTGATAATTATTTCACCATAACCCCTATAGCATATAAACTTTTAAGGCAGTAAAAAATAAACCTTGGTGCTTCTACTTTTGTCACATGAAAATTAAACACCAAGTTGCTATCAAGAGAATAATGGGCTGAGAGCTCATCAAAGGCTCCACCAAGCCAAGAGTTCTGTGAGCGATCATCTCCACTGCTGTCTTATCAATCTCAGCTGCCCAGTGACCAGCGAAGATGAAGAGTGATATCTCACAAAAACAGATTCACTTGTTAGAGTTAAGAATATTTGCCTTAGCTAGGCGGTGGTGACACGTCTTTAATCCCAGCACTTGGGAGGCAGGCGGATCTCTGTGAGTTGAGGGCCAACCTAGTCTACATAGTGAGTTCCAGGACAGTTAGTTACAACAGAGAAACCCTGACTCAGGAGAGGGGGGAAAAAAAAAGTCTGCTTATCTGCATCTGCTTTTTAAATGTGTAAAAATGACATGCTTGCATGCTCCAGGTTGACCATTGGTAATTGAGATCCATTTAGAAGGGAAATGATTTCAAATTAATCTAAAATAAACTATTGGGCCTAATGTTGCAGGCTTTTAAGCTAAAAGGTGTTAACAGTCTCAGAAACCCAGAAACCAGTTTCCAGCATTTGAGTCTATATTCTCTGCAATTCCAAGACCCTTTTTTCAAAGGGTCACTCATGTGAGCGGCATGAGGCAGGAACACTACTAAGGAAAAGTATCAACATACAAACAGTTCAGTTGGAGCTTTTGCTCAGAGGCAATTTTAAATCATCCATTTGCCTCACATCTCAATAGACTTTCTTCAGGCATGTTATCTAAAGCTCTGCTATCCATATAAGAGCCAATGGCCACATATAACTAATTTAAAATAAATTAAAAATTAAAGTTCCCTATCCTTGCTACAGGAGCACAGTGGCGAAGAGTGACTGACTAGTAGCTCCCATTCTAAAGAGGGCAGAGAGCACTTCCATCATTGTAGACAGTGCAACCAGACAGCTCACCTGAGCAAAGTGCAACTGTGCTATATGCTGAAATTTTTTTTTAAACCTTATGTTTTAAAAGTTGTTTATAGAAAAAAATCATCAAGGTCTGGGCACCAATGGTCTCACATTTCTGGTCCTCATTCATACTGAATTTATGAAGTATTCAGACACTTCACACTGCTACAAAAAACTAAACTCAATCAGGTATTTATACTACTATATTCAGCAGGGGTGATAAAATTTTAGTCACAATTAAGACAGATCATCTCATCCTCCCACTGGTATTCAGTATTTCAAATGTAAAGCATACATAACTACAGATTTAAGTTTCTCACAAGAATAGTGCAAAAAGTCCATTAGATCCTGCTCTACTTTAGTGTCTAGCAAAAGGAAAAAAAAATCCTACTTATACAAGAAGACACTGTACAAATAGTAAAAATTAAAACTGTCTTAGGAATAAGATGCTAGGAGCAAGGACAAAAAGTAAACTACTTCAGCTAATGAATGCTTAAAAATGTTCTCCCTAGTACTGCTATCTCAGTTGACTAACTTTGAGTACATTTAGCAATCAAGCTAGTAATTTTATTTTCTAATTTACTTTGTCAGAACACAAAGTAGAGAGATAACAACTGTATCATTTATTCCAAATATTCCAAATAACTCTTGGTGGAGGGCAGTGAGAAACAGAACAGATTGCTTTTTGATTATCTGAAACCAAATTACAGAATGCACACAGCTGTATCTTAAAGAAGAATGCACACACAGCTTAACCGTACTTTATTTCACTGCATCTTATTCAGACAGCTTGCACATTTCAAATCCCATTAAATCTCTCTCCAAAAGGATAGGGGTCAATAGGAGAAAATTATGCAGCAATATCCCCAGTCATTAAGCAGCAGTCCAATATTTCTGAGATACACGTGATATTTCATAGATACTCAACTCATATGTGACATCACTATAACTTATGGTTATGTTTTTACAAACCTGAAAGCCCTGGGACATTATAGCACTCGTCTTAGTGATAATTGAGGTGTACTGAAAGTAACTGGTGTACTACCAATCTGATTTCCTCTATGCTCCTGGAAAGTGATGGACCTCATAATTCTTAGATACCACAATAAATATGCACATCCAGTCTCATACATGCCAGGCAAGCCATAACACAGGGCATGGTAGGAGTTAAAACATGACAAACTCCTTTACATAGATTTGTCTTGTGTGTGAAGAGGGTAATTTGGAGAAGAGAGGCAAAATATGTTAAAATCAATTTTTAATACAAAATTTTTATCTTATATTTTGCTGGTTTCAATATCAAGTACTAATGTATTTTATGATTTGTGGACTTTGATTAATCCAAAGTTAAGTAGTTTCATCCCAATGTAAGGAAAATTATAATCAGACCACACATCAAGACTGGTAGCATACCTGTTAGCTTTCTTCAATACTAACATATATAGCTTCATGGTAGCATGTATTAAATGTTCAGCAGTATCAACTGCCAAACCAGTGTCAGTGGATAGTACAGTCTTAAAGAGGCAGCACCCCACTAAAAGAAAGTTGCACCAATTTTGCTCAGTTTTAGCCAAGTGAACCCACTGTCAATTATAAATGGAACTATCTTTAGCTGATAAAATGAAAAACGAATAGCCTAATATCAAATTAATGTTTGAAGTTATTTCAACGTGGAAAGTTTCATTTTGGAACTAGGTCACCAAACTACAGATCAAAATTTTAGGTTAAAAAAAATTGCTCAATTAAAAACATCAAAGTATACACTGATATTTAACATGTATCCAACCATTGAGCAATATTGTATTGATCTGATATTTTAGTCACACAGTTAAGGTCATGTTTACAAATCATCAGACAATCAGTTCAGTTAATGCAGTAATTCTGAAGTTAAGGGTAGTAGTGATAGTTTCATTGACAACCTAGCAAGAACAAAACTTTGAATTGATAAATCTAGAATGTATCTACTTTACAACTGTACCCATTAGAGTAAGTCAAGAAAATGTATGTTCATCACCAGCAAATCAAGACAAAATTTGATGATGTCATGTATACTGCTTAGCTACTTTCCTTCACACCAAAAATGCAAACAGAAGCATCATGATGACTGGCATTCTCCTAAATGCTGGAGCCCAAATGAAGTTTGATCAAAACAGACTCAAAATGGTCAGCAGAAAAGCTGAGTACTATGTGGTCATCACATTTTTAATATTACCAGTATTCTGAGTTAAACTTTAAACAGCAATATAAAATGGAAAGACACATTTTCTTAAAAATAAGGAACTATAAATGATCCCACCAGCAGGAAGTTTTTATTTTCAAATATAAACTGTGCATCTTTATTTTAAAAGTACTTGTTACCATGTTCACTTTCAAAATACTATACTGAGCAAAGAGCAGCTTTCCTTTTAAAAAAAAGGAAAAAAAAAAAAAAAAAGCAACAAACTTTCCTGAAAAGGGGCCTTTACCAACTGTTAATGGAGGTAGGGTTTTGAAAAATACAGTAATTACAGCCATAAAATAAAATTCAAACCAAGTCCTAGAGCAGAAGAAAAGTATATTCAAATGAAAATAACAACAAGAAAGCCAGATTCCTATAAAAACATTTTTCAAAGAATGAATCTTTTTCCTTGAGTGCTTAGGTTTTCCAGTTAAATAAATTATCCATCACAAGTTTACTGACTCAACTCAAAACAATTAGCTAAAATTTGTTAACATTACACTGATTAGCCAAAATACACTGTAACTAATAAACACCTTGGCTGCTCAGAAAACCCAAAGAACTCATTAAAAAATTTTCTCATCCCTCCCTTTTTTTCTGGAGGAACAATGCAAAGGTTCCCCAACAATCTACTCACAAGTGAAAAGAAAACAAATGCAGCTTAAAATGGATACAATGCTCCTTGAAATTTATTCCTAAGACAGAGAACCAAAAGTGAAGTATTTTCAGAAATGGAAGCAGTGTGAATTCAAATCAAGTTTAATAAAAAACAAAAACAAAAAAAATAAAAATAAAAAACCAGCTACTTTATAGAAGCTGTTCTTCACAGCTTAGCAATCATTTTGATTAAATAAAATCATACCAATTTACATTAATTTTCTATTCTTTTCCAAAAATTCCCCCATTCTCAAAACAAAAACAAAAAAGTGCATCCAAAACCCAGCAATTCCCAGCTCCATCCCTTTAAGCCATTTCTCAGAGTTCCCCAAGGAGATTCAATTTTTTACTGTAAGGAAAGGAACTTCTATAGCAAACCACTGTCACTCACCTGGAAAACTGTCCAAATTATAAAAATCTGAAATAATTTATTATCAAATTTAGAATTAAATAAAGACAAGTTTGCTTGCATTAAAGACGTTAAAGAAAAAGAAAGACAGCATGCATTCAAAAACCAGAGATGAAGACATGAATACTTATCTACACAGGCACTGGCAGACGCAATTGAATTGTCATCTTTACTTACTGTAAGACAGACCCCACCCTACACTTCTCATTCACTAATCACTGAGGTACCAATATTCAAGAATGGAAAATTTAATATTGAAAAAATAAAACATAAATTGAAGCTTTCCCCTCATCCCTTCAGAAAACTATGGCAGGTTTTGTGTGAAATGTTAGTATACTTAAAGAGACCTTTACAATCTAAATTGGCTTCTTTTAAGGAACAGAAATCATGTCCCACTTACTGGTTCTGTGATAAAATGATCACTATGTAAATAGCACTGTCAGCAGACTTTGCAAATGAACAAGTCTTGGCTATTAACTGGCACATCCTGTTGGTACCGAAAAAACTCTTGAAGTTTAAAACAATCTCATTTAATTCAGAACAAATGCGCCATGCCAAAGTGCAACAAATATTGTGCGACACTCAATGGACACTGACAGATAAGAGCTGCATGGGAATTACTAAATCCACCTGCAAAGCAATTCTGCACAAATTGCATTGCATGCAAAAGTCGCTTCCGTGTGGGTGGAGCCGATCCTTGCTGTCAGTCTCTCAGCGCAGCCACAGTTTAAGTCGCAGTGCGTCAACTCCATTTAAATAGTATCTGAACAGCCTCTTATCTCGAACAAAACCAAGGTTTTCATAAAGTTTCAAAGCAGACTTATTTGTTATTTCTGTTTCCAAAACAACCTTAAAAAAGAAAAAAAAACTTTAGTTATAATTTCATATTAAAAATTGAAAACATATATAATCATATCAAGTAGTTTTTAAATTACACTGATTTGTTAAAAAACTGATGGTAGAATACTGGTGTACAGAAAAAATCATCAAAATGATAACTAATTTGAGTCAAGACAGGTGGAATCATTGAGAACTTTTTCCCTGGTTTTTGTGCTATTTCAACTTTTAGGACTGGGACAACATATTTGTAGTAAAACAAAGAGGAACTAATTTTCCTGTGGGGAAAACTAAGGTGACATATAAAAATAAAAAGAGAAGAAAAAACAATCAAGAATTTTCAAAGTAAACTAGTATTTGAAATTATTTAGATCGCTAATTCCTGTTTTTATTAACCTGTCATTGCTTATCCTGGTAACAACTACAAGACCAGTATGCAAACTACAAAATCTGTCATATATAAAATTTTCTTGGAGGGCTGAGGATATACCTCAGTGGTATAGTGCTTGTCTAACACACCTGAGAGGTTTTGGATTCAATCTTCAGCAACTCATCAAAAAGAAAGGAGACAGGAAGAGCGGAAAAGAGGGAAGAAAAAAGTTAAGTCTGATTAAAACATGGCTATGCCCATTTGTGCACATTCCTATGGTTCCTTTCTTGACACAGAACACAGCAAAGCAGCTGTCACAAAGACCCAAGGTTTGCGAAACTTAAAATATTTAGTATCTAGCCTTCTGCATTAAAAGTTTTCTGAAGCTAGACCAAGGGTATTTAATCATCAGGGTACACCACATTCACCTGGAGGGATAAGACTGCAGAGGGCTGGGAAGGGTAAACTATCCGCTACACAAACATGAGAACCTAAGTTCAGATCTCTATTAACCCATGTAGAAGTCAGGTGTGAGGTTGAGGGGAGACAAGAAGATCCAGAGAGGTCACTGGCCAGTCAGTTTAACCAAATCAAGCTATAGATTAGATGACGAGACCCTGTGTCCAAAAATAAGGGCTTGTGATGGCTAAGCAGGTGCAGAGCAAGCCTGGCAACCTAAGCTTGATTGTGGGGAACCCACACAATGGTGTTAAATAAAGATCCAACTCTACAAAAGTTATCTGATCTCCACATGTATGCCAGGGCATACTCACTCGTACTCACACATCATAAATATAGACACACATATAATAGTAATTAAGAAAAGGTGGGTGAGTGGGAGCAAAAGAAAAAATAAGGTGAAAAACTGAAGAAGATACTCTGTTGATCTCGGACCTCCAACTTGCATGCATATCCACATGTGTATATATATGTATATACATATATGCACATATACACACAAATATACACACACAGGCTTAGGACAGGGCCCAAGAATTTGCATTTTAAACAAATTACAAGGTGAGACTGATGTCACTGAGAATCAGTGGTCTAAATATTATTCAGATCAAAACAGAGGATCACCCATTATTAGGTTCCATTTGAGTCTTTTGGAATACCACTGACCTGGTGGCCTTGACAACATAGAGCTGATACTTTTGAAAACTATGTGCTTTTCTTATTCTACTTCCCTCACCTAAACACTCTTCCTTCCTAACTTTTATGTATGTTGCTCTATTGCCTTTCCTATTGATTTTCACCTGTGTCACCGAGAATTATCAGCACAGTGAGCCACAGTTCCTGCTAGGGTGTCATAACCTTTGGGCATTTAAGGTGAGGGGAAAATGGCAAAGTACAACTAAACAAAGATACAGCAAAGTGCTCTTCCTGTTCTATCTTGAATAAGAATTCAACCACACAGAGAAAAGATAGCACCTCATTGGCTAGATCTGAAATCACTTAGGACCTGCACAATTCTGCAGCTCAGTGAAGAGGCTCTCCTTCCCACAACACAGTTCCCCAGCCTGAAACACAGGAGTCTTGACTCTGTTCTGTCCACTCTCCTATACCAACCCAAGCACGGCATACTGTCGATTTTCCCTCAAAATGGCCCTCTTATTTTCATTCCACTAACATCAGCACAAGAAGTCTCCTACTTTGTACGAGTGATCCTCTCAATTTTCTAACAAAAATAACTTACTGTTTTTTTTGTCCTTAAAATAAAGTTAATGATGTAAAAATTATCTGAAGAGACTTAAAAGGCCCATCAAGAAATGGCTTCATGTACATTCCCAGTTTTACTCTAAGTGAAACTCTTCCTTATGTTCAACATCAAACTGTCAGTCTCTGGGACCAACCATGATCTCCTTTACCTTCTATGGGTGTCTAAGCTTTTAACAATGCAATATGACTTCCTCTATAAACATGTTGGGCCAAATTCATACCTATACACAAGTTGGATACATTTTCTGGGTTAGGCCTTTTATATAAACTGTTTGCTTTCTGCCTGGAAGAAGGTTCTTTCCATCCTGGATTCTGGCCTGGTCATTTACAGATTCAGTGGAATGCAGTTCTTTACACTGCTCCACAACACTCTGCACCATTGCTACAGCACACTCCAATGCTTGATAACTATACACTTCTACCCAGAGAGCTGAAGGAAGACAAGGATTGCTGTATACCTTCCAAATGCTTCCTCTGCTAGACCTAACACACTGCCTGACACTCAGAAAGCTCTGGTGTCGTTAAATGTGTCCTTAGTACCTTTCCTTATATGACATACATATGCACAGATGACCACAGTACTTAAAGAAAAGGTATCATCAAAAGGAAAAAGACTTTGCAATTAATAAAAGTAAATCACATGCTAAACCCAAACCTTTAAAATTCTAAATATCAAGTAATTAATACTTCAGTATCAAGTGGAAATGTTTCTAGGAAGACTTAAGTACAAGTCATGAAGAAAACAATTTATTTAAAAATTAAGTCTTAAATACAAGTCACGACAAAAACAAATTGACTTGTTTAAAAATTAAGTCAGTTCCTCTGTTCTTTTAGAAATTACAAGCTATAGGCCAAGTATGGTGGCACACACTTTAAATCCCAGCAAAGACAAGAAGAGAGCTGTATAAATGCTATACTAGAATACCTGAGTACAAGTTTTCAGATCTGAATAATTCTCTTGGGAAATTCTTGAAATTCTGTTATCAAAGTCAATATCTAATTAGAACTAAACTATTAAATTAAGGCAATTTAATTCAAGAAACATTCATGTTGCCACAATGCAAAATTATTGACTTATTTCACAGTAAAAAAAAAAAAATGAAAATTGTTAAAAAGGACAGCTATATTTATTTAGACAGCAACCTTAAGAAACAGACTATGTATAGAACCTTAAGAAACCGGTTGTCTATACTTTACAGATGAATGAAACTCAAGAAAACAGGTAAACAGGCTGAAGAGATGGCTCAGTGGCTAAGGGCACTGGCTACTCTTCCAAAAGTTCTGAATTCAATTCCCAGCACCCACATGGCAGCTCACAACCATCATAACTAGTCCCATGGATCCAATACTCTCTTCCGGTGTGCTGACATACATGAAAATAAAATACCCATATACATATTTTTTTTAGGGAAACCAGTAAACAAGGCCAAACTGGAGCAAGCTGGGTAAGCTAGAACTTCATAATAATCATGCTCAAGTCCTTCCCACTATTTCCCAGGGGAAGATAAAGCTGTGAACAAAAAACCTAATCAACTTGGGCAAGGAGATATAAGTCCACCTTCATTAATATTTAGCAACCTAAAATATTCTAAGCAATTCTAACTAATTCTAAACTTATATATAAGTTACTCTTATATATAAGGATAACTATAGTTACACAGATACAATTGAAGTGTGGTTAAGAGTTGAAGTCTAGGGCTGGAGAGATAGGTGAGCAGTTAGGAGTACTTGCTGCTTTTCAGAGGACCCAACTCCCTCTTTTGGCTTCCTCAGGCACACAAGGATTACTCACATACATACATAAATTCAATCTTCAAAAGACATTTAAATTCTGGCTTGTTACCATTCTAATACATTAATTAAGCCCAATTATATAGAAAAAAATTACACAAATGGCTCTCTAATTAAAATGTAAAGATTTCCCTAGTACACTCAATATTTCCTAAGTAAAAAGAACATGTATTACTTAACATAGTAGACTATGCTAAGAAAAAGTAACTACTTTTCAACATTTTATCACATCAACTCTTACAAATATATTTTTTAAACTCTAGGTTTTTAATGGAAATTTACTACAAAGCTTCTCTTTTAGTTTACACAGAAGTATGACTAAGAAGTCAAAAGATAATTCTGGGTTTTTTGGCCCTAAAGAAACAATGAAGGGCTACAAAGCTGGCTTAATGGTTAAGAGCAGGTACTGCTCTTCCGAGAACTCCAATTCAGTTTCCAACACCCACATCAGATAGCTCACAACTATATGTATCTCCAGTTCTAAGGGGCACAAACTTCTGGCCTTCTTGAGCACCTGCACACAGGTGCTGACAGACACAGGACATAGGAGGGAGGGAGGCAGGCAGGCAGACAGACAGACAGACAGACACACACACACACACACACACACACACACACACAAATAATAGTAGTAGTAGTAGTAGTAGTAGTAATAGAAACTTAATGAATTTGATTCTCTTTAACAGAGAAATATGATTGCAGTGATATTCCACCAATTCTCCTAGCAATAAACCATCATGAAGATAAGCCAAACTGGCATAAGTTTAAACAGCACATTTTAGCACTATAGGCTGGAAGCTCATAGAGAGCAGGCTGTGCCCAATGTTATCTGGTTCCCTGCAGCTCTTGACTAGGTTATCTGATAAATGAATAAGTAACTATTGTTCCTGACAACAAAAGTTAAAACCACAATTAACATGACTTTACCCAAAGTGAAAAAGTAGGAAAATTTAATGATCTGCTAAGACATAGAAGATGAATAATAAATCAAGGTGTCTCATACTGATACATACAGTGTTCTTTAGGCCAAACCATTCACTCAAGACACTTATGGTATAGGGTCAGTGAGAGAGCTTAGTGAGTAAGAATGCCTGTTACCAAGCCCAGCTGAACTGTTGAGGTCTAGGTTCGATGAGACCCTATCTCAAAAGTTAAGGAGGAAAGTTACTGAGGAAGACAACCAATATCAACCTCGACCCTCTACATGCACACATACACACACTGACAGACGTGCACAATCAATAAATAACAGCATTCAATCATAGTACACATCATAAATTTAAGATTTAACCGTATACTAACAAAGTATTTTCAAAATCTCCATCCTATCTTAGAAGTTTAAGAAAAGCTAGTTATTATTTCAACACTTAATCAGTAAGTACACATCTTGCCTCATTGGTAATGACTAATACGAAAGACTTAATCCTAGGAACAATATAGTTTCTGGCCCTATTCATCCCTGTTCATGAGAAATAATTTTCAGTACCGGAAGACTAAAATTTGGTCTATCAATTTTGTGAAGCCTAAAAATTAGTTACATCTGCATGAAAATATGCTTAGAAAATGTGAAGGAAGATAACCAGCTTTCAGTAGAAAGGACAAGGTTGAGGAAGAAGACAGCAAGAGGAATTTTGTAAACACACACATACAGAGAGAGAGAGAGAGACACTCTTAAATTACTTAGGGAGAAAAAGAGAGAGACTCTTAAGTAACTAATAACTTTATATCAAAAAAATCTACTTTAGTAGAGCACAGTTCTATAAGCCTGGTACTCTAGAGACTGAGCCAGAAGAACAAGTTTAAGGCCAACCTGGACTACCTAGTAAACTCTAGGCCAGCCTGAGATAGAAACTCTGTCTCATACAACAAACAAACAAAACAAAAACCATCCACTTTAAATAGTTATCTAGCCAGGTGGTAGTGGCGGCACACACCTTTAATCTCAGTGCTGCGGACGCAGAAGCAGGCAGATCCCTGTGAGTTTGAGGCCAGCCTGGTCTACAGAATGAGTTCCAGGACACTGAGAGTTACAACAGAGAAACCTTCTCTCAAAAAAACAAAAAACAAAAAGTTATCTAAACACTAAGGTCAAAATCAGTTGAAAAAAATCACCTAATTTTATTATTTTGACAACTTTTCTAAGGCACATCTGCCCTTTAATAGTAAAAGCAATGTGCTGAGCTTAGTGGTGCATGTCTCTAATCCCAGTACTTGAGAAATTGAGGCAAGCAACAGCTTGGTCAACATAGTGAGTTCCAGGGCAGCAAGGGCTACATAGTGAGACTGTCTTAAAAGACTAAAAGAGTAACTTTTTAAAAGATAGTTGTCATTTGTATTACTCAGGAAATTATTAGTACAATAACAACTTTATTTCTTACTGCTGTAATAAAGGCATCCATTCTCTAGTTTAAAACTGTTCCCACCTACATCATGCAATGTTAACATTCCCAGTTATCACCAATATTTACTAAGCATGTGTGAAGCATAGTGAGTGCTTTGGGAATAAAGAAATTATAGATGGCAAAAGGCCTTACAGACAAGCTGAAAAGAAAATATGTACTCTTATGTTAATATGTAAATCAGCCATCCACTGTTTAATACTTAAGAGACATTTCCTACAGAAAACTGTCCTCCATACAGGTTGAGAATTTTCCCACTTAAAAAAAAAAAAACTTACTTAAATGACTCAGCTGATAACAAAGCTTTGAATCTTTATTATTTACTGAATATATTTAGATTTTGCCTCTGTATTCTGAAGAAAATTCAACTCTATTATCTTAAAATTTACTCTAGGTCACAATTATTGTTGTTTCTAAACAAAATACCATTTTCTCGATAAGCTACATTTGTGTAGTAAATCTACAATGACATTTGCAGTATTGTTACTAAAGGATGTTGTAAAAATCTATCCAGTACAATCCTGCCCAGGACAACAGGATTAAGCACGTGAAAGACTCACCTCATCACAGTCTCCTTCAACCATGGCATATATAGCTTTCTTTACCAAGTTAGTACCTAGAATATAGATCTGAGTATTAATGAAGGAAAAATATAATTAGTTTCTTAAAGAATCTAAATTATGATAACCATAATTGCATAGAAATGTCAAATATTAGGTTTTATCTTGAAGTAGATGCACTGACAGTCTCTAAGTTAAAATAAACAGCTAGCATCTGGAAACCCCAAGGAACCTCCTCATAGCAATAAGGCTGCCCTGGGAAGACCTACCTCCTGTTAGATTCCTTTTTCTCAGGTGTAATTACTAGCCCCAACAGGAGTTTGTTTTATTGCTACAAGACATTAGGAAAGGTTAAAAAAAAAAACAAGATACAGCATAGAGTAACCCAGAATTCTGTGAGCTAGCATGAAGTTACTGATTGACCTAAGCTGATTTTTGCCAAATGTCGTCCAAATCTTGGACACAAGGCATAAGACAACCTAGCAAGAACTGCTTAGCCCACAGAAAGCCAAGACAAAATGAGCTGCTGTAAAACTTAGTGAACCTGGAACAACAAAACCAGGTTCTCTCATTGATGCCGGTGGTATGTCTGTTAAATGTCTAGGAAAATTCATTGTTAATTCAGAGTCACGTCTATCTGATACAATAAAAGAAATAATAACTTTTAAGAATCTTAAATTTTAAGAATGACAAATTTTGCCAGGTATGGCAGTAAACACCTTCAATCCCAGCACTTGGAGACATGGTAGATGGACCTCTGTGAGTTAGTCTATGTAGTTCTAGGCCAAAGCTACAAAGTGAGACCCTGCCTCAAAAGAAAAAAAAATTTTTTTTAAAGGCCAATTTTGTTTTTTAAATCTCTTCATTTTCAAACTAGGTATATGACTGTATATACAAAGCTAATAACAAGGCTGGGCCAGGATGTGACTTCATAACAATGGTTTCTACCACTGTAACTTGCCAATCTAGAGTACTGTTTCTCATGAGTCCTCAGCTCTTTCCAAAAGCATCAAAGTTTCAAACTTGTCTATAAAACAAACCAAATTCATTACAAATTTTACTAGAAATCCGTTAACACTATACAAAAACAAAGTCCATTACCTTTTTTTAAACTGGCTTAGCGCATTGGCACCTGACTGTAATTCCAGCTACTTGGAAAACTGAGGCAGGAATATCTGTTCAAGCCCAGCAATTTAAGAACAGATTGGGCACTACAATCCAATTTCAAATAAATAAACAAAACTGATGCATTTATAGGGATTTCTCATTACATGATCCTGACTTTGAAAGTCTTAAATATGAGTATTAAACAATAGCATCCACATTCTTTTAAAGCTACAAGTAACAAAAACGCTAATAGTGGCAGCATCAAATATTATTTCATGAACACTGTCTTAGCTGAAAATATATCCTAGAATTTCACACATTCCAAAAAGCATTTCACCATCTGATCCTCTACTGTGAAAAAAGAGCCAGCTGGTACTGTACACTAGGACAGTAGTTCTAAGAAGGCTTACAAATCAAAACAGTCAACAGGGAAAGCTTCATCCCTAACATCTGAATGAGATTCTCAAGGAGGGGGTCTAAGTATCTGCTTTTAAGCCATCCAGATGATTCTAGTAACAGTTAAAAAGCATTGGCCCAGAGAAATGGCTCAGCAGGAGACTGAACTCAGGTTGCTGGGTCCCATGTGATAAGAGAACAGAAGCTCGCAAAGATGTTCTCTGACCTCCACACATGCACTTATCTCACACACACTCACACTCTCTCTCTCACACACACACTCGAAACCCTAAGGAATGCAACACTAAAAAAAGGCTAGGAACATGAATCTCAGAATAGTAAGAAATAATTACTTTCTTTTGGGCTCTCAGATTACAACAGGCTTGATGATTAGCATTAGGTAATGATAACAATTACTCCATAATTTTAGCTTGGTTGAAGTCCACTGAGCTCGAGAATAGTAGCTGGTATAAGATGCCCTCGTAACTATAAAAAAACTATAAAAAACAGCAATACTTTCTCCAGAACTTAGTATAATACAAAGCATTCTGGATGTGATTTTCAAAAATGATCACCTGCTACTTGTTAAAAAGATAAACTCTCAAAAACTAACTTATAAAACCTATTTTAAGAATATTTTGAAAATATGTTGAAAGGAAAACAATCTTAAGGATAGTGAGATGGCCTAGCAGGTAAAAGCACTTGCCTCTAAAGCCTCATCTGAGTTCAATCCCCAGAACCCATGTGAAAGAAGAGAACTGATTCCCTAAAGCTGTCCTCAGATGCCTGTGTAGCCATGTGTGTACAGAGACACACAATAATAAACTTATAAAAAAATAAATAAAACTTTTCTTCCCTTACCTTGAAGTTTATTCCTACATATTTACATTTAAATCTTTTGTTTCAAAACAGAAAAATGAAAATAATTTATTCACCCTTTGTGAAATAATATTTTCCTTACCAATGCCATTTCTCCTGTATTTGGAATCCACGGCTAACATGGCTATATAACCTCTGCGGAACATCTTTTTGTGCATATCCAACTTGCAAACGATGGCACCTACACACTCCTCACCTACCATGGCCTTGAAAATAAACAAACAGTTATGAAGAACACATCGCCATCAGGTACTACAAAATTACCAAGGGAAAACAGCAACTGACCCTTGGTCAGCATTTCTGAGAGAAGAGATCAGAACTCTAGAACAAGACAACAATCACAACAAGTTTCAGAAATCTGTCTCAAAACTCTTCAAATATTCTTGTTTCTAAAACTCAAACTTTCTCCAGAACATTTTTAATGCTTATTAAAGCCTTTCGGGTGGGAGAGACAAGATTTCTTCAAGGTAAACACTCAAGTACTTTTACAGACTACACATCAAGTGCTTGTACTTAAAAATCTTTTGCAATAAATACCTGTTTATGTTTTGGAAAGAGGGAGTAAGTGAACAAATTATTTTTAAAAGTCTACTTATTAGAATACAACAAAATATCGTACCGTTTACACATCAGCAGAGTATTACAGGTTTATAATAAATATTTAATGAGAGATAAATATAAAACATAATATAACTAAAAATTACACTTGGTAGTTAACTTTGATCAAGAAAAAAGTAATTTTTTTTCAGAAAAAGCACTGTTTAGAAGATATCACTTAGTTCACATTCAAAAGGTACTTTAGCACTACAAAGACTAAATACATAATGGTCTCATTTTCAGGATATTCTGGACAGATGAATCATTATCACAAAGCTCCCAGATACTCAACAACTTGCACTCAGTAGGCTAAGGCGGAAGGATCTGAGTCAGAAGGATCTTAAGTTCAAGGCCAGCTTGCTCTACACAGCAAGATCCATATATAATATATTTTAAGATATATATATTAAATTCTAATTTTTACATTAGTGTAATAGAATAGTATAACTTATTTATATTTTAACAAAACTATCAGGTTATCGGAGTATTAAAGGCAAAATGTTAAATAATGCTGATAACTCATTTTGGTATTCTAGTGTTGTCAATGGAAATGTTTTTCAAATATTTTAACACTGCTAAAAAGCTCTAATAGTGTATTCTGAGAATTACAAATAGGACAGTATCTCAGCAAGCAATATTTCTGTTTTGTAAATTAACTTTCCAGAAATGGCTATTTCAACAACACCAGAATTGGTCAAAAAATTAGTAAGCAAAATCTAGCATACACTTAATATCTATTTTAACTTAAATTTGTTACAACATTTTGTGGTCTATTGTTTAATAAATTTCCTGAAATTCCTTCTTAAATAAATTGTGGGAAAAATCTTCCTAGGGAGAATAATTTTAATCCAACTCACAAAAACCTGAACTAGGTTAAAAGAAAATCCTTTTGAAAGGATATCAAACTCAATAACCAACAGTAGTTCATTACCATTGTATTATATATTCCATAATTATTCTGGGTCAATAAACCTTACAATTATTTCCATTTTATTTTCTCATTCACAACATATCAATTTAATTCACAACAAATCAATTTAATTTCTTTTAGTATTAAGACCTAAAACAGAGACAAAGTTATCTAAATAAACAATTTTGACAGCCTTTTCTGTGATGAGAACTAAACTCAGGGTCAATTAACATAAATGTACTCTATCACTGAGCTACATGCCCAGCCCTTCATATGCATGTACATGTGTACATATCTATATATAAAATTATCACAGACCAAATCATATACTTCTAACAGTCAGAAAAAAAATTTCCCCTGACCACTTACCAAGAAACACAGCTAGGCTCATGTGAAATGGAAATACATGTAAGTCTTATATAAGACCATAGGACAGCTATATCCCACAGTTAATAAAGTCATCGAAAAAGAAAAACTGAATCCACTAAATGCAGCTAGACAATAATTTCAAACTGCACTGGAATTTGAACCAAATATTTGTTCTTTGACCATATAAATAAAAGCAAACAAAGTATTATCTTAGTTCATTCTTGAGAATACATTGCTTCCCTAATAAAAAAATGTAGAAGAATAAATCAAGTTGTACATATCATCTAAAAATAAAAACCTGATATATGACTTGCTCATTATGAAAATCAATACTCCAATTTTTTTCCTAGTAAATTGCTTATCAACATTTACAACAATCACTAAATTACTTGTTGATTTTTCCAAACAAAAGCTGCTGCACACACTTTTGAAGCCTATTATTAAATGTGTTTCTGATGTATGGGAAGTAGCAAATATGAGATTTTTAACTTTACAAGTATGAAGGCATGTCAAGTCTATAAAACTATAAAAAATGTAAATGTGCAAAATAGATTCCCAAATTCCATAACCCTAAAAAGAGAATACTGGAGGACACCAGAATGTTAAATTTAGAATAAATGGAAATACTATATTACATTACTAAGTCGAAAGTTTAAGAACTTCTAAAAACATCGAAACAGAAAATACTATGAACTATAAAGAGGTAAAGTTTATGGTAATTGAGTGACTCATGTTTGTACTGCTTCTATTTTCCAAAGTGTTGCAAGTATTAGTAAGAATTTTAAGAAACTCATTTTTTAAGTCAACCAAGTAAAGGCAATTTTTAAAGGCAATTTTCACATACTCATTTGGCCTACTATGTGTTATCCTTGGAGCCTGGGGGCATTTGGAGGTTCTAATCCCCTGAGACTGATGCTTATAAGGCCAACTGCCCTTCAGTGAAGACAACTTTATGCCATGATGAATTTCATAAAATAGATCAAGAGTATGTCATAGTTCCTCATCTTATTTGTCATCATGAGAGGCCAGGAGACCTGGATTCTACCTTTACCTCTCTGCTACTAAATAGCTGGAGATTTCAACATTGGATGTCACCGTAGTTTTTATTTCCATTAAAAAAAAAAAAAAAAGTGGGTCTAGATTATCTCTAGGGTAGTCCTATCAGATATCATTTGAAAGAAACATAAAAGTTTTATTTATAAAAGTAGTTCTTATGGGAAAATTCAATTTGAAAAGCATACCAATATAAAAGACCTAGTTGTAAACTGCCTTTGTTGTGTAACTAGTTTTATTATTCACTATCTCCAGACTCATATTCCATAGTTTCTTATGAGAAACCTTAGAGGCCAGCTATCTGTACACAATTCAACTTCTAAACATTCATAACTTAATGTTAAACCTTGGCTAGTAAAGGCTGAAGTACAAATTATTTGACCAGTTCAGAGGGGTCTACATAAAGGACTGAAGTTTACAATAGTCTAAAGGGCAAGAAAAATTGAATTCTAAATAAAACATGATTCAAGCCCGCCACCACTAAGCCACATCCCCAGCTCCATTTCAGTTTAAAATGTGACTCCATTATACACTTCTGTGACTTAACTTATAATTAAATCAATTCACAATCTTGAAAAATGGCATTTGATGATATTTCTAATAGTGTTGTAAGTACTGCCCCATACCCACTGACACTAATGTCTTTCAGCTTTTGTTTGTTCTACATAGCCCTGGCTGTCCTGGAACTCGGTATGTAGACCAGGCTAGCCTTGAACTCAAGAGATCCTTCTGCCTCTGCCTCCCAAGTGCTGGGATTAAAGGCATGTGCCACCATGTCCAGCAGAACTATTTTAATATAATGCTAAGAATCTTGAGGGGGAAACACATACACAAATACACCTACATCCACACACACACAAACACATTTTCTGGAATACAAAATAGTACCTAAGCTTAAACAAATGTCTAAGTAACGTGGAAGCTAGCAAAACTACCAATATCTACAATATCCAGTAGTATTTCTGGATTGCCACCAAACTATGGAAGTAACCACAAGACTTTTTAAGTCTTGTCAAAATATACTGCAATGAATATTGAATGCAACTAAGTCAAGGTTAAAACAATAATTAATAGCGGGAGCTTTACCTTTCACATATAAAATGTTCCTTAAGAGCTAAGTCACCTTTAGTAAAAACAATGTGCTGTGCTCACAGCACACAGCTTACACCTTAAGTCTAACAGTATCTAAATTAATGGTTTCATACAAACCAAAACTGAGTCAGTGTTGAAAGATTATTGGTGCTGAGAATGCAAATTTTAAATAATTGTTCATTTTATCCAACAGACAAATATGTTAAGTTTAAATATAAGTAAAAAGCTCTGTTAGCTATAACCTACATAAACCAATAGTACCAGTTTTTAGACTGTTTTTGAGTAGTTTCACACTTAAATTTCCTTCATCCCATAAAAGTGGCAGAATGTTCAAATTTCAGGTGCCTTTCAGCCACCGGAAGTGTTAGTAACACTTTCTTCACTGGCACACCTGAAAGCAGGCTGACTACAACTATTAACTGTCCTCCTGAAGGAAACAATGTCCATAATCAATAAACATGGCTCTGAGATTTCATTCTCCAACATGGCCACAGAAAGTTTACCGACAACTATGTTTACCAAAACATGCTTACCGAATATATTCCTCCCTGACTATGGCTGTAACTGAGTTATTCCTAAAGCCTGTGTCAGAACAGAATCATGTTCCAATTATTTAAATCACTGCGAAGTGCTCTGAGAATGAGGGAGGGCAATTAAGGAAGGTTAAACATGCTTAGAAGCTAATGTAAACAGGACATAAGACACCCACCCCACCCCAGTGAAACAACGCTTAGCACAGGCTTGCTGGAGAGTTAACCCAGGTCATGAGCTCTTACCTTCCACACAGTTCCATTTAGTAAATAGGAATGTGCGTAGGCACTTTAACACTTCACATTTGTAAGGTACTACGAAAATGAAGGCTACATCCACCGCCACACTCTGGGCCCTCACACTCCCTGCCCTGAGTGGCCAGGGATCTCTGCTGGGCTCACCCTGTTTTCATTCCATCCACTTACCAAGAAACACAGCTGAGGCCAGTTGTGGATAAAATATCTATACGTATAAATGGAGTAGGGTTCAGACAGATCTTTGGTGATCAGTCTCATGATATCGGGCATTTGGAGCTCGGATTCATAGCGGACGTATCGTATCGTCCGATCCTCCCCGGGCTCGGCCTCCCTGCCCAGGGAGCTCCTTAAACTGCAGCCGGCGGTCAGAGACGAAGACAGCAGCCGCACCTGCTCATCCTCCTCCTCCTCCTCCAGCTCGTTGCCCTCCACCAGTCCATTGCGGGCCGCCGCGGGGTCGCTCGCCGCCGCCGCTGCCTCTGGCCGGCCAGGGAGTGCAGTTCTTGCATTGTTGGGGACCGAGTGGGGAGGTCTCCCCCCCGAGTGCCCCCCGGCTCCTTTTGTGGCAGTCACTTTGGGGGCCCCGTCGGGGGCGGCCGCCTCCGCCGCACTCAGGACCTTACTCTTGAGGGTAGCCGCGGCCCGGAGGTGTCGCAGTTCGGGGCCGATCAATCCGTTGAGCTGCTGCTGCTCCTGAGGCAGCTGCGGGCAGCGAAGGCACGAACGCTCCTTGGCCGTAGTCGCCGCCTCGCCGCCAGCTGGGCTCCCGCCGCCGCCGCCTTCGTGCTCCTCGTCGTCCTCCTCGTCCTCACTGCAACAAGCGAGAGCGGCCCCCGCCGGGAACGGGCAGCGGGGCTCGGCCGCCGCTGGGGCCGCAGGCGCTGGTGGTGGGAGGAGGCTGCTAGGCCCAGGCGGTACCTCCGCCATCCTAGAAGCGACACAGCCGAGAGAGGAGGCCATGAGAGGCGGCCGACCGGCGCCAGGCAGAGCGGACCGCCGGGCCGGGGGCGGCCGAGGCGGGGGGAACAAAGGCAGAAACCGTCCCTCACCGAGTGTCCCCAACGCCGCGCCGCCCCCACGCCGCCGCGCCGCCGTGCCGGCCACCGTCCCTGGCCGCCCGAGCCCCGCCGCCGGCCGTGTCACCGCCTCCCACCCGCCCCTCCTCGCGGCTCACCCCGCGCCGCTGCCCGCCGCCGTTGCCGCCGCTCCTCTCCCTCAGCCACCGCCGCAGCCGCCTTCGCCGCCGCGGCCGCTCTGCCGCCGCCAAGCCTCTCTCCCGGCCGCCGCCGCCGTAAAGCGCCTCGCCTGTTACCCCGGGTAAAGTTTCCTGGGCCAGGCTTTACGACACTTCCCTGCCTGCCGGCTGCCGGGCCAAAAAAGGGGCGTGGAGGGAGGTGACCTGTGCAGGGGCGGGCCCGAGGTGTCTCCCGAGGGCTTCCGGGAGGCCTCGCGCCGGCGTGGTGGGCGCTCTAGCCTAGGGTTCCCGGCCAGCGGAAGTCGCCGGACGGCCCCCTAGGGGTGGGCTGGGCCGGGCCGGGCGCTCTGAGGGCTGCGGCGGCCTGTGGACCGGGCTGTTGACAGCCGGTCTCCAGAGCCTTTTCGCGGCTACACTATTACAACTTTTGCTCTGACCTGGCGCGTGGGGCAGGAGAGCAGCGCCTACAAAGACAACAAATCAAGGTTTGGACGAGGACATTGAGGGAATTTAAAGCATTGCACTGTGAAGACAGCATTTTGCAATAGGAAAGAACCTACTTCATTACCCCGTTGGGACAAGAGGTCACCTAGTCGTCTTCCAGAGCCCCTCTTGTTCCATTCCGAAAATTGGAGGCGTAAATGTGACTAACCGGTGCTGGACAACTGCAGCCACATCCGAGGAAAAGTGAGAGATGGTGGCGACTAAGAAGCACGTTCCTAATTTGTGATTGTAATTGTGCTAGGTTGGGAAGCACCGGGGAAAAGTTGATGAGATCCTCCAACCTGACATGCTAAGCAGGTGTAGAAAACTTGAGCTGGAGCACGCATTTGAACTCGTGGCTAAACCTCTGCTCTACTGCACAGCTGGTAGTTTTCTGCAGATCTGAGCTGAGAGGCGCAAAGGCCGCGTAACTAACTCACATACATAATCGAGTTTATTGGTTTTGTTCTTCTTTTTGTTTTAAGTTGTTTGTAGGAACTCGGGCAGTATTAGCGCACACCTTTAATCCCAGAACTCTGGAGGCAGAGACCCGCAGATCTGAGTTCGAAGCCAGCCTGGTCTATAGCGTGAGTTACAGGACAGCCAAGGCTACATAAAGAAACCTTGTCTCGAAAACGAAAAGGAAAAAAAAAAATGTTGTTTGTAGGGGTTGGAGAGATGGGTCAGCAGTTACGAGCACTTGCTACTAGGGTTAAGAGGCCCGCACCCATATGGCAGGCAGTTCACAAGAGTTTGTAATTCCAGGTCCAAGAGATGCTACAACCTCTTCTGACCTCCAAAGGCATCGAGAATGCACATGGTGCACAGACATACATACAGGCAAAACACCCAACACGTTAAAAAATAGAATGTATCAAAGTAGATTTTATTTATTTAAATTGGTTTATAGAGTTAGGTGTGCCGAAGACTAATGTTTTCAGGGATAGGCTTCTGTGACACAAAATGTTTGTAACTTTGTACTGTATTCTAAACTAAAAAAATTGATTTCAGTAATCAGCACATGTCTGGAATCCTAGTTATCAGGAGGAAAAAGCAAGGGGCTCAGGAATTCAAAGTAAGCTGGTGCTGCATAGCAAAGCCATATCTAAAATAGTAAGTAAAAATAAAAATTCTCAAGTGAGATTTGACCTGCATTGTAATGTGGTTTCAGACACAAGGGCCGCAATTCTTTTCACTGAGGATATTAAAGGTCACTATCACTTCTCATGGAGAGATTCAACCTTTAAAGATAATACAATTTGTAATTATCTGCCAGGTACTGTGCAAATTGTCCTCTACACATTATGAATTTGTGTCCTCCAGAAGTACATTCCTGTACAAACAGGCATGAAAACATATGTTTCAGTCTTCTCTGTAATATATAAAAAAATCTAAGTTGCTATAAATTTGAGAATGACTAAACTTTTTTTTTCTTTTTCTGTTATGCAGTATGCTTGCATGCGTGTGTGTGTGTGTGTGTGTGTGTGTGTGTGTGTGTGTGTGTGCATGTGTGTGTGGGTCTGTGTGTGTCTGCATAGTTAGGGTTCTTATTGCTGTGACAAAACACCATGACCAAAAAGCAAGTTGGGAAGGAAAGGGTTTATTTGGCTTCCACAGTACTGTTAGCATAGAAGGAAGTCAGGACAGGAACTCAACAGAACAGGAATCTGGAGGCACAAGCTGAAGAAGAGGCCACAGAGAGGTAGGTGCCACTTACTGGCTAGCTTTCCATGCTTTGTTATAGAACCCAGGACCACCAGCCCAGGGGTGGTCCCACCCACAATGAGCAGGACCCTCCACCATCAATCACTAATTAAGAAAATGCCCCACAGCCTGATTTTACGGAGGCATTTCTCAATTGAGGTTCTCTCCTTTCAGATAACTCTAGTTTGTGTGTCAAGTTGACATAGACTCGACAAGACTGTGTGTGTGTATGTGTGTGTGTGTGTGTATGCAGGTTCACACGTGTGGGCACAGGTGTGTACGTGTAAGTGGATGCTGGACACTGATGTGAGAAATCTTCCTCCATCACTCTTCTGCCATATTCTTTGAGGCAGGATCTCTCAATTAAACTAGAGCTTCCCAAGAGCCAGTTTTGCAAAGCAGCTTGTTCCAGAGATCCCTTTCTCTACCTTCGCAGGTTGGAATTGCAGGAATGCTACCACACCCACCGAGCCTTTACATAGGTTCTGAGGATTTGAATTCAATAAAGTCCTCCTGCTGGCATAGCAATCTAGCCATCTCCCTGCCCTAAATTAAATTAAAGACTACACTGTTAAACTATGCTGCTGTTTTTAATAATCGAAAGAGATATCGCTATTTGTACTCTACTAGCTCCTCTGGCTGCTTTGCAATTCACTCTAAAATAATCATTTATTATGTGTGCTGGTTAATCTTGTGTCGACTTGACACAAGCTAGAGTGATCTGAAAGGAAGACTTCAGTTGAGAAAATGCCTCCATAAGATCCAGCTATAAGGCATTTTCTAAAGTAGTGATTAATGTAAGAAGGCCCAGCTCACTGAGGTTTGGGCCACCCCTGAGCTGGTGGTCCGGGGTTCTATAAGAAAGCATGGTAAGCATGCCATGGGAAGCAAGCCAGTAAGGAGTACCCCTCTGTGGACTTTGCATCAGCTCCTGCCTCCAGGTTCCCGCCCTGTTTGAGTTCCTGTCCTGATTTCCTTTGATGATGGAAGTGTAAGCCAAAGAAACCCTTTCCTCCCCAACTTGCTTTTTGTCATGGTGTTTCATCACAGTAATAGAAACCCTAACTAAGACAAGTTGGAACCAGGATAGTGGAGTATTGTTGTGACAGACCTGACCGTGTTTTGGGGGGGAGGAATGTGGAAAGACTTTAGAACTTTGGGCTAAAGAAGCCATTGAGTGTTGAGAACTCAGTGAGCTATTCTATAGGAGCTTGGACAATAAGACTGTTGAGGGCAGTGCAGAAGATGGAGGCCTGGCTTGTGACATCTCAGAGGGAAGTTTAAAGACTATTGGGGCCATTTGTTATTTTGAATTCAGATTCTGTGGCTCTGGTTAGCCGGAGCTGAAGAATCAGCTGTGATTAACAAGATACCACCAGCACTACTAAAGTGAAACCTTTACTTTGCTGAAGTACTCAATGCTGGTTAGCTGGAGCTGAGAATTTAGCAGAGATTAGGAAGACACCAGAATCACAGAGGTGAAATCTTCTGGGGAGTATATCCTGGGAGCACAGAGAAGCTGTGTTCCAGAGGTGGCCAGGATTGTACCTTATGCTGACAGTCAAACTTGGTAGTTTAGAAGTCACCCAGGTGGTACTGGTTTTGAAAGTATGAAGGTTCATGGAGAGCAGCTGATGCTTGGCACTGTGAGAGGCCAGGAGAGGCCACCAGTGAAGGGCAGCCTCAGTGACAGTTGAAAGCCCAGGACTGAAGGGGTCATGTTAAGAATTTGAAGCTTGGCATCATGAAGGATAGGAGAGGCTGTTGATGTAAGTGCCGCCCAGTTGCAGCAGAAGACTGTAGAATTTTGGAGATGCCAGTGCCATGGGATGCCCACCAAGAACAACAGCAGTGTTGGAATGGAGCCAGCCAGAGCCTAGAAGATAAGCTATGTGCTGCAGAGGGCAGAGCTGGAAAAGTGATCCAAGCCCTCGGTTGGGCCCAGAAGATCACGAGTGGGTCCAAGATAGTGGACATTGCATCATTTACACTGTTGGGAGTTGGTTTTACTTTGTTCAGATTGTGACTGCCCTTGGTTCTTCGCTCTTGAAGTAGCAAAGTATTTTATTTTTTTTATTTTATAGGAGCCCACAGTTGAGAGACTTTAAACTTTTCTTTAAAAAGAGAGAATTTTAGGATTTTACAGATAATTTGGATTTTAAGACCCTGGATGTTTCTGAAGGGACTGAATTTTTGATGTGTTTGAATTTGTAAAGACTGTGGGACTTTTAAAGTTATTTATGTTTTTAATGTAAGATCTTTGGGATGATTAAGAAAGGAAAGGTGTGGCTTAATAGTAATCTATTTGTGTGTCAGGATGACAGGGGATTAGTTGTGCTGGATAGTTTTATGTCAACTTGACACAAGCTAAAGTCATCTGAGAGGAAGGAACCTCAATTGAGAAAATGCCTCCATAAGATCAAGCTGTGGGGCGTTTTCTTAATTAGTGATGGATGGGGGAGGTCACAGCCCATTGTGGGTGGTTCCATCCCTGGTCTGGAGGTCCTGGGTTCTATAAGAAAGCAAGTTGAACAAGCCGTGGAAAGCTAGCCAGTAAGCGGCACCTCTCTGTGGCCTCTTCATCAGCTTGTGCCTCCAGGTTCTTGTCCTGTTTGAGTTCCTGTCCTGATTTCCTTCTATGCTGAATAGTGATAATGGAAGTGTAAGCCAAATAAGCCCGTTCCTTCCCAACTGCTTTTTGAATATGGTGTTTCATCAGAACAGTAAAAGCCCTAACCAAAATAGGTTATTTTGGAAAATTTGGGTTGCCATAGGCATTTACATGGTGAGTCACACCTAAACTGGTGAGTCACACCTGTAATCTCAGAGCTCAGATGGTAGACGCAGAATTGCCACAAGTTCAAGGCTAACTACTCTGTATGTGGAGTTCCAGGCTAGGCAGGACTACATAATGAGTCCTGTCCTAAACACAAAAGCACACCTGACTATACCAAATGGGGAAGGGAAATAAGATGCATGCGCATGGCTTAGTCCTGTTTGTCCTCTCCAAAGCATACAAAACAAAATTAATTTCCAAACGAAGGCCTGGTGGCATACACATGGAATCCTAGCATTTGGGAGGTTGAAGCAGGAAGTTTGCAAGTTCAACGCTAGCCTTTGCTACACAGTCAGTTCAAGTTAAGCCTGGGCTACATGGCTCAAAAAAAAAAATACAATCATCAAAACAATCATATTTTCAAACATATGAATACATTGTTTAAAGACATATATTTTCCAGGACAGATATAGTAGTGTCCACCTATAATCCCAGCATTCAAAGGCTGAGAGGAGAGAATCGTGAGTTTGAGGCCAGCCTGGAGAGGCCAGACCCAATGAGAGTCTATTACACAAAAGAACATACAGAGGGGGCTGGAGTGATGGCTCGGTGGTTAAGAGCACTATTACAGAGGACCCGATTTGTTTCCTAGCACCCACATAGTGACTCCGAACCATCTACCAAGCCCGATGACCTGAGCTCAATCCCAGGGACACATACTGGAAGGGAGAGAAACAAGGCCCCTCTGATCTCCACATGAGCTGTGACAGGCGTGCCTTCTCCCCCATCTCACACACATACACACACATAAATGTTTTTTAAAAGTGGATTATTATTATTATTACTCAGAATTGTGAAGACCTCCTTAAAGCTGGGGCTGTTATTTTGTATTCCCCCAACTTACACATTAAAGAGTCTTAAGCTTTTTTGACACTGCCATTCAGCAATCTAGAATTCTTATACTAACCAAATAAATTCTGGTTCCTTTGCAATTAGGCAGCAATGTTTCTGGCATCTGCAGACCATTGAGTTCTCTTTGTAATCCAATATTAAAATCTCTACAATGATCTTCTGGGTCAGATGACATCTCTAGGAAGTCTGCTTTTCTACTTAGGAAATAGTTTCCTTTTTTACATTCTACTTGACATGATGATAATGTTGTTGTAGCATGAAAATAAAACTAATTCACTGGGTTGCTGCAGGCATATTTGCGTGCTGCGAAATTCTAAAAAGAGAGCTACCTCCATGAGCAAAGACTTCACAGGAAGAGAAATGGCCTCAGAGCATGGAAGTGGTACAGCTACTCCTCTGTCTGGGTAATTGGTATTTTCATTGTTTTGTAATACCTTATGATGCAATAGTTACTTGAAAAAACTACTTGTTCTCTTTTGAATAACAAAAGGACACATCTTAGATTTTGGAAGAAAAATACTCTCCTCATGAAACCAGCTTAAATGACCAACAAGAAATTCAAAACAACTTAAAGAAACTTCCTAGTATTTCCCCAGAAGATAATTTTTTCCAAAGTCTCTCCATCAGCAAGACATTTTTCTCTTGTTGGCTAGGTTTAGAGGGGACACTGAGCTGTGTACCTACCTGCCTGGTAACTGTGGGAATGAAGACATTAATAATGAAAGGATGCTTTGAGTTCCCTTAGCTCCGCAGGATGACACGATGTGCCATGGGCACAAACACTGAATAATTTAAGTACTTGTGTAGTTTTATTTTACATGTCATGTGGTTCTTAATCCTACTAATCTTATCTATTATACATAGAGCCCTGGATGCGGATGTGTGTGTGTCCTTAACTTTTTTCATTCTAGTGGAAAGAAAGGGCATGCCTCAAATCTGAGAGCTGTATAATTTAGCCAAAGGATGTGTATTAGTAAAACAGTAGTTTTGCTCCCTGACCTGGTACACCCTGAGATTCTCAGTTTAAAGTGCTTTAATTAACATTGATTCTTCCCTTTGGATTGAGGGCTTGGTCTGTTCTTTAACCTTTTGCCTTCCTTTGAGAACAGTAATTGGCGGTCTTGACTGCAGGTACAGGCCCGGGGCCTCAGAACCCGGCAGGGTTATGGTCGGACAGCACTCTTCCCATGACTTTCTACCTTGTACTAATTTCGTGACCAGCCTGCAGACTTGGATGGACTGATCCCATGGGTACAAGAGGGCTGGCAAGCGGCCTTGGGAAGAATTATCTTTCCTTCATTTGAAAGCTGTTGAAAATTATTGGCCTCCAATTTTGGCGGTGCCCTTAGCTATTGGTACTTCAGATACTGTTTAGCCAGTCTCTGGGGCCGGTCTCATCCAGCCATGGCTGAATCACTGCTGGGTTATCATGCTCCCGCGGGCGACTGCTGCCATTTCAGTAAGAAAGTGAACTATTTCTTAGCTGTGCTTGCCACTCCATCCGATAGACTCCATATCTGAACTCTCCCTCACCTACTTCCTCCAGTCCACAAGGTGGGGGACAGCCCTCCAGGTTCTCCGTGATCCATACCTCCTTTTACCTGTGAGGCTCATGTAGCCTGTTCCAGGGTCTCTGCCTTCCGAGTCATGGTTGCCCCTGAATGTTCATGTTGCCTCGGAGTTTTAAAACACGTTCTATTTGGAGTCTCTCCCTTCTCCCATGCTGTCTCCAGTGCCTTTCATCACACACCAATCCACACTATGGCTCCTGTCTGCCTCCAAGTGCAGGCTTCAAGGACTGTGTCAGTATGGCGTTCTCTCTGCTGAAATCCCTCTGGTCTTTGTCACCCTCTGTGTTCCCGAAGATGGACCTTTCTCCTCCTTAGTGCTCCGGCCACTCTATTCCCCTGTGGCGTTTCTTCCCGCCATGCCCTTCAGGAAATCTTTTCTCTTGGTGTGTTAGTCTATTTTCCAGTATTTCTTCCTAGTAACAAATTCAACTCAAAACAGTCAGCTAACGGTGATTGTGTATAGGGATGATTGTTTGAAGGTCCCAAAATGTGCCAAGTGATTTCTAGCCCTCGTGGCGGTGCTCTTGATATCTGTAGCGCCTGGCACCATCATTCTAACTTCTAGTCCACACCTTCTGGATTTACTTATTTCCCTGTTAACAACCAACCTGTATGTGCTGTAGATGTCTATTCTTACGTGTCTGTGGAACATCCTTTTTTTCTGTCTGTGGCTTCTTCTAGAAAAGAATTCTTTTTTTAAAAAAAAAAAACATGTATTTATTATTATGAGTGCCTGTGCATCGTGAGCATGCAGTGCCTGTGGAGGCCACAAGAGGGTGCCAGATCCCCTAAAACTGGAGTTAGAGACCCATGTAAGCCACTACTTGGGTGCTGGGCACTGAACCCCAGTCCTCTACAAGCCCAGCAAGCGCTCTCTCTCTCTCTCTCTCACCCATATTTCTAGTCCCTATAAAAGATTTCTTAAGTGTGGGAACTCTATCTTTGTGCAATGCATTTGTTTTAAAGCTATGGAGGCAAGATTGAGTTGTGAGTTGTTCTGTGTCTTTTTTGGAATGTAGCTCTCTATTGGTATAGATGCATTTTCCCATGTTTAATTATATAGGACTTTCTTTTATCACAGAGATGATATGCTTGTGGCTTAAGATAACATTTCTTAGAGCCATAACTTACAGATGCAATTTTATCATTAAAATGAACATTTGGAGGCAATGTTTACAATAAGGCAGCTTTTATAAAAGCTTATTTTATATAAAACAAGACAGTTTTATAAAAGGATATTTTTCAAAGCTGAGACCAAGGCTGTGACAAAGGTAAGTAGAGTTTGTAGACTTGAATGTTGTGTTAGAGTACAAACCATCTGAAATAAAATTACTTGTTTTATTGTTTTTTATACATGAGAAAATTCAGAAAACAACGAAGGCTTTTTTTTTTTTTTTTTTTAAGTTTAAAAAGTAACAAAAAAGACATACTGCTAAGCCCCTACTGCAGTACTCATTGGAGTGGCTGGGACTCGATTCCTAATATATGCTTTGATTGCAACTCATTGTGTACAAAACCGCCAAGGCAACCATAGTGAGGAAATAGAAAGGTGCTTAACCTTTCTAGGTAATGTTGTGTTTCTACACAGTAAAGGAGGTCTCCAAAGTATAAAGGGCAGCTGCTTCTCAGAGTTCCTACTGGAGAAACCTTTGAAGTTCCCGGAGCAGCTAATGGTTCCTTTGATCCTCGTAGTCTTCCTGCACTTCAGGGAGCTTTGGAGGAGAGCGGTTTTGCTTATCACTGGGACCTATTGTTAAGCAAAAGAAAAGCAACTTCCTAGATTTGTTGAAGTAAGAAGAGCAGGTGAAGAAGGGGCTTTTCCTGGCCAGCTGTGGGAGTTGCTACTTAGAGCCTGCTACGTCTCTTTTGGCCTAGCTTATAACTCACTCTTAATAACTGTAAATTGGCTAATGGAATTCATTCTAGTATAAAGATTTTTAATTTTTTATACCTTCTTTCTTTCTTTTCCTTTTTTCCTCAGTGATTTATCTACTTTTATTTTATGAGCATTGATTTTTTTTTTTTTTTTTTTTTTTTACCTGTATGTATGTCTGTGTGAGGATGTCATATCCCCTGGAACTGGAGTTACAGACAGTGAGCTGCCATGTGGGTGTTGGGAATTGAACCTGCAACCTTTGGAAGAGCAGACAGTGCTCTTAACTGCTGAGCCATCTCTCCACCCCCAAGAATTTTAATTCTTGGCTCTTTAACAAAAATGATACATGCTTATTTAGAGAAAACACTAAAATCTCTAAAGAAAAAAGTATTTTACACAGAATGTCCCTCAGAGACATTTATATTATAGTTCATATATATATATACACACATGTATATATGGAGAGAGAAAGAGAGAGAGAGAGTGAGAGACTCTGAGACTATTATGTATCTCTGGCTATCCTGGAACACACTATGTAGACCAGGCTGGTCTCAAACCCACAGAGTTCCACCTGCCTTTGACTCTTAAGTGCTGGAATTAAAGGTGTACACCACCACCCAGCTACTTCTTATATCTTAATTAAATAATAATTATGTAATATATTTTATGAAAAATAGCAGTTTATTTCAACCATGCAGTTTGTATACTTAAAAAACATTTTAGACAGGAGAACCTGAAACAGGCTTTATTCACAGCAAATTCAATTGTGTACATAGCTAGGAGATGGTGGCCCACACTTTTAATCCCAGCACATGGGAGGCAGAGGCAGGCAGATCTCTGAGTTTGAGCTACAGAGCAAGTTCCAGGACAGCCAGGGCTATACAGAGAAACCCTGTTTCAAAAGATATACATATATTATGTATATAAAAATACATATTTCAAAGGTCAAAATCTGTGTATACTTTTTATTAACTATTTAAGTAATTAAATATATTTTGAACATCAATGAATAAGTAGCAAATATTAATTAAAGCTATATAAACTCCTGTGTAATGTCTGGGTGACTGTGGGATGCCATAGTACCTGCAGGATGTCCAGGTTCCTGCGCATTTGGGCAGTGAAGCCCGATTTCAACTCATGCTTAATCCCTGCTAATATAGGCCAGGTGGATATCCTTGATGAGAGCTGCCTACCACCACCAAGAAACATGATCACGCCCATGATCTATGCTCCTGCTGCACAGGCTTGACTTAATTTTTTTTCTTTCTTTTTTTTTTCTTTTAATGAGGGCACAGGGGTGGGAGGGTGAACCTGGGAGGAATGGGAAGAAGGTGTGATTGAGATATATTGTATGAAACTCAAGTAATTAATGAAGTATTATGTTGGAAAAAAAATAATGTGAACTTTTTCTTGTGTCTTTAAAGATTATGTGTAATCACTGATGAATCCTACTTTATTCACTCCCTCATTTTTAGAGGTGTCTTCCAAATATTAGAGATCAGTCAATTATCAAAATTGATCTCCACCACCCCAGTAAAACACTTGAAAAATAACTTTAAAGTACAGAGTAGGGGAGTGAGGGAGAAGACATGCACAGACACACAAAATAGAATAGAGGAATGGACACAGGATGTAATACTCCTAGCATGCCCTGGGCCACCATCATAAGCGTCTCAGATTTATTTCAATATGCACTGGTATCCAGGAATGCTTCGCTGGAGTTATGCAGAGGTCAAATATGATCAGGTTATCTCATTTATTCACTCACCCATTTACATTCAAGGGACAACGGTTGCTTCCCTACTAAGCACTATCGGTGCCAAGGAGAGAAGGGAAGACTCACAGAGCCCACAATCTTGAGGAAGAAGAGGACAAATAAAGCAGAAAGTTAAGGGTGGGAGACTGGGGAGCTGGAGGTACATACAGCTTGGTGGTAAGCTACTATTCTGGGATACTTGAGAACATGGGTTATATCCCCAGCTCAACAGAGACTTCAACAGCACCCATAAACGACTAGGGAGCGTCATGCCAGGAAGGATGTGCATAGCAGGGACCACTGAGACTTCCCAAGGAAAGCAACATTTCATCAGAGACTTAAAAGCCTTGGCAAAAACTAAACCAGAAAAATGGTACATCTGTTTTAACCCAAGTGACCACCAGAGGGCAGTATGGTGAAGACCAGAATGCTTGAATGAAAGGAGAGCAGCTTAAAGAGCTGGGTAGGCAGACGCAAGTCAGTAAGGGTCTTGCCATCTACCGTAAAGGGTTTCATCTCCATCCCAAGGGACACCAGGAGATTTTCTTATTGCAGTCTGGGAAATGGACAGGGTTTCAGTGGACAGTAAGAGATGGAGTTGTTGAAAAACTCAGGGTAGGGAGACCAGCCACCCCCCAGCTGAGGAGGTCCTATGAGATGGGTGCAGTTAACTTTGGCACCATCCTCACTCCATCTGCTCCTTCATTACATTTAGCATCTAGCCTCATTCAACCAACCTAGCAGGCAAAGTGCTTAGTAAAGGTCGCTGTTACTCTTTTGTGTGTTTGGGGAAGTAATCCATTACCTGACTCTATTTTCTTCTTCCTCTAAAGCATCATGTGTGAGTAGTTAGTATCTGGTGGAAGAACCTTTCTCTTTTAGTAATGCAGGGTATGTAACTCAGTAGAACACTTGCCTAGCCAAAGGTCGGATGCCCATCCCGCATTAAGAAGTATGTGTATGCCTGTCCATGTGTATACATATGTGTGTTCATAGGTGTGTTCACACATGCACACCAAATTTACATTTCTACTGGAAGCATATGAGTACCTGCTTTAATTAGGCAACACTGAAAAGAAAATTTCGCTCTCTTAATCCACAAGGAAAATTTAAAAAACAATGGAAATGTGAGTATTTTATGAATATCTTATACCCATAGTAACTGAGAAAGCAAAGAGAGAAACTGTCTGGTGGACTAATTGGCTGCATCTTCCACCACTTGGGTAGTATGGGAATCCAGTATGAGGCTCTTGAAATTCCTTAACATTATTTGGAGAGAAAAAAAAAGTATGTAACTATTTCTACTTGATTCTTGTTCTCCTTGATAGTATTTTATAAATGACCTTAGGGGTCTACATTATTTAATAAATCATTATACTGATCTGTGTCATTTTTCATTATTTAGTTTCAAAATTAATTTAGTAACAAATTAATTTTAGATAGAAACGTTAGATTATTAAATCAATAAAAATGATAACAATTTAGCTAGAGAAAACACAAGAGGGCAATCTTGCACAGCAATAAAATATGTTTACATAAGATGAAAAATAAGTCAGTATTTTTAATCAACTGTAAGTTTTCAATAGAAGATGTTCACTGTCTTGGAAATATGTATAGTCTTGTTATTAACTTATAGAAGGGTAAATTTGCAAGGAAATATAGCATTGATTCCATACAATGAATTCAGGATTGGAATTGTGTTGGTCTTGTTTTAAATTCTAAAAAAAAAAATCTATTTTTCATTGACCACTGTATATGTTGGCTTCAGTTGGCTTCAGCAAGGAGATAGATATGACATAGAAGGGACATGAAGCAATTTCTTTCTCTAGTGTTTGCTATAAATAACACACACACACACACACACACAAACACATCAAAATGGAACAGTGTGTGTGCGTTGTTTGTTTTATTTAGTGACAGATCAATCTCCTGAATTCAGGGATTACAGACCTGTGTTGTTTTTCTTTCTTTTTTTCATTTTGTTGTTTTAATTATACGCATGGGGGAGGGGTGTGTGCACATGAATGCAGGTGCACACAGATTCCAGAAGCGAGTCATATCTCTTGTAGCTAGAGTAACAGGTGGTTCAGAGATGCCATCTGGGTGCTGGGAACTGAATTCAGAGCCTCTGGAAGAGCAGTATAGGCTTTTAATCACTAAGCCATCTTTCCAGCCCAAGGCTATTTTTTTTAATTAAGTAAATTAATAAATCACTAAAGAAAGAAGATAACTCAATGATTCAGTCAAGAAAAAAAAAAAAAAGTATGGTCTTTTAGTCACTTCCCAGGAGTCTTCTGACACTTAAGTAAAGCAGAAACTTCATTTAGTTCACCTGGTTTAGAAAACAAAGGTCACGAGGAAATGGCAAGTTTAAGGTGATAACACACTTTTGCATGCACAGACCCACTAGATGTTGACCTGCAGATGCAGTGCCAACTTCCTACGCCCCCTCCAAACAGATCTGGAGTTTCTATGACAATACCATGGGAGGGTGGGCCAGTAGAAGCAGGTGTTTTCTGATAACATTGATAGAAGAAAGCTGTAAGATTCAAAGACCAAGTACCTAGTCCTAGAAGAGCAATGTAGCACCGTAGCTAACTGTAGAGTTTTATCCTCAGTTTCCACCCTATCTTACTTTGGGTTGAGAGCTCATTTCTTCACCTTTTTTCTGTGCCTTATTTTCTTTATCTGAATAATGCAGTTATAAAGCTGAAAACCCATCATCCCATCATGGAAAGGTGGGTTGTCAGATTTAAATCAGTCAGGAAATGCTTGTAGCAGTGTCTGCTTCAAGGTAAGTTTTGTAAGTATTTTCTTTTCTACAAGACAACCTCGGGAATCTCTAAAGGAATTTAAGGTCCAGCCATTAGAATATGGGATACAGGTAAGAATCCTGTTGGATGCAGAAGGGGAAAATTAGCAGGTGTTATGAGAAGACAAATTCAGATTGTAACCATTTTTCAAGATACACTTGATATGCTGGCTAGTTTTATGACAACTTGACACACAAACTAGAGTTATCTGAAAGGAGGAAACCTTAAATGCCTCTATAAGAGCCGACGATAAGGCATTTTGTTAACTAGGAATTTGTGGGGGAGATCCTAGTCCATTGTGGGTGGTTCCATCCCTGGGGCTGGTGGTCCTGGTTCTATAAGAGAGCAGCCTGAGCAATCCTTGAGAAGCAAGCCAGGAGGTGGCATCTCTCCATGACCTCTGCATCAGCTCCTCCTCTGGGTTCCAGCTGTGTTTGATTTCAATTGCTGACTTCCTTCAACGATGGACTATGATGTGAAAATGAAAGTCAAATAAACCCTTTCCTCCCCAACTTGCTTTGGTCATCGTGTTTCATCACAGGAATAGAAACCCTAATTAAGACACTTGGCCAGGGCCTTTCTCAAGTTCCTAGAGAGAAGGGGTGAGAAATTAGAAGCAAACATGCACACACACACACACACACACACACACACACACTACTTCTCAAGTATATATATATTTTTTATAGAGAATCTCTGTGTAGCCCAGGCAGGACTTACATGTGAATTGTTGTTAAGGATGACCTTGAGCATTTGACCATCCTGCTTCTGTCCTGCTAACATTACTGGCATGTGCCACTGGCCCCACATTTATGCTTTTTTGGGAATTGAACCCAGGGCTTTATGCTTGCTAGGCAAGCACTTTACTGTCTAAGCTACATTCCCCAGCCCATAACTATAGCAACTTAGTGATTGCCACAAGAGTGGCTTATGTGACCTGGGTAGAAAACCACACTTGCTTGTTCCTCCATTTTGAGAGACCTTAGAACTATTCAATGTCCATAAAGCCTTCCTTCAAGAGCCTCAGTGTCCAGAACAGCTGTTGACAGGATCTCACGTAGCATTATGTTAATGATGTGTGAGTTTTCCAAGAGGGCAAATGAACTAAGCAGTGCTTTTGAGGAAGTTGCTATAGCAAGGCTTATTTCTACCATGTAGAATGTGACTTTTGGGGAAAGACAATTCTAACAAGTCACATTCATACTCACAGAATAGTCTCCGTTTGGGGAAGAAAAGCCCTGAAATTGAAAAGAAAAAAAAAAAAAAGACACAGAGTTCAGTTTATGGAACTGTCTCTTGCTATTTTCTGTTTTCTGATTTTTCTGTTCTTTAGGTGGGTCTCCTTCACATTATCATGGTTGTTTGGAATCTCTGAGTGGAAAGTAAAAGTGTCTATCAGTCATACTGTGAGTTAGAAGTGCGGCTCAGTAGTAGAGCAACTGCTTTGTCTGAACAAGGCCTTGGGTTCCATCCTCACCACTGAGAAAGAAGAGAAAAACCATTACCCTTGCATTATCCAACCTAGATTTGGGGTTTTATCATTTACATGCTTGTTTGCATTTCTACATGGATTCTTTTGTGGCATCAGTAAAATTTTCTATCATATCTTTGTGGCACTCTAGCAAACCCGAGTTCCACTGGGCAGCAAGAGCAGACGTATGTGTGAAGAACCCTTGCTGTGGGAGATGCCTGCTTAACGATACGATAATGCAATTTGGTCTTGATGAATTACATAAAGTTGGCAGCTTCATCTTTTCAGGTCCTTAGTGGACCATCCAAACCAAATGTACAAGATCATGTGTGTGTGTGTGTGGGGGGGGGGTGTATGCATGGTGTTTGTGCATGTGTGTGTACTAAAGAAAGCACAAACCTTATACTACTGTGCTTCAAGGAGAGAAACATTCAACAAACACTTGACCAACTAATTATTGAGTTGAACTCTAAGAAAGAAAGCCCTGAGGGCTACAGAATGTGTGTGGGTGTGCATGAAGGCTATGAGGAAAGACTTGTTTTTGTGGAGTGGAAGGAGGACTGAGTCTTAGTCTGTAGCTCAAGCTGGCCTGGAATTCACTGTCCCCTTGCTTCAGACTCCTGAGTGCGGATATTACAGACATGTGCCACCAAATCTGGATAGAACATTTCTTAAGTTTATAATTTAGACTTTTAAATTTCATAAGTATGTGTTTTGCTGTGGAATCTTATTCAGCTGTAAAGAAAAATGAATGCATAACAATTTCAAAATATTTCAAAATGAAGTCACTGTGAATAAAATAAGTCAGACTCAGAAAAATGGCACCTTTTTTCACATGCAGAACTTATATTTGTGTGTGTGTGTATGTCTGTGTATGTGTGTGTGTGTGTGTGTGTGTGTGTGATAAAACTAGAAAGGGGCTATGGAAGGGGAGGAGGAGATGTGGCTGGAGTGGGAAAAAAAGATAAGAGGTTATCTGTGTCTAAAGGCAGGAGAGGCATTTGGGGGAAGAAAGGAACCAATGAGAGGGGACCGCAGGGAAAGGAGGGGGTAGTGGGAGAGGAGGCTGAATTATAATAAAATAAATAAGAAACACATGTGTGAATGAAAATGGTTCCCACTCCTTCACGTGCTAACTTACAATTTAACAATGAACTGTGTTATTACAGTGTCACAGTTTGCTGTGTCCGCCTCCACGATGCAGAAGTCTGTTCCACAGCCTTGCTCTTTACAGTCTCCTTCCACAGCTGTCCATCATCAAATTCTACTTTTTTTCTATACTTTTCTGAAGTCATTTTTGATGGTTGATATGTTCTCTCTTTTAACACACTGACAGCATGTATCAGTTCTATGAACGAAGAGTTCTTTCAGTCCAGAAGCACGATATCAGTGTCTGGTTCTATTTTCAACTCAAGTCTCTGATTCTACAGGTACCTTAGTGTACCTACAAACTCAAGGCAAAAGCAAAGTAAACCATTAGGTAGTTGATGTATGCGCTTGTGGAATTCCTGGGGCTTTAGAAGGAAGGACCAGTAAAGAGCAGCCCAACTGTGGTGTAAAATTTTATAGCAGCATTATTGACGATAGTCAAAAGGTAGAGACACCATAAGTATCCATCAACACATAGATGAATAAACAAAATATTATCTCTACATACAATGCAATACTACTATGTCTTTAAAAAGAGTGAAGTTCCAATACACGCTACAACATGCATGAACCTTAAAGATATTGTGATAATTAAAATTAAGCCATACACAAAAGGCATATATAAGACTTTAATTTTGTGAAGTACCTAGAAAAATCAAAGTCATAGTGACAGAAATCATGATCATGGTTACCAGGGACTAAGGAGGAAAGTGTATGAAATGTTCTCATCTGTGGCCTAGATTCTGCTTGAGATGATGATGATGGGGAAATGGATAGAGATGACAGAGACAGAGTAGAGTAGCTTGAGTCTGATGCCACGAAATTATATACGAAACGAGGGTGAGAACGATACACTTTATTATATAGCTATCACCACAAAGACACATATACTTCACAAACCATTTTTGAAGGAAAACAGTGACTAGATGTTATGATGGGCTGCCTGGTATCTTGTGTACTACATTATCCTGGTACACGTCCAAGACATTTAATGTTTTTCTTAATTCGTCTTTCCACATGAAATCATCCTGTCTTTCAACTACCACATACGTCTCATCTTGTCACTCACAGTGTTTTCTACATGTGTGTACTATGGCATTATTATCAGTGTTCTTCCTGTTGTTAACGATGGGCTTTCATGCTGTCCGGTGCCCTGTTTGTACTGGGGGCTTGATAAGCAGTTAGCAAATGAAATAGGATCCAAGGATAGTGCTGTTGGTCAGCTGACAACTGAGTGAGGTTCTAGTGATCTTTTGTTCTTGACACATGAGGATGCAATCAGATGCAATTGAAACTTCTCAACTGGTTTGGCCTCCTTAGAGAAACCCTGTACACAGGCAGACCTAAAGCACCCGGGACAGCTTAAGCTCCTAAGAAGAACTACAGGTTAGAGGGAGGGCTTCTCATATGAAAGGAAACTCTTGTGTAAAACCAAAAGGAACATGTGCTTCACCTTTCTTTTTTTCTAACACTTGCTTGCTTTTGTAGAGATATTCTCATCACTGTTAGATATCCTTTGCTGCTATGGCTTGGAGGGTCTTGACAAGAAAAGGCAACTGTGAATTTCAGCATTAGAGAATCTGCCGAAAGAGATCCTTTTGTGATTTTAAAGGAGCGTAAGAGATACATTATTCATGAAACAAATGGAACTTGTTTACAGATGTATTTATTACTTAAAGTTGTATGATAGCCAGCTCCCACTTGACCATCTAAGAAAAGCAAATATATAACAAGTATAGATGTTTCCCCCACTGTCGTACTGCAGATGACCCTTCCTCTGTAGGGGCCACATCTCACCTGAGTCCAGTTGCAAGTAAATGACTTGAGAAATAAATAACAGCTATTATGGCTATAATAACAAAAGACTGTTCTACAGCTTGTGATTTTACTGTAACGTTTGTTAAAATAATAAGAAAAATAGCTAATCTGTTGCCTTACAGCATAATATTGTACAATGTGAATTGTGGGGCTGTCCTAGAGCTGAGAGTGAGTCGAAGCATCCCTTGAACCCCAGATTTTTTCATCCTGAGAACAGTAGGAGTTCGGGTGCTCCTCACTTTTAGCCCTGGCCAGAACCTGGCTAAATATTAAATATTGTCTGTTTCACAGAAGGTCATTAGCAAAGGAATGTGGCTTGGTTGGTGCTTATCTATGCTGTAGCTAGAAGCATAGGGATGAGCCCATTTACTGATAAGGTGCCTTCCACTTTTCCCTGTGGGACCACACCTTATGTAGAAGGTGTCCTTGTAGACCTTGATGCTCCATATGCAAATGAGGCTACTCCAGTATTCTTGTCGTAACCAACGGATTACAACCCTGGGTACCAAAGACCCTTCCCTGCTTGTATCCTATAATGTAACCACCCTCACTTTAATAAAGGAGAGAGATGCTCCTCCGACAGCCTCTCCTGAGAGTCTGATTCACTCATCAACTCTTAGTCTTCTGATCTAGGACCTGCCAGGTTGCGTTGACCCACGCCCTGTGCTTTCCTTCCCAGGGGCTGAGCTGGCAGCGGATAGCTCAGCCATGCTCCAGGGAGGGAAGCGAGAGAAAACAAACAAATAAACAAACAAACAAAAATCAGCAAACAGTGCATAATAAGAATAAAAAATCTCCTGTTGATAAACAAAGAGGGGGAAGAAGAAAGGAAAAATCAATTCCTGAAACTATGAGATTAGATTTGCAAATATCCCTTCTTTATCTCTACTATTTATTTACTTAACTTACTTACGTTGGCTTCTTGAGACAGATCTTGCTATGTAGCTCAGGCTAGCTTTGAACTTGTGATCCTCCTGCCTCAGTCTCCTGAGTGTTGGACTCATAGATACGTGCCATCATACCTGGCTTGGATTAAGTTTAAAACAGAAAAATATACAGTGAAAAAGCCCAAGATTTTGTTTTTGTTTCTCTCCTTTTACCATAAAGTGGTTTAGACTAGGTACTATGTCCACCTGTTTTTGGGAGCCTAATGTAGTGTTTGGTACAAAATAAGCCCTAAATGTATGCTCACTACCAATTGTTGGCTCTCCTAGGTAGTATTTATTATCCTGAATGGGTAACATTGGTAGACTTCAGTCCTGGGATGTATAACTGGGGCTTTAACCCACTACTAATATATTATGTCAAGCTGGCCTGTGTGAAAAACACCACTGGACACCACGTGGTAAACATCATGGAAAACAGCAGACTTTAGAACTTAGAGACTCACAGATGCAGACTGTGTGCTCAAGTTTTTCTTATCCCAGGGTTACCATACCAGGTTACTCAGCGGGAAGGTGACATTCCCCTATGTCAGATTTTAAACTACATACTGCAGCTTCTAATGACCTCAGAGCCCTGCATAGCTTATATAAGTGGAGTTTTGAAAATGACCTTTAGATCTGTCTGTCACTGTAGCAATCTTTCAAATACTGAGAAGAAAAGCAGTGTCAGAGAGCCAAGGCAGGATTGCTACACTATAGAAATGTACATGTGCACAAAGGAAAAATTCAGTGTAATTTGTCTTTTTTGCTAAAAACTTATTTTTCCAACCATAGCATTAAGAATTAATACTTTGGAATATATCTTATTAAATAATAGTTCTAAATGTAAAACACAGCACTTATCTGACAACCTGAGTTCAATCCCCAGAGCCCACATGAAGGAGGAGGGAACCGACTCCTGCAAGTTATCCTACAACCTCCACTCACGTGCTATGACAGCCCCATAATAAATAAATAAACAAATAAACAAATAAATGGATAGATAGATAGATAGATAGATAGATAGATGTAGTAAAAATTACTTACCAGAAACAAGTTCATGGAAATGTATATGACTGTCATTACAGAAGAGACATGGTTACCATTTCCCAACTAGCTGTCCTGAGAGCCAGAGTTCAGAGACTACCAGTCCAGTCTCTGCTGCTGTGTGTTGTTGCTTGTGTTAGTCTGACTTTTGTTATTATAAGGAAATAATTGAAGTGGGATGGCTTTACAAAGAAAGGAGATTTGGGAGCTCACAACTGTGGGTATCCAAAAGCAAGGTGCTAGCACTGGATCAGCTCTGGACCTCATGATAATGCCACAACTGCAAAGGGACATGTACAAGGACAAGATCACATGGGAAGCCAGAAAGCCAGTGAGACTAGGGTCCTTTTTAGTTGGATGCTCCCAGTGACTGAAGGCTCTGACACTAAGTTCCACAACCTCTTTGTAAAAAGCTCACCACCTTTCACCACCAGATGTGCCTTCGAGGTGAAGGACAAACGCCTAAACCACAGCAATTCCAAATTCCCCCACTTGGTCATCTGCAAAGACCCTAATTCCCAGCAAGTACGTGCACAGAGACTGTGGCAATGACTTGAACATAAGTTTGGAGGAGCATGATTCAACCCTAATTGAGGGTAAGATTTCAGTAGAAGAGAATTGATGAATTGGGACCATTGATGGGAAGGCAGCAGTCTCTAGATTTCAGTAGAAAAGAATGCGTAGGAGACAAGAATAACAACAGCTCATCAATAGGATGCACAGGGCATGTCCAGTAAATGCCAAGCACTCTGTCAAGTGTGTTGTCTGGTTCTGCAAGAGGACACCACAAGAAAGGGGCTGTTGGCAAGCCTGTGACTGTTCCTTCTCTGGAGAAGAGCAAGTACTGAACCCCTCCATCAGACAACACAGGTCAATCATTGAACCTCAGCGGTGTTGGCCCACAGCTGTTTGGAGGACAGAGTGGATGGAGAAACCAAAGGATGCTGAAGACCAGGGAAGAATCCATCACCACTGCAATTATTGATTCTCAGAGATCACGAAGCAAACATTGAACTTCCGAAGCAGGCAGTCTCATTGGTTCTGAGATGCTCCACAGCCTGGGTATGAGGGTATGAAAGGGCAGCTTACTTCTGATTTGCATATGCCCAAGGTCCACATAGGTCTCTCTTCTTCATCAGAAATATTGCATACTTCTCTAAATGGGTTGCTTAGCGAATCACAGGGTAATACATTGCTGAGGATGATGATGTGTGTCATTTGCTCTAAATGAGACCCAGGGGTTGTTTATGACTTTTGGAAGGCCTTTCTGATTTTTTTTGTTTTGTTTTGTTTTCCCTTAGCACTTTAAGGTTGCTTCGCAGAAACATCTCGCGTTAGGAAATGAAATTGAAAAGCGTCTTCTCGTTTAAGTTCTTAAGAGCTTTTCTGCATCTTTTTTTTTTTTTTCCTTCTTTTTTTCTCAAAAGGGCGTATAAAAGTGGGTTAATGGCCGAATTAAGCAGTGCCAGCCAGGCAGACATTGTCTGCATCTGCGGAGGAAGCGTCCACCCGCGGCTCGCCATTGTGCTCACCTGCGAGATGCTTACAATTATGTAGGGGATCCAGCAACAAAAGAAAATAAAAGTCACCAGAAATAGATGAAAAGTACCATTGTGTTCAGGAGCATGGGCGGTGCACATTTCAAAAGGTCCTGTTTGCTGCTCTGAGAAGAGGAGCTAGGTGTGTGAGTGGGTATCAGCCATGTTTAAGACTGAGCAGTCTCCAGCTTTGGAACTCTTTCCTTGAGGGCCTGGCACACATCTGCAGTTGCACGAATCCCTGTGTTCAGATAAGGCTATCCTTGGCTCCGTCTGTCACAAAAGTTGGCTTTCAATACCATGTAGCCGCCTGGCTTGATCCTTAGCTGCTTCTGTACATGAGCACAGCACAAGGTAGCTACATAGAGGTGAAGAACCAAGAGTAAAACCCCATGTGCTGGTTGAGTTCACTGGGACACTCTCGCTGACAGCCAGAGGACCATCATCTTGCAGCGAAGAAATCTGGAAAAAAAGCTAGGGAAGTCCAAATCCAAATGTCAACGCTAATAGCTGTTCTAAAGCACTCTAGACTTGCCAAAACAGAGTTTTTGTTACGCACTAGGGCAACTCAAGGTATGTAGCACTCCTCAAAGAGGCCAAGCCAGTGTAGCAGGCTGAGGGATAATTGCGACGTGGTCCTGGTAGCAAAACTGAGTTCAAACAAAAAAATGAAACAACAAAAAAATGTTGGTATTCAAAGGAGGTTCTCTTAGGTAACCTTTTCTCAATGTGGGGGCATAAATTTTAGCCCGGACTCCATCCATTGACCTCTGGTAGAATTAGCTATTTGCTTCCTGAAAGGAATTTGACTTTAGCATCAAAAGGCTTTTACACATATGGCTCTGTGGTTAGTTCAGCATTGTCAGTACCTTTTGGTGGCAGGAGCAAAAGTATTCCCTAAACTATGCAATTATCTTCTAGAATTAAAAAAAAAAAAAGTGAACCTCTTAACAGCAAACATTAGGATTGGAAAATCTACACAAATGATGCCTTATTAAGAAAAGAAACACAAATAACAACTATGCTTTTACTCTTGCATTCAAGAACATTGAGAGGTAAAGGTCATCTTTCAAAGCATTTTCTGTGAGATAAAGTAATGGGAAAGGAGAAACATTGGATTCCTTTTCATACATATTTTGTGCTCAGGAAATACATTTATTTAAAGAAACAGATATGGGACTACAGAGATGGTTTGGCTGTTAAGAGCACTTGCTGCTCTTCCAGAGGACCTGGATTTAGATTCCCAGCATCCATATGGCAGCTCACAGCAGTAGGCGATTCCAGTTCCAGGGGATCTGATGCCCTCTTCTGGCTTCCAAGGGTGACAGGCATGCATGTGGTACAGAGATATGCACGCAAGCAAAATATCTATACACAGAAAAAGGTTTTTGTTATTGTTTTTTGTTTTGTTTTGTTTTTTTCTTTTTCGTTTTTTTTTTTTTTTTTACAAATATGGGAAGTGGAGAGACAGCTCAGAGAGTAAGAGCATGTACTGTTCTCTTGTAGAAAATCAAGATGGCTCACCACTATAAGTCTAGCTCCACCCCCTTATCCTCCTTGGGCGTGCATGCACACACACACACACACACACACACACACACACACACACACTTAAAAATAAAATCTTTTAAAATTGATATGACTATGTTAACACACACCCAGACGTATCGGCAACTCTTTGAGCTTCACAATCCCTTCACACTTCCCTGATTTCCTCCTTTCCTCTTTTTTTCTGGATTTTGGCTGATTTTCCCTTTGCTTCCACTTTCCCTTGTTAAATCTTCTTCCGTTTTTCCTTTCCTTTCTTTTTTCTCCATTATGTTTCCTCTCTTTCCCTATCACATTTAATATCTATGACTTCATATGCAAGAGTTAGTAAATATTTCAGAAACTATTACACATACATCGAATTGTTCTTAAATGTTTGAAACAAAACTTCCCAAACCCTGTGTTTGTTAGAATTAAAAAAAAAAAAGAAAGAAACTCAATAAGAAATTGATCTGAGTTTTCCTCCGAATCTTCATTTTGCTTAAATTTTCAGACACATGAAATTTGTCTGAATTTTTCAGAAATTCAGAATGGTCTGAATTCAGAAAATTCAGACACCTGCCTTACAAATACCATAATGTAAACATAAATTGAAACCATGAAATGAGCAACTGGAAACAAATATGTGCAGAATGTCATCCCTTCAGTTGCTTCTCTGTCACCAAAGACAGCACAATTGGCAAAGTATTTGCCCATCTTTGCCAACATTGGTTCATAGGAGTATGGACATTACAGGATAAAAATGGTCAGTGACAGGACATATAGCAGTCATGAGTAAGCTTTCTAGGGAAGAAAAATGATGCCTGCAGATCAAAGCAAGACCTGGGCTGTAAGAGGAAGCACAATAGCTTCAATGGATGCTCCTGGTGCAGTTGTAACCCTCTTCAGATGGAAGACTTGCAAGAAACCAAGCATCCTGAGATCATTCCAGAATAGCTTCCCAGTTGGACCAAAAGCAATTAAAGACCACGAAAGGGGTAGTAGATGGAGATCATAAATTCATCTCAAAAATATTCTTTTCCTTTAGAACCCTTTTCTCACATAAAAGTTTGACTGGGCACTCAGCATTTCCCCCCAGGAATTGAATTTAATAAATTATAAGTATTCACATGGAGGAAGAATAGCAGACATAATGGAGTTATAATTTATAAATGCATTAAATATCAAAGGTTACACCTGAAGAAGCTGTCATTTTTCCTGAAAGGCTTTGCTTCACAAAACCTCACCAACTCTCCATCTTTCTCCTTACTTTTTCAAGCATCAAGGCTGAGTTATTATCTTCTTCCCCCTTGTGGCTAACTATCTGAGGTTTCTTGTGTGTGCTTCAAGGAGGACATCTTTATTGCAGGCAGACTGGGGTGCAGATAAAGCATTATTTGGAATTTATATTTCAATACAAACACAATATAGCTTTGTGTTGAAGTGGAACAAAAATAACCCCCTTTGAGCATTCACATCCATGCCTCTCTTTTCTTCCTTTGTCTCAGCGATGCCTTTTTTTCTACAAACCTCAAAAGTTATTGCTTATGCTTTGCCCAGCATGTGTCTACTAAGATTGCAGACTTCTTTTCCTACATGGGCCCCTTCCCTGCCAAATGTAATTTGGATTTTTACTGTACATAGGGGCTTTCTTCTCACTTGTTCTTGTGGTATAATGCAACTTACCAATAGTCCAACAGTTATTCATTAATGATGAGGGCTAAGCATCTATTCTTTCTGTTTCCTTCGGGCAGCTGGGGAGACCCTCTTCTGTGTTAGGAAATATTTTGAAGAGTAAATCATGTACTGCCCACCTGAGCTTAACCAAGGACATGAAGCCAGTCCACTCTACCTGCAGAACTCCAGCTTTCGAGGCTGGATCACAGCCCTGCTTCATCTCCATTAAAGTATTCACCATGAGGTTTAAGAATTTTCCATTCACCAAGTAAATCCATGATGAATCTTATTTGAGTGCCCATGTAGAACTATCACAACATCCAATGCAGGAGAGGTAAGATATGGTCAGTCTGGACCCCCTTCCAAGGGAGAAATGAATCACAGGAAGCAGATGAACATGTAATCAGATGAGTGTTGTGGAAGTTTATTTTTAGTTGTGTTTAAAATAACCATTTTTGTGCATCATTGGAAAAAAGGATGTAAAGGCCTTGACATTTTGTATTATTTGCAGTGTTGGATTTATGTGGGGGAAGTTGAATGCTTATGATCTGCACCTGAGGAGTGCTGACTCAATAAAAACACCTGAGCTCAGACGCTCAGGGTTCCACTGTGAGTATGGTGCTTGCCATGATGGTGGTTCCCTGTGCTGAGGTCTGGCATGGCTTCCACGTATTAGAATGCCTTCTTGTCTCTCTTGTGACCACACAGCAGCAGGTGAACAACTACAAATGGTGTACCAACTTGGGGCAGGACTTCATGCCAGCCAATCCAACATGGAGATAAGGAAGAAGATAAAGAAACTCCAGATCTCACAGGTCCGGTAAAGTATGCTCAGGGAAACTACCAGAGGATTGAGATTAATTTTTAACTAATTAATAATTAATTAATTATTAATTGAAGGCTCCTGAAGGAAGAGGAGAAAGAGAAAGGAAATAAGCCTCTATGGAGAGAAAAATAAGAAAAAAAGCTCTGAGGTGAGAGGCACAGAATGGAGGCCCTTAGAGATAAAGAATTAAGCTAGGAGCAGGAAAAAGCAAGGTTCTTACTGCTTTTCCTGATCATAGAGCTGATGCTTCCTTCCCATCGCTGGCAGTAGCATCTGTTCCATAAACTAAGTTTTCTGATAGTTGTGTTGTATGTGTGTGAAGCTTAAGAAGTTGTGTTTAAGATCTATGGAAGGGGTTGTATGTTTTCCCATAGCAGTGGTGAGAAAGAAGCCCAAACCCCCAGGATGTTTCAACCAGAGATTCTTCCCACTGGCCCAGGATCCTCTGCTGTTGTGGAAGCCAAAGCCCCTTAAACTAAACAAATTCCCCCTCTGTCCTCTGCAAACCTGACCACAAGCAGTTGTGGCACTAGTGATGGTGATGAGAACTCCACCCATGAGGGGACCCTTAGTGCAGACAAAGTGACCTGTTATTTTCCTGCAAACCAGACGCTATCTTTAAATCTGCAAAGTGTTTCCTCAGGGTCAACACATGGAAGTTGTCTTCCACAACCGGCCAAGTTTGTATCTCGTGGTTCTTTCTCTAACATTGGGGCCCTGTGAGTTTTCTCCTTTCCATGTTAGCAAGTCCATTGATATTGTATTTGTTCAAACCTTGTTTAGGCAGCCATCTTGTTAAGGTATCATGGTGAAGCTTCTCTGTCATTTCTAGGAGACACAGCCTCACAACAGATTTCCTGGCCCTTTGACCCTTACAGTCTTTCTACCCCTTCTCCAATGGTGTTACCTGAGCCTCAGTTATGCTGTAGATTCATCCACTGGGACTGGGTACCCCATGATCTAATCTGTTTTATTTTGTTTTGCAGAAGCATACACATAAACATACTATATATATATATATATATATATATATATATATATATATATAAAATGAAATTTTAAAACCTCAAAAGAAAGTGTTAGCAAACCAGAGCTTTGGTTGGTTGCAGTAAAAGAAATAGCATTCGATATTTGTCATAGCAATACACACAGATGATTGAACACCGGATCTTGTGGATGTGCACCCCACTAAAGTGCTTCAGTCTCAGAATCTAAAATTTATACTCTTTTGTGTGGTGGGGGAGTGTAGCGTTTGCATGTGTGTGGAGGCCAGGGGTTGACATCAAGCATCTACCTCTGTCACTCTCCACCTTATTTTACGTGACAGAGTCTCTCACTCAACCTCAAGATCACCAGTGCATCAAGACTCTCTGACAAGCAAACTCCCAGGATCCCCCTGTCTCTGCCTTCCCAGGGCTAAGATTACAGGTACATGCCCCCATGGCAAGCTTCTTAGATGGTGTCCAAGGTCTAAACTCAGGTCCTCATGCTTGCAAAGCAAATGCTTCACTCACTGAGCCATCTTCCCAGATCTCTACATACATGTTCTTTAGCAAGGCAGGTATGGTTCCTGTTTCATGTGTCTGTGAACGAGGCTAGGTGATTTTTAATTTGATAAACTCTTTATTATCTTTTTAAATTTTTGCTGCATGTTCATTTATCTATTTTGAATACACATGTGTATTGACTGCACATGTGTGGAGGAGAGCGGACAACTTACATGAGTTCATTCTCCCCTTCCATCATGTGGGCCCCAAGGATCAAACTCAAGTATTCAGTCTTGGCAGCAAGCATCTCTACCTACTGAGCCATCTCACAGGCCTCTCTTTGTTCCTCCTTAGTAATTCTCTCCCCCTACATCTCTACCCTTCACACATGAGTAGACCATGTTGAACCTGCTTCTTCTTTTGAGGTAAATCCAGTAGAAATGAGTGGCTGCCTGTCATCCTACAATGAAAAGGATTCTGAAGACACATCGGGGACACAGAATCACTCTCAGAGCATGGGCGTCATGATGAACATCATCTCTGAAGCAAGCAACAGTGTTACAGCTTTACCCTTGGGGAAACCAAACCCCTACACATTCACCACTGTGTTCTTGGAATAGTAGTTTGTATCACTACTTTGTTTAGTGTCTTTGTGTGGCTTGGAACAGTATGGGAGGGAAGGGACCAGATCAACGATGATACTTTTTTTAAAGATAGAATGATTTATCTATCTACGTATTCATACTCATGTAAGCATGTATATGTGTCTGTGGGTTTCTTCAAAGGCCAGAAGGTGTTGGATCCCCTGAGCTGTTTTTAGTCATCCATTGTGAATATTGAGAACCAAACTCTGGTCCCCTGTTGTTTCAATAAAACCCGTGGCAGCTTCCAGTCCTCTAGGTAGCTCCGCTGGCCAGCGCATGGGTCTAAGGTGGACCCATCAATCTTAGATTGGAGATCTATAAGCCAATGAGAATGAACTGGATTCTCAGGAGAATGTTGTCAGTGGAACATCTCAGTTTATTGGAGCAAAGGTGGTTTCACTTATAGGAAAAAGGCAGAAGAGGGTCTTTGGTATCCAGGAACGGGGCCATTAGTTAAGATAGGGATACTGGAGTAGCCCCATTTGCACATGGAGCTCATGTCTAAGGATCAAGGTCCTGGAAAAGACTCTTTTGCATAAGGTGTGGTCTCACAGGGAAAAGAGGAAGATTTATCAGAAAATGGGCTCCGCCCTAGGTCTTCCAGCTACAGCACAGATAAGCACCAACCAGGCCACATTTCTTTACCAGTGACCTTCTGTGAAGCAGGCAGCATTTAGAATTTAGTTGGGTTTTACCAGGGCTAAGAAAATGGGGAACAGTCAAAAGCCTTCTGCTCTCAGAGTGAGAATTCTGGGGTTCCAAGCATGCTTCAACCAACTCTTAGCTCTAGGACAGTCCCACAGTCCTCTGCAGCCCTCTGGGTTATTTTTGTATTATGATTTTACATAGCATATAGCTATTGAGCTGTAAAGAGGCTCATGGGTTTATAAAGAGGAGAACGGATGTAGTAAAGCTCAAGAATTGATTTTTTTTCTTGTCTTTTGTTTTTAATAAATGATAAAAAAAAAAAAGTATGCAGCATCTTCCTTTGGGTTCAGAGCTGCAAAGAATTGTTTCCAAAGCTAATTTCAAAACCACAATTCTCCCTTGAGAACTTTCTGTAGTTTTTATCATCTCTCCTCTCTTTCCTCTCCTCTACTGTCTTCTTCTCTTCTCCTTGTTTTCCTCTCTCACTTTCTCCTCTTCACTGTTGTCTGATAGACTGATCTCTGGCTTCCAGCTGAGATGATCCCTCCTACATAACTAGAATCACAGGTGTGCTCCACCATGCCCACCTTCTTAAGAGGATACAGGTGCAAAGATCAAAGCTGCTTATAGATTCTAAAATCACCCAAATTGATCCAAAACATAAGGAAACAAATAATGAAGAAAATTCTAGGGAATGGAGCCAAGGGTGCTTGTGGGCCACCCAGGGTGTTTTGAGTTTGAAGAATGGGTTGATTATTGTGTCTGTGCATGAATTTCTAACCTAACTCTCACTCCTGGAGACTAAAAAAGGTTTTATGAGTTAAATTTTTTTGATGCTTGATAACAAAGAGCTACCCAAAACTCCACCTTTGAAACCCTAGATCCCTTCCAGACACTGTCTTTACTAAGAATAGAATGAGTACATTCATCCAAAGTGTTGGGAAGTCATTGTAATGCCCACAGAGACTTAGGACATCTTCATGTTCTCTATTACACATGTGTGTAACAAACATACACACTATATATATAATTTTTTTTTAACTAAAATAGGAACTGTAAGAGAGTTCTTGCTTGGCTTGTATAAAATCATCTCTGCTACCACTTTTACCTATTTCCCAAAGGTTCTGTTTTCTAAAAGCCAACTTCACATAAATGTTTTAGGAATTGGTGTGCAAAATATAAAGTACATTTACCTAAGAGGTCAGAATTCACATTACCTGCTGTTTCCAGGGAACCAGTGAGCTTACACTACAAGACTGCTATATACTCTGCATTTCACTGACTTCTTTACTGGAAACTCCAAACTTCACTTAGGAAATAATTCTTATACAAAGCCAAATCAGAAACCTACAAGTGCTGTTCTCTCTCTTATCACACCTAGGCCAAAGTGTTTGGAATGTTTAGGATCAAGAAAGCAAAACAAAAAACAAAACAAACAGTGGATCCATATGGGAAGGGAAGGAAAGAAGAACTGGAAGGAGAGGAGGAAGGGAAGATGTAATCAAAATATATAAGAAAATGTTAGTGTCTGGGAATGTTCAGAAATTCACCAGTCTAACCATGAAGAAATTTTAACAAATAAGAGGATTTAATAAATACTGGCCAGTGAAAAGCCCAGAGTCCCTAGTGGTGAAGGCACTAACCTCTCCTTGGTTTAATGTCAAGTACTCGCTTTCCCAGAAATCTCTCTGTTGAATGGCAAGTACTCACTTTCCCAGAAATCTTTAGTTTTAGTTTTAGCCTCATAACATTTAACAAGCCAATCCAGTATCTGGGTCCTGACCAATCAGAGAGAGAGAGATTTCCTGCTCCCTTTAAAAACCCACATCCTGACCAATCAGAGAGATCCCCTGCTCCCTTTAAAAACTCACATAGGGAGCTCTCTCCTGCACACTGGTTTGCTCTGCAGAATAAAGGCTCCTTGCTTTTGCATCAAAACTGGTCATCTCCTGATGGTGCTTGAGGAGGAGGAGGATCTTGAAAACTGGGCATAAACCAGGACCATGAATATTGGCTGAGTCCATACCTGATACTCATGCTCAGAATATGGCACTGAATTACATTAGTCAGGCGCTTATAAAGGCAAAACCTACAAGGCTCACACTTCCCTCCTTCATTTAATAAGAGGCAAGCATACATTCTGATGTACTTCCTGACTACCTGTGTTCAAGCACATCCTGTGCAATTGGGGCAACCAAGCTTTTTACAGAAGCAGAAACACGTTGCTTATTATCCTATATGAACAACAGGTCTCACCATTCTAAGAAGTTGTCAGTTCTTGGGCAAATGGGGCTTACAGGTTAGAGGCCTTTTTGTTTTATAGATCTCTTAAATTCAATAATTTAAACTTCAAACATAACATTAGTCATCACATTCCCCACTTTAGTGGTATTCTGAGTCAAATCCTTGACTGTTTGATGGGTACCAGTTCATATTGGAATCTAATAACCATCAGCTTAAAGGCACCCAGACAAGAATTTATGTGTCTACTTAAGGCGTTAATGATGCAAGGGCCAACAGTAATTAGCATAAGCAGAAGGGCCAAAAGCCCTGTGGTGGCTGACATCAGAATTACTATGAAGGAGGAGCCTAAAAATGTGAATGGATACCATTTATTTTTTTTTATCTCAGATCCTCCCACACATACTTCTCCTCCTCCTCCTTTTTTTTTTTTTTTGCATTTTCTTTTTCTTTCTAAGTATAGCCAAATTATCTCTAGTGATTTCCTGGTGGTTTGCATAGAAACAGCAATTTTCTCTCATAGACACACAATAACCTCTTTTTCTTTCTTTTCATGGAGAAGATTGAGTGCCCTATCATATTATAGAACTACGTCAGCTAATAAATCTGCCTGTTGATAGATTTGGGTTTATTTGGTTTTTAACAGTTACCTTTCCTAGTATGTCAGTAGATACTACAGGTAGCCATTTTGTGCCCTTTGCAAGGGAATTCCCCTTGGACCTAACATTTCAACCTATTGTTGAGTGTGTAGGACAATGAACTCTCTTCTGTAATTACTTCCTGCTGAAATTAGAACATTGTTGTCAGAGAGAGCCCAGGGAGAGTGGAATGCTAGTCAGGGGTTGGGAGAGGATTAGAGCAATGGAGTCTTCATCAGAAGTATCTGGTTTGCTGACCCAGCTGAAGAGACAGGGAGCAATCACATCGGCTGGGCTGGTTCACATCAGCTTTCAGTAAGTCCAGGGCTCTCAGCAATTTGGAGCAGTTTGTAATCCACAGCTGATTCCTGGATGCTGTCCCTCAGCCAAGTGGATCTACTGGGACAGACAGAATCTAGGGACAGAAGTTAAAATTTAAAGAAATCTGAAACATTTTCATTCTAATTCATTTTCTTATACTTTTACATCTTCCATTTATACACCTTAAATCATTTTCTTAGACCCTCACAACTTACACTTTCACATCCTCAGACCTTTACAACTTGCCTTTACATGCCTTAAATGACTTTCTTAGACTCTTGTAACTTACTTAAGCTTTCACATCTTCAACCATCATTATCCAATCATTTACCATGAAGTATAGATGGTTGATTACTAAGAGTAGTGGTTATAAAGCAGGTTTCTTTAAATAAAGGAAAGTAAGAAGTTAAATCTGAAACCTGTTTATCCTTTAATAGGAAACCTGTCAGTAAGACTTGTCTGTGAGTTTGCCTTTCTCACCAGGAGGCCTAATGGATCTAGGAAAGCAAGGTCTGACTTTCACATATGAAATGCATTGAAAAGGCAGATGCTGCTAAAACTGATAAAGCTATAGTTAGCCATTAACACCATCAGAGATCTGAGGAGGATAAATTATAGCAGGGAGTATAAACCAAATGACCTCTGTATTGATTAAAATGACAGAGACTTACTGCTGCCTGAATGGTTATCCTAGGCTCTAGTGATTGTTTCGTTGGGGACAGAGGTCAATCTTCGATCAGGATAGCATCTTTAGCTGCTGCACAGGACAGCATAGATCTTCAGTTGCCGGACCCAGAAGGTCTGAGAGATTTTTCTGTGGATGAGGAACTTTGGAAAAGTGGCCTCCCTTACCTAGACAGAATAGGGCAGTCAACCCACCAGAGCCCACAGTTTGTGAAGGACCCTGGCAGCAGGCAAGGAATGGGATGGTTTTCTCCAGTGGTTAACATTTCCACAATCCAGGTCTGTGCCCCATCATCATCTTTGGAGACCTTAGGGTTTCCCCTAGGAGAGGGCATTTCTGTCTATCACAGGAAGCTTTTTCCATTAAGTATCATAAATGCCATATTCAGCAGGTCTGTGAAGAGATTTGAGGGCCATCTATTAGGTATACCTGATTTTAAATAAACTTGTTTTTAGTTGCTTGCTTTAGGCTTAACCTTGAAAACTTATATAGGAAACTAAATAAAGGCTATTTTTGTAAATAAAATACATTAGTACTTAGCATGAGAACTCATTAAATAATTTGATCTTTACTATTAATTTCCATGTCATCTTTAACAGTTTACAGTAAGTTATTTAGACTTAAAAAATAACAATTTTTGAATCGAAGCTTTTTTAGTATCAAAATAAAACTTTAAATCATAAATACAGTTGATAAGGAGACTGGGAATTTTACTTTTCTGGTCCTTTCATTGTGCACCATTATAAAATATTAGTTTTTTATATAACTCTGTTTATCAACATAGCTAAAGCTTAACAAAATTAACAAAGACAAGGAGACTGGACATACATTCTTAAGTCAGTCTCTGTTAGCCTGAATAGACATTAGATACAGAGAGACATTCTATAGACTCTTTGCCAGACTGCTTAACATCCCAGTTTCTGGTGTTTAGTGCTTGGTGCTCATAGCTGTGGCCCAAACTCTTTAGCTTTTTATTTATTTTTTTTAAGACTACATATTAATAAAGATAACATAATATAAAACACTTTATAAACTTAAAATGTCCCATAGCTTTATAAATTTAAATATTTTAAAATTTGTTTCTTTAAAAAAAATTCAGGTTTGTTTAATTTCTTTTATAAAACTCCAAAATTTCCCTTTAAACAAATTTAAAATCTCTCCTACAATATCAAAAAGTAAAATGTATTGAGTACCCCCTTTTTTTTCCTTTTCTTTTCTTTCTTTCTTTTTTTTTTTAACTTCAAGATGGAACATGGCATAACCATGATTTGGACAAGGCAAAACCAAATTCCAACAGTGCAAACAGCTCAATGCTCAATATCTGGGATTCACTTGCAATCCTCTGGACTCCTGGAGGGGCCCAGGTCATGTCTCCAGCTCCACCCTTGGCAGCATGCACAGCCTGTCTTCTAGGCCCCAGCCAGCTCCATTTCATTTCAGATGGTATTCCTGGTAGACATCACATGGCATCAGCATCTCTAAAACTTCTGGGGTCCTCTGTTGCAACTGGGCTGCTTCTCCACCAACAGCCTCTCCTGGGCTCTCTCTTCAGTCCTGCCACACAGTTCCAAGCTTCAGCTACTCTCCATTACCCCTTCATGCCTTTAAAACCAGTACCACCTGGATGATTCTTACATTACAAAATTTGACTCTCAGCACAAGCTACAGTCTTGTATACGAACGCAGGAAGGTACAGCTGTAATGCTTTATTAAACAAGCATTGTTTTTAAATTCTATTTTCATAAGCTTTTTTATGATTTTGTTTTCAGAACAGGAATTATCATACAAAAATCCATCCTAGTCCAAAATATCTCGGAAACCTGCTGTTGCCTCCTTAGTTGGTTTATTATGTGGTCACCTTTCATCAAAATTGCTGTAAACTCACAAGGCGTTTACCCTCTCTAACCTTAGAAAAGATGTCTGCCAGGCATGTGGCTGCCTCCATCTCAATGGGAGTCATCAGCCAATATGACAGCAAGCCACATGGCTTCTTTAAAATTACCTATGTATAGATTTTTTAACTATTAACTGTGTTATGAGTTTAAGTTAACTTTTTGTTACAGATTTTACAGATTTTTAACCATAGCCAATAAACTTACAAACCCTGAGGTAATGGAAAGTTCACACAACAGTCTTACAAGTCTTGAGAGGTTTATATCTTAGCAAAAATTTTAGGCAGTTAAATGAAGCCAATAGTGTAAATTTCTTTGACTGTTTTGCTTTGCTTTCTTTTTCCTGTCACAAAATCAGGACAGAGAGGAAAACTTTTAAATAAGCATGCATGGGTCTACTCCAGAGCTAGTCTTTCCATAAAACAAAACAGCATAAACCAATATTTCACTATTATCCATATCTAAAAGCCATCTGAATCCCCACCAAACTGAATCCAAGGTCAGAGGCAAGGAGCTGGACAAACAGAGAAACAAAGAACACTTAGAAATAAGAGTCTCTGGGCAGGCCAGCTGCAGTAGTAAAGTCGTAGAGGTGCAGGGAGCTGAGAAGGAGAGAATGAGAGACAGAGAGAGAGAACAGGCAGCCCATGGTGACTCGCAAGTATGTGAGGGAGCATTGGAGGGTATGGGTTTCCATGTCTGCCTGTAACTGGAAAAGAGTAACGGAGGCACAGAAACATATACTAGGGACAGAGATAACAACAACAAAGCCAATACCCACAGGATTCAGAACAGTGGCCACCAAGACAAACCAGACTGATTTCCATCTTGGCCTGACCAAACAAGAAAGGGCCAGTGGTGTCCTGGTGCCATCCCAGCCGTCCCTGTGACTTCATTATTAAAGGAGGGTCTTGACAGATGGGATGTTCAGGTTTGGAAGGATGCTATGGTCCCCATGTTGATAGCTCTGTAAAGTTGAGTTCTTTGCTTATCAACACCTTTTCTGGATTGAAACTCCCAGTGTCAGTGATTCAGAATGCCCCAGGGGGAGGTGCATTATTAGAGTCACCTAAAGGGAAAAATGGAAAAGCTGATGTTGTGCAGGCAATTCAGGATATCTAGGTGCTTAAACAGAGATTTTTGGTTTTGTTTTTGGAAAGGATTGCATGTCAAGTATCATCGTAACTAATATTTCAATTGACGTCTTATAATCAATATTTTAATTAATAATGGAAATTTTAGATAGTCATTCTACTACCACCTAAAAAGATAGTCAGTCTTCAAGAAGTATTAAAAGAATATTATATAAATCAGGAAAATTTACTGCTCACTGTCTAATATTACTAATGTCAATGCATAATCCACCATGACCAACAGAATCTGACATCCACCTCATTATGAATAGGATTTGACTCTGGGCATGAGGAAAGAAATGACTCAATGCAAATTTGAAGTTTCATTTTCTGTGATGTCAAAATAGTCTATAAAGAGCATAACAGTTTATAATACCTATAAAGTGGAAGTGCTTACTGCTGCAGTTTATATAAACTCATCAGGAATAGCTGAAAGCACACAGTAAAAATGTATTACCTTTTTTGTACTTAAAGAAAAAGAAATATTTTAATTAAAGAAAAAAAAAAAAAACTCAGGGCAGGAGGCTGGAGAGATAGTTCGGTGGTTAAGAGTTGATTGTTCCTCTTGCAGAGAACCCATGTTCTGCTCTTGGCACCCACGTAGTGTCTTACAACCACCTGAAATCCTCGTTCCACGGGATCCAGTACCTTCTTCTGACCTCTGTGGCACAGGCCAGTCATGTGAAAAACATATAGACAAAGCATTTATATACATAAATAAAATAATCTAAAACATGTATACACATAAAATAATCTAAAAAAATCCCGCCCTTTGATAACTTAATTCATATAACACTTTAGAGAAAAAAAAAAAAAAGACCTGACATTTCATAACACATATTCAAACTTGTTGAGTACTGACAACAATGATGTTTGAAACTGAAGGAAAATTCCCTCTTCAAGCTATTAGTCACAGAGAAGGCATCAAGAATGTTACAAATTCTATTTCAAACCTGTACCGGAGTGAATTTCTTTTTGGAGCTACACTAGGCAGAATGAAGAGACCAGGTTATTCTGGTCAGCACAGTGTGATACTGAGGCTGACTTTACAAGAAGCCCCAACTTCAGACAAGCAGCTCAACATCCATTATGCTGGGCTCCCCACCTTAGATAGCCCTATTCTACTGGCTCTACGCAGGCTTTCCTTGTAGCCTCTGGTGATTCTGAGGAGTAGCTGCCTGGGATTTGATCACCAGAGAGTGAGCATCAACCAGCTGTGCCCTCACAGGGATTTGTCTGTCTTAAAGACGATGAAGGCCTGACAGCCTGAGTTTAGCAATCTGATCCCACTGTGGGAGGAAAGAGCTGACAGCTGAAAGGGGTGTCCTGACCACGACTTGTGCACTGTGACACCCACACCCACACATCTATACCACACCCCCTACAATAAATAAATGGGTGCAATGAACTTTTAAATAGATTTTGTTTATTTTATGTGTGCATGTATGTGTAGTACATGCATTCAGGTGTCCAAGGAGTCCAGAAGAGGACGTGATATCTCCCGGAGCAGGAGTCTCAGACAGTTTGAGCCACCCTGTGTGGGTGCTGAGAATCAAACCCAGGTCCTCTGTAAGAGCAGCAAGAGCTTTTAACCGTTCAACCATCTCTCCAGCCCCTAATGCATTGTTCTAAAAAGAATACTTGAATAAGATAATTTTTCTTTGCATCATCTTCATTGTACATTGATTTTTCAGTTTTCCTCAGAAATTTATTTTCAATTACTCATATTCTTAAAGCTGTTTTTATCTGCTGTATAAAAAACTTTATGACCACAATCTTGGTAACATCATATAATATCACATCCATCATATCATGGGCAAAGGAATAAGGAGTAACTATTTGCTACAAATATCCATGTGCCTCTAGTTGAAGAAAAGGAACTAATTAATAGTGATGGTGATTTGAAGAGTCAGTATTTAAAAATTGAGCTAACCAGTCAAGTAACTACCACTGCTTTGGGTTACCTGAGAGAGACTGCTACTTATTTCTTTTATTTATATTTTAATATCATTATGTTGCCCCTCTCCTTGAGATTCTGTCATTTCTTCACCTTGTTATTGCATGATAAGTATCTTGAATGTGAATATATATTTGTTATTTTCACCCAATATTAAACCTTATCTTTTTAATTTATGAAAAGACAGAAAACTATGCTACCAAATTATGCAATCCTGACACCTTTATGTGTGCTTTTATTTCCAGTTGAGAAGTGAAACAGTATCGCTGAGAAAATGATCAGAAATTTGAGCTATATCTCCATTGCGATGGCCTTAAAATTACTACTCTTTTATCGGAACAAGCCCCAGCAAAAGTCATTAAGACAGGGCCCCAGCAGTTCACATCCAATTGAGCTGTAGGTCAGTTGTGAATTTGATAGATCATTTGGACAAATTGTCACAGCAATTTCCACTTCTACCTCCTGTAAACATAACAACTATCAACATCCTCACAGGATGTTGTGACTATTGGAAAACTTGGTTTGGGAAGCTTCAAGATTATTAAATATCTGAGAGAAAATATTCAGAAAAGTGGTGTCTGTCAAGAGGTAAGCTTTTTGTCAGAGTCACTTGAACCTGCACCCTCATTTATTCACATGTGCTTAGTATGGATAGTTACATACGACGTCTGAGTAGAGTAAAATCCAGAACAGAATTTCAAAGGTGACAAAAACCCAGAGGAATAAAGCCGGTGAGTCTGAGGGAAGCCTGAAAGTCAAGGGCTCTTTTATTTACTCCATGCAGTCTCTAGAGTATACCAGTGTCGGAGGTTCTATCATAGATTTTTTTCTTTTACATTTCCCCAATGCAGTCCAGTCCAGCACTCACTCCTATAGCAAGGTGAGAGGCAGATACAGAAGCATTTCCTGCAGTATATGGTACAGCAGCATAAGCAATGGAAGACCTTGCCTCAACAAGGTTGAAGGCAAGAATTAACTCCCCAAAGTTGTCCTCTGACATCTATGTACATGTGCACCTGCATGTGCGTGCGTATGCGCGGGCACACACACACACACACACACACACACACACACACACACACACACCAGAACTGTAAAGTTAATTAATGCTTTTGGCTCTGCACATGTGTTACAACCCTGATCATAGTGCTTTGCTGCAAGACATACTGAACTAAGGCTATTTCAATCTCCCCACTTCCTCCCACCCTTTCTTACTTCTTTGCTTTCTTTTTTGATGCTGGGGGTTGAACAAAGGGGCTTAGATGAGCTAGACAAGTGTTCTGTCATTGAGCTAGACCCCAGCTCTAATTCATATTTTTTTCATTTAAAACATAACGGATTTAATAAGGGAGAACATTTAAAGTCAACTGTGTTGGCTTTGCAATTGAGGCCACCTCTATTTCTTCTGACATACCTTGAGCCCAGATTCCCCCTTTTGACGTTTTACAGTGTCTCTTCTTTGATTGAACAGCTGTGAGTGCATCACGCTTCTGGCTTTTCAATAACTGTTTGCTGCTAGTAAAGAAATAGGCCGAAAACACCATCTTCTATACTGCAACTGAAACGAATCAGCCCTATTATCTTTACCCTCTGTGTTCTGGATGAAAGCATGAAATGAGTTAATGGGGTTATATTCTTTATTTTCTAGTTTTTCTGTTTCTGTTTTTGTTTTTGTTTTGTTTTGTTTTCATTTCTCCCTCCTACCAAAATTAGGTAGTTTTATTTTTTTTCCTGGCTCTTTTACTGAAACAGTTACTTCAAACGATTGGTTTTATGAATTTGTAAACCACCTGTCCTTTACAGACAAGGTGATCCCACCAACTCTACAACTCTCCTTCAGGATTTGTGCATTCTCTCAGCTGTAGTCAGCACTCACGTTATTTACACCGGGTTCTTTAAGTCCTTTCTGTAGGCCTTACCTAGTTCTGAATTCCCCCAGACATTATTCGTGACGGGTGATCTTCTAGAAATGTTTGTTTCCCGTGTGGTCATTGATCGCCTTGCATGATTCATGATGGCTGCAAACGTCCATACTGAGAGGTTATATTATGATTAGAAACTAGACAAAGACTGTCCCTTTTTATCAGCTTTAAAAATGAAAATGGACTCTGGAAATGAGTTGCTAGGACGTATGTGGATCGCCACATCCTGCTGTTTTCTTATGTTGTGGGAGCAGGCTGTAGGGATGGATTTTAAGGGACAGTGATAGTTACAGGAGCAGTTGCCACGGTGTCACAGACCCCTTTGATGTCTTTAGGTACTGCAGCCACAGGTGATATTTGAATTTTACCCACTGCCATTTCCATCTTGCACAACTGAGAAAACAGTTCTTATGGGAATTCTTTGTGCTGTTTCCACCTGCCACAGGGTATTAGCAGATTACAGGAAACACTGGGAGGTGCCCCATGACATCTAAGTGAACAATGGCACATTTGTTTGCCTTTCTGCCTTCAAGGACATTTGAAGGTCGGCTTCTGAAAAGAGTGTTTTTGTGAACATAAAATAGCTGTGTGTTTGTGTGAACATAGACAGATGCTTGACATAACTGGGATCTTCCAACCAGCTAACTGCAAATAAAAAGTCTAACACAAGAGGCCAGTTTTCTCTGTCCATGTTTTTGTTTTGTTTTTAATTTTCCAGCGTGCGCTGGGCTTCAGCCACTCCTAGACACCTCCTGCTCAGGAAAGCCCTGTCTTAGAAACATCCAGGATCACACTGGGGCTGCAGCCCCCAGCCAGCAATTCTACCCTGCAGGTGACAGTGGAGAAAAATCCCAAGAAAGAAATGTTGAGAGGAATAACTTCTTTTCCCCTGCTTTGCCTCTCATAAAAGAAAGAAAAATGCAGATTTACTGATGTCATTTCTCAAAGAGAACAGAACTAACAGTGGTTAGATCATGCATGACAACAGAACTAACAGTGGATCATTTCTGAAACCTCGAAAGCCTGATTGCATGATAGAAGTCTGCAGAAAACAAATGGCCAGTCTGAATTTTATTTTCCATAAAATGGAAAGGGTACCACTTGGATGATTCTTAAGAGTTAGGACATTTTCTTTTCCATGACAAGGGCTCTCCATATAGTTCTGGCTGTCCTGGAACTCACTATGTAGACCAGGCTGGCCTCGAAATCATAGATCTGTCTGCCTCTGCTGGGATTAAAGGCATGGCCCACGAGTCAGGACAAGTGTTAGGACATTTTATGCACATTGAGAAATGTTTGAAATGAACCCAGGGGGCCACTAGTTCTTAAGATCCATTAATGTGTTATTATGTCAACTAAAAAAAAGACAATCAAGAAAGTAGTCTGTGAGATTTTAATGTTACGGTGAAAAGAGAGTAAATAATTGGAAAGAATGAATGATGTGGTTGTCCAAAGCTTCGGCAGGGGATAATACAGGCATGTGGCTAGGTCCATAAACTTCCAGAAAGCTAAAACTACAGTGAGGCTGGGTCACTGAAAGAAAGACACTTTTAACAACTACTACGCTGTAATTTATGTTTAGTGTTAAAGGACCCAAGATTAAATCAGTAACAACTGAAGAACAAAAATCTCCCTATCAATAAGCATCAATCGTGCACAGAAACGGGACTTCTCTGAGCCTGGAGAGTTTTCCAGAAGTCGGAGGAGTCGATGAGGCCAAGCTTTAACTGCCCGCAGGTGCAGCAGCTTTTCCACCCGGCAAGAACAATGTCTGTGGTGAGCGGGCGTCAGTTTGTGTCCCCCACGGTGACTGCCAGTAGTGTGCGGGCTTTTGTCTATTCTGTGTGTACTATTTGACTCAGCTAGAGCCAAAAGAATCCGCGCTAAAGCCGGAGCCTACCTTTCTGTAGCGAGCCTAATGTTTGATGCTTCTCGACATTTTCAGGGCACGCAACCTCCGCCCTGAGCTCCTGCTGCCTTACAAGCACTTCTCAGATGAAAGGAAAAGACTCTAAATCGGTCTGTTTCACACACTGACTCCATCCAGGAGGCAAGCAGGCAGTGCTTCCAGACAGCTGGGGTCCGGCTGGCGTTTGATGTGTGGCAGAAAGGCACCGTGGGATAACAAGGGAGATGGATGTTCCTCTAAGGGGAAACTCTCTGGTCAAGTGTACCCTCCCTTGGGTTTCCCGTCCCTCTGTCCCACAAGCAACCAGGTTGTCCTGATCCTACCATTACCTGCCTCCCTTACAGTACAGCTAAGCTCTATTTACCTACCAAGTTTTTCATGTACCCACACTTTCTTGATCCGACAAACATTTCAATCCCTTTGATAGCGTTTATTGTCATTGTGAATCTATCGCTAAAGGTTTTTATTTGTTTGTTTTGTTGTAGACATTTAATTATGTTGTAGACATAACATGTAGGCATTTTACAATGTCTACTCTTTTTGAACTTTTATTCTTGCCTGAACTTCCTTGAAGACGTTTTCTAGCCTGTCTGCCAGAGAAGTGTTTATGCTAGTCACAGACCTTGTAAACCACTTCTGACTGAAGACAATCTAAAAACAAACAAAACCTTCTATAATTTTCTCTTTGCCGTGTGTGAAATGTCTAAAGAGTTCAAATGTCTGCAGGTGCATTCCTATATCATAGATGCCCAGCTTATGAATTGTTTGGAGAAACATCGCTAGACAACAGCTGAATTGAAAAGATTGTACTTGGGTGGGTACCTTGGTGCACAGCTTTAGTACCAGCACTGGGAGGCAGAGGCAGGCAGATCTCTGTGAGTTCAAGACCAGCTTGGTCTACATTTTGGATTCTAGGCTGGCCTAGGCAACGTAGTGAAACACTGCCAAATAAATAAACAAATAACTTAACTTGGGTCTGGTAAGATGACTCAGTGGTAAAGGAACTTCAATCCCCAGAGCCCACGTGGTAAAGAGAACTAACTCCCACAACTTGTCCTCTGACCTCCACATAATCATATATACACATATCTGCACGTGCGTGTGCACACACACACACACACACATACACACTACAAATGAATGCACAAAAAATAATGTAATAAAAATTTTAAATTGTACTTGGTGGCTATAGAAATGTTTTGTACTTTTATGGACAGTGTTTTTACAATTAATGAAATATAAAGAAATGTGAATTAAAATGACAGAATTTTTAAAATTGACATCTTACTGATAAAATGCCTTTAAAAAAAAGTAACACAGATAGCAGAGGTACAAAACACAATCATGGTTATACAATAAAACATTAAACAAATTTGACTTTATTTTCCATCTAGGTTGTGATATTAAAGTAAGTAGTGCACAGAATTCATTCCAGAGGAACCCCTGTGCTAGCTTGCTTTCTGTGGCTGCAATAAACACCATGACCAAAAGCAACTTGGAGAGGAAGTGTTTATTTCATCTTTCAGGTGATAGTCCATCATCGAGGGAAGTCAAGGCAGGAACTCAAATCATTAACCTGGAGACAGAAAGTGATGCAGAGGCCATGGAAGAGTGCTGGTTACTGACTTGCTCCTGGACTCACATTCAGTCACTTTCTTCATCAGCCCATGCCCACCTGCCTAAGACAGTACTGTGCACAGTTAACCAGACCACTTCTACATCAATTAGGAATCAAGAAAATGCCTACTGACATTCCCACAGGACAATCTGATGACAGCAACATCTCAATCGAGGGTCACTCTCTTGCCAGGTGTGTCAAGTTGACAACCAAGATTAAATATCACAGCACCCAGTGGCTGACCCTTAAAAAGAAGTGTTCCTGAACTGTGGTCATCAGGACATTGTGGTGGAAGCAAACAGCCTCCTAATGGAGCTGTCTGGGCCCCTGCAGTCCTGGAGGCCTTCTCTGTGACCCATGAGTATTCTGAGGACCTCAGCATTTTCCTCCTTAGTGAATGTTGTTTCTGATTCTATTCCTCTTCAGATTTTGCCCATTCACAGCAAGAATGAGGCCATCTAGATAGCTCTGAGTCATGGCCGAGCATCTAGTCTCAGGAACCCTTAGGTGACAGGTGGGAGGAGACAGTCCAAGGGTTGCCAGGTCTAGCAGGTCCACCTCTTGGATCCAACAATTAGTTGTGTTTTTCCAGAAGAAGAAGATCAGGAATTAGAAGTTTTTTGCCTGCTGTAAGGTCAAACCAGTGGCGTAACGAAAATGACAATCTTTGCTTCATAGTTCCTATCAACATAGAAAAAAAAAATGACTGACAATATAAACTATTTTATTTTATTTTTAAATTTTATTTTATGTACATTGGTGTTTGGCCAGCATGTATTTCTGTGTGAGGATGCCAGATCCCTTGTAACTGGAGTAACAGACAGTTGTGAGCTGCCGTGTGGGTGCTGTGAATTGAACCTGGGTCCTAAGAGCATCCAGTGCTTTTAACTGCTGGGCCATCTCTATAAATGATTTAAAATGAGTTATCTATCAGTACTTCTTTGATGCTATGTGTCCTTTTTTAAACAAAAAAGAAAATCTTGTTCCAATGTATATAATTTAAGAGGCTCAAAGACGTATCTAATGTTTGCAATTAAATAAATTATAAGGTGATTCAGAAAAACAAATTGGAGAATTGCTGGAAGCCAGCCCCCCTGGCAAGTCAACAGGACTCAGAGAAGAAGTAAGGAATAAGTGATGATAGGATAAGTCAGAGCCTGTGCCTGGGAGAATCTTTGCAGGTCTGACTGACTGCTGGCTGTGACTGACTGACAGTCAGGGTGCTCATTTATACAGATTTTACAAGAGAAAGACAAACTCATGGTTTCCAAGAGGATACAAATCATATCATTTTGTAAATATCTGAGCCAGTTTAGGCAATTCCCAAACCTTGAACTAAGTATAATAAAATTTTGGTAGTTAAAGTAAAATCTTAAAAGATTTTCTCAGGCTAAAATTCTCTGCAGTTAACTTGCTTTTATGATTCTCTATAAAAATATGTTTGTATAGGAGAATTTCTTTTGTTTCCTAGTTAAGTGACCTCATATATAGCCTACTATAAGTTAGTCTTATATCTACTTCTTTTTTTTTTATATCATATTGCTAAGTAGGATAAAGATTGCTTTAGCCAATCTAACTTTGTTACTAAGTTCCTTTTCTCTGGAGGCCATGTCATGTACAGCCCCACTATCTAGTAAGCTACATATCCAGGAAGCATATGTGAGGGAAGGCTACTTCTCCTGGCCTGCTGAGGCTTATTAACTTTTCTCAAGTAAACAACACCCTGATCTCCTCAGAGTTATTCTCAAGTGATATTATCTTGATTGCCTCAGTCCTGAGTCTGTTCAGGGGTAAATGCACCAGAAGAGTCCTGGAACCAAAACCTCAGAAATTCCTAGCATTTTTGTGCTTATCACAATACCCAAGGCTTAAGGAAAATTCCTAAATGATTCCCTGAAAGCAGATTCAGAAATAATTTTCTCCGATAAAAACATAAATGAATCATAATGTAAATGTTCCCTGATAGATCAGAAGTATCAGGATCAGAAGTAGGGGACCCCAGGGTGGTGCAGCATTCAGCTCAGCTTTGCTGGACTGTGTCTAACAGCTGTGCTGGCCTCATGACTTCTCTGTGTTCATGGGTCATAGCTGTGAACTATGATCAGTATGCTGTCCTGAAACGTGATACATATTGAGGATTGCCTTGAGTGTCTTCACCTCCTGCCCCCACTTCCCTAGTGCTGTGATTACAGGTGCGTGCCACCATAATATGCAGCACTGGGATCAACCCCCAGGGTTTCACCAATGATAGGCACGCACTCTATGACTGAGTTACATTCCCAGGTCTCATCAGGGATTTTCATGTTTTCTAGTTACATGGGCCTTTTTTATTTTCCCACCAAAAAGATAAAGAAAATAAGACAATAGAGAGGGAGGAACAGAGGAAGGGAGAAGAGAGACAGAAAGAGGGAGAGGGAGTAAGTCAGAGACAGAGAAAGACAGAGAGACACAGAGAATTTAAACACCAAGCTTGATTATCCATGTCCTATATCTAAAGCTTAGTGTCTTCATATGGTCTAACATCTTGACTCTTTCTTAAGTAGCTGAAGAGAGTAAGCCAGTCAGAGGAACATCAGCCCGTCAAGGCCAGTAGCCATAGGACAGAAAGATTGCCCTGCCCAGGGTTGAAATATAACCATGAATCTTCCCATGAGGGGCAAGAGTCTAGCTTGCTGGCACTGGGTAAGGCTGCCTGGGACCACCTGTGCCAAGTGCTGAGCTAGCCGCAGTTAGGCCCGACTGCAGCTGCCCCAAGGAGGTCTCCTCTGGCCAGTTTCATCTGTTAGTTTTATCATTTTCATTCCATATGGCCAAGATATCTTTGGATTTTTTCCATTTAGCATTCATGGAGATTCTTCACTGTATGTGTACATATTTCTCACAATGTGGGCATTTCTTGTATATCTTCAAATACATTTTCTGTACCAATTGTCCCTGCTCCCTTCCATCAGGACTCCAGTAACTCATGCTAGGGTGCTTGCTAAGCTCCAGGAAGATCACTTTGAGTTTTGGGTGAGTCTGGCTATACTAGAATGTTCCAGAAGGTTCTCCCGCATTCTTTAGTGTTTTTTCATATTTGACCCCTGGTTTCAAAGGTTTTGCTGTCTGTGTCTGCTTAGCAGTCCGCTAACTTGGTTCACCCTTCAGTAAAATCTGAAGACCAAAAGGCCAAAAAATCAAAACTCAACCACAAAAGGCCAGAAAAATCACCACCTCCATTGTGATGCCCATCCCACAAGAAGAATCCAGAATCACAGTCTGCCATTCCAGGAAGTCACTACCATCATGCTCCTGTTTTGAATTTCTTCTAAAGACTACCTTATTTAATTTTCCTGTATTGAATTCCCAGGTGGCTTGGGTCTTGCATTGTATACAAAGATTGTATTTGCACAAAGTAGGAGCCAAGGTCAAACATACAGTGTGATTACCTATATGCAAAAAATATATGTAGTTACATACAGTATTTTTAAAAAAGACTGTAAAACCCAAATTATCATCATGATTACTGTGGACTGGTGGGATTATAGTTTCCCCCTCTGTTTCCTATTTGCTAAATGTTTTGTAGCACACCTTCCTCAGCTTCTTCCAAATCTCTGATTAGCGGAGCCCTTTCTGAAGGAGCATGTAGTTTACAACCACTGGAAACCATTAAAGCCGCTCAGAGCTGCTTTCAGCTGCAAGAAACAGAAATCGCCAAGGCAGTGCCTCAAACAATAATGAAGGATATTTTCTCACATAATAAAAAACCCCGGGAAAGTCACCGCAGGGCTGGTCGACTTTATATCATCACCTGCTACCCTTCGACTTGGCTTCGGCTCAGCCTCTTTCTCTTCATGTTTGCACAATGGCTGCAATAGTTCCAGATGTAACTTCCAGACACTACAACATCTAGTGGCTGAAAATAGCCATCTCTTTTTTTGTACTGTGGATTTAGTGTTAGCTTTGGTTACAAATGTCAGAAAAAGGAAAACGATAATGGCTGGAGTGTGATTTCTTTTCTGCTGTGTGATTCATGGTGTCCGTTCCCAAAGTCATTCATGGACCAAGGCGATTGCTCCACTGCCCCAGCTCTCATGTCCACATTCCATGTAGCAGAATAAGAAGGAGAGGTGACTAAAGAGCATGAGTCAGCTGTCCCAGAAGGAGCTTTACACAGTATCTGATTTTATTGCAGGAGCCCAAATGTATCAGGCTAAGTGGGTTGATAATGCATTCTGTGTTCCATGTGTCCCTGTGTCCCTGAGATTTTGCCCTGCTATTCCATAAATGCAGTGTGTCTAGTGGGCAGCTACAGAAGTCATGCCATATTCAACAGCCTCTCAATCACTTGAAAGCCACTAGCAGATTCCTCTTACACATCATTGCACACCATGTCTAAGCCAACCGTAATGACGGAGCGGTGTCATGGAAACAGCTTGTGTTTATGTTTATATGATGTTATGGAGTTGGGCTAGCCTCTTCTGAAGGACACGGCTTCCAATAATAGGGCAAATGTTGAGTGAGATCAGAATTCTTAGGAAGGAAGAAGACACAGCAAAGGCAGGGGCCCACAGTCGTGTCTGAGTAGGAAGGCCGTCTGTACTCCCTTTGTACAGAAAACAGCTGTGTGGGTCCCTGACTTCCTCAGGTGTAAGTGTTTATCTGTGACATTTTCACGTAGTTTCACTTCTCTACATTTGTTAACATCAATGAGGATTCTCTCTGTCTGTATGAGAGAGGTCGAGGAGAAGGAGTTGGAATACTCCCCCAAATCTATTTACTGTTCCCATCTATTCAGCACCTCCTTCTACTTCATTCAAATGAAAATTATTTGTATCCAGAAATATTAAATTTATAAGTTTTCCAGCAAAAAAATGTAGCTGTCCCTCACTAGGGTTGACTAAGAACAATGTGACAGAAAAGCAACAGGACTTTAGAATTTAAAATGTTTTATTTAGTTACATGTGTGCTTTTTGTAGCTGCATCTTTTTTGAAGGGTGGAAATCAAGCATACAAGAAAGGAAAAAAACAAAAAACAAAACAAAACAAAGCACACACACACAACCAAGCAGGGAACAGCTGTGAATTGAAGAAACAGAAAAGGACATGCATGTGACACAGGGGAGAAGCTGTATGCTTTGTCACTGCTGTGTTGCTATGGCAATGAAGCAAAACTGAGCAGGTTGAACTCTATGAATTTGCTATAAATGAGGGACCAAATACGTGCAATTCAGATGACAAGAGGAATCTATAGTGAACCAAAGGGACAGTCTGTTTGGACCAGTGGTTCTCAACCAGTGGGTTGCAATCCCTTTGGAGGTCAAATGATTCTTTCACAGGGGTCACCTAAGATCATCTGCATGTCAGATATTTACATTACAATTCATAACAGTAACAAAATTACAGTTATTAAGTAGCAATGAAAAAAACCTTATGGTTGGGAGTCTCCATGTGAGGAGGTGTATTAAAATGTCGCAGCATTAGGAAGGTTGAGAACCACTGGTTTAGACCATCAATTGAAACTTCATTGCCACCTTGGTAAGACTTCTCATCATTCGCATATCAGCTAAAGAAGACTCCAGAGATCTATACAGTAATTTTGAAATTTCGTCCCATGAATGAAATGAAAACTTCACAATTACAAAGTACATGTTTCCTGTAAAGGTAAAAACAGACAAAAACAAAACAAAACATACACACACACACACACACACACACACACACACACACACAAGAACAAAGCAGATGATGAAAATGTGCCTGATCTTGTCTGTCAACTCTTTGATGCAACTCTTCAGTCTTTCCACTTATGGCTTTTGCTGAGGCACTTTATTATTGGATGCCAGATGTTGGAGTTTGTTTCAATTTGCCTCTGTTCTTAATACGATTTCGGGGGGGGGCTTACATATTTTGTTATACTCCATTAAGTACCTATAGTATCAATAGATACATTGTAGCTATCCAACACATAGGAAATACCTTGGTCTGTCACAATCACAGGAACTCTGGTGAGCAAGGTTAATAATCATTTGTTGACTTGTCCATTGTGGTTGTTATTCAACTATTACAGACTATAGACACAGAGGTGGGATTCATGTGGATGGCTGAAGGGCTTAGTAGCCTTCTATCAGGGTCTCACAAGGAAACATGTACTGCTTTTTTATAGTTTGCAAAGGATATATATATATGTGTGTGTGTGTGTGTGTGTGTGTGTATACACATACACATGTGTATATATAGGTATATACATATATCTTTCACAAAGTATAAAAAACAATATATATATATATTTTTTTTTTCATGGAAGATGTATTCACCTGTTTAATCAGAATCAGAGGGTGCCAGCTCACATACCTAAACCCAGAGAATGGGTGAATTACACCAAACTCATTCACTGAGAACAGGAAAAGGGTATATAGACTGGAATCTTAGAAGATGCTGAAGATGAGGGTAATTGTGAGTATGAGACTGGAGGTGGTGGAGACAGCTGTGAGATGAGGAAGGCTATGAACAGGCAATGGAGTTTTTGCAACAATAGGGAGTTACACATTTTCAGGATATGGCTGAAAATGAGTTCTTATTCACAAGATGATGGGTGGTAGGTAGAGGGGTTATGGAGAGATTTACTATTTTGTGAAGTACTCTTGCAACTTTGGGGAAATACTGCTTCAAAATAAATGGTCCTAGAGGAGACAGTGCCTCCTCTGGACCACAGGGGTGGGTGTGTCCCTGTGTATGCAAGGTCACCAGAATTGCCCCACAAGCGTTTCCAACGCATAGTTGGAAAGTGGGTTGAAGGGGGGATTCTTTTAGGGGCTGAACTGTGAAGACATGATCCCAGGAGTTCCTGAGGACTTTCAAGGATAAGTTCCAGTTTTCCCTCTGAAGGCTTTTTAACAGAGCTTGCTGCAGCAGAGACGCAGGTGAGAGAACAGGTGCATGGGTTTATTTAGGTCTCCATGTACCCATGAGTCAAACAAAGCAGGAAAGTCAAAAGGCAGGATGGTTGAGACATAAAAACTCTCTTCATGGCAGAGAAGGGAGGTGGGGGATGGAGGCAGTTTCAGAAGGAAAGAAGCAACTTTCAAGGGGAAATGTGTGGACTCCCCCGCAAAACAGACAATGACCTTGGGCAGAGTTCACTGGGCCCTGAGTATAGTGTGGGATTTCCAATTGCTCTGCCATGCGAGCTTACTCTTCCTTGATTAGCAACATTTTAGTGAAAAGGACTAAAGGAAGCATTGCTCCAAGCAGGGGAGGGAATTTTGGAGACAACCCTCCCTGCATTTGTTGCTCTCCAAAGCCTCTTAGTTTTAAACCCTGTTCCAGTTAGGGTTACTATTGCTGTGATGAAACCCCATGACCAAAGGATCTTGAGGAGGAAAGAGATTATTTGGCTTACACTTCCATAACGTTCATCATAGAAGGAAGTCAGGACAGGAGCTCAATCAGGGCAGGAACCTGGAGGCAGGAGCTGATGCAGAGGTCACAGAGAGGTGCTGCCTACTGGCTTGCTTTCCATGGCTTCCTTGTGTGTTTTTACCAAAAAATCACTTGCATGAACGACACAACACTTCGGTGTTAATATTGGAGGTGGTAGGGTAGATGCTCATAATGGAAAAGGCAAAGCTGAGGGCTAAGTCCTTTCAACTTTCTAAAGGTGAACCTGGTTTCATTCTTTGCTTCTATTTCATTTTTCTGTGTCTCTTTGTCTTTTATCCATCTGTAAAAATACTCAAAGCTTTCTTTCAGTGTATTTCTCTCATTACTGTGCTTACCGGTTGGACATATTTATACACTCTTGGCAAACGAGTTAGCCTGACCAAGGCTTCCTTTAGTAATGGAGATCAGCTAATTTATTAGATATTTGAGTTATTTGAATTATTGCATCTAAGATACAATTTGGCATTTCTCATAGATTTTAAAGAGTGCTTTATAGGTGGCTAATCTGTTTACCAAATATTTACCTTTTATCACCTCGGAAGTTTTATTATCTTTTCTTGTGATGGTTGAGGATGTTTGCCCCCCTCAGGAGTGGTGGGCAACAACAAAAGCCACAAGCCTGCACTTGGATGGGAGTAAGCTAACCTGGGGATGGAGATTTTCATCTTATTTAAACTTCTAGGCTACAAGGATCCATTCTGAGCCATAGCTTGCTTGTCATCCTCATGTGTATAAGATGTGTGATTATGTGTATTTAAAGATATGAATATCGCCATGTATGATTGATGGGATATCAGATCAAAGCACCCTGTGAAGCACATTGTTTGTTAGCAGAAGTCTAATTGGGATAATTGTATAACCACGAATCTCTCTCATGTCAGGTATTTATTAGGTATGTACACTAACTCCAAATATACCTGATACTCCTGATATACCTGATACAAATATACCTAAGATACTCCAACTATACCTGAACCAAGACTAGGAGAAAGAAATGCTCCCAGCACTGATAGCCTTGATACCCAGCAGAGACCTAAATGTCCTTAGGAAATCCCTTCCCTCTAGCCACCCTGACCTTTTCTGTAGGCTCCCAGGATGGCTGTCCAGGCAACCTCAAAATTCCAGTAGGGGACGCTGTTGTCTAACTCAAGGTCTATTGTCAATTTGGTTTTTCTTGAGATCATTCTAAACATTGCCTTTTCACAAGATTTAATCTATTTAAATGGATAGTGGTTATTTGCTCTTAAATTCACTATGAATTTAATCTCACCTTACTGTTTAATACACTGAAGTGCTATGTAGTTGTCTTTGCTGCACTAATTAACATAACTTTCCCAAAAATGTGTTCTGAATAGGAAGTGATCTTGTTCAGGAGCATGAATAATAATTTCATTGTTTTTAAAACAAGGAAATATTTGATGACTTTGAAAAAAATATGAAGTGAATTTTGATGAGTTTGGTTCTGGAATTAAGCTGGGACTTTTGGAGAAATTGAATATACAAATTCTGCCTTGAATTTTGTTTTAAAGCTGGAAAAGATGCATTCTATTTGCATTTTTGAGCCTGAATAATTTTAATTCCATTTTTATTGTGCAAGGCCAAGAGGAACATTTACTTTGTTTTCCCTGATTACTTATACAATTATTCTTTTCAGATACCACATGAACCATGAACCATAATATTATATTCCTTGCTAATACGTTTTGGCAAAAGTATTAGTATTTAAGTATTTACATGAAAACACAATACATAAATGTAATGACTTTCTCAACTGCATACATTGTTGCCATGAAGCAATCACCTTTATTTTAATACAAGTAAAATTCATTAAATGTTTCTCAATTAGCTGAGCAACTTTTCCAAATGAACTAGCAAAGAAAAACACCGCCTGTTCTACTCTACTTGTTGGAGAGGAGAGAAACAAAGAGAAGGCTTTAATTTTAATAGATGCAATGCTAACTCTTAGGGGATTAGGTATGGTCCTGATACACTCAGTTTCTGTTTAGTTCATTTCTAAGTAAAGTTAGATTTGAAAGCAAAAGTCTTTGAAGGAAAGGTTTGTGCTCAAGACTTTCTCATGTTAAAAGTCAAATTTGCAGGCCCAGCTGAGTGAATCATTTGAACTGCAAACTTAAACAAACTAATATTTTATTTTTCTCCCCTCACTTAAACTTTTTACATCCCGTAGTAAATTTAAGACCACAGGAGTTGAGTCCTGTATTTTTAAATGCAAATTAAATGTAGCTTTTTGGAAAATAGACACAATTAACTTCAAATTCACATTTATGTAGCATGGATGTCATATGAGTTCAACTTCTTTTTGGGTTCTACTATTGGCTAATAATAAAGATACAAGTATATTTTTTAGACTAAAAAATGACAATGCCTATGCATACACTGAAAGACTGGTATTTCATTTCTGAAACAAGTTACAATTTTTTATCTCTTAAAAATATTTTTTCAAAGTGATACTTTTATTAATTACTCTAGTTTCATACACTCTCTCCCAGATCCACCCTTTCACCCTGTGCCCTCAAAAAAAGAAAAGAAAGAAAGAAAGAAAGAAAGAAAGAAAGAAAGAAAGAAAGAAGAAAGAAAGAAAGAAAGAAAGAAAGAAAGAAAGAAAGAAAGAAAGAAAGAAAGAAAGAAAGAAAGAAAGAAAATAAAAAAAAACAGTAAGTGAAGCCCGCATAGCTGGAGCATGGATCATGGGCATGACCCTGGTTTTTGGTGGTAGTAGGCAGCTCAGATCATGGCAGCTGGCCTATATTAGCCTGAGATTAAGTTGGGCTTCGCTGCTCAAACATCCAGGGACCCATACATCACACAGGCACTTGGACATCCTGAAGGTACCCTGATATCCCATAGGCACCCTGCCATCCTGCAAGAACCACAGCATCCCATAGGCAACCTGACAATCAGCAGTCATCCAAACATCCCTCAGGCACCTGGACATCCCACAAGCATCTGAACATTTCACAGGCACCTGGACATCCCACAATCACTCAGGCATTCCACAGGCACCATAGCATCCCACAGGTGTTCTGGACACCCTACAGGCACCTAGACATCCCACAGGAACCCAGACATTCTTCAGCCACCCAGGCATCCCACCATCACCTAGGCATCCTGCAGGCACCAAGACATGGTACAGGCACCCAGACATCAACAGGCTCCTGGATATGCTTCTTAAAAGGTACATATTCTTAATAATAGATTAAAACTGTTAATTATCTTATATTTTGGTGGGGCTCCTGCTACTAAGGTGTTTAATATCACTGACTCTGTCTCTTGGAATAGGTGTTAAGCATTTTTAGGTGGCTTGTAAATGGTTTGGCATTATTTGTAAGGCTCTAAAATATGCCTCTGTGTGTGTGTGTGTGTGTGTGTGTTTACAACATTCATTCATTCTACAATTATTCCAAAATTGGAGTTTACTTTGCAGAAAGAATATTTAAAACTTCAGTTCTGTTTCACAGTTCTAATATATTTCAGGAAAAGGGGGGTTTCCTGAAAATGAATGCATCATTGTGAAAGGCACTCCTCTATGACACATAAGGCTTTTCATCTTTATGGATATTGGTGATTATGGTGATGACTGGGTTTGAACAAGTCTGTAGGTTTTTTTAAATCTGATATTCATATGAAGGATGTGTGTAAGCTGGTGAGTATATGCTAGATATTTGTTACTCTTCTATTGCTTTGATAAAGCACCATAACCAAGGCAGAAGAAATAATTTATTTGGGCTTATGGTACCAGAGTGGTAAGAGTCCATGATGGGAGAGCAGCAGCATAGTGGCTAGAACCAGAAGCTGAGAGTTAACATCTTGAACCACAAGCAGGAAGTAGAGAGAGCATACTGGAAATAGAACCTTGCTTGAAACCTCAAAGCTAGCTCCCAGTGAAATCATTCCTCCAGCAAGACCACACTTCCTAATTCTCCCTGAACAGCACTACCAACTGAGTACCAAGTATTCAAATGCCCAATACTATGAGGAACATTCTCACTCAAACTACTATAGGCTGGAACTGTGGATATAGATGTATATTTTTAATTATTCCTTGAAAGTTTGTGTATGTGTGTGTGTGTGTGCGTGTGTGCGTGTGTGTGTGTGTGTGTGTGTGTGTGTGTGTGTATGTGTGTGTATAACATGCCTCATATATACAAAGGTCAGAGGACAGCTTGTAGGGATCAGTCTTCTCCATTTGCTATGTGGATCTAGAGATGAAACTCTGGTCATGAGGCTTGGCAGCGAGGTTACTGAGCCTTCTCACTTATTCTTTGACAATTTCATACATGTATAAAATATATCTTAATCATGTCCACTTCCCACCCCCAGGCACCCACAGCACATCTTTTCCACACATTCATTGCCTCTTCTTTTTCTGTATAACCCACTGAGTTCAATTAGTACATATGTAGAGCCATCATCAACCTACCATGGCCACATCCCTGAAAGAAAAATGGTACTCCCAGTGACCTCCAGAGACCACCAATGGCCAATACTTCTCAGCTAGGATGAGGCCTCATGAGCCCCTCTCCTGTCCATGATGGAATGTTGGCTGGCTTGATCTTGCACAGGTAACCACAGCTGCTATGGATTCATGATACTACAGTCATGCCATGTCTAGAAACAGGATTTCATTCTCCTCTCCATTCTTTAACTCTTACATTCTTTCTGCATTTTCTTCCAAGATTTCAGAACTGTGCTTTTTGCATAACCTAGCATGGCATCATCTTTGAGTACTGTTTTTCTGGAATTCCTGTTGACTCTTAAGCATGTGCAAGACTGTCTAGTGGATTCAAGGTTTTCATTATTAGCTTCCCTTTCCCCTTTTTGTGGATGGTTTGTGGATCTGTACTGGTTTAATAAAAAATGACACATATAAGCAAATTTTGAGGATCTTAAATCTCTACATATATAACTCAAATGGTGTTTTGATTGAGATTAGAATTCTAAAATTCCATTTCTCTTCTCTCATTTTCTTCCAGCTTCCTGTGTTCCCCTAAGAAGTGTGAGACCATTTTGAGACTTGGCTGTTTATATCTAACATATTTTACTTGTTTGAAAATTTTGTGGATCGTCTCATTGTTTTATGAGTTCTGGAATGTCATGTTTATGAGCCTGGTGTAATTATATTTTTACTTGTTGTGCTAGACACTTTTGTTGTTGTTGTTGTGGTGGTGGTGGTGGTGCCAGGGCCTTTAGAATGTGAAAAGATTTCATTCAGATGTATAAAATCTTCATGAATTTGTAAAAAGGGTTTTATGTAGTCCAGGTTTGCCTGGAACTCATTATGTAGCAAGGTTGGTTGGGAAGTTATGATTGTCCTGCCTTCACCTCCCAAGTTCTGGATTATAGGTGTGGGCTGCCACACCTGGCTCTTGTGAATATTTTTGCTGTTGATTACCACCCATCCATTTCCTCAGTCATGTTATAATTCTGATGTGGAGCCAACTGTGTTTCCTCTAGAATATTTTGTGATTGCTATTCCCAGCCCCTCGTTTTTTTCTGTCATTCTGACATTATTTGCACATGTGGCCTCTACTGGCCTTGAGTTCCCAATCCCCTGGCTCCTGCTTTCCCAATTGCTGGGATTATAGAGGCATGTGCTAACTGGGGCTCACTAGTTCTCTAATCTTAGAAGGGTTTGCTGAATTTGCTTCTGATGCACTTCTTGGATTTTCTATTATCTTAATTTTTTTTACATTTCTCTGAATATCCACATTAATAAAATCTCCCTTTTCTGGAATTTTATGTCTATATAGGGTTTGATGATTTCATTTCTCATATGGATTGTGGAAAGTTTTTTCAAAATAATCAACGCCTTGAAAATTGCAACATCTTGCAGATGGCGGTACAACGGTTCTTTCATCAAGAAACATTGTCATACCAGCGTCTGCACCTCAGTGCATCTCCCTACAGTGTGTTTGGTTATAAGACATCCTTCTTTTGAGGAAGGAGCCTGCTGGCTCCAACCTGTACTCAGGTGCAGAAGCTCAGGCCAGGAGGTGGAGGCCGATGGATTTTTTTTTTTCTCCTGGTTTACAATAATCCAACACCTTTAATGGCTAAATACAACTCCCATCACTTTGAGGAAGTTGTGTGGTGGCCTTGGAGAGCCTCTCAAATGGCTCATGAAGCTTAGTCGTTGCCTCTAAATAAGGGTACAGATTAAGGCTTTAGAAGTTCTAGTGAAAAAAAAAAAAAACACCCATGATACCTAGAGGGGTCAACCTCTGCAGGAATGGAGTTTATATTAGGTATGGTGGGCCATCCCTGGTAGGTGTTCTTTTTGGCTAATAATAGTCTTTGTTGAGTAGTCGCTCTCCTGGGAGGGAATGCTAATGCAGAACTCACTGAGTTTTCTGCTGCTGGCTGGGAATTATCAATAGGTCATAAATAAACTACAACCACACAGAAAAGACAATAAGATTATATGTACTCCCACTACCTCCAATTACAGTAAGAGCAACAATTATAAGGTTGTAACTCCTACAGCCACCCTGGGGAGAAAATGAGAGAAAAATGTTCCATTAGCTTAATGAAGAGAGTGGCAGAGTCGCAGTCAGAATTCCTCACTATTAACACCTATGGTGTGCCCAGCACATGAGGACTCTGGAGTTGCAGAGTAACAATTAAACTTTCTGACAATTAACCTCTACAATGCACAGCCCCTGTCCCCAAGGGAGGCATTTCAAAGGATCTCGTTTACACTGGTCTCACCTCTTGACTATGAAATTTGAACAAATAATTTTCTCATGGAAGTGGAGAGAGTCAAAGTGACTAAGAGGCATCATTGTCAGGGCTACTGAGGAGCACAGGGACCTGTGTGCTCCAGCCACCAACCGGGAAAGGCAAGGTTAAAGAGGAAAGATGGGAAGACATGGTCACATTTCCTCACTAGGGAAAAGATGGATGCTGATCAATAGGTGTAACATAACTTCAGTGTGCTGGGAGGACCACCTAGGAAAGGGGGAGATGTGAGGAGCAGGTGTGAGAAGTAGGTGTGAGGCTTTGCTTCTCAAATGTCGATGAGCTAGGTTTGTCTCCTGGAAGGTATTTTGTCAGATGCTCCAAAACAGATCATCCTGGAGTCAGAGGCTAACTTTAGCATTTAACCTTCCCAAGCCCCAGTTTTTTCTCCTTTGTACAATAGAAGTGCTGAAAGAATAAACTTCCACCGTGATTTGAGGATTAAGGAGACAACGCACAGGGATTAGTCATAGAAGTGCTGAGCTGTCTGTGGTGCCCGGCTGTCTTAGTTATCTGGGTTCAGAAGCAGCCTAGAACACTGTGTTTGTGTGGCATAAATAAATACTGTGTAATAGTGATTACTGCCAAAATGTCCTTCTGGAAACCAAGATTTAAAACTGTGAGTAGCTTTGAGTAAGTAATTTACTTTGTTTCCTCTTAGTTTAAAGAGCATTCAGTGGAGGCTGGGTTCGCTGGCTCAGTGGATAAGAGCACTTGTTGCTCTTGCGAGGATCCTGGGTTCATGTCCTAGCGCTGACATGGCAGCTCACAACCATGTGACTTTGACACCCTCTTCTGTCCATCAAGGGTACCAGGCACACACATGACGCACATACATACATGCAAGCAAACACTTGTACAGATAAAATAATAAAAAATACATCTTTTAAGAGCAGTAAACAGCAGGATATTTATCGAATTTGGACATGTGTCTGAACCGCTGTATAGACTACGGATAAATATTCGGATAATAGGGTAAATAATGGATGCACACACTCCCAACATTCCATTATCTAAAACACAAGCAGCTTCTGTCTGACTCAGTTTCTCCACCCAGATAAACAGAATCCTGGTGGTTTCCTTCATTCGTTACTGCTGCTGCTTTTCACGGCTGAGCGGAGAAGCTGTTGAAAAGGGATGTTCTGTTATTCTTAGACATAGCCTAGAAGGGCTGGTGAGATGGCTCAGTGGATGAAAATGTCTGCTTCCAAGCCTAAGGGCCTGGGTTTGATTCCCAGGACTCACATGGTGAATGGAAAGAACCAACTCCTGCTGATAGTGTATGCGACCTCTGTATGAGCACTGTTGCACATGCACACGCATGTATGCAAACATACACACATACAAATGCACACATACAAGCATACATGCACAAACACACACATACAAACACACACAAACACATACAAATACACACAGAGAGAGAAACATACACATGAAAACACACACAAACACACATGCACATACAAACACACACACATACAAACACACACATGTAAACATACACATACAAACACACACGCACAGACAAACACACACACACAACAAATACAAACGTAGTTTGTTTTTTTAAGAAGTGGCCTGGTGCTGCCACCTAATGCATTCCTCTTTCCATTTTGTATTCCATGTCCTCTAGGGGGACAGTTGGCCTCAGTGACTGAGGATCAGGACTGGTCCAAGTGTCCCAACCTCATGGGATCAGAAACACTCTCTTTATTTCCTGAAGACCTTCTCCCGGGCATTTCATGAACCATAAATTTCCAATTTCTGACTTCCAGTCATACTTATTGAGAGTTAAAGGAAACAGAAAGGTGAGCTAAACAGCAGACTCTGGCCTATTGAGAAGGATCTTACCCAAGGTACACTGCTTCAAGCACCATTATCCTTCTGGCCTGTGGAATTTCCTGTTGCAGAAGGTAGGATCAAGCAGTCTTACCCAGGGTACACTGCTTCAGGCACCATTATCCTTCAGGCCTGTGGAATTTCCTGTTGTAGAAGGTAGGTAGGTTCACTAATGCAATTTAGGATTATTGGTGTTTTGTAAAATGACAGCAGTTGTTTTAAAGCACGTTTGCTTCTACCAAGACAATGGGTTTGAGAAGTAGAAACCGTTGCACTGTCAGCTGCCCTGTGAGGCCTACAATCTTGGTGTCAGCCAGGCACTAAGCAGCTTGTCCCTGAGTGGCATGAGGAGTGCTGTTTTACAGCTTGTTCAGCTCCTTTCTTGATGGCGAGGTGTTTCAAGTTTGGCTTCTGTCACCTTCCTCCATTTCTGTAACCATATGTATTATGTTGTAAAAACTATACCCACTTCCACCCCAAACTCTTCAGTCCCCTTTCCTTGTTAACTTCAAATAATTTATAAATGCAAGATCCAATTTGTATTTTATCCATTTATGTCTTAATTTTCTATCATCTCTTACTGTAGCCAAACTCGACGATAGCAGGAGGCTTTATTCTATCCCCCTTCCCTCAAGCCCAAATAATGCCCAGCACTAATAGATGCTAAATAAATAATTATCTGTGAGTACAATTTGTTAAACAGTTTTGTGACTTACAATGTACGGAAAAGATTTTTGTAACTCTACCTTTTTCTTTCTACTGTGATCTGCCCATTATCATCAACAATATCACTTCTCCTATATTAGTAAGAATTTGATTCTTTCTCCCAAATTATGTCGCTTACAAATGACAAAATTTGATACGTACATTGACAATGAGAGATATGATTTTATGAAGGTAAGAGAGAGAGGGAGAAGGGAGGGGGAAGGTGGTACTACAGGTAAAGTACTTGCTGCCACGCCTGACATGAGTTCAACCCTCAGGACTTACATGGTGAAAGGCAGGAACTGACTCCTGCAGGTTATCTTCTTATCTCCATATATGTGCTATGGCATGTGTGCACACACATACATATACCTACAAAATAAACGATCCGCGTTTGCTTTGGATCTGGGAAGTGATGTAGCTAATATAGTTGTGCAGCTTCCCTCATTGTTTGAATCTGGGCTTTTGTGTTTAAGTTCTTGATAGAGAACCTGTCATTCATTTAAAAGATTTGACAGTCTATGCTCATCAAGACAGAAGCATCCTTATCAGGATGGGCCATATGAGCAGGACGGATGGGGGTGGTCACAGATGTAGTGCGGTGGAGTAGCATGGAGACCTTAGACCCCAATAGAGAATACTTCCATTCTCAAAAGTTTTATCATTGGACTGTGTGCTAAGTTTTACCTACTCTACATTCCTATTTGCAAAGCAAATCCTCTGGGTACTGAATCATGAAAGGTTCCTGACACTTTACTGGGAACACAGAAAATTTGATGTCATCCCAGAAATTCTGGAGTACAGAAGTGCTGATATTGTGGAGTAGTCACCAGAGAAGACTGCTCAGACATGGGTTTAAGCCAATAGAAAGTCTTTATCAGCCGGCTATCAACTACACTGAGTGTTTGGGATCCCAGTGTACCCCTGAGCCTTTCACAAGATGAACTTTAAAGCTCAAAAACCGTATTTTGGGTCGACGTACTTCAGTTAACAAGAACAGTTAGCCAGAAGCAGAACTACAGAAGCTAAAAAGCAAGGTTATTACATTTTGAACTCTATGGACTTTGATGGATTAGCCCTTTGTTTTAGTTTCAGCAGGTGGTGCTGTCTATGTGCTGAATCGTACAGCCTGAATGGTACTTCCATGATGTAGTCAGTTGCGCTAAGTGCCTACTAAGGTCTGGCGCACTGTAACACTGAGAGCCTTGGGGAAAGAGCAGAATGGATACTAAGACTGTACCAAGATTGAGGGTCAACTAGGTACTTACGGTCAGCTAAATTTCCTCTGCATTAGATGAATAAACAAGCCTTTTGTAGTGTTAGTAGTGAGATAGACCCATGACTAATCATGTTGCATAAAGACCCTGGGAAGCATCTAGACGGTGCACAGTGATTTGACAATTATTTTTCATGATCAGAGCACCCATGGTGCTTCTCAGTCACTGAATGCTGATGAACACATAAGGATGAGGATGAGTCCAGCAAACCTCCGCCTTCTGCTGGTGGGTGTACCTGGCACCCAACTATACAATACAAGGCATGTTTGGAGCAGAGGTGAAAGTCAGTAATGTGTGGACACATTACTGTGTGACCCCCTTTTGGTGTAGGGGACACATCATCTGCCAGGAAGATAAACAATAATAAAACTAACCAAAAGTTGGCTGCCTTTCTTTCCTTCCTTCCTTCCTTCCTTCCTTCCTTCCTTCCTTCCTTCCTTCCTTCCTTTTCTATTTCAACCCAGGGTCTCACTATAGAGCCTTGGCTGATCTGTAACCCACTCTCCATGCAGACCAGGGTGACTCCAAACTCACAGAGCTCTTTCTGCTTCTGTCTCCCAAGTGCTGGGTCTAAAGGCAAACGCTGCCATGCACAGTCAGTTGGCTGCTTTTGCTGCTGCTACATGCACCCATTTATAAACAATGCTAGTGGGAAAATCATCCTCCCCCAAGCCACTTCTTGCTTAAACAATCAAGTCGATAGCATATTCTGATAATTAATCCATTAGTAAACACTGTGTCCTGCACATACTTTAACTCGGAGAATTCCCAGTTGAATCTCCATGCAGACTCTGCTGTGACTCCTTGTAGGAGAAACTTACTTTTGAGCAGTTGAAACTTGCTTTCCAGACACTTTTCATCTCCAAACTCCGTGTTGCTACATAATTTTGTAGTGCGACATTTTGAAGGATTTTTCTGATCTTGGTTTCTCTAAAAGCACAGAATATTTTTTGGAATATGGTTTTGTGCCCATCCCAGGTTAGTGGATGACAGTGATTTTGATTTAGACTACCAGTGGCTATGATTTGTTTAGATGCCTCTATGAAAGACATAATTTGCCATGTGCAGCTTGTCCTTGTTATTGTGTGCAGCTTAGACTTCTGGGAACTTTGATCTGAGTATATTTTGGGTGAGGCCCAAAGAGTGGGGAGGGAATTGGGTTCAGGGATTTTGCATTGAGATGTTAGTCCAGCACACTACCCTCTCCTGTTCTCCCAGATGCAGGCCACCAATAAGGGCAGTGAGTCTTCCTTTCTTCCTATCTTTCTTTTTTTCTTTTCTGAGCCAGAGGGTAAACAAGCACGGTAGCAAACCTGCTACATAATTTTGTTTTTAAAAAGCATATTTGACACAACAGTTTAGATGGTGATTTTAAAGATGAGGAAGCTGAAGCTGAGTTGCTTCGAGGTCGCTGTGTACAGTTGTTGGGACAACTGTGAGAAAGCCCAACACCTGAAGTGCAATGCCGTCACAAAGTGAGAGCTTATCCCAAACATCAGTCTTCCACTGTAGTTGAAGAGAGCTTCAGGCAAATGGAACCATTTGTTTTAAACTAAAACACAGCTGAAGAGAGCGCTGTCACATCAGCGCGGTGGTACAGTTGTCTAAGTGGTACTGACGACCTGCACTATGTTTGGATTTTATTAAAATCCTCTTCACTAACGGTTATTATGAGCTTACACACTAATGTAATGGGCCAATGCTAGGTATAAATCTTCCCATTTCTAAGACACATCTAGGCTGGCGTATTCCCTTATTCTACCATACACATTCCCTATTGGTACTAGCAATGGTCTGGTTGGTGGCAGGGTCTTGTTCCTGAAGCTATCCTGAAACTCACTACCTGTGGCTGGCCTTGAATTTGTGGCAATCCTCCTGCTTCAGCCTCCCTAGTGCTGGGATGACAGGTGTGCCAGCGTAGTCATCATAAACACTCACAGATCCAATCTCTGTTCTCCACACTCCTCTCCTGTGAAGGTTATGGCCATTTGTCCGCCCTAGGCATGTCACTAGTATGTACGCTGCAGTACTCAACTCTGTTAATGAGAGATCAATTGTTATGAACTAGTTTCCACATTGTGAATATGCTCTACACTTTGACTTGGTTTTTTATGTGATTACTGAGCCAATGAGTTATATAAGGCCAAATTTGCTTCATTTTCACTCCTTTAAAAGATAATAATTCTTCTTATTATAATGACTTTGTCTTTACTGAATTGACATTAAGTTATTGGGTTTGGCTTGCAACTGTATTAGTCAGGGTTCTCTGGAAGAACATACCTGGTAGACTGGTAGTATACATGAAGGGGATCTATTAGAGTGGTGTGCAGGCTGTGGCCCAACAATGGCTGGCTCCTGATGAAAACTCCAAGATTCCCATAGATGTTCGATCCACAAGGATGGATGTCTCAGCTAGTCTTGTAGGGTGGATGTACTTGCCAGAGAGGGTAAGGACAAGCAGGCAAAAAGCAAAACCTTCCCTCTTCCGTGCCCTTTAGATAGCCATGCAAGGAGGTGTGGCTGAGATTTGATGTGGGTCTTCCCACCTCACATAATCCAATACAAAAAAAAAAAAAAATCCCTGACAGGTGTACCCAGCTGCTTGGGTTTTAGTTAATTCCAGATGTTTTTAGTTAATTCCAGATATAGTCAAGTTGACATCATCCAATAACAGCCATCACAGCAATGTACAATATTAACTCACTTTCTCTGTGTTCAAAACAGTCTTGTCCCAGAAGCAGCATGCTAGGATGAAAAGCAATACAGCACATAGGCAAATACACACCTTTTGTGAATTAAAAGGGGGTAATTATGTCAGCCTTACAGCATTTGTGGGTGAATAATTGAAGTAAAACTGTCAGGAAATATTTAATATGAAACACAAAGAACCACAAGATTTTCATAAGAATTACCCATAAATCATAATTCTTAGCTTCTCTTGATAGAACATTCAAATCAGAATACAAAAACATGGGTACAAACATACTTTTATTTCCTCTTCCTTTTAAGCAGTCTCATCCCCCGACTATACACTCCAGGTGCAATTGCTGTAATTTTCCTGTCAAAATAGATTATTTTCTTTAAAATATCCCCAAATGACTGTTTTTATTTTTAGAATTTATCTTTCTGCTCTGTATAAACAGAACCCATATAAACTCTGATATTGAAAATATTTTGGCTTCTAGAAAAATGCGGGATTATTACGTATCGGGTGTGCCCATTGTTGGGATTCATTTAAAAACAACCAACTGAGGCTGGCAGGATTGCTCAGTGGGTAAAGATGCCTGTCGCCAAGACTAACAACCCAAGTCCAATCCTCAGGACCCATACAATGGGAGAAGGGAACTGACCCCTCTAGGTTCCCTTCTTACCTCACATGTACGCATGCCTTCACAAAATAAATACATGTAATTTCTTTTTTTTTTTTTAGAAGAAGAGGAAGTTGTAAGATTTATTTTCCTCCCATGGCTTTCAAAGTAGCTTCAAAGGCTTTTGCAGAGTAGTATCTTAAATACTTCCGTGGAGAACCTCATGAGAATTATATCTAGAGAAGAGGAATCTGAAAGTCATGTGTTTGAAACATACATTTATGCAGTTGTTATTGATGTGAATTTTTTTGAGAGAGGGTCTCACTATGTATCCTGGAACTGACTAGGTAGACCAAGCTGGCCTCAAACTCAGAGATCTGCCTGCTTCTGCCTCTCAATGCTGGGATTAAAGGTCTGCACCACCGTGCCCATTTTGATGTGATCATTTTAAAAATTTTGGGGTTTTTTTGGTGTGTGTGTGTGGGGTGGGGGAGGTATGGGTTGTTGTATGTGTGTGGCAGCCTCAGGTGTCTCACCTAGGGAGCCATTCTCTTTGTTCTTTTGAGACAGAGACAGCCTCTCTCACTGGTGGGACCCAAAGCTGGCTGGGTAGACTAGGGCTGGCTGGCCAGCAAGTTGCAGGGCTCATAAGCACGAGCCACCACCTGAGCCTCAGGATCCAGTCATTCACTTTTCCTACTTTCAGCAGTCAGTGAACCTGTCACTGTGGCAGAGATGCTGGTCTACGCGCAGGATTGCGTCTCCTGCTACTGGAAATAGGTGGCTGCACAGAGCTGTAGAGCTCATTTGGGCAAAAAGTGTTGATATATAGAGGGGGAAAATTCCTTTATTAGGTATTTCATCCATTAGTATTTAAAAAATATTGGAATATATTTACTGCACAAAATGGTGGGCTTTATTATAACATTTTCAGGCACATATGTCATCCATATTCATCCCCTTTTTTGCCTTCCTCCCCCTTCCACTGGTCCCCTTCTTCTGCCCAAGTAGAGCCTCTTCTTTCATGTCTTGTGCTTTTTTTGTTTGTTTTTTTGAAACAGGGCTTCTCTGTTGTAACTCTGGCTGCCCCAAAACTTGCTTTGTAGATGAGGCTGGCCTTGAACTCACTGAGTCTGCCTGCCTCTGCCTCCTGAGTGCTAGGATTAAAAGCATGTACCACCACTGCCTGACTAAGTCTTGTACTTTTAAAGTACAGATCCCACATAAAAAGATTACGGATAAAACTGTCTTTCTGAGCCTGGCTTGTGTTCCTGAGTATGGTGACCTCCAGTTCCATCCACAGCTCCATCCGCTTTCCCAGACATTCAAGTCTCTTTTCTAAAAATATTTTTTGTTTTCATTTGTTTGGGTGTTTTGCCCACATGTATGACGGTGTACCATGAGCATGCCTGGTGCCTTTGGAGACCAGAAGAGAGTGTCAGATCCCCTGGAACTAGAGCTACAGATGGTTGTGAGCTACCTCATGGGTGCTAGGAATTGAACCTGGGCCCTCTAGAAAAGCAGTCAGTTTTCTTAACCACTGAGCCATCTCTCTAGCCCCAAAGAGTCTCTTTTCTATCACTATTTTCTCTTTAGCATAAATGCCCGTGTTCTGAAACAAACAAAACAGATTTTTTTAGAAGCTAAATTTTATAACTCAAGTAATGCTTCATTAAATTATGTCAGGCCATCTGACAAACATTTGTCAATTAACATTTAAATAAATAAAAGATCTAAGAGGCAATAACTGGTATGTTTAAGAATTTTTAGATCTTTCAGATTATAAGTTCTGGGAAAGCAAGCCTTTAGTATTATCTTACATTTTTTCCCCCTTGGGCACAGTATTGCATAATAAATAGAATATTTACAATGTAGTCATCTCTACCAGATAGCCAATTCATATTTAATCTGATTCTTCACAGTGACTTCCACTCATAAGAATTTATTATGAATGACACACATCTTACTTTAAACAGTGTAAAGACCTCCAGAAATCAACTGAGCTCCATTAACAGTTTGTGGCTTACCACTGAATTTGTTCAGTGTTCCTGTGGGCAAATTTCTTTCACTCAACCTTGGTTTTAATAAAATATGACTGTTTTGAATGAATGCCATTCTATGAATGCATGATGGGACTTTACAAAAAGCTCACACCCACTGTTTTACAGCTGTTTTATTGACTCTAAGGCCCTACTGAAGCAACTGACTAGGTGTTCCTGCAACATAACATACAGCTGCACATTCAAAACCATGGACATTTAAAAACAGAGACAGGTCCATGGAAAGGCTGCTAGAAATCTTTGATATAGAAAGGAATGGGCATTGTATCATTCAGTGCTCACAGTAACCCTAAGAAACAAGAAACCAAAGACCACAAAGGTTAAATAACTTCTCCAGGACCACCCAGCTTGTAAATAGCAGCATTAGGATTTGAAATCGGGCCTTTGTGACTTCAAGGACTATTCTCTCTTTACCACCCTGCTCTTATGGTTAAAAGAAATGTTTAAAATATCACTGGGGGCTAGGAACAGTAGCAGTATGCTGGCTTAGCATGTGTGCAAGGCTCTGTGTTCCATCTTTAGCAATCAACCAACACACACACACATTGAGAGATGGAGAGAACAAAATAATCACATACATTCTTACATATCAGCAACTCAATCACTATACAAGGATGAATGAAAGCTGTGGCTTTGTGGAAGGGGGTGCCTCCCTGATCATATAGTATCAAATCAAATCAAATCAAATCCAATCAGGTTTGCCTCTGGAAAATAATGGGGGAGGGCTACAAAGCTGTTTGTTGTAGAGTAAGTTCCAGAAGAGAATTTCTGAGGTTCACTGAAGCAGAGCCAGAGTGTTCCAGGGCTGCAGCATTTACCTTTAAGTCTTACAGACTGAAGCAATGCTCTGCAGTGTCTGCAGAGTGGTGCCATAAACATCACTGGCTTCTCAGAGTTATTCTCATTGCTTCTCATTGCTACAGATGGCAATTAGGGCACAACTTACCTGTGTGGAATATGACCAAACCACAGCTTACACAGGGAACTTTATACACACAGCAAACACCCAAATCACCTAACAACTGTTGACTTGTTTTAGTGGGAAGACAATTGTCTTTATTATACACTTAAGATTTTGCTATTTATTACACCATTCCTAAGCCTCTTATTTGTTTCTAGTGGCATTGGTAATAAAAAGATGTAAAGATAAATGTCACTGCCAAAAAATTAGGTAGGAGAGAGGGAAAGGATTTGCATGGTGAAATAAAACAATTTGAGAACACAGGCACACGCAGATGCACACACACACACACACACACACACACCATTCCCAATGAATACAAGGCTAGAAATGTGCTACATGGCAGAAATTTTACTGGATTTGAACCAGTGACTACAAATTATATATATTACAGTACTGATAAATTATATAAAATTTCCTCTTATGTTTCCCCTTTAATACTACCTATACATTATATTTTCTTCATTGACAATGCAGCAATAGAACGGGGACAGTGGGAAAAAACATATTTGGTGTGAAAGTATGTTTGTATCTATATTTAGCCTGGCATATTATACATAGTGAATTAAATATTACTTTACTCTGCACATCCAAACCTAGACCACTTGGAAGAAAAGGCACTTTCTTGCATGAATGTGCTCTTTATAATCTAGTTTTTGTCCTCTGTCATATAGTCTCCAGACTCATCAGACAGACCTCCAGAGATAGATATCTGTAGCCCTGGAGATGCTCCTTCTTGTCACCTTCTTGATTCAGCCACCATCTTTTTGGACAGTTTCTGTATGAACAATGTTGAGAAGCACTTTTTCTACTTTAAAATGCCAATACACTGTAGAAGTTATAATGTATGATTCAAGTCTGTACTACTTTCTTGTCTGTCTGGCTCTGGAGTATCATATAATTGGAAAACCACATTTAATAGTTTAAAATTAGGAATTTGTATCAACTACATTACAGACTCCAGTTTAGATTCTGGATTGCTCAGCAACTTTTCATTCTGACATACCTAGCTCATGTTTAGGTCTTCAATATTAAATGAGTAGTATATGCCATTTTAGTATGTACCGAAAGATGAATTATGGGCTTGAGGCTTCCTTGGGCCTGAGAATATAGCTCAGTGGTGGCAAATGCTTAGCCCTTGGATTCAATTCTCAGGACACAACAAAACAGATATGTATACAAGACACATTCACATACATGCACACACACACACACACACACACACACACACGAGATGGGAAGCCATTTTGGTAGTATATTAGTTTTAAAAAGGTTATAAGCATTACTAACCACCTATGGTTATTGCCTTAGCAAAACCAAGTCAGAGGACTAAAACCTGCTTTTAGATTCATAAAAATGTTCTCATTATAAAAAGGAATTTTATTGATTCTAAACATTGAAATAATAAAGGTAGGATATTCCATGTGTGGTGAAATAGTGAATGAAATGAGATTGACGATTGTCCTGCTGATGAATCTAAGAAAACAGTCCTTCAGAATTCAGCCAATTCACAGGGGATTATATAATGCACCTGCAATCAACACCACCTAAAGGATGCAGGAAAGCATAATACTTTTAACTTTGTGTGTGTGTGTGGGAGGCGGGTACATGTGCATGTTCATGTGTGTGCAAGTGACTGTGAACACACATATGGAGGTCAGAGGTCAACTTTGGGTGTTGTTGTTCAAAAGCCTTATATTTTGGAACTCAGTCTTTTATTGGGATGTGGGGCTTGCTGCTCAGGCTGGGTAGTGTGCCCCAGAGATCTGCCTGTCTCTGCCTCTCTAGACTTGGGATTACAAGCATGTGCTATCAACACCTTGGCTTGTCATGTGGGTACTGGAGATCCAACTCAGGTCCCCATGCTTGTGCAGCAAGCACCCTTTACTGGCGGAGCCATCTCAGACCCCAGCTCCCTTAATCCTTATTAAATGCTATCTTATTTTTACAATCTAAACATTATTTACACTGCTCATATTAGGTCAGTAATGCCAGATGATGGCACACACCTTTAATCCCAACACTTGAGAGGCAGAGGCAGGTGGATATCTGAGTTCGAGGCCAGCCTGGTTTACAGAGTTAGTTCCAGGACAGTCAGAGTTACAACAGAGAAATTCTGTCTCAAAAAACAAAAACAAATAAGTAAATGAATAAATAATAAATGGATCGAAGTTGAACTTTCTCTATTTTTGTCAGTTTTTCCATTTTACTGGTACAAATACTATTTATTAACCTTTTAAATGTCAGATTGGCATGCTTGTTATGCAGAGTCTCTTCCATTCTCAATTTAATTTGCATGAGGAAGCTCAAGATAAGTGTGGCTCCCAATGTGGAGGTGGCTGTCCGATACACATTAAGACTCAACTGGACAGCCACATCAGTAATTTCACAATCGTTTTCATGTTCTGTTATTTTTGGTGTATTCCAAAATAAAACCATTACTTAAGCACTGTAATTTCTGAGAGGAAAGTCACATAAAGGACTTGGAAGTAAGCAGAATGTGTATGGGAGAGTGAGGGTCCCTCACCCTAAATGGGATACATTCTTTAGAGAGAGAAAAATACAAGCAAAAGTACTATTCTGTTTAAAAGCCATCTGTCTGTATAATGTCTAAGTAACTGGTTTTTAGTATCAGCCATGCAGTTTTAATCCTCCGAAGAGCAGCAGGCTGCCTGAAGAGGCAACACATATACTTTGAACACTTCAATAAACACAATGTAAACATTCACTTTAATAATGTTTCCTTTGTCAACCCCCAACAGTATGTTTTTCCCTTGCTGCTGGCTGAGCTGTGACTAACTGAGTAGCAACAGCAGAGCACTGGGAGAATTTTCAACAGTCATCTGCCTGTTCTAATTTACTTTTCAAGGTTGATGATCAGAATCATTATACTGCTTGCAAAAAAAAAATATGTTTCTATGAATTTGATCGAATCACTTCTCTTGTTCTCATATTTAGCTCCCCCAGCAGCTTCTCTAAGTTAATTGAACCAGAAGGACCAGCAGCAGCACCCCAGCTCTACAGCGTCCCACACAAACTCCACCTTAGAGACGAATCTGCTATGCCCCAAAGGAAGTGTACACTGAAGTCAGGGACTCAAGCATATTCCACAAGGTATATGCATATCCACATCTCGGAGGGGAAAATGTTGCCCTCGACTAAAAATACTTTTATTAGTTGGAAAACCCACAGAGTAACAATACCAAAGCAAGGTCTATTGGTCCTTTTAAAAATTGACACTTAATATATCACTAGCAACCACTGGATCTTCTGTGTGATGTTTTTCCATTCATGAGATTATTAGAAAGTTGTAAATTTTAAAATTCATGTAATATTACATGTTTCAATTTGTCACAAATTGAAAAAGCAGGGTTTGATATGTCAAATAAAAAAAAAGATTAATGGGAAAAATCAAGCTATTCTCAAAATTTTGAATGAATCTAAATGTTTAAATACTCTCTATATTTTCTTTCAGTGAGGGAATGTGTGCTACTGTAGGTCCAACATCTAAAGAGCCCTAAATAAAATTCTGGAAATTTCACTAGTATGATATTCTTTGTACTAAACTCAACAATAAAATTAGCAGAGAAAGGACATTCCTACTTTAACCACTGACAGGTAATAGTTAACAATATAAATGGGGCTCCTTTTTTTTTTTTTTTTTTTGAGATTTGAAGTAAGTAGGTGACGCTTTTTAAATAGGGAAAACCCACAGGGTTTTAGATTATAGTCATTAATTATCTGCTTATAACCTGCAGAGGGCACTCAAGTCCCTTGGAGAAAAAGGTAAAAAAAATTTAAGGTGGATAAACAATTTTTAATTTTTAAAATAATCATAATTACTAGTGTTTATCAAAAATGAGTTTTTTTACACAAACTATCATCTTAAAAAGGACATTTAAAGGAAACATACAGTTTGCAAATTTTTACTTCCTATAGGAAAACCCCTATGTCCATTCCTGGTCATTCAGCGTCTGCTAAGGCAGGAGCACCATAAACTAACATACACTGATGTCAATTACACAAAATATCCAGGGCCTAAGAAAAATCAACCCAGACCTCAGAGTATCATGCTTTCATGATTATACTAGTGCAGAATTACTCCATGGTCCTACTGCAGGCTACCTATGGACAATGTGTTACACCTATAAAGCAGGTGGTGAAGAAAAACATGGTAGAAAGCCACTGATTTAAGATTTTAACCACTTTCTGAGACAATCTCAAGCAATTTTCATTTTAATGAATCTCTTCATTATTATGAACTAATGATGTTAGTAGAGATGTCTGAATAGACAACATTATAATATTCTTCCCCTGAAACAAGGCAGAAATGGCTCACAGGTAAACAGAGTTACACAGGTATGAAACACGTTGCATAAACACAGAAATATCTATGACATATATATATGTGTGTATGCATAGATGTATTAATGTGTATACATATTTTCCATGATGACATATTTTAAAATACAGCAAATCCTTTATTACCTATTTATTACATGGAGCAGTAAACTACTACAAACATGAGTTTCTTAACAATATAACCATGGAATCTTGCCCTTTAACACTATTTTTCATATTTTTTTCTGATCCCCCAAAGTATTTGAAAACTGATGATTAAATTAGAACTACAGGAGGCTCATGCATATGTCACAAATGTATGTATGTGTTTCTTCGAGTTGTTTTGATTTATAAATTAATTACAAAAGGTTTGAGTAAAAACAAACCCATACAGAATTTAAACACTAAGTTTTATTGTAGATTGCTATTAGGATAATATATTTTATGAATGTTTTCTCTTATTTATAAAGCTAATCAATAAAAACAATAATTGAAAGCAAATTTTGTCACAAATAATTGTTGTGAATATTATGTATTTGTATATTTTAAAGGTCATGAATACTTGAGGAATAAATCTTTGACATCTTGCAAAATAACACATAATAGTTTTAAAAAGTGAATTCTTTGAAAAACAACACGAAACATATCTGAATTATTTTCTTCTCTTAGAACTGCACAGACTATTTCAAGTTTAAATATAAGCAAAAGGCAGAGAACACTTAACAGAATGACTCTCAAGTATTTTGGTAATGATACCATTTATGGGGAAATGAATGCAGTTGTTAATGAGAATATGAGGCTCTATTTCTCCAAGAAAAGCAAAGCTAACAACATCGTGTGCTGCATGTTTCCCTAATTAGATCTCTGTGCTACACGGTGTATTTCCTAGTGGTACTGGGGGTGGCTGGGGAGGTGGGAAGACACTGCAGTCCATGAAACACTTGTGTTTCCTCAGCATAACATGTAGCCACTGCTTTGATTCTTGGGTTATCGGGGGCAGTAAGCATGCACTCTAGCACATGAAACAAAACAAGTTGTACTTGGAATGCAGCCTTTGTCTCTTCTCTCTTCAAAGCCCATGATTCCTAATATCATTGTTAGGCAAAGCAAAAAAGAAATGTTTGTTCTCTTACATAAGAAATAAACTTCATTTGGTATTCAATTGACTTTCTAACTTAGCAGAAAGGACTTTACATCTTCAAAACCTGAGAATAAATTGCATTCTTGGCCCTTACTTTAAAAGGTTATAGAGAATAAACGCACAGGCTGGTAGTGTTCTAGTGATCTCCCTAATCTCAGTTGCACTTTGTCAGAACGAGGTAACTGGTAGTTAAGTGAAATACCCTAGATCAAAGGGGGATTAATCACCGACTGAATCCTTGCTGAATCAACCTGTCATTCAAGAAAATTATTTCCACGGAACTTAGCAGAGGATTGAAGGTATTTGCATAACAGCGACCAACATACTTCAGCCAGGTTAAAAGGTTCAGAATTCATCCCATGTTTAGCTTTTTGCCTCCTTTTCCTTTCAGCAGCCTGGTACAATGGATTCTAATCTGATAATACAGCTAACTATCTAAATGATGTCAGAACAGGAAAGTATTGCAAAGTTTGGATGAGGGATGGATCAATTTCACTTTCAGCAACTCCTAAATCTGATTTGTTGGAATTTAAGATGTAATCCTAAAAAGTCCCTTAAACCTGAGGACTGTTTATTAACATCCCTTTTTTGACCTTTGTCTTAGAAACAACTATTCTGCTAGGGCAGCAGTCCCTGCAGAGGTTTTGGATGGGAACCTATCTATCTCCCAGGAGTAGTGTAGGAATCTATGAATGTCTGTCAAGGTTCTTTTAAAAATATCATAACAATAACAACAAAACAGAAAAAAATAAAGCAATGGTTACCATGTGTAAAATGTCTGCAGTTAAACATAGCACATGAAATCTAAGACCACATATTTTAACAGTAGAAAATGTGAGATGGCATGAAAAAAAAGTGGCTTTAGGATCGGCTAATGTTTCAATCAAATTTACACACTCCTAAGATTCCCAAGGAGCCTATTTACTTCCAAGTTGACAGGCACAACTATTTTAATAGTAGAAAACATCACCACAGTCTAACCACTACATTGTGGACTTTAAAATATTGCTTAGCAAAAAAAAAAAAAAAAAAAAAAAAAAAATAGAGAGAACAGGTCTTACCCAAATCATGACCCAACTTTTCTAGAGGTCATTCTCTGATATTTAAAACGTTTTTTTTAACCCTTTGGGTTGAGTAAAAATAATTACAGCATAGATATCAGATTTCATAATCATATTTTAGCACTAAAAGGGAATTTAGCAATATTGAATCTAGAGCAGGTCTGACACCACCCAAATCTTTCATTGGAAGTCGATGCTCATATTCACTGCAAATGCAAAGCACCTTTCAAGTTAAAAAAATGCAAAGAATAGCTATCAAAGAAAATGAATAAAATCCATAGTGAGATAATTTTTTAGAAAATGATTGAAGTTTTAACCAAAGAAAGGACTCTTAGAGTGTCTTATAGCTTAGAATAAGAACATGTCAATCACGATTAAGCTTCTGGAATCGGAATCCCTTTGAAATGCAGCTGTTTCTTCTTTAATTGTGGCAGTGGACTCTGAAGAAAAGAAAGGTCCAGCCTTAAAGATGAGTAAGGAATACAAAATAGCTCAGGATTAGTTGTGGAGTTCAAAGGTCGCTAATTACACTAAGGAGTTCCCAGACACAGGGAAAACATTAAACAGGTCACCTACCAAACCGGGAACAGGCTTTGTCTTCAGAAATTATCCTGAAGTGACAGGTTTCTAGACAAAATCAAAAGCATCAGTGTGCCCAGCTGATCTCGATGGGATGAAAATGTGGGCTGCCTTTTAGTTCCCTAGTGTTGTGTTAGAACGGAATGGCAACAGATGGCGTTGGTTCCCCATCACCCCCATGCTTTTCTAGTAACCCCTAGATTGTCCCCAGGTTTCTAGAAATGTCAAATTAGAGGTCACTGGTTTTTCTAATTTGTTTATGAAGAGAGTTTGCCTCAAGGATTATATATTGAATCTCTTCCTACACACTAGATTAATGTGTCTTGTCTACCTTAGTATAATTTGCTAAGCATTTGTACAATCAAAATTTCCAAATGGCTCCATTAATAAATTAAAGTAAATGTGAAGTTTTAAGTTGAAGAGTGATAAAGAACCATTATGAAACAGTGTTTCCTTCCCACAAAAGAAGTTTGTACCACTCATTCCCTCTGGGTAAGCCAGGATAGCAAGTTCAAATCCTGGTCAGGAAGTAACCCTTCTCTTTACTCAGGAGGACTGTGAAAACAGAGCCTTATTCAGTGATAATGCTTTGCAGGCAACGAAGGTTTGTAATGAATACGACTGACTCTAACTACAAAATTGTACTTCGAATCATAAGTTTATATACACTTTCCCTTCAATGACTGTAACTCTCCTTCAAAGAATAGCAGCTCTTTCTAAACCCTTTTTAGAAGACTCATTAAAATAAAAAAAAAAGACAAAAAAGAAACAGAACCCAGGATAAATCTAATTAAGTATTAATCTATAATTTATATTTTTTTGTCAGGCTTCTAAATTTGGCATCAGTTAAGTTCTCAGGAGTCTTAGATTTCTTTTTTTTTTTCTTTTCTTAAATGATCACTTAAGTAAAGTCCAACTTCATGACAATATATTGTTTAGAAAACAGAATATGACCTTTAATAGTAGAAATGGGTAGAGTGGTAAAAAGCATAGCAAGATGGTTTTGAAGGAATCAAGAAAATGGTAAAAAGAAAATGACAGGAACAGATTTAAAGAAAAAAAATGCTACATTAAATATCTGTAAATACTTTTTACCACAGAAAGGCTTTTGAGTGTTTACTTGAGTTCATTCACTAATAGATTTAATTAAAAAAACAAACAGTAAAATTATTTTAAAACTTTGCCCAAGGACAATAGATAATCATAGATCACTATGCTCATCTTCTGAAGTTACTGCAGCCTTAAGTCCCTGGCACTCTATGCTATGTCAAACTGGCATATTGTTAAAGTTAGTTAAAGGGGCCTTAGGTGGGTAGGGTCATAGCTCAGCTAGCAGGGTGCTTGACTGGCATGCACGAAGCCCTGAGTTCAAACCCTAGAAGGACATAAATCAGGCATGGTGATACATCATTGTAATATCAGCACCTGAGAGGGAGTTCAAGGTCATCCTCAACCACACAATGAGTCCCAGGTCAGCCTGGGTTCCATGAGACCCTGTCTCAGCCAGAAAGTAGCTCTAGAATAGAGACAACATCAAATAGAATTATGCAGGTTCTTTATGGCTCAGTACAAGAGATATGATGAAGAGAGGGTTACTATTCTAAATATTATCCTGTTGTCTCCACTGGCTGCTTTGAAATGATTTATTATGATTTTAGCCAGATCATGGTATTTGGTAATAGCATGCTGTTTGCACTGAGGTTTAGATAAACACATTGTTTGATTGTAAATCAACCACAACCCACAGGACAGCTGCCTGAAACTGCACTAGGAGAAGACTGAGCTCTTACTCAAGGGAGGGGCTCTAATTGATTAGCACTGTCTGCCACAGGAACAGGAATATGTGGCATGAGACCCAAGACTGGCCTTAAGCCAAAGTGAAAAACTACTTTTATATGTTGAGTCATACTGGACTGAAATCAGAGGGTAACAAAAATAGAGACATTAGCCTTGAAAATATTCTTTCACACTGTATCAAACTAAAAACATCAGATATGAATGTTTTGATAAAGCAATCATTCAATGATTTTTTTCAGTCACGGGTTATATGAATACATATAAGAAATAAGAATATTACGATTCTATTACAGAATGTTACAATTATATAAATCCCATTTAAATATGAGAAAATCATGGTAACAGTGATGCGTATGTTACTGGAGCGGGTGCTTTAGAATTCCAGATGTAATAATCAGAAGAAATTAGTTTCCGATCTACAAAAGAAAAGAGAAAGAAATTAATGATAAATATGTTTAATCTTAGCAAAAACTCAGTAAGAGAACATAGCTATCAGTTTTTGTGGAGTATTGTCATATCATGGTAATAACTTTGAAATATTAGCATTTATTTTACTCTATTGAGGCTTTATTACAACTTATATTCCATTAAAATGAGCTTGTAAATATTTGGGCAAACCACACTAGAACTTATATGAAAATCTCTTACTTATATCAAATGTTTATTTCCTTACATCTCTAATTGTATTTCTAGTGAACCATTTCTTTTATTGTAAAAATATTTATTTCAACATTTCTTCTTGGTTTTCCATTTACAACCTCTACTAAGTCCCAATTTCTAGTCAAGATATTCATTACTCAAATCAAATCGATTTAGAGACACAAATCAATATCCAACTTCCTCACAATGCTCTGAAGAGGTTGCTTTCCTGGTGGTTTGGCTCCAATTTAAGCCTTGAGCTTTAAAGTTTTGTAACTCTAGACAAACGATAACCTCCTTGAACCAAAGTTTCATAAGCTATAAATCTGATAAAATCATGCTTACTTGGAGACACATACATTTTTATTACTATATGTATCACTGACCATATAATTCAGCTTTTTCTACCTTTCTACATGTCCTTAAAAATGAACACAATATAGGCTCCAAAACCTTTCCTTTTTCTACTTTACTAATACCGAGAGGCAACATAGTTCATTGTGAAAAGGACAGGCCCCAGTGGCTACCTGCCTATGTTTGAATCTCAGACATTTCATTTAGCTATGTGACCCTTACCTCATCTCTATTCCATCAGTGTCCTCAGTCATAAAACAACAACAACAACAAACAAACAAACAAAAACCACATAAGTTGCTGTGAGTTAATGTACATAAAACACACAGAAATTGTACCTGACACACAGTAGGTGAAAAAGCTACTATTACAACGAACATTTTCACTAAAATATTTGCAGAACTAAATTGTATACTCAGTATGAGGCAGAATGAAGGTTTGAAGGAATAAAAGAATAGGTACTGATTCATTTGAAATAAACTCTTACATTTAATATGTTTTATATAAAGAGCAAGTAGAAGCTAGACAAGGTAGCATGCACCCATAATCCCAGTACTTGGGAGTCTGAGGCAAGAAGATGGCGAGTTGGAGGCCATCATGGCCTATGCAGTTGAGACCTTGTCTAAATAAATAGGGTGTATCATATATTAAAGAAGAAGCATACGATAGAAACTTCTTATTCCTTATTTTGCTTTCTGAAAAATATGTTTAGTTAATATTAAAAACTACTTCAATATATTTTAGATATTATCTAAAGAGGTAACATTTCTCACAGATGATCAAAAATATTAATCTGTATTTAGATGATTGTTTAATATTACACTTTCATAAAAGAACATATACATTACCAACACGCCTTCAATTTCAGAACATATACACTAAGAATATGCCTTTATCAATGCTTTTAAAAACAGAAGACTGGTAGAGGAGAAAACACAGGGACAACACAGGTGAAAATACTAGTTTATTCTGATTCCAGCACACAGAATTACTGCCATTCACAGAAACTGCCTAGAACTCTGACGCTCAGAGCTTTCTAGTTCCTCTGAAGCATTCAGGTACAGTCTCGTCCTATCCTTCCAATTTTTAGGGACTTTAATCCTTAGTTTTAGAAATGTAAGTCGAGGCTAGGGGCACAGCTCAGATAGAATACTTGCCTAGTGTGCACAAGGCTCTGAGTTGCGCCCCAAGCGCTGCCCAAACCAAGCAACCAACGAAGTAACCGAAATGAGAACTTTTATAAGTTGGATTATTCCTATCTAGATATAATGACATTCTTCTCAATGTAAGAGGGAAGTTTCCTCTTATTCTATCTACTTTTCTATGCCACATATATGTATTTGATATGAATTAAATCATTTTACGTTTTGCTTTTCACCTTCTGATATATTTGTCTAAAAATATATACACATTTTCACATAAAGTAGCTGGCTCATACATATGTACACATATATGCATTTTACAACCAATAAAGTCAATGAAGTCAGAAATCATCTTTCTATTACCTACAAATTGATAGAACAGAGAAGGTGCTAAATAATGTTTACTGGCTATGAAATTTGTTAAAAATAAATCATATAAGGTAAATAACACTTTACTAATTTTTTTTATTACATAAAAAATAGTGTGTGGGGTGTGTGTATGTGTGTGTGTGTGTGTGTGTGTGTGCATGTGTGTCACAGGACAACTTTTGGGAGTCAGTTTTCTATCTCCACTGCGTGGGTCCCAAGGATACAAGTCAGGCCAGCAGGCTTAGCAACAAAAGTCTTTATCCACTAGCCATTTGGCTGGTACCCTGTCAGAACACAGTCCAAAAATCAAGTCATGCAAGGGGAATTCTGAATGCTCGTGAAAAAAACTCCAGGAAAACAAGGCAAGAGTCTTGTGACCTCAGTTTCTTAAAAACACGAATTGTAACGGGATGTGCTTTCATGTTCCCCCAGGTGTAGCAGTTAGGACTGAGTTACTTCAGATTATTCATTACAACTGGTTATTGTCATTGTTTATATGCCTCTATGGAAAAATATGGTTTTGTCATGTGCGGCATGTCTGCCATGTGCAGCTTGTCCTTCTGATTATATACTTTACTCATGTGACTCTTCTTAACCCTTGGAGTATAAATTGTCTGATGCTCTGATCAAGTTGGCCATTACATGAGACTTTAATCGCTTCAATTTTAGGCTCCACTCTCCCCAGTCCCACCGCCTTTAGAGAGGGAAGAACAGTCCCCCATTACTTATACTTTATAAATGAGGATGCTGAAACTTTAAGAAGTTCACTAGCTTTTCCAAAGTTACATAGAAAATGACATTGGAGCCAGGCAAGAGTTTACTATAACCAGAGCAAAGCCAGTCCAACTATATACTAAAGCCCACACTAACTGGATCCTCACCATCCAGACTGTGTTTACACAGAGGATGGACAAGGGGTGATGTGGGGATGGACCGAGTCACAGAAATTTTATAAAATGGGGTTATCATCTGATTTCCAAGTCTCGCTACATTTTACTTTCACTTATGAAGCGACAGCACACCGTCATTTAATTGTTTAGTTGGAATCTGTACAACTTACACGCATTTATTTTTGGTTTTCCTGATGCAAAGACTTGAACTGAATGCTGGTCTGCATAACATCCAGTGAGTGTGTAATCTGAGATCCTAAAATGAAGCTAGGGAAATGAGAGAGAGATTCAATTGAGATGATTATTTGCTAAGAATCATGACACTTTTCCCCTCACAACTTTTAAAGCTTCACCCAATAGCTCACAAAATTTAGACACAAATATTAGACTGCAATTGTGAAAACACGTAGTAAATGTGTGCATGCCTATCTGTACTATTTCTATTTCTTTGTAAGTGCTTAACACATACCAAGCACTCACTAATGTGAACTCTGGTGCTCACAGTAAAGTGATTAGTCCTCAGTGTATAGCAGCAGAGCTGGCATCTGAACTAAGAGCTGCTCTTTCTGCTGTACTGACTGTACTGACTGTCTTTTCCCCCTAGCAGGCTATCTGTGATAAATTCAGATCACATTCTTTTAGTAATTAATTTTTATGTGTATAGGTGTTTTGCTTGAATGCATGTCTGAGTCTGATGTACTCAAAGGCCAGAAAAGGGTCCTGGATCCCCTGAAATTGGAGTTAGATGTCTGTGAGCCACCATGTGGGTGCTGTGAACTGAACCTGAGTCCTCTGGAAGAAAAGCAGCAGCAAATGCTCTTAATTAATGAGCCATCTCTCCAGCCCCAGACACACTCTTCTATATGTAGGAATGTATATACTTTTTAATAAAGCACAAAAATGCAATGATGACAAGAAAAAATATCAGTTTATCTTGTGCTTAGAGAAATGGCCTGTTCTACTTGATTTTTTTCGGTAACCAAAACCTAACTTTCATAGAACTGATATCAAGTTATCCCTTCCCTCATCTAGATAACGTTTCTAAATAGTAAGCCACAGCTCTTGGACTCCGTTGGTGATGTGGGATTATTACTGTAAACGCCAGCTACTATACTATACAAGGCACTAATAACAAGATACTAATCTTTCCAGTCTCCTTTGACTGTGGTTCTCATCTATGTTGGTAAACATCTCATTTTGCAACATCCTGCTATCTTTTCAATCCCCCTTCCCCACTACACTAAACTAAGGGCCTTGCAAATTCTAGGCAAGCCCTCCATCTCTGAGTTACATCCCAAACCATATACTTTTTTCTCCACTCTTTTCTGCAAATTTCTCCCCATTTTTTTGGTATGAGTGTAAGTGTAATAATTTTTAGACTCTAACAATCTCTTTCTTATAATTAGAAAGCAAAGAAGTTTTGCTTGCTTCAGTGTTATAATTCTCAGTGCTGGAAATTATGTAGGCAATGTTCATTTCCATATTTATTATATGCTTTTGATCAGATTGGAACTGGTTAAGTGAAAGAAAATAAGTAGAAAAATTCTAAAAACTACCATTGGTGGGCATACAATGTAGTAACATTTTATTTTTTTTTCTGGAAAAAAAAATCAGGAATTGTAATAAGAATCTGTAAAACAAGATAGTAGACAAAGTCAAAGCCCACACAGAAAAACAATGCATTTTTAGCAGTGCATTCCCAACCTCATTATAATTATATATAATTTTATATTTTAATTTATATATAATTTAATTTTATAATTAATCTCTCAGCTTTGACTTCTGATAGCACTCTATTTTCCTGTAACCTTTCTGGTTACTCCTTCGATTTTCCTTATTGGTTTTTTTGAAACTTAATTTTCTTTTATTTATTCTGATCTTAATCATTTCCATGCCTCAACTTGTTCTTTTTCGGTGGGTACTCCTAAATCCTCACATATGGCCGAGCTCTCATTTGGAATAATTTTAGTGTTTTAGCTACCTGTTGGACACTTACATTATGATATGCGATTACCAGATTATATATTTTTTTCTCAACAAATATTTATGTACTAGGCACTGGACTAGATGTTGAGTATAAAACAAAGAATGAATAAGATTCACAGTCTCTGTCATGCATTTTCCTCATGTCCACTACAGAATAACACTCATAAAGGAGCCATTTTGGAAAAATAAAATGTCTACCAAAGAAATAAAAAATGCACGCCCTCTATATTCCAAATTAAATTACCTGTCCTTCTTATGTACAATTTGTGTTTCTAGTACTGACTTCTGAAACCTTGTTTACCTCTCTTCACTCTCTTTTAAAATTATTTAGCTTTTAAAATTATTTAGCTTATGTAAGCATGTGTATGATGTGTGGTGTGGTGTGTGTGTTTGAGTACAGGCACATGCATGCCATGCGCTGATGTAGAGGTCAGAGGACAATGCTTGAGAGTTGCCTCTTTCCACCCTGAGTTCAGGGACTGAACGTAGGTTAATGCTTAGAACCCCTGGGCCATCTTGTTGGCCCTTAATCCATTTTTCAGATGAAGACATTAGTCAACTTTGATGCTTATCTTTTCCTCAGAGTTGGCTCTGGCCAGAAGGAGTCATGTTTTCTCTGAGACCAACAACAGTTAGTATTGATAAGTCACCAATCTGTACTATTGAAAATGCCCTGGAGATTAAGGGCTGCATCTTATTTTTGAACACAAATCTAATTTGATAACTAAGAGTTGGGTGGTTTAAATTGGGTTGTTTTGGTTATTCTTAATGACTTCCCTTAAAATTTAAGTACTTAGTGAAGCAGGAAAATGACTACTACTGGCTAAGTGTGGTGATACATGTTTGTAAATCTGAGCATTTAGGAGAGGCCAAGTCATGAAGTCAGTTTGGATTGCACAGAGATTTGGAGACCAGTTAGGGCTACAGCAGAGATCCTGTCTAAAAGTAAATAAACACATATGAAAATCACAAGACTCTCTCACTCCACCCTAACAAAAGGGACTTAGCTACACAAAAAGCACAGAATTTTTTTAAATTGCTGGAAAACACTAAAACTCAAATATATCTACAGTTTAGAAATAAAAGGAGTTTGAAACATACAATGCTTCAGATATTTACCTTTACATATGCTGTATTTCCAATGCAAATATGATCAAATGGCTGCTTGTTACGGCCCTTGACTCCAAAAGTTAGAGTTCCAGAAAGACTAATTTCCATTGATTTGGGGAACTTCTGGCCTAAAACAGAAATGTACCAATCAATTATTCTAAAACAGAAGACTCTACAGCAAATGAGAAAAAAAAATTGATAAACAAAATCTTGCTCACCAATAATCCAGACCAATAAACTTTTTTCTCGAAATACCTCAAGTTGACCAAAACTAGCTTTGTATTCCAAATGGGTAACTGGACCTCTTAAAAAAAAAAAACGAAGAAGAAGAAGAAGAAGAAGAAGAAGAAAATAAAAAAAAAAATCTCAGATATGTTTTAAAGATGAGTCAAACTTGTTACTGTTATTTACATCATAAAAGCGGATCTGTATTCCAACTGCAGAAAAGAATGAATAGTGAATACAGATCTTAGAAAACTGCAGAAATCACATAAACAATTACAGTAACTATATATATTACCTTAGTAGTCCTAGAGACAATTACAAAATCATATAGATTATATTAATTAAAATGATGTATCACATGCATTGGTGCAACATTAAAATTATGATTTTACTATTTAAGTACATTTTGTAAAGAGCTATACTGCAGAATACATTTCAAAAGTAGAACTGATCTATGTTATAATTGGCTAACACCAGGTTGTTGATGGTTAAGATTAATTTATATGTAGACTTCAAAGAAAGTGTTAAGAAATAAAGCCAGTGGCAAATGGTTCTTGAAGAAGTTACACTGACTTAACCTTAGAATTCATTTGCAAGTTTAAAATGGAAAAAGAATGAGGTCCCACTTAAAGGTTTAATAGATTCTTTCCATGACTACGTTTTGGTTGAGAATCAGTATTCATTTGAGTAACAAAATTATTTAGATTTTAAAAATAGGATAAATGCAGAAGACACTTTATTGTGGGGCAGTAGGAACATATTAGAGAGGACATCAATCGTAGTGTTACTTTTTTTATCCCTACCTGTTGTAAAAAGGTATATGAGCCTCACAGATTTCAAAATTGTTTTTCACACTTTCATGAAGTTTCAAATTAACTGTTATTTTTAGTTGTACTTCTTCTTCTTTCATATGATAAGAACCCAGTATTGGTGGGACAGGAACCTGAAAACAGATATAATTGTTAATATAAATCTCATGTTAATGAGTATAAGAGATGAATGGTGATAGGAAAAAAAAGCCTTGTGGTAATGTACATTATTTATTAGATAACATTAGATCCTAAGGGCAGATTCTTCTACCTCTCTGAACTGAGATGAGAAAGGTACCTGACAGTACATACTTGTTCCTACTCTTGCTCCCCTGAGTTCTCAGAACTGCAGCACAGTTCACATTCTACACATACTACTAACTGTTCTGACCACAGTTCCAGATATTCTTTTCCTATTCTTCGACTGCACTGTTTTTCTTTTCCAGCCCCTAGCTCAGTAATAGCATAACCAGTTACTAATAATTGACTGAAGAGGAAATTATCTGTATGCTGGTGTCAGCTAAGCATCTTATTAGTGCATCTGAAGCAAGACACAGAGAGGTTCTTTTATATGCAAGTCCTACGGCTATAAGAGCACATGCAGAGGAACCCAGGAGACAGAGAAGATCAGGAAGCAGAGACGAGGCAATGGAGATTGTCTGCATAGAATGATTTTAACTTTGGTTCTAATTCTCAGGTGGCCTAGATCTAGTTCTTCTCTTGAATGACAATGAGAATTCCTGTTAGTCAATCTAACTTGAATAGGATTTTTTAATCTACTGGTTGATAATTTGGAAAGAGACAAATGACACGAGATAGTAGAAAACATGTTAGGCTTTAGGAATCTGGAAGACGTGAGTTCAAATCTAGGCTTTGCCACTTATCAGTCAGAAGATGTTGTATGAGTCATTTAACTTCTCTAAGACTTTCTTCATCTATAAAATGGAGATGATGACCCCTATTTTAATATTTGCTGAAATTACTAGAAAAAGACATGCAAAGTGCCTAGGACAGTGTGTGACACACAACACTCATGCAGTAAGCAAGCAGATACTAATATTACAAGTTCACTTGGCTAAGCCTTCCTGGGATTAGAATTATCTCATGCTTATATTTAAAATCATGACTAAATCATACCAGGGTCTATCCTGTGACCTTGGATTCCTAGTTAAAGATTAAAAAGAAAGAACTTCACTGACTTTGAACTTGATGCTGTTACAGACATCAGAGATAAGAGGTAGCCTATTCAAAGAGTTGAACTTTATCTTCATTCACCCCTTCCTGTCTTGTACATAACTCATGGGAAAAAATTCATATCTAAGAACATTTATAAGTGTATCAGCAAAGTCTCAACTTTTCCAAGATGGTTTACCTGAGAAGTGTAGTGGCATAAGCTGAATGACTCTAAGGGTGGAGTGAATGGAAATTTATAAGGCCCACTAAATGCAGAATCATCCATGGTATCAATGCTACTAGAAGTCAGAATGGCAGAGTCAAGAGAAGTCACACAAGGATGAACGATAATATCTTGAAGTGGAGAACCATTGGTGGGGAGATTCAAGCTGATGGTAACATTTGGCATGATGCCTTCCAAATCACACTGCAACACAAGTAGAAACAAGTTATTACCAAAATCTTAAAACAATGCAGCTTATCTGAGGCTTTTCTGAATTCAAATCATTTCTCCTGATTTAACTTTTCTCTCCAGGTATTACTCTCTTTGTTCTGTTTTCTGATTAACAATTTGATACACTGTTAGTTAGCCAAGCCAGTGGTCAGAGGCTTCCCAGACCCCCTTGGCTCACTTTTAAGCTCCTATAAAAGCAAATGTAAGTCCATTGGTTTCTCTCAGGCCCCTTTGCAACCATATTTACACAGGCCCTTACAATGTTACAGCTAACCAGCTGTATCTAGACTTGCTTTTAGTTCAGTGGTTCTCAATCTGTGGGCTGTGACCCCTTTAAGGATCAAAGCATCCTTTCACAGGGTTACCTAAGACAATCTCTGCATATCAGATATTTACATTACGATTCTTAACAGTAGCAAAATTACAATGAGGAAGTCTCAATGAAAATAAATTTATGGTTAGGGGCCACTAAAATATGAGGAACTGTATTAGAGGTCACAGCATTAGGAAGGTTGAGAACCACTGTTCTAGTGCATTCAGTCTTCATCAACGTGTCAGACTGATAAGTGGTAATTCAACTTTTGTTCTATTGAATCCAGATTCAGGTCCAGACATTTCAATGGTTCCTCTTTGATTTTGTATACTTTTAAGCCTTTCATTGTTTGCTTCCCACTTAACCATCTTCTATCCCTTGATTTGTGTTGCAAATGTATAGAAATCCTGCATTTTTCCTGAATAAACCATACTGTCTTGTACTTCCATATGCACCTTAACACCCACTAGTCCTTACAGGTATGTTTTCACCTTCTGTAGTATTTCACTCTTAGTCTGGTGTGATCACTTTGTGGATAAGGGCACTTGCAGCTAAGCTTGGCAGTTTGAGTTTGATGCCCAGGACCCCACCTTGATAGGAGAGAACCAACTCCCCAAATTGTCCTCTGACCTCCATGAGTACACTGTGACATATGTACCCATATTCATAACCCACACAAAGATAGATAGGTTTAAAAGAAAATCTTGCACTCTTCACGCCTAGCTCGGATTGTGATTATGTAAGTCTTACGCTGTGCTGTCCTCTGAGAGTCTACTTTTGCATGTAGACACAGGGTCTTTTTCCCTATGTAAGCTGGGTTAGTTTGCCAATGCTATGGTAACCATGACAGATTCCATTATCTTTGGGAGGTCAGGGAAGGCAGGTGAGACAGTTCCATAGGCCTTTCCAGGAGCTCTTACGTCATGGCTATTAGAGCCATACGGAAAACTTTCACAGCTCTCTCCTTAAATTCTTGATTTGAGGTTCAACAGACTGAAATGGTAGTTCTCAGACTTCTCTGTGAACTCTGATTTCTCTATCTATTTCAGTCTCCAGAATGAAGCTTTGGGTGACTTGTTTCTGTAATCAAAAGAAAAGATTTATTCTCCAACTCCTCTGGTACTTGAGAAGTCTTAATGTCTTTACTTCATAAATCTGTATCAGCAAACTTTACTTGTGCCCGTATAAATGTGGATGTAGGGAGAGGAGTAAGTCAGGGTCTTCCTTTGTACCTTTAATTCTAACTTGACTTTTACTTCTTATTTTATTAAGTATGTTTATGTATGTGAGTCTACCTTTTGGCTATGTGCAATAAGTACAGTGTCTGTAGAAGCCAGAACCAGAAGACAATGTATCCACTGGAGCTGGAGTTACAAGAAGTTAGTTGTGAATTCCTGGAGTGGATGCTGAGAACAGGTTCTCTGCAAGAGCAGTAGCACTCTTATTTGCTGAGCCATCTCTCCAGCCCTGATTTACTTTGTAAAGAACTGGATCAAACTAGCAATTGAACAATACAAGTTCAGTGGCACTGTTGATTACACAAACAAGGCATTTAACAGTAGGACTTAACAAGCAAAATGCTTACAGTCTGCATCATGCATTGATTACTTGTCACCAATATATAATTTGTTTGTGCTTCTCTATTTGTTTTCCTCTTGCAGTTCTTTAAAGCAAGAGCTGTTCTGTGTTTCTTCACATATCCATCGTTATTCATAGGAGAAAACGTTTTGCAGTTTGTCCCCTTTTCTAATTTTGAACCTTATTTTTTTCTCAATATTAATATAAAAATCTTTCATTTTGTAATGTTTTATATGTCTGTTTAATTTTATGGTATGTGTGTTCACCTGAGTGTATATATGTGCATCACATGCATGCAGGAGCCCACAGAGGTCAGAAGTGTCAGATCCTGGGTGCTGGGAACCAAACCCAGGTCCTCTGCAGAAGCAGTTGGTCTTAAAAACTCTCTCTCCAGCCCCTCACTTTGATGTTTGATCTACCAGTTAACAAGTATGAATCCTTGCTTCACATTTAAGTACTTCACCAGTTGGCAGGCAGGCATTCTGAACTGTGTTGGGGTGTAATTAGCTTAGAAAGTCTTTTTTTCCTTCTTTGTGACTGACAATTACAAGACTATCAATCAAATTTCAAACCTGAAAGTTAAAATGACAATTATTCTTTCTAGAGAGTTTAGAAATATGTATTATATTATATTTTATGTTTGTATATCATTAATAAAAAGTTTTTTGTTATTTATGGAGATAATACACAAATATTTAATAGTAAATAGTATTAACACTTAAAACATCATTTACATTCATTAAAATTTTCCTTAGCAGTATATTTATAATGGAATCATAGAAACAGCACCATTATGGAAACCTCTAATAAATTACACACTATCTAGTCACTTAAAATATAAGTACAGGATGAAGATAACCATTCTAGAAGGAATCTGTATACTTATTTTAAAATAGTTTGGCATATGCAAATCTGGACTTCACAACTAGCAACTATAAAAGCAGGAGGCATATAAAAGGCTATCTTTTTTTTTTTTTCTTTTGGTTTTTTGAGACAGGGTTTCTCTGTTGTAACTCTGGCTGTCCTGGAACTTAACTCTGTAGAACAAGCTGGCCTCGAACTCACAGATATCTGCCTGTCTCTGCCTCCCAAGTGCTGGGATTAAAGCATTTGCCGCCATCACCTGGTAGGGCTTATCTTATTTTAAAAAGATAGAGTTACAAGCATATGCGACTTTCTAAGGACAATTAGAGGTAGGTAAAGGTCAGAATTTTAGTCCACTGGCTTTTCCCCCCATATAGTGCTGGGGCTGAACCCAAGGCCTCTTACGTGCTAGGCAGGCCCTCTACCTCTGCTCTACATTCTTCAACCTGGATTTAGTTGACTAGGCTTTCTATTAGGTGGCATTAACTATGGCCATTTGTAATATAAGCAATTTCATAATAAAACATACATATAACCTCAGAGACATTTAGCGTTAGGTTAAGGTATATTCCTCTCTCTTCCTCCACTTAAAAACATTTCTTAGAAAATTACATTGATTTTAATGTGTGTGAATATGTATGTATGTTTGTGTATGTGCATAAGCATGTACAGCACACGTGTAGAGGTAGGAGGACAACTTGTGAGAGTCAGTTCTTTAAACATGTGAGACCTGGGAATGGACTTTGTTAGGTTTGGTGACAAGAGCCTTTATTGGCACCAGCCCCTCCTCCTGTATTTAAGAAAAGAGTTCCATTATGGTAATTAGAACCAAGGACTAAGGACAAGCATCAGCCCACACTTTCCACAAACAGGAAACTAGGCTTAACTTATCAATGAACAGAGAAATGTACATATCATGTTAATCAGCAACACAATATATATAACATCCAGGATGAAAAAAGACACCTTTTCTACTTACTACACTGAACTTATGAGAAAAAAAAACTCAGCTACTTTGAGTGACAAATGAAACAGTCCATGGTTTTCAAGCTTCCTACCATAATAGTTCTTCCTAATAAGATGAATAATTTGAATGTATTTTTGAGAATGACAAAATTTTTTTAGCATAGATAAAAGCTTTTAGGTTACTTTAATTAGAAAAAAAGTTGATTTTCCTATCTAATTCTGTTCTTAAAATTTACTGTATGCATAGGACTTATATCAACAAAGTAACCAAAAGTGAAGGACTAAAAGATATTCGAGAATACTATTAATATAAACATGTAGTGTTTAATTGAGGACTTTGATTTTTCATCATTATTCAGCCTAACATTAACCAATGCTATCTGTATAGTTTCTAGTGTTTCTCCCATTTTCTAACTTTAAGACAGATAATTCTACTATTGAGTTATTTAAATAAAAAAGAACACTTTTGTTAATTGATGTAAAGGCAGAGGACTTATCAACTTCATCCTGTAGAGAAATGAAAGCTAGGTGATTTTAAAGTGTATTCACAAGTTCTCTGAAATCATGGTTTTCCAAAGGTGGACCTGATCCCACCTCTTCAGTGTGACCAGACTTACTTAGTGATTGGCTTTGCGCCTAACAAACAGAACGGAGTAGAAATGATTCATGCCTTGTGGCTTTTCAGAGTAAGTAATAAAAACAATAGATTCGAATCTTCCTTTCTCTCTCTCTTGCACATATACAGAAACACACTCTATTTGATCTCAAAGAAGCCAGTCACCAAGGTGTAAGAACACTTAAACAGCCAGTGGAGAAGTCACGTGGAATGGATCTGAGGCCTCCTTTCATCACCAGCGCTGACTTGCCAACCATGATGGTGAGTCATGTTGAGAGCAGATATTCCAGCCCCAGTCAGATCTTCAGATGACGACTCCAACCGACATCTTGACTATGGGTTCATGAGACTCTACACTGGAGGTTCCCAGCTAAGCTGCTCCTAAAGTTCTGACCCACAGAAGATAGTGTCTATTTTAAAGCAATGGGACAATTCATTACATAATAGTCATTAAGTAAATAATTTGTAAGAAATACAGAAAGATAACATAAAATTCATGGCTACTGCTAAGGATAACAACCATATCATTGAAAAATGTAGAATACAAGTTGCAAAATTTACTGTTCTTCAGTGTTAAATGGTATGACAAAGTAAATCCTGGAGAAAACCTCACCTTGCAAGCAACTGTTCCAACAACTTGCCATGTGTCTGCTATATCCTGTTTACCATACTGCATACATTTTACTTTTTCAGTGATAGAAATAGAAATCTGTGGTTTTCCTTTGTATGTTCCAATTTTCCAGGCTGGCTGTTTTTGAGGCTGAGTCACAGATGCAAAATTTATACTATCAAGTGAATTCTGCAAGTTAGCATCCAATAAAGTACCCAATGGACACGCCTGTAGAAGCAAGTCAGGCAAATGACTCAATTTTGTATTTAGGTCAGAGTCATTTTTCTGATTTGAGTAAAGAAAATCCTGTATTCCAAAAAGCAGTTCCAAGCCTTGTGAAACTCCACAAATACTAATTAAAGGTGGGCGAGGGGACAGAGCTTGCTCAACTAGCGGAACACTTGCATATATCATGTCATTCCTCAGAAAAGCAACAACAGGCCAGAGTTCTTCACCTCCTACTGAAAGCCCATAGACGGATGCTTTATTGATGTGTGAACAGCTATCACGCCTCTCCACAAAGTCCTTGTCATCATCCAATAATCCAAGTTGAAAGAGTAATGCTTTAAGAAAGGGACCATCTTCAGGTACGGGAACATAACTTGTTCCGTTGAAGACTTTGGCTCGCTTCTCAACAGTAGGATATCGTCTGCATTAGGGAAACAGAAACATTACAAATGATTCTCCAAATCATTTAAAATCAAATGGGAGGATTAAAAGGGTTTAAAAGACAAACAGCTGTTTAAAAACACAAAACAAAAAACAAATAAATAATATGCACTACCAAAGAAAATAACTCCAAATATTAAACCTGCTAACTTCTGACCGGAGCAAGTGTTTCATATTAGTATGTTATCTCAAATGATAACTGTACCATGTACAACTGAAAATGACTGACTCATTTTAATCAGTTTTTTTAAACAAAGAACATGACTCTAATTCAAAACCTTTGCTTTTCAGCCACTCAGATTCCCTCTTGGTAGATGTCATAGTTAATTCTGATTGTCAACTTGATGGGATTTAGTCTGTATGGAAACAGATCTCTGGGTATGTTTGTGGGAACTTCTAGATTAGGTTGAGGTTGGAAGTCCCACCCTGAACATGGGTGGCCTCATTCCATGGGCTGGGGTCCTGAAATGAATGAATGGGAGAAAGAGAGTAGGGCAGTAGCATTCAATATTCTCCACTTCCTGACTACGGTTGCAATATGACTAGCTGTCCTAAGCTCCTGGACTTCTCCACCCTGAGAGACTGTACCCTCAAATTTTGAGCCAAAATTAATCCCTTTTTCTTTTAGGTATCTATAATTTTTTTTAATCTATCTTAGTAGTTTAGATACAAGGAAGTGGTTGTATTTAATGCTCTAAACTTTTGGATTCATTTATTGAGATGATACTAAGTTTATATAGTAAATAACAGATGCCCTGAATGTTCCTACCAACCCTTGTAAAAATACGGAAGATCATTTTAGTAATAATGGCTTATCTCTACAGCCCTGGAAGTTATTTTGAAATAGTAAAAAAGAGGAAAATCAAATTAATTCTTTATGGTTTACGTGCTCTGGGTAGAATGTATATTTGCCAATTTATCTGCTCCCACCCAAGAACAATAGATGTTTAGGGACTTTCAGTCATTTGTAAGAATCTATTAGTCACATCCATACCTCCCCCCAGGGCAAAGGACTGGACCACTGAGCTAAACCAGCAGCTCCTAAACAGTTTTTGACTTTCAACAAATATATTTTTCTTTATTCCTTCTCCTTCTTCTTTAAGGTCTAGAATAAAGTTATCTACTAACTCATTTTGGGGAGGAAATAAGCTAACTCTCTGTGATGGCTATTCTTGGTTGTCAACTTGACTTTGTCTGGAATTAATTAAAACCTAAGTGGCTGGAAATGGGGAGACGAACTTCTGACCAGATCTTTAAGGTGGGAAGATGCACCTTTAATCTAGTGCACACCTTCTGCTGGTGGCCTATGTAAAGGTCATGAAAGGAAGCTTGCTCTTTTTGCCTGCTTCCTTTCACTCTTGCTGGCAAGTCCATTCCTTCACAGGCATTTCAGCCTACTTCTTTGGGATTTTGCTGCATACTAAAGAGCAACTGAGACATCCAGCCTTATTGATTGAACTACTACTGGTTCTTGGACTCTCTGCTGGTAGACAGCCATTGTTGGAACTAGTTGGACCACAGCCTGTAAGTCACTTTAACAATCTCTCTCTCTCTCTCTCTCTCTCTCTCTCTCTCTCTGTTTTGTTCCTCTAGAGAACCTTGACTAATATACTCTAAGCCCATTTTCTTATTTAAAAAATAAATGGCAGGTCAAAAAGCGTACCTCAGTGGAAGAGATTGGGTTCAATCTGTAGCACCAAAAACAAACAAAACCTTAGCAAATAGATAACTACTAAGCATTTTTTTTAAAACAAATTTCATAACAAAACCTTTCTCTAATAAGATGCTAGTGTTTGATAATTTTAAAAAATACATTAAAGTAATCTATTAATTAGTGAACCCCCTTCACTTAAATTCTTATGTATTTTTCTGATTGAAAGGGGGAAAATTAGCTAGTATACCATTAGTGACCTGACTTATTGTCTAGTTACCTGGAGGATAAAATTCTTATATTTTTGGTTAAGCCATCTCTCCAGCCCGAGGATAAAATTCTTAAGCATAAAACCCTGGTCAAGAAAATAAATTAATCTGGAACCTTAAACAATATCTTAATAGTGTTTAATAAATATTTTATTAGATGATTTAATCTGTCATTTCAAACTAATCTAGGTTTTGTTTCAAGACAGGATACAAGCCTTAAATGTCCCTACAGTTATGGAGTGTAATACCAACCTCAGTTGCACTTAAGCTAATATTATTTCTATCCAGAGAGCAAATATTTAAACCAGAATAAAAATTAAGGTTGTTGTAGTAAGATCATTTGCCTTCTTATATCTTAAATGGTAGCCATTTCTCTTTGGCACATATATAGAGAATATGCAGTAATGTATGTGACCCAGCCAGGAACCTCTCAAGGACTTCTCTCTCCAAAGTATCAACTACTACCATACAACTGGTAAACAACTGACCATGGTGAGACTTTGGCTGGTGTATCTTCTTGTGAGTTACCCATGCTCCCTTAAGTAACTCCAATAAACACATTGGTTTGCCAAGCTCAACTTGAATATATTCCTTTGGTCCTTTGCTGTCCTTTAAATCTAGGGTTATTACACATTCTTGATATCATTCAGAAAAGATTATGGAACATATGTTAATGTATACCTATTAGTCTTAACATCAGTGCCATGTGGTCAGAAATCTAAAAATGCAGAACTTTACAAAATTAACAATTTGTTCAATAATACAGAATTAAAGTGACAAATAGATGAATTATGTGACCCTAACTTGCTACCTCCACAGATATGTAGTGAAGCTCACCTAAACATATCTGAATGTGTCTTCTAAAGTATATAATATGCACACCTGGAAAAGCATTCTGAAAACTAATATGACTTTTCTTTTAAAATATTTATTTTTGTCATTTTTTTCCAATTGCATGTATATACGTGGAGGGGTGGTGGGTATGTGCATGAGTGTCGATGGCTTTGGAGCCCAGAAGAAGGACTTGGATCCACTGGGGCTGGAGTTAGTGGTGGCTGGTGAGCTGTCCTACAAAGGTGCTGGGAAGTAAACTCTGGTCTTCTGGAAGAGCAGTACATGTTCTTAATTACTAAGCATATCTTCAACTATGCACAACTTCTTCAGAGAACTTACTTTTTCGATTAACCAAAAGTCTCACTTCTATTACAATGTTTAGATAAGATATAAATATATACACATACATTCAGAACATCAGCACAAAAAAACAAAAAAAGACAAAGTAATAGAATTGAGATAGACCAATGTTTATGTGAAGGACATAGCAAACATCAATAGTCAATGAAGAAAAGATATAGGGTTTATGATGTTAGGAAAACTGTCAAATAGTATAAAGAAAAAGTGAGATTTCCATTTAACACCATAACATTGGATGTACTTCAAATGGAATAAGGTTTAACTATAGCATAAAATTATGCAGAATGAGTAAGATGGTATCTATTGGAAATAAGGTAATTCATAGAAAAGGAAACCCAAGAGACTAACAAATATTGCTACAGAAAGATATCCAAAAAGAAAATAGATCTCCTTTACTGGTGAAAATTAGAATAAGTGGAAAGTAGAGAAGTTCACTAAGTTCTAGTGAATTTGTTAGCTTTCAGGGAAGCTGTCAATATTTTGTCTGAATCAGTATATAGACATGTCTTAAGGCCCTGTTTGAGGACGTCTAATGTAGTATTGTTCTGAATGGGAGAAGCTTCTTGAATCTATCACTAAGGAATGTGAATCAAGAACACCATATATTCCTACAGATGAAGTATCTAGATCCGTAGTGTCTGATATGATAAACACTAGGTACATGTCTAACTAACTTTGCAAAACTAACAACTTTGGTGGGACATGGTGGGGCATGCCTTTAATCCCAGCACTCAGGAAGCCGAGGCAGGAGGAAATCTATGAGTTTGTGGCTAGCATGGTCTACATAGTGAGTTCTAGGTCACCCAGTGCTACACATCAAGACTCTGTCTCAAAACAAAAACAAAAACCTAATTAACTGAGTTCCTTAGTTACAGCACCCTCACGTACTTACTGGTTTATATCTTAGAACCGGTCCCCTTTCTATCATGCGGGAAGTTCTATTGTATATTGCTGCTTTCCAAGAACACAAAGCTACTCAGTAAGACAGAAGCCTCTTAGAAATACTGCCCTAAATAGGAAACAACCCCAAGAACTGACAAATGGGATCATATGAAGTTAAAACGTTTCTGCAAAGCAAATAAAACTACAAGCAAAGTGGAGAGACAGCCTATAGATTGTAGGAAAAATCATAGCCCAGCTATACTTTATAAAGGGATTAATATCTAGTATAAAGAACTGTGAAAACTAAACACACACACTCTTGTACTCCCCCAAATCTTCCAATCAATAAATGGCAAAATGAACTGAATAATCAGTTCTGAAAAGGAACACAAATAGCTAATAAACATTTTTAGCAGAATACATGATTGCCTCCCATATTTCATGTTACTGTATAGTCCTCTCCACAGAATTATTTTGGTAAGATATAGCTAATTCTAAAAGTGGGACCATATCATGTATGCCTCCTAGGAAAAAAGTGATTGTAATTTAATTTTTCATAGTTCCTTCTATTTTGTTCAACCACTAATAGCTGCAAACTATAACAAATTCTAGCAACCATATATATTGATGAGACAAAAATAAGTCTACTGCTCAACAAGGAGTTTTTGTAAGAATGGATTAAAATATTCTTAAATAATTTTGCCACTTAAAGTTGAAAAATCTGAAACATGTTTTGTAGTAGTAAGCTGTTGTGCGTCTCACCAAGAGAGACAAAGGAGCATATTCATAGGTGGAAGCCCTGCCAGACCTCAGCAGTGCCATAGATAGTGGAACCTGAGCATGAGAACTCAGGTGTTTTTATTCATTCAGAACTCCTCAGGTATTCTACTGATTGCACATGCAGATTATTAGCAATCAAACATCCACCCCATGAATCCAACACCTGCAAACAATACAAAACGCCAAGACTTAGGCAGACCCTCACCGGATAGTTCATAAAACAACTATTTTATATTCAACTAAATGTAAACATACACAACGTTTAGTGTTCAACAAGTTTTTTTTTTCTATCATCATTTCTGTACCAATCTAAACAGAATTCATTTTAAGGTACAATAATACTGCTGGGTTATTATACCTTTAATCCCAGCACTCCAGAGACAGAGACAGACCTGTAAATCTGAGGCCAGCCTGGTCTACACAGCGAGTTTCAGGATAGTTAGGGATAAATGAATCCTGTCTTTAAAAAAAATATACAATACTAATATTATAAAACATGTAGCAATATGTGTCAAACAACTCATTTCTTGACCGAGCAATAGTTGTCAAGCAACTCATTTCAACAATGTGAAATAAGGTTCCACCATACAAAGTGCCCAAGGGCACTCCAGAACTGGGATTCAGTGCTCCACAAAAACTGCTACGTGATGCATTCTTGGACCCACCATGCCTGAGGATACAGACTTGCAATTACCTGGAGAGTCTGACGGTGCCACCAAGTGGAGTTCCTGGTTCGTGACGAATGAGCAACACCGCCCGCTGGGCCATGGTAAACCACCGATGTATCAGATCATCACAGGAACTAAGGTCGCCACCCAGCCAGAGCGGACCAGCCTTCTGGAGGGACTCTACTCGGGAACGCCGGAGTTCACGCGGCGCCGCAAGACCTCATCGGAAACGCTCACTCTTCCCGGCCAGGTGACTCAAGTTTCCCGGTCCCTCCCGGAGGTCGAATACGCCTCGGAAGGTCCTAAGAACCTACACCCGGAATCTCGAGGGGCTGGACTCCTCTACCGTCCACTTCCGGGATGGCGGCCCGCGAGGCTCAAGGCGCGACGCTCGCTCGCTCGCAGACGAACGTCTCCGCGGCCCGCCCGCCGCTCGCTCCTCTCTCCCGCCCCGCGAAGTCCGCCGGGCGCGCGCAGCCTCCACTTCCGGCGTGCGAGGCGGTGACAATGGGAGCGGCGCGGGCGGCGCCGGGAGGCAGCTGACAGGCGTCTGCGGCTCCGCTTCATGGCCGCACTCCCGCGCCGCCTTCGCTGTGTGAGGACCCGGGCAGCCCGCGGCGGCCCGCAGCCGGGGCCGGAGGCGGCAGGCCGAGCCGGGACGTGTGAGCGGCGCCGCTGAGGCGCAGCATGTGAAGCGGAGACGGCCTCGAGCGCGGGGCGAGCCTCTCAGCCGGCCGGCATGGCCACGACGGCCGAGCTCTTCGAGGTGGGTCCCCGGGACTCCTCGGGCGGTGGCGGGGGAGGGGCGGGAGCTGGCTGGTCGCCAGGCCAGCTCGGGCCGCGGGGCCCCGACGTTCGGGCGGCCGGACGCGGGGTGGGCAGGGCTGCGTCCCAAGCCCGGGTCCGGCGAGCTGGGTCCTGCGGATCCTCGCGACGGTGCTGCGGGGGCCGCCGGAATTGGGGCTCCCGGAGCTTCTCCCTGTGGACGTTCCTCCGTGCGAGAAGCGGGGGGCCCCCTGGGTGCCTGCCGGAGTCCCCCAAGTGGGACAGGCTGGGAGGATTCTTTTTAGGACAATAAAGGCCTACTTAGCCTTACCACCGAAGGGAAGCGACACGTTTCACGGCGTCTGATTACTGTGAAACCAAGCAGCTGCTGGTTAGAGAATCCTTAAGGTGTGAGAGGCTGTGGGTGTTCAGATGAATTTGAGTGTTTCGGTATTTAAACTTGAAAATTGGATTTTGTGATGTGCAATGTAAGAAGCCGTGATGCTTGAGATAATAGAATGAGGTTACAAAACAATGAAATAGTATCTACTTAATGTGTGTGTGTTGGGGGGGGGACGACGACAGTAGAGATGCGAAGAAATGAAGGATACACCATGTTCCCTTTTGGGTAGTGATTACTTTATATCAACACAAGTGTAAGTTATAAGAGCACTGCAGTTCACTGTTAAGAATTTCACTATGAGTGAAAATTGTATCCTTTTGGTTTGAGCTTCAGCATGTTTTGTTGCATGAATTTTTAAATGCCATAGTTTCCATAACGAATCGAACTTATCACTGTTATTTTTTTGTTACTACACCTTGACTCGCAGTCATCTTTAGCATAGATTCTGCTGTTGTACAGAGAAATAATGTGCTTAAATGTGAGTTACAATGAAAGTGATTTGAGTTATAATTACACCTTAGACATAAGTGTCTGGAGATAGATAACATTAGCTTCTCTAATCACAGTTGTCATCTGTATATTTACACTAGGCCAGGGAAACAGTCTTCTACTCTGAACATTTACTATGTATCTCTGGTCAAGATACTAGGTAATTCTGTAATTCCTTGTTTCAATTTTCACATCTTCCAGGATGTGAGATCTTTAAATAATACTTCACAACAAGCCACTTATAAACAGAAAACCATTCCATTATTTACTCTTATATTTGACATTCATACTTTTGTTTTGGATCACATTATATTTTCTTCTTTAAATATGTGATCAGATGAGTCCAGTTTTACTTGAAAGTTTCTTTCCAAGGGAAGGGGAAGAGGGGGTTGAAGAAATTTGTATTTTGTTTTCTGGGTCTTGCCATTTAGTAAAGTTGTTAAAGTTGTTTAACTTAGTGACACCACTTCTGCAGTAGCTGATGAGAAAGTCAATAATGATATAAAGTAATCAGAAGATTCTCGGAACAGACGTAAGCATACTGATAGGGCGTATAACTCCAGTGGTCTTTTTCCTGATCATATATAACTTGTTGTTTCATCAAACTTAAAAACATAATAGTTACAATGAAATATTATCAGTTATGTATAATTAAGAAGTCTATTTGTCTTTTCCTGAATGGTGGTGAGTCTAACCCTGCAATGGACTCTGCTCGTTTAAACCTTCATTCCCCAACTGAAAAATTCACTTCTTAACTATAGAGAGGGGAGAAGGAAAAAGGGTCAGTCTCTGCTGCCATTTCCTACAGCTAATGTCATAAATAAAGGTCCCAGATTAAGTCAGGCAGTGAGCGTCTTTCACCTGCTTCCCATTCTAAGTCACAGCTGGAGAACTGGGGAAAACAGGGCAGGATGTAGTCAAGGATATTTTATTTTTATGCATCCTGGTTTTCATATACTACTAAATAGAATTGTACTTTCATTTTCCACATTCAAGAAATTAAATAGAAACAAAGTTAAGCTTTGAACCCATGAAATTCCATTGTTAACTCTGCTTCTTATAGAATCTTATTATTGGTTTGGTGATTCATCCTTTTTTTAACAGACAACTTCAGACAATAAAATCAAACTGTAGGATCTTTCCTTAGCTGACAGAATGGTTTATTAGTAGATGACTCCGTTATTGCAATAATGTATATCCTGGAAGTTAACCAGAATACCTTCTTAGCTTCAATCCTTGTTGACAGGTCTTTCTGAAAGAATCTGTGGGATTTTTTGTTTTGGTTTCGTTTTTTTTTTTCAAGACAGGGTTTCACTGTTGTAACTCAGCCTGTCCTGAAACTTACTCTGTAGATCAGACTGGCCTCAACTCAGAGATCCTCCCTGCCTCTGCCTCCTGAGTGCTGGGACTAAAGGTGTGAGCCACCACTGTCCTGCTTTTTTTCCCCCTCCCTCCTTCCTTCCCTCCCTTCCTTCCTTCTTTTTAATCTGTGGTATTTTTAAGTAATCAAGTCAGGATGGCCAATCTGAACTGAGATTCCACAGTGGCTTGGAGTAATGATATTTTCAGCATGTAAAAAATTGGCTTGGGTGTAAATTATTTTTCTGTTGCTGCAGACATTGTTCTTTTATTTGTACTACTGAAGATACTTACTTCTCTTTTGCTGACTGTCTGCCTTGTCATTCTTACAGATTCTTTCCATTTCTCTGGGCAGGTTACATTTTATAGGAGAGTTCTTTGTTAAAAACTAAAGTCAGTCATTCAGTAAATATTTTTGAGTATCCACCAACTTCAAGATAAAGTGCTATGATTAACAATACTGCATGTCTCATCTGACATGCCACAAAGGCATTGATGTAGCTGATATTCCAGGCATTGAGGTTAAAAGATAATGAAGTAAAATTATAGATAGGGTAGACAGATGGATTAACTGATAAACCTGCTGTAAAGGGAGGACATACTCCTTTCCTGGTATAATTAGGGAAGGTTTCAAATAGTAAGAGTAGCACAAATTAGGTATTGATAGATGAGTAAAAACTTCAAGCAGGAGAAGGGAATTCTAAGGCAGTGACAGAAGGTAACTCTAACTTGTAAGGTAAAGGGTATTTAAGAAATACTGAGAAGAGGGCTGTGTGTGCGTGTTTGTGTGTGTGTGTGTGTGTGTGTGTGTGTGTGTGTGTGTGTGTATAGTAGTGGCTCATGGCAAGCCTTTGAGATGATAAAAGTTTGAAGAAGTTTTGAGAAGGCTTCTGTAGATCATGGGTAAAGGAGCTGATGCCTTTTTCCCAGTAGGCTCAAGTAAGTCATGACTTTAATGTTAGTGTGAAGAATGACTTTCGGTAGGGATTATAGATGGTATGTCTTCGTCGTTAACATCTGTAATTTGGTAATCCTTGCAAAATTGTCCGTTGTTGATTGATTAACCTAGGAGGTAAACTCTTAAACTAATTTAATGAGAATAGAAAAATCAGAGGATATCGGATGATATTTTGGAAAAGAATGAAAAGAATTTGGTTACTGAGAAGTTAATTCATGTGTGTCAAGTTGGAAAAGTAGGTGATAATATAGCAATCACAGCAAGGAAATTGGGAAGACCCTTTCAGGAAGAAGAAATACTATGTTACTTTTAAGTGTATATTAAGGAGAGAAGGGACACATTTTTTTAAAGCTGTATCTAGTAGTGCTGGACTATAGAGAAACTACTCCAGGACGATTGCTAGAACAAAACCAGCTAGGGCAACTTAGATTCTTTTCTCAAATAAAAAGCAAACAGAAGACTGAGGATATAGCTGAGTACTTGACTAGCATACAGAAGGCTCCTGAGTTCAGTTCCCAGTATTGCAAAAAGGAGGGGGAAAATGTATAGATAAAAGCTAGGTTTTGTCGCGCATACCTGTAATCCCAGGAGTTGAGATGTGGGCAGGAGAATCACGAGTTCAAGATAGACTTGGCTACCGAGTGAGACTTTGTTTCAAAAAGCCAAAAATAAACAAAACTACAAAACAAAAAAAGGGCTTTACCAAGGCATCCTGTGAAAGTATCAGAAGGCAGTTACAACTAATGGGAAATCAGAAAGAAGTCTCAGCTAGTTTTAGCAGTTTAGAAATTATTGTTTTATATGAATAATAACTTAGACCTGGTAATGGATGACATCTCTTAACTGTACATTTCAATATTTGGTTAGTCTGGACAAGTTACCTCAAATTACCTCATTATACCTCAGTTTTCTCATCTGTAGAATGGAGAAAATAGTGGTTTCTACTTCAAAGGATTATTTTGAAGATTACCATAAGTTTCTATCTCAGGAGAAAAAAATGAAGATTTACCTTAAATTTGATAAGCTACTTAAAAGAGTGCAGTTAAAAGAATGGTAGTCACTTTGAATTTAAGTGGATTAGTAGGACAGGTGAGATCTTGTATGGTAGCACATACTTGTGAGAATGAGGTCAGCTTGGCCTACATGGTGAGTTGCTCCCCACTACTCACCCCCCCCAAAAAAAAGACAAGATTGAGCATCTATCATGAGAGAAGGGCTTTCACAGTAGACGGAGAAGTCATACTAGAGAATGATAACAGACTACAGTGAGAGAGCATATTGTTCATGATGTCTGCAACAAGATCTGTCACCCTATAATGGAATGCACTCTCATCCTCTTGGATTTGTGCTTTGTTGTGGATCTGAAAAGTTAAAGAAAGGACTTTTTGGGGGGTGAGGAAACACACACGTGACAACAGACACACAGATAAAGACCTTTCTCAATGCAGAAGTGGGACTAGGAAAGCCAAAAATTCCCTCTAAGATGCTTTAAAATGCAATAATTTCAGCTTGATCCAACTGAAAATTAAAACAACAACAACAAAAACCTTTGAGCTAACCTCTGACATTTTCATTTCTTGGAATTAAAATAAAACAAGAAAGAAACTGATAAAAGAATTGGGCTAGGGTTATATTTAAAGACCATTCTCGCTTTAAAATTTTAAAATCCAATTCTGTGATTCTGATAAATCATGTAAAAGATACCATTTAGATACCAAAAAAACCCCCCAAAAAATCAAAAAACAAATCAGTTTATTTTTCAGAAATAAAGCATATTCTCTCATAGAAAATAAATTTTACTTAATATAACCTAAAAAAAATTGATACAGTTTTAACTACCCACTATTGAGTCTTAAAGCATTCATACCTTCTTCAAGATCAAAAATCGTATGGATAGTTTCCAAAACTTTTAAAATTTTTTCTTGATTTTGTATCTTAATGTGCTTTCTTTTTAAAACCTTTCCATATTAATTTGAGATCCATTTTGATAGCCTGAGACAAAAGATGTTATAGCACTTTTCACATAACCAATAATCACTAAATAGTTTATTAATTTATATAGGAAATATATAAAGATTATCACTAAAAACCAGATGGAACTAAAGAGGAGGGCAAATCATTTACTTACAGTGTTATTGTTGTATTAAGCTCATATTTTTAATATATTTTGTATTGATAGCACCATGTAATGAGATAGTAGTGTGGGGATTGTATATATGGATCAAAGTGTGATTTTTAAGAGCCTTTCAAGAGTGTTTTGGTTGCTCAGCATTGTTCCCATTGACCACAGCTGGAAAGCAAGAACAGCATGTGATAGAGCTGCTTCTGCTTTCAGATTAAAATTGAAGAAAAAAGAAAAACAGAAAAAAAAATGTTATAAAACAGTGAGACTGGGCCTGATGTCACAGACTGTAATTCTAGCTACTTAGGAAACCAAGGCAGAAAGATTCCAAGCTTGGTGCCTGGTTGCGCTACAGATGAGTCCAGGGCCAGCCAGAGCAACCTAATGAGATGTTGTCTCAAAGTGTAAAGGCTTGTGGTGTGGTTCTGTGGAGAGTGATCTCACATGTTTGGATCTTTGCATTCAAAGCCCAAAAAGAAATGACAATACGTTGCTCTACAGTGGCACTTGAACTTTTAAAGTTTGTAAAGGTTTAAGAATGGAGAAATGGTGGAGATCATGTGAGGAAGAAAGGGAACCCTTCAGAGTTTTGAGCCAGGCTTTTAGTCATTGTATAGTATCTTGCTCCATTTTGTTTGCTTGTGTTTTTTGGTTGGTTGGTTGGTTGGTTTGTGATTGTTGTTGGTACTCCTTTAACAACAGACTGAGTAATTTAAAAAGAGATTCATTTTTCTCAGAGCTTGGAATCGAAATATCAAGGTGTTGGCATCTGGTGAAGGTCTTTTACTTTATCCTGTGTGGAGGGCAAAGAAAGGTAGAGGCAGGAGAGAAACTGGAGTAAGCACATAATATTTGATCTATTTGTTAACATGGAGTCTTCATAAATCTTAAATACCTTCCATTTTACCTTATCCCACAACACTGCTTCATAGGGGATTAAGTTTCTGACATATGCTTTTTGGGGGGGAAACATATCCAAACCATAGGAAGATGTAGGGTAAGTTACATGACCACAAGTTAGGTAGCTGGAGTGTTGGGGAAGTTTATTTTTAATTATGTTTGAGATTGTTTAATAGACTGTTGGGTGAGGGGCTAGCCCAGGTCTTGGCATTACATATTGTTTGCACGTGTTGGATTTCTGTGGGGGTTGTTTACTTGCTAATGATCTGCATGTGCTATCAGTAGAATACATGAGGAGTTCTGAAAGAATAAATATATCTTAGGTGCAGATGCTCAGGGTTCCACTGTTGATTAAGGATGGTTCTGGTTGATTAAGGATGGTGGTTCCCTCTGCTGAGGTCTGGCAGGGCTTCAATGTAGGAAAATGCCTCCGTGTCTCTCTTGGTAAACCCGGATAGCAGCAGCGTACAACTCCTCTGGAGTAGCATGAGTTTGGAGTAGGCTGAAAGACTGATGGAAGTATGGCAAATTGGAGAAACAGAAATCGGATGGCTCATGGTGAGCTTTAAAGAGGAGACACATATGAATATGACCTCCATTGGTAGTGCTTAAGGAAGTTTCTGAATAAAATGGAGGAGTGTTTTTATGATTTCTATAACAGAAATAAGCATAAATGTAAAGAAACCTCACTATACTCTATAGTGGTTCTCAACCTTCCAAATGCTATGACCCATTAATACAGTTCCTCATGTTTGTGGTAAGTCCCAACCATAAAATTATTTTCGTTGCTACTTTATAACTGTAATTTTGCTGCTGTTATGAATCGTAATGTAAATATCTGACATGCAGGATGGTCTAGATTGTGGTGGAATTACTCTAGTTTCTTTGAGCTTGTGGGTAGTTCTAACACGTAGTGGTATAGGAAAATTAAACTTATTTGGATTTGTTTCAGTAAAACGGTATTAAATTAGGGATTTATAGTCTTGATTAAAAGGAATAATTTCCAAGAGATTTCCAGAAGGAATGAGTAAAAATGCCATGGTTTGTCTTTCAATTGCTTGTATTTAGAGACTATGAAACCAGTTTACACAGTAGCCAATTATGTAGAATTAAATATAATGTGATAGTATCTTAGTACATAATTGGTCAACTTTTATTGCAGCTTTGCTGATTTAAAAATTATAATAGCAAAATAAAAGGTGGAATGATAAATCATTATTAGGCTTATGAAATTCTAAAAGTTTTTTTTTTTTTAAATGTGAAGCCTTTTGGGAGGACATCATCATTTAAAGGCTGTCAGACTTGTTAATTATCTTTTTCTTAAAGTAAATGCCATTGCAGCAAGATAGTGTATTAGAAAATGGGCCTGGGATTTGTTTCGTTTATAAGCAGAAATTTTCCTTTTTTTTAAAAATAGGAAAAAACAACTTCATTCTGTAGCTTTCAGTAACACCTTTGTTTTAAACCTTAGCAATAATTTGATTGTTTCAGAAGATAAAACTGCTGTTCTGCTTCTAGAATATTGTTCTCTCAATTTTTGTCTATTCTGTAGGATCTTTTTCCTGGTCTTTTCTCCAAATTTGGCATGTCTCCCTCTTTTCTGATGATCTCATGCAGTCCTGAGGTTTTAAATAACTGTCTATGTGTAGACTCAAATTATATATTTTGTTATAACAAATCTGGTTTGCTAATTACATGCTTTATATTTTTACTTGGTTACTTAGTAGACATCTATAGTATGATATATGCAAAACAAAGTCCTTGTTTTCTCATTCCTTTATCCATCCGTCTGCTTCCCTGGTCTCCCCCATCTCAGTAAAAAGCATCACCGCATAGTTGTTCATGATATAAACGTCTTTAAGGAATATCCCCCCCCCCCGCACCCTCCCGTGTGTGTGTGTGTGTGTGTGTGTGTGTGTGTGTGTGTGTGTGTGTGTTTTCTCCTTTCTCCTCTCTTCCATCCCGAAAGCAATATATATGTATTTCCCTTAAAGATACATGAACACATTTCTCAGCACCCTGCCCTTTCGCAGCACCCTGCCCTCTGGCACTTTCATTCAAGCCACTGATATCTCTTGATAGTGCTGTTGGTTGGATCCTCTTAGAAGCAGTCTGAGACAGAGTTTATTTTGCAGCACATTCATTAGGAGGCATCCTTGTGGTGAAAATGTATGAAGAGGTGGGGTAAGGAAGTAAGATAGGCCACATGGGGAAATAGAACGTCTACTGAAGTGTTGGTGGTACCTGTGTGGGAAGTTATTAAAGTAGAATGACTTGTCACTTTGTCTCATTTTAACCCTTATGATCAGACTTTATGCACCTATCTCAGGCATTGGAGTCATGTCATATTGAGAAAAGTATGATATCCAGTGACATGTCCCTCAGTAGCTGAGGGGATTCCCCCAAAGCACCACCAGGTAAAAACACTACTACCGGCTCAAGCAAGTCCCTTTCTGCAGAGAGAGCTGGAGGCACATCACTGTCCGCAGGAGGCCACCCTTGTGTCACTAGATTCTGTGCCTGCCATACTCATTTGATTAACAGATCCTCCACCATTCCAGTTGGGTTTCATTATGAAAGAAAATTATAAGATTATTAGTGAATTTCTGGTCTATGGTTTTAAGGTTCAGCTGATCCTATATCTTTCCTGTGTGACCATTCTAATTCCATCATTCTTTTAGATAGTACTTTTACTATTCTTACTGTCTAAACTGACGGACATAGTCTTCTTAGGATATTGTTCTGACAATTATTTGTGTGTTTTCAGAATTGATTGAGGGAATTGATCTTGCCAAGAGAATTATTTTTGTAACAACACAAGATGCTAGTCTCTGCCTCGGTGTGTGTGTGTGTGTGTGTGTGTGTGTGTGTGTGTGTGTGTGTGTGTGTGTGTGTTGCCTGCCTCCTGTTGAGGATCACGGTTGATTTTCCCTGCCAAAAGTGGTCACTTTTCTTTCCTTGTATTCTCTGAATACAAGCAGCTAGGGTTATCAAGCAGCACTTGAAGCCAGAGTTTAATCCAGTTCTATTGTTTTTCTTAGGATTTTAAAAAATGTTTTAAGTGTACATGTCTTTGAGAATATATGCTACACGTGTGCATATTACATGTGTCTTTGAAGTATATGCTACATGTGTCTGTGGAGACCAGAAGAGAGCATCAAAAGATCCCTTGCAACTGGAATTACAGGCAATTGTGAGGTTCTGACACTGAGAGCTGGAAACTGAACTCAGATCCTCTGGAAGAACAGTGAGCATTCTTAAATGCAGAACTATCTCTTCAGCCTCTTTAATGTAGTTTTTACTTCCTTTCTGCTTAGGCAAAAGCATTTCCCTTTGGTACCAAGGTCCCTTTCACTGAAGACATGAGACATGAACAGATTAGGAGATAGGATAGGCAGGGCAGTTTATACTTTGCTTCTTATTCCTAATCCTAAAGTTTTCCTCTTGAGCAAACAACATTTAAGGTTATTAATTTAGAATGTATCTTGCAACTTAAGAGGACAGAGCTCCATCTTTATATATAGAGAGTACCACTTCTGAACCGGTGCTTTTGTTATACCTTCAATGTAGGTCTATTAGTGTATTATGGTAAACCTGAGTCCTCTGTTCCCATGTATATCTTCTGTCTTATTCTGACCATTATTGAGAGTAAGGTTTTGAAATTCCTATGATTGTAGAGCTCTGTTTCCATTTAGTTCTGTCATGCCAGTGCATGCTATGTTAACACATTAAAGATAACTTCAGAAATTGTGTTGACTGTCAATGTTTCATTAAGGAATAAAACAGTACCTCTTCTTGGATTAATTTGACCAAGAGTGAGCCCAGATTTCAAGTCTCTGCTTCTCTTCCTGTGTCTGTAGTATGGTTGTTGACCTACCTGTCTGTAATCTGTGTCTGTTGCCTGAAAGTTGTGCCTTGTGTTGGTTATGTCCCTAAATCTGTGCCTTTGTTCTGTATTTATTGGTCAGCACAGAAAACAGGGCATGCAAAAGGAATCAGAGATACAGAAATCCTTAACAGAGTTTTTAAAAGAGAAGTTACTTTACTGGCCCCGCTGACTCTTGAATAGCAAACACTACTGCAGACTCATTAAGCTATATCCGGATCGTTTCCAACATTTATGGTAGATACTGGCTTAGCTGCTTAATTGCTCTTAGCTGCTTTCAGCAAATGATTACCAAAACACATATACACAAATACATTTCTTTGGGTCAGGGTAGAAGACTTCCTAATTTAAGATTAAAACTATGTATTACCTTAGATTGTAAAAGTTGATTGTCCAGGAAATTCAAGGCATAGTAAAAACATTGTTCTCTTAAAGGCAGGTTAAACTTAAACAGGCTAACTACAATCTTAAATGATCTTATGGCTCATTATTAACTGCTGTGAGGTGTGCCATAAGTTAAGCCTTTTTGAGTTAGAGATATTTTCATAACAATGTATCACTACAGTCAGTGTTGCCCATTGTTTATATGTGTCCTTTCATTAGGTACTTAAATGTTTATAATTGTTGTATTTTCTTGTTAATTGAAATCTTTATAATATTATTGTCTCTTGTAACCTGTTTTAAAATTTCAGTTTTTCTTTTTAGTTAATATTGTATTTATATGAAATATCATTTCCTGTCCTTTACTTTGAGTCTCTTGCAAATAGCATGTAGTTAGATCCTATTTTTAATATTCTACCAATCTCTGGAAAGTTTAACATTTACACTTAAAGTAGCTGCTAATGAGGAGAGACTTCTGTAATTTGCTGTTAGTTTTCTTACAGCGTTTGCCCTTCATTTCTGGCCTATCTTCTTAATTCAGTTAATGGTTTGCTGTGAAACACTTAAATTCTTTGTTCATTTGTTTTGTGTGTATTCTGTAGAATTTTGTTTGTTATTGCCATGAAGCCTGTGTTTGAGTTCTTATCACACTCTAATTTGAATTTGTATCAGCTTAAATTCAACAAATTATTAACTGTGATTTATTCTCATCTCATTTATTGTTGATATCATGAAATTACCTTTATACATTGTATGTCCCAAACATAAGCTTATAACTTTTGAAATGTATTAATCTTTTAAATTATATACAAAACAGAATATTAAGTTGTAGCTAGGTTATTACTGTTTAGGCTACCTACCTGTTTACTTAATCTTTATTAGGATTTTTATTTAATATGTTTTTAAGTTATTGTACAGTGCTCATTTATTTCACCTTATACCCTGTGCAGGTCTAGTGATAACAGACTTTATTTATTGAATCTAGGAACATCTTAATTTCTCCTTTGCTTTTAAATACCGATGTTGCTGGGTATAGGATTCTTTGACAGTGTTTTATTTAGCACTTTGAACTTTTTAGGCATCTGGCCTCCAGTATGATAACAAACCCTGCTAATAATCTTAGGGGATTCTATATATGTAATGTCACTGCTTGATGCTGCTTTTACAAGTCTTTGCCCTTCAAAAGTTTGAAAGTAGTAGGATTACAACATGCATCATTTTGCCCATTTTGCATACTTAACTATTTTTTATTGAATCTTCTACTTCAGTGACTTAGATAATAATAGCATAATAATGCTTTTGCTGAGAAAATTTAGTATGCTTGTTATCAGATAGTATATACATGTTTTCTCATTTTATTGAATGTAGTTTTATGTGCTTTTTATAGGACATAGCTTTTCATCTAAGTTTGCCCACTTCGTTAAGTAGAGTTTTATTGAATATTTATGTAAATAGATTTCACTTTTATACACAGTGCATAGTTATTCCAGAATTTTTTGTTCATATATGCATTTTCTTGTGATTTTAATTTTAATTTTAGTTTCTGTCTTTAAATTTTTGGGACAGGAGCTTGCTATGCAAGACTGGCCTTGAATTTATTATGATCTTGTCTCAGTCTTTTAGTAGTGGGAAAATAAAATTATGGGGTTAAAGCTCTGAGTTTATTTGTAACTGAGTAACATTTGTAACACTGTTGATGTTACCAAAAAGTTGTCAGCTGTCTTCCTAAAAGATTATATCTGTTAACATTTTTGACAGTAGTGAAAGTACAAATTTCAGTTTACTTTCTTTTTACCGCATTGCACTCTGTAAGTTAAAAGTAATTTTCTGCTTCTTGGGTTAAAAAAATAATAACTTGCTGGATGTCATATGGCACAGGCCTTTAATCCCACCTTGGCTAAGCAGACAGAAGGATTTCTATGAGTTTAAGGCTAACCTGGTCTTCATAGCAAGTTTCAGACCAGCAAGGGCTATATAGTGAGACTTTTTCCCTGCATAACCTCCCATCCCCCCAAAAATATAACTTGACTTTATTTGATTGCTAGTAATGCTATACATTTAATGTGTTTTGTTTTGGGTTGGGGGTAGTAAATTGCCTTCTTATATCCTTTCCTCATTTCCTATTTGGTTGCTGTTCTAAGGTTTTAGTATTCTTCTTTTCTTTAAAGAGTTGGCTTTATTTATTAAAGATTTTTAGACAACAATAAAAAATTGCTTAATAATAATAGACATTAATTTCAAGTTCTCATGTAGTAAAGCCTGCTTTTAGACTTGTAGGTTGTTCTGTAAAGCCTTGTTAAAGCATGCTTATTCTGTGACCCAGGAGCCTTTTGTGGCCGATGAATACATTGAGCGTCTTGTATGGAGAACCCCAGGAGGTGGTTCTAGAGGTGGACCTGAAGCTTTTGATCCTAAAAGGTAAACTAAAAAAGATTTTTTTTTCATAGTCCCAATAAGTACTACAAATTGTGTTTAGAATAGAGACAACTGTATTGAGATTCCTTTCAGTTTTCATGTAAAACTTTTAATTAACGGTTGGCACCCACCTCAAAAAAATTCTAACAGCATTAGAAGTCTGAAATTGTGTTTTTCCTTAAGTAGTTTAGCTGATTGGATGAAAGGATTTTATTGACATTTAGAATTAAATTTCTCCACTTAGCATTAGATTAGAAAAGGCTGGCTATACTTCTGAAATTAAAACATGGCTGGACGTGGTAGTGCACATCTGTAATCTCAGTACTCTATAGGCTGAGACAGGGTTATGAGTTTTAGATTAATGCAGAATACATAGCAAAACCCTGACTCTGAACAAACAAATAATAATAAGAAAATGACTATTTTTTTAAATTTAATAGCTGTAAATCAGGGAAATAAAGTTACTAAACTCTATAATGCATATAATTTTTATTGTACATTTTATCTTGTTGACTTTTAAATAAATTAAGGCTTGTTTAGATATCTAATGGGGATTTTTGAGGTTTTCATTTACCTTAGAGTAAATGCTATGTACTATATAATATTTATATAATTTTATATAATCTTATAAAATTTCAAATGCTATGTAATTTTAAAGCCATGTGACCTATTCAAAGTAAAAAGAAAATTATGGCCTTGCCAAAAGATTTAGGGTTTTTTTTTTTTGTTTTGTTTTTTTTTTTGTGTTTTTTTTTTTTTTGAGACAGGTTTCTCTGTTGTAACTCTGGCTGTCCTGGAACTCACTCTGTAGACCAGGCTGGTCTCAAACTCAGAGAGATCTACCTGGCAAGATTTGTTTTTAATTGAAGAAATTACAACAAGATGCTGTAAAGAAAATGAACATGTTTGTCCCTTTCTCAAAGAACCCTTACTAAGACCTTTATAAAGTAAACTGACCAGTTCCTTTTGATTAATAATAAATAGGTTAATTGCAATATTACTTTTCTCTATTAGGTTATTAGAAGAATTTGTGAATCATATTCAAGAACTCCAGATAATGGATGAAAGGATTCAAAGGAAAGTTGAGAAATTAGAGCAACAGTGTCAGAAGGAAGCTAAGGAATTTGCTAAGAAGGTACAAGAGCTCCAGAAAAGCAATCAGGTATGCATTTAGCTAAGGAATGAATAGTTTATATAGACTAGAACATATTTCCATTTTTCACAATTTATAATATCTTCATTCTTTTTCAGCTTTAGGCATTTGAAGAGTCAAGTCAAATTATAATAACTTGTAACTCTCTGGTCTTGTGGAATAAAATGTTAATGTATTGTTATTGCTTACTGTTGGCACTGGCTTGTTACTGCATGGATTTGGAATGACAACACTCCCCTTTTCAGGTTAGGGTGGCAGAAGCTTTAGTGTGACCCGAATTTCACCTCTGAATTGAGTAAACTTTGACAAGACTGACTAGTCCATGACATGTACTTTGAAAAACTTCCTTATTAGAATGGATATTTAAGTAGTCATTTTAATTCTATTTAATCATAAATAAGACCAGATCTGGATCAAGTTGTCCCCTAGAGAAACTTGTTTTGAGTAGTTTCACACAAGTCATTAGGATATGCCTAACTGTAACTGTGGGAAAAACAGGTGGAGAGCTCTCTTCCTCATCCACTTTTCACTGACACCAAACCACTAGTCTGGTCCCCAGGGCTACGCATGCCAGACGTGTTAGTTATTCTTGGGTTCTAGAATTGATCTGACTGTCTGAATTTCTTTCACTGGCTTGACTTATTTGGAATTTGTCTTTTCTAAGTGTAGTTTGAAGACCATTGTTGAACTTTGCTCACTCTCAAGGGCCATTTGTTCTTCAAATTCTTTGAAATTAGCAAGCTCATTTCTGCTCCATTTATGTCCTTTTATTTAAGCATATATGGCTATGGTACAGTATTTGATTAAAGAAGTCAGTAATTTTAGTATGATAAGAAGTGTGTTTCTGAATAATCATGGTGACAATTTCCATATACTTCTAATGCATCTTTACCTTGATTAATAATAAATAAATAAATAAATAAATAAATAAATAAATAAAATATTAATAGTTGAGGTAACAAACTGGAGTCTGCCTGAGCTTGAATTGTAGCCTGACCACTAAGGTAGTTGAATAATCAAAAAGAATTCATCATCTCCAGGCTTCATGTTTTTAATCTGTAAAATGGGTTATGATAACTAAATAAGTAAATATATTAATAGCAATAAATAATTGATAAGAGATATATTTAGAATAAATTATAGGACAAGGGAAAGAGTGTTGATAGTAATATGACTTGGTTTTAGTAGAATAATTGCTGTAATCTATCCTTTTTTCAAAACTTGGAAAGACCAATTTTACCACAGATATTAGTGTCATTTGTATTTATAGGAAGTGTTAAGGAAGAGTCTTGATATGTAGCTTGGATAGGCTGCTTACTTACAATTCTCTTCCTATCTCAATGTCCATGTGCTGAGCACCCAGCTTAGCATTGCTTTTTAAATATTTTAAATATTAATCAGTGCCCTTCAACATCTGATACATTTTTCTAGTCTTGTCAGTTTAGTAGGAAGAATATTCTTCAAAAGTCCAGTCCCGTGGAGCTGGGAAGGTAGCTCCTGGGTAAAGTGCTTGCTATGCAAGCTTGAGGTCCTAACTTACTAAAAAGCTGGATTTGGTGGCATGCAGCTGTAACCCCAGCACAGGGGTGGGGTGGGGGGTGAAGGGGTGATGAAAACACTTGAGCTTACCGGTTGAAATGGCAGCAAACTACAAGTTCAATGAGAGATCCTGTCTCACAAAGTAAGGTAGAGTGCAGTAGATGAAGGCACTTAATGTTGACCTCTGACCTCTACATTGCATTGCATAGGCCTGTGTACCTCCCTACAAGCATACTCTCACCTCCCCAGGTCTAGTCCCGATGATACTTAATTGTTTTAGAAACATTTAGGGCTATTGGGTGCCTATGATGTAAAGTTGGAAACTTGGTTAAGAGTTTTTAACTGACAAACTTAATCCTTTGTATTTTCTGTGTGCACATATTCCTAGGTTGCCTTCCAACATTTCCAAGAATTAGATGAGCATATTAGCTATGTAGCCACCAAAGTGTGTCACCTTGGAGACCAGTTGGAAGGGGTAAATACACCTAGACAACGTGCAGTGGAGGCTCAGAAATTGATGAAATACTTTAATGAGTTTCTAGATGGAGAATTGAAATCTGATGTTTTTACAAATTCTGAAAAGGTAAGCATTATCAGAATAAAAGAAATAAACAAATTTTAATTGGTTTGTCTTGTATTTTTAAAAAGATTTATTTGTATGTGGGGGGAGTGCACATACAAGTACACAGTTGCCTTGCATTTTTATTATGAAATAACAGTTAGTTTGTAAATGCTGAGCTAACTCTATTTTTAAGTATATCCTTACTGTTTGACTTTAAATATTAATGAAATTTATATAGTATTTAATAGTTACATATTATTGGGTGGTAGAGCTGACCTAAATTGTTGATGAGCTGAAATACTTTCTGTAAAGGAATCCACAGATCGTAGTTTTATTTGCTTGAATAAACATCCCTTATAAAGAATTAAAGGAAGACTAGACATTGATTATTGAAAACTCTGATTTGGTTATGTTATTTTTTTCATAACATAGCCACTTAATCTTTATCTAAAGATATATGTTATTGGTTGTTCTACAATTTTGAGAGAAGGCAACTTAGCTTGCTTTCCTCCCATTAGGGGGGCAAATCAAAATGTATCAAAAAAAAAAGAAAAAAAAAGATATTCTCCTGAATCATATATGCTCATTGTACTGTTAACCCACTCATATATTGAATACAGTTTTACTGATTTATTCCAAGTTTACTATGTAGAACATCAGATTTCAAGATGTTAAAAACTAAGTTTTAATGAGGTTTGCTTTGAATTAAACAACTTTTTTATGAATATAGCTTTGTAAAGCTAAAGGTTTATAATTTTTAGGTATAAAAATGGTTACATGTTTGTATATAATCCCTCTAAAGAGAAGACAGCATTTTAAGCATTGAGCATTTAAGCATTTAAGCATTGAGTTTCAAGAATTATAGTGTAGAATAGTCCTGGTAAACATCAAGAAAAGTATGATGCTTAAGGATCTGTTAAACACCAATAGTATTTTATATTAATATGGTTTATATACAAGAATGTACATGAGTCTTGAACAGCAAATTGCATTTCAGGACAGTTATGAAATTTTTAAGCTTTTTTTCTGAATATTAATATAGTTAAATAGGAAGTACCTATTTAAAACATAATTCTGTGATAGAAATGGTGCATGTAACCAAATCATAGCCACCGGTAATGAACAGTCTAAATCAAACTCATTATCATTCACTACACCTGGGATGGGAACAAACATATAGTCCAAATGCCATTTTTTATTTTTAAACTAACCAAAATCACAAAACTCCTTTGAAGCATCCCACTACAGGATCCCTGTTTTCTGTTACCTCCTTTTTCCCACTTTCTTTGTTTTGTTTTTGTCACTTGGTTACTGTTTAATAATTAAGAATCGTTTTTGGCCTGATACTGTTAAATAGCTAGCCATATGTTAAAAATGGATATGTCGGGATTTGAGAGCTGTCTTAGTGTTTAAGAGCACTTTGTTTTGCAGAAGTCATGGATTTAGTTCCCAGCATCCACATGGCAGCTCACAGCTATTCATACTTCCAGTTCCAGGGGATCCAGTACCCTCTTCTGACCTCTGTGGGCACCAAGCATGCTCATGGTACACATACATACATGTAGGTAAAAGTGACATTAGATTGACAGTTATCAAATTTCTGGCTATCTCAGTTTCTGGATTTTTGCCAGCCACTTTTCCCAATGGAAAGAAAAGGAAAATCACCCACCTAGTTCTAGGCAGCAGTTCCAACCTGTGGTTGCTACCCCTTTGAAGGTCGTATGATACTTTCACAAGAATCGCCTAAGGCCATCTGCTTATCATAAATTTACATTACTATTCATAACGTCAAAATTACAGTTATAAAGTAGTATTGAAAATAATTTAATGGTTGAGGTCACCACAACATGAGAAAGTCACAGCATAAGGAAGGTTGAATCCACTGCTCTAGGGAGATGTGACTGTGGGAGAAATTAGAATTAGATAAAATGCCAAACATCATATTACTTTCTCCTTTGTGTGTGTGTGTGTGTGTGTGTGTGTTTGTGTTTGGAAAAAACAAATCATTTTACTTGCTTATTCTTACTACATACATTAAGCAGAGTTTTCAGTCTTTTAGGGATCTTATCCTTGCTTTTAAAAAAAAAAATCTGTTTTATGCCAGGCAATAATGGCACATGTCTTTAATCCCAGCACTTGGGAGGCAGAGGGAGGTGAATCTCTGCGAGTTCAAGGTTAGCCTAGTCTGCAAAGTGAGTTCCAGGACAGCCAGAGTTACAACAAAAACAAAAAACAAATCTATTTATGTTTATTTCTGTCTTTACATGGATATTTTCTTGCTTGCGTATTTGCTTGCTTTCCTTTGTTTGTTTGTTTGTTTCAACAGGTTCTTATGTAGTCCAGGCTGTTCTCAGACTACATAGCTAAATATGATTTTGAATTCCTTATCTTCCTCATTTCCTAAGTGCTGAGTATAAGAGTGCATCACTACGCTTGTTTTTATGGGGTGCTGGGGACAGAACTCGGCTTATGCATGCTAGGCAAGCACTCTACTAACTGAGCTACACGTTTTTCTTAGAATAGTAGTTTAGTGCGTTTTGTGTAAAATATCTGGTAACCGTTTAAAACTGTTAAAATGCAAGCAGTTTATTAGGTACCTTTTGTTGTTTGGTACCTTTTGTATTTATTGATGCATATTCAAGTGATATTGTAACCTTAAGGACTATACACACTTTAAGAATTTCTTAGCAAACATTTAGCTCTGGGGATTCAGTAAAAACAGCTTTTAAAAAACAAAACTGTGTTCCTTCTGCTACCTACTACATCAAGCCAAGCTTACAAGCAGCATGCTTTCTAAAAGGAGTAAGAACAAAATCTTGATGAAAGCTAAGCTGGCTGGCTGTTAGCTGTGTTCTGAAGAGAGTATTATAAGGAAAAAGATGGACTTTGCTAGTAAGACTGAATGGCATGGGGTGTAATGAGACTGCAGTGACACCTGTATACCTCTATCAGGATGAAGAGAGCATGTGGCTGCTGAAAATGAGTGGCCTGCTGAGTCAGACAGGGAGATCTGAAGCAGGAATGCTACTGTTTGCTGTCATATGGAATAAGCAAGAACAAGCCCTGCTTCTGCTATCCATTGCCAGGAATCACATGAGCACTTAGAAAAGTCTATACTAGTGTTCTTAGGGCTTCCTTTTGGTTATATGACTCTTCTTTTCATGAGTATGAAGCATCACAAAGTCAGTTATTAAAATTAGTAAATAATAATAATAATAATAAAATTATTAAATAATATTAAAATTATTAAAATTGTGCGAAAATAAAAGTACTAAATTGAAATTTAAAGTGACCCTTATATGACTTCCCTATACTGTTTCATAAATAAGTATAATGTCTACATTTAAAGAATTTTGGAAATGTTGCCTGAGTTCCTTTGTTCCACTTGAAAATGAATACTTGAAAGTGTACACACATTTCTATACTATATTTTATTTAAAATACTATATTAAACTGCATTTTTGCTTTTTTTGTTACATGTATTAAAAATTTATATGGTAAGTAACAGCCACTTTGTTGCCGTTTTATTCACTCAGCTAAATAGATGCAGCAGTACATTCTAAGCCTTCTTAAATCATGTTTATTCTGTTGGACTCATAAACTTAGAAATTTATACTTTGTTTTTGACAAACAAGGATTTTTAATTTGTTTTAAGAAAATTATTTTGGACAAGGGTTATGGCTATGTATATGGAGGTATTACTCTTTTCAGCTATACTGTTAATTTTTGAAATGTAAGAGTTTTTTTTTTTTTAATTGTTGCTTTTTACTTATTTCTAATAGATAAAAGAAGCAGCAGATGTCATTCAGAAGTTGCATCTGATTGCTCAGGAGTTACCTTTTGATAGGCAAGTTTATATATTTCAAGAGCTTATTTATATAAATATAAATTGTGGTAATAGTTTTCTTAGTCACCCAAGAGTTGGGCCATTTCTTAAATGGATAAATGTCTGATCAAGATTAGGTGGATGTTAGTTTCTCTCCTGCCTTCCATTCTGATTTTCTCCACCAGACTGTTAACATTCATGCCTATATTTATCTTCTCTATTCCTTGAGGGGGCGGGGGTGGGGAGAGGTTCAGAATTCTGGGGAGTGAACCTAGACTCTCACAAATGTTAGGCATACCTCTCTGCCAAGCCTTGGAGTTGAATATATATCCTGGTCAGATCTAATGTATTCACATAGATTAATGTAGCCTTATATATATATTCTTGTGTCTACCTTGGCTTTGTTATAACATTTTGTATAGCCCTCTAAATGTGTACTTCCTTCCTCACCTGCTTTTAACACCTTTCTTCAAATGATCAATTACGTAGGATCTCTCAAAATCAGTTTTTCCTGATGCTTAATATTTGAAAAGTTTTTAGTGCATATTACGTTTTTTCAGTTTGTGAAAATTGATTATTTTACTAGACTCATTGCTGAATTCTTTTTATGGTCTCTTTTATTTTTGTAGTTTTAGAATAATCCATTTGTGGTTTTTATCATTTGTGATTACTGTGTCATCATATGATCATTTAAAAAATAACTTAAAACTATATTGTGATTATTCTTCACAATAGCCAAGTGAATTTAAAATGAATAAGGACAATAACCTAGTTTTGAGATTAGCTAGGTTGTTCGTGCCTCAGGTGGAGATACTTCTTTAGCAATGAAATTGACTATTCCATGTAAATTTCCTAAATGAGAAATAGCAGTTTCATTGAGTTGCCTAAATTCAGTTTTGTTACCTGTAATGTTTCCTTTCAGTATTTTCAAAACAGCTTTGTTTTTTGATTGCATTGTTTTCTTTTTTATAGTGATATTTTACTTTTATGGTAGCTTTATATTTATGAAAAGTTAGAAAGATAATAGATTGAGCGTCCCCATACGTCATTGCACCTAGTTTGTATTATATTACATTGAATTTGTCACAAATAATGAGCCTCATCATTGACTTTTTGCTTTTCAGGTTTTCAGAAGTAAAATCCAAAATTGCAAGTAAGTACAGTCTATTTATTTGGCATTTTTTTTTAAAAAAGTAAAAAAATTCATATAAAAAACTATCAACAGGTAAAAACAAGGGAACAATGTTATTGATTGATCCCATCGGAAGTTTGAGTCCTCTTCCCTCAAAGTAACCATTGCTAGTTTCTAGGATATTCTTTTAGTATTTTGCATGTATGCTTGATGTATCTTTCTGTATTTTAAAATAATTGGGAGCAGGTAACTTTAGACTTTCTATAATTAGCTTAGCTATTTTTAGAGTGTATTCATTTACATATTTCTGAATAAGGGTTTTTCTATTGTATTGCAAAGGCATAAGGATTCTAATTCTTGTTTAGCTATTTGGCTCCTTACATGATTATAGTTTGGTCTGTTGGGTTTTTGTTTTGTTTTGTTTTGTTTCTTTGAACTCACTTTGTATCCCTGGCTATCCTGAATCTCACTATGTAGATCAGGCTGGCCTTGAATTCACAGAAATCTGTCTGCCTCTGCCTCCTATGTGCTGGTGAGATTGAAGATGTCCACCATCACTCCTGGCTTATGTCAGTCTTCGGATTGTATTTTAAGCTATATTCATGCTTCTGGAAAAAAAAGTCACTGTGATTTTAGCAGGCTTCACCTTTGTTCACTATTTGGTAAGCCATTTCACAGAAAGCCAACCATCTGTCTTCAATTCTTAGAATAAGAGGATGTATAGATAGTTGGGCTTCCTTGGAATATTTTTGATCATATAAATTAGCTCAAGATTCAAATAGTAATTAATAGTGATTAAGAACTATAATAGTCTTGAGAATATAGTATTAAATCAAGGTCCACAGACTATCTTAGGATAAAATTTGATATTTAATCAACGGTTATTCACAGTAGAATTATCAGAGCACTGTTAAAGGCTTTTCTAATTCTCATCCTTTCCATGGTTTTAATGCTAAAACATATTTTTTTCTATATTTTGCCATCAGAATTGACATCTGAAGGTGTTTTTCCCCCCTCAACTTGTTCTTGCATTTAAATATATAGTCATCATTTAGTTTAAATAATGATTATAAATGGCTGTCATACTCTGAGGAGTGTAACTCTCTTACCAGTTTATAAGCTTTTGTGCCTTAAATACAGATTTATGTATGTCAGTACATTGTATGAGCTGAGTCACTGTTTCTAATCTCATAGTGTTTTTGTAATTCTTCCAAAAGAAGATAGACCCATAACCACTGTAAACTTTTGTAATATTTGTAGATTTAGATAGCTGTAATTATGTTGTATACTTAGATTGCCTTGATAGAGTTGGGTGGTTTTATGTTTTTAGGTAAATACCATGATTTAGAATGCCAGCTGATCCAGGAGTTTACTAGTGCTCAAAGAAGAGGTGAGGTCTCAAGGATGAGGGAAGTAGCAGCAGTTTTACTTCATTTTAAGGTAAATATTAAGATTTTAACTCAAGATTAGTCTTCTAGTTTCTGAAGATTTTATATTCTATGTCCCTTGACTCCCCTAATTGTGTAATTATATGGCAGAATAACTTCGATCCATGTTCAATGTTACTAAATATTTAAGGATTTAATGGTTGTATTGATGTTATACTAAGGCATTTAAAATTGTAGAAGAAAATCATATCACCACCCTTCTTGCTTTTTAATAATGTCATTTGCAGTCAAAAATACTGGTAAATTAGTAAAAAGTAAGAAAACTTGATTGTAAATATCTGCTGGAATATGTGAACCAGAGACTAGATGCACTGTGATTAGTAATAGGGACCTGGGAGATCTCGGGCATTGAAGATAAAAGAATGGATTGTGGAGCTATCTTCTTGGAATCTGAACTGGAGAGAAAAACCTCATTGAAAATACCTATTAATTTAATCATAAAAAGTGTGAGAAGGTGTGTAATTGTACACTTACTGGGTGGCACAGGATGGAAGATAGAGGCATTTTCATGAGTAATCTCTGCCAGACCTCTCAGCTGAGGGAACCACTATCTGGGCCAGTGGCATACTCAATGGACAGTGGATCCCCGAGCATCTGAACTCAGGTCTTTTTATTGATTCAGAACTTCTCAGGTGCAGATCATAAGCAATCAGCTTCCCCCAAATAAATTCAACACCTGTAGACAATATAAAATGCTAAGACCTATGCATCCCCTTTCCCAACAGTGCACCAAAACAATTATTTTAAGCACAACTAAAAATAAACTTCCACAACAAAGATGCCCATGTTAAGTTACTAGATGATTCTCTACCTTTAATTCTGTTAATGACTGTTGCTCATTCACTGGGACATAAGGCATAGTTTTATTACATATAACACTTGTTGAGATTGTTATTATAATAGAACCAGACAGTGATAACATTGTTTTTTCTTTATAGGGTTATTCCCATTGTGTTGATGTTTATATAAAGCAGTGCCAGGAGGTAACGTTACAGTGTACTTTATTGTGTTTTATTTCATACTAGTTTGTATTTTGAATCCATTTAAAATAACATATTCACAACGTAAAATACCTCTGGTGTTTAGGGTGCTTACTTGAGAAATGATATCTTTGAAGATGCAGCAATACTCTGTCAGCGAGTGAACAAGCAAGTTGGAGATATCTTTAGTAATCCAGAAGCAGTACTGGCTAAACTTATTCAGAATGTGTTTGAAATCAGACTACAGGTAAATTTAAACAGTAATGAATTAAATAGTTCTTAGGGCAATGTTATTTTTTTTTCCTACAAGATTTTTTAAAATTTATTTGTATTTTAATTATGTGTATGTGTATGTGTGTGTGTATCTGTGTATATGTTCATGCAGATGAGTGCAGATGCCCACAGAAGCCAGAGGTGTATGGATTCCCTGGAGCTGAAGTTATAGATGATCATGAGCCACCTGATGTGGGTGCTGGGAATTGAACTTGGGATCTTTTGGAAGAGCAGTATGTGCTCTTAACCACTGAGCCAGCTCTGCAGACAATTTTTTTAAATTAATTTTTTAGGTTAGCATATCTAATAACGGGTTTTATTATGGCAACTTCATATTTTAGGTATCATACTTTGTTCTCTTTTACCCTGTACTCCTTCTCCCCCAGGTGTTTTGTTTCCTCATATAAACCCCCTTCTGCTTTCATATCATGTGTATTCTTTCATCCTGTCTGTTGCTCACCTCCCTTGTTGCCCTCTTTCTAATTTTGTGACCTACAAACAACATACTGAGATAACTTTAAATCTAGGTTTCATAGACAAGAGAGGATGTGATATTTGTGTTTTTACATTTGGCTTATTTGTTTAACATAAAGATCTTGAGACGTTATACAATTTAATATTTGCTTAACAGATTTTTTTTTTTTTAGAGTTTTGTGAAAGATCAATTAGAAGAATGTAGGAAATCAGATGCTGAGCAGTATCTTAAAAATCTCTATGATCTGTATACAAGGTATATTATTATTTCATTACATTTTTGGAGACAGGGTTTCACTATACCTAGCTAGCCTGGAACTCACTGTGTAAATTAGGCAGACCTCAGCTCAGCAAGATCCAACTGCCTCTTGTGACTGCTAGGCTTTTACAACATGTGTGACCATGCTTTGCTAACGTATATTTTTAATTATTAGACAACAGCAATACATTTCAGATTTTCTGTTTTGTTTTTTTAATAGAAAATAAGAGGTATTCAGGTGCTTTGTCAGCAGTGTCCCTTTTAGCATTAAATGCTTGCCTGTTTAAACTAGAATTGTACAAGAACAGAATTCTTACTGTACTAACAAAAGACCTTGTTTGAACTGACTTAAGAATTTTGTTTGCTATTTGTGAGCTTGTTTTTGTTTTTAACTTTAAGAATTAGTACAGTTATATTTATTTGCAGGCCCTTTATTTTGGGAGAAAGTTTACCTTAGTAACAGCGGCAATGCTATCTTAACTGTGTGAAATAAAAACTTAGAGGTCAGTCCACATGTACAAAGACAGGATAACTCTTAGTACCACTTGGGCACCCTGAGGTGGAAGGCTCTGGAGCATACTGAGCTGCTCTCCATTCCTGCTATTTCTACACTGCCCATCGCCTCACAGCCTTTTTCCTATGACAATTTCAAAACTATGTTACTTGTAATGTCTGTTCTGTTTCATATATAACTTTGTAAGCTTTTCTCTATATTCTAGTCTTTCAACATTTAAGAAATAATTGCTTGATATAAACCATTAAAGTCACATTATAAATATATAGGATCTTTAGTTTAGTTATTGCTGTATCTAAAATATAAATTAGTTAATCATTTTTCTCTCTCTCTTCCATGAAAGAACCACCAGTCTTTCCAGCAAGTTGATGGAGTTTAACTTAGGTACTGATAAACAGACTTTCTTGTCTAAGCTTATCAAGTCCATTTTCATTTCCTATTTGGAGAACTATATTGAAGTGGAGATTGGATATTTGAAAAGCAGAAGTGCTATGATCCTACAGCGCTACTACGATTCAAAAAACCACCAAAAGAGATCCATTGGCACAGGAGGGTAGGTTTCTAAAAAATAAATATAGTTAAAGTTGAAAACATTAAGAACATTAAGTTTGGGCAAACTTAGTAAATATTAGATGTCAAGTAAGATTTTCTGTGAACAGCTTTTCATACTGTTTTACTGTTGACCAAACCCTGCTCTCAAATCACATGCTGAAATGACCTAACATAACATGATTAAAATGTAAATCAAATACTCCCAATCAAAATAATATGAAGTTAATACTAGTCATATAAAGAATTCTGTGGTTTCAGTTCTTCCTAGAGTAAATTATTCTGGGTTATTAAATAAGAGTCACATCATTTGTTATTGAAGATGCAAAGAAAAGGACAAATAACTTACGTTTAGACAGCCCTGAATTGGTGAGCTTTTTTGGTCATTTGTACATAAAACTATTAAATTTATACTTTAAAGTCTGAGATAATTTGCATATAAGAAGAAAAGAATTTGCTGTAAAGTTGGTGACATTTAGTTGCCCAGATTGTCCCCAGATGGGACCCAGCAGATCCTAGGAGAAAGACTAGCCTCCATGGTGTCTTGCAGATTACAGGACTCACACCTGCACACCCAGGGCACTCTTGTTATGATATGAGGTTATAATAATAGATAGAGGTAAGATCTGAATGGCAATAGTAAAGGAATGAAATCTTTGGTTGGTAACATGGTTCAGAGTAAAAGTGCTTCCCATGTGAGTCTTGATAATCCAAATTCCATCCCCAGAATCTATGATAGAACTAACTCCTGAAAGCAGACTTCTGATCAATGTGCACCTGCATTCACCCATACACATGACCAAATAAATTTTAAAAAGAAAAGTTCTTGAGTTGTTTTTATGCTAGTTCAAAATCCTTTTATTTGAAAAAGTAAAAACCTAAAGAGTAATCATAAGACTTTAAAAATTAGTTCATAGTAGCCTCAGCTGTATGTTCTAGTAGCAAAAACAATTTAAACTAGAGATATCTACATAACAAATGATCCAGGTAATCCTAAGAATCAGGTAATCACTAAGAAAAGTTCAGTTACACCTAAGAGATCTGGTTTAAGATAGTGAAGATATGAGCGAATGATTGTGTTTTAAAAGAATTTTTTTTATGTAAGATTACTTTTAGTTACTGGTCATTTAGAATAGCTTCTTGAGTTGTAATTTTGAAGCTGCAGAATGGCTTTAATGACCATAATTTTAGAGGCTAGAGACATGGTTCAGTGGGTAAGAGCATTTGCTGTTCAATCATAGTGACCTGAGTTCAAATCCTTAGCACATAAATAAAAATCCAGGTGTGGCCATGTACACACCTGTAATGTCACCACTCGGTGGGGGATCAGACAGAAGGATCCTTAGGGCTCTCTGACTGCCAGCCTAACTCCAAATGCAATGAGAGAGACCCTGTCTTAAGGAAATAAGGTGAAGAACAATCTAGTAGAACTCTTAACATCCTTGTCTGGCATCTTTGCAAGCAAACAGGCACTTAGCATCCAGACACACAAAAGATCAAAACTCCAAATTCATCCCTTTTTGATGACAATCATTAAAAACTAGTTTTTGTGATTAGAATTTGAATCTCTTGGTTATTGGTTCATTTGGGGTTTCGTTTTTTTCTTTTTTGTTGGTATGTACTAAGGTTTAGAGTATTTGCAATTAAAATCTAAATGTAGTAAATGTATTTTTTCATTTGTCTTTATGATGTACTAGTATTCAAGATTTGAAAGAAAGGATTAGACAACGTACCAACTTACCACTGGGGCCAAGTATTGATACACATGGGGAAACCTTCTTATCTCAAGAAGTGGTAGTTAATCTGTTACAAGAAACCAAACAAGCCTTTGAAAGATGTCATAGGGTAAGATTAATAAATTAACTTTTAAGTTATAGTTGTCTATTTCAAATTTTGCCTCATGTATAGAAAGATTTAAATGTACTTCCTGATGAGGACCAACTAATTTAATATTAATTTTTAATTTTATACAAATTCTATGTACTTATAGGTACCATATGAAGTTTTGATAAAAAGAACACATTAATTAATATACAAGTCAGGATGAGCTTGTGTATCCTCAATCATTATTTCTTTGTGATAAAATCATTAAAATAGATTTTAGCATTTAAAAATATGTAGTATATTGTTAATCTGTTGTCATCTTTCTGGTGCAGTAGAACACAGAAATTATTTCTCTTCCCTAACTTAAGAATACTATTGACTCATTACTATCTACTTTTTTCCATTCTCTCTTCAGCTGGTAGTAACCATATTCTACTCTTAACATCTATGAAATTCCCTTCTTTCGATTTGGCATATGAGTGAGATCATACAATATTTGTTATTCCTTGCCTGGCTTATCTCACTTAACATAATGTCTCTCAGTTCCTTCCTCATTGTGCAAACAACAGGATTTTATGGCTTTTATGGCTGAAAAGTATGTGTGTGTGTGTGTGTGTGTGTGGCATTTTTTTAATCCATATTTAATAGACACTTAAATTGATTCTGTTTCTTGGCTGTTGGGAATATTGCTGCAATAAACATTGGAGTACAAATCCTTCTTCAACAAGCAGATTTCCTTTCCTTTGTTTGTAAACCCAGAAGGGGGACTACTGGGTCTTAGGCTTTTTAGTTTTTTGAGGAACCTCGTTTTATAATTTTCATAATGGATATTTAATTCCCACTAACAGTGAAGAAGGGTTCTCTGTTTTTCATATCCTCATCAGTACACATTACCTTTTTGTCTTTTGCCTTCCTAACTGAATTAAAGTGATAACTTACAGTGATTTTGATTGGCATGTCTCTGGTGATTAATGACAATGACCATATTTTTATTGTGTTGATTTCCTTATATGTTCTCCATATGAACCTGTTAGATTGTATAATTTGCAAATATTTTCTCCTTATTCTGTACCTTATTCTGTACCCTTTCTTTCATTTTTGGCTGTTTGCTGGGTGGAAGTTTTATAGTTGAATGTAATTTTGTCTGTTTTTACTTTTGTTTCCTTTGCTTTGAGGCTCTTATTCAAGAAGCTTTTATCCATTCTGGTGTCTTGAGGTATTTCTGCTATGGTTTTTTCTTGTAGATCCATAATTTTAGGGGTTACATTTTAAGTTTTTAGTCTATTTTGAGTTACTTTGTATCTGTGATGATAGATACTAGGTATCTACAGGGTGTCCCCACACTGACTGAACAGACTTTCTCTAGTTTTTGTTAATTCATTTTGTCAGACCAAAAAGAAGCTTCCTTTGGCCAAGGCTGGGGCAACACTAGTCTATGCATATAAATGTAAACTGTTGAGATAGTTTTATAACTATCCATATAACATGTCCATTTAGCTAGAAAAGAAGCAGTAGGTTCACCCCTAGGGTCTATGACCTTCCTGGTCATGGGCCTTAGACAAAGTTCACAGTACCAGGCATGAACTCACTCCTGTGAGCAAGCTTCAGGTATCATTAGAGCCTAGTTGGTTGCTTTCATAACAGTCACACCACTTATTCATTGGTTTAGGTTTTCTGTTTCTTCATGATAAGGTATTTGCTCAGGAATTTTTTCATTCTTCTAGATAATCAAATTTGTTGCCATATCTTTATTCATAATAATCTGTAATTCTTTGTATTTCTGTTCATGTAGAAATTTCTGTTTTTCCTTTTTTGAGATGGTCTAACTCTATCCCTGGGTGGCCTGAAACTCACTGTGTCACACTATGTTGACTGAGCTGGTCTGGAATTCAGAGACCCTCTGTCTCTTGAATGCTGGGATTAACAGGTGCATGGCCACTCCTAGCTTTTAGTCTAATTGTTTTAATTGTTTCTTCTATTTTTTTTTTTTTGAGATTTATAGTGTAATTACATCATTTCCTCTTTCCTTTCCTCATCCCTCTTTGTTCTCTCTTAAATTCATGGCCTCTTTTCCCATTAATTGTTATTATACATGCGCACACACACAAATGTGAAATATCTATACAAATATATATTCCTAAATACATGAATATAACCTACTCTGTATAATGTTACTTGTATGTATGTTTTCAGGGATGACCATTGTATTGGTAATAACTAATTCATTGTGCCATTTCCTGGGGAAGACTGTTTTTCCCACCCTCAGCATTCTTTGGTTGCCTGTAGTTCTTTTTGTAGGGCTGAAGCCTTCAGTCCCCATGTTAGCATGTCTATTATTGTCCTTGTTCAGTTCATGTTTAGGCCTTCATGTTGTTAAGATTTTATGGGTATAGCTTCTGATATTTCTAGGAAACACAATCTCATAGTAAACTTGAACTCTAAAAATCAGAAGTAGTAATAACTACACTAAATGTGAAATGATATATTTTTTAAAAGTCTGTGCTCCTCTGGCTTCTACAATCTTTCTGCACCTCTCTTCCATAAATTTCCTTCATTATTGATTCATTCATGATTTCGGTATTTAATTTCCATGTATTAGTATAATTTCTAAAAGTTTTTCTTGTTACTAACTTACTGTTTTATTAAGAAAGATACTCAACTTTTAAGAAATTGTTCAGATTTGTTTTATGTCTCCTATCATCTATAATGAAAAATGTTCCATGTGCTGTTGAGAAGAATACGTGTTCTATAGCTTTTTTTTTTTTTTTGAATGTTTTGTAACTTCCTGTTAGGTTCATTTGGTCTAGGGTACAGTTTGATTCTGTTATTCTTTATTGGGTAATCTTTCTTTTGGTGGTTAATCCATCCGTTGTTGAAAGTGAAGTATTAAAGCCTCTGTAAGGGACTTTGTTATATTGAAGCATATCTTTTCCTTTAAGCTTGTTAATATTTGCATATGTATTTTAGTGTACTAATATTGGGCATATATTTCAGTTGTTTACTCTTTTTGTTGAATTAGCTCAATCGTATAATGACTTATCCTTGTCTCTTTTTAACTTTTATCTGATTTAAATGACTTCTGCTTTCTTTTGAATTCCATTTCTGGAATATCTTTTTCTTTCCTTTACTGTAGTGTACCTTTGTCTTTAGAGGTGAAATGTGTTGGGTTTTTTGTTCAAGTTGTATGTAGTTGAGTCTTTTTCTAATTCCACTTAGCAATTCTGAAAATTTAATCCATTTACATTTAAAATAATTACTGGTTGTTAAGGTCTTACTACTGCCATTTTTTACTTTTCTTGCTTTTTTATAGTTTCTTTCTCTCCCTCAGAGTCTTCCTTTGTGGTTAAGTGATTTTATCTACTGCTGTATTTTGATGCTTTATTATTTTGGGTGTGTCTATTAGTAGGTCTATGCTTTATAGTTATGATACTTAAATATTTTTCAATTACAACAAGCTGTTTTAAACGAATAGCAACTTAACTTTTGATTGTAAAAAAAGGGACAAAAAAAGAATAAGCCAGGTGGTGGTGGCACAGGCCTTTAAATAAAAACCTTTCTACTGCACTCCATCCCTCTCCACATTTTGAATTTTTTTAATGTCCCATTTAACTTTTAGTGTAGTTATTACTATGTTTATAATATTAAAGGATTCGGAATTCATTTGTGTCATCAACTCTTCTCAGAGAGTTCTGTACCTTCAGGTGTTTTCATCTTGTTAGCATCTCTTCATTTCAGTTTGAAGAACTCCCTTTAAGCTTTTTTTTTTTTTTTTTTTTAAATAAGAGAAATGTGGTAGTGATAAATATTTTCAGTGTTTGTCTAGAAATGTCTTTTATCTCTCTTCATTTCTAAAGGCTAGCTTTGCTGGGTATAGTATTCCTGATTGGCAGGGTTTTGGTTTTTGGTTTTTGGTTTTGTTTTCTTCCTTCAACATGTGAATATTTTATCTCATTATCCTTTGGAATTCTCTTTTGTTTCTGCAATTCTTCAATTGAGTGACTAAGTAGAATTTTAAAAAAAAAAAAAGAAGACTCAGATACTTACTATTGGAAAGGAACAAAAGAAGCCACATTTCATCTTAAGTTCAGATGTACACTATTTGTTCCTTTTTTCTTGTTACTTTCAGTCTTCCTTAACCTTTGAAACTTGGTTATAATGAGTTTTGAAGTATAAACTCTTTACTCTGTTTACTTTCCTAATCCTTGAATCCTAGTAGCCCAAATATTTTCTCTGTAGTTCCTGTAGTTTTTAGATATTCTTAATCCTTTTTTCTTTTTCCTGTATGTGTGCTTAAAATAGTTGGCTTTGGGGGGTGACTGATTCTTCAGCTTGTTTCTGTTACTAATATCTCTGTTACATTTTTCATTCTACTTACCATACTTTTAGGTCCAGAAACTTCAGTTTTCTTTGGCAAATTGCATGGTTATTTGCATATTTTTTTGAGATTCCTAGAATTTCTTTAAGACATCTACTTTGAGTTTTATGTCTTGAGAGATCACACACTTGGGGTGGTTCCGGTCCCTTATTTTATTCATTATTGAGTCTCTAAAACTCTGGATGCTTGTTCACCTGCAACATGTCTGCATATTGAAAGTTTAGGTGTTTATTCACCTTATAGTAATCTGCCCCCTGTTTGTTTATACTCATTCTTCCATAATAATCTGCTTATTGTTTTCATGGAGACCATGGTCACTGCCCCTGCTTTAGCAGTAGATGGCACTGTAAGTCTAGATTTTTGCCAACTCTGTGGTTCCCTTGCTGTCATTATTTCAACACTAGAGAGTGCCTCAAGCCCAAATCTGTCACAAATCCACAAATCATCCTATAAAGCTGACACTGGACATTAGAAGCTCCTTAGGAAGGTAGATAATGCTGTTTTCTGCATCTTTCTACTGAGAGCCAAGGTAGGCCCAAAGCTTTTCTGTTGGCCTATGTTTTTGCAGAGTTCTTGCCTAGCACTCTACAACCTTGCTATGAGAGGTCTGATATGTACCTCCAAAGTGATAATTTGCATCCATCTCTGTCTTCTTTCTCCAAATGAAAGTACTCTGTCTTTACTGTCACAGATATCATAATACTTGGGCTTACTCAGAGTTCATAGTTCATTAAAATGAGTGCAAGGTCTGCCCATTGCTATGGTCTATTTGTAGCCTGAAACTTTTGCAGGTTTAGAGGTGCGTATGTCTGGGCCACTTAGACTGTAGTTTCTACCTGGTGCTAGGACAGGTTTAAAGGTCCCATCTGTAGGCACTAGGCCAAAGAGAGGGGCCGTTGGGGTCTGTCTGTTAACTTTTACCATGGTAGGCCTGGCATTCAGTTCCAAGGAAAACTGGGGTGTGTAGTTTCCTGTCCTTTTAGCAGGTAAAGTCTTTGTACACATTGTGTTGTTCAGGTCTAGAATAGCATGCTGAAAACAATCCCTTGATTGCCATGACTTATCCTAAGCTGACTTGTGATTGAAGGACCTGGTATTGTCTTAGAAAAACGGTTTTCAACCTGTGGATCACAACCCCTTTGGGGGTCAAACAACCCTTTTACCAGGGTCATCTAAGACCATCCTACATATCAGATATTTACATTACTAGACATAACAGTAAAATTGCAGTTACAAAGTAGCAACAAAAATAATTTTATGGTTGGGGCTCACCACAACATGAGGAACTGTATTAAAGAATCACAGCATTAGGAAGGTTGAGAACCACTATCCTAGAGATTAACTCAAGGCACAACCTGCAACTGGTAGTAGTGTGGACCTGAGTGCAGGTCTGTCTTGTGAAAGATGCAGGTTTCTGCTTAGCACTGAGACCAGCCAGCCATGGCTCCATCCATAGACACTGGTTTGGGGCAGCAGTGGTGAGGCTTTGCCTGGTACTGTATTTTATAACATGTTCTAGTAACTAGACACTTCAAGTGCTACATATTAACTCATTTAACCATCAGAAAGACCTGGTGAGAGATTCTTATAGTTTTGTGGTGGAGAACTGTAGCTCTTAAATACTGGAATTAAGAGCTGAGGGAAACTTACTGTTTTATTCATATGCATATATATATCATTCATGCATTTTAAATATCAGATTAATATACAAATTAGAAAAATTCAAAGAATGTACATATATAACTTAAAATGAAAATTATGTATTAGTAGGGAAATAAAATAGAAATAACACCATCTAACTTTTATTAAGTTGGCATGAACAAAGAACTGTCATATGTTGGTAACAAAGTAAGTAATAACAAAATATAAAACAAAAATACAAAGTAAGTAATAACAAGTAATTTTTGTGTACTACCAATGATTTTGAAAATTATTACAGTGAAGGCTGAGACTGTACCTCATTGCTAGAGTATTTCCCTAGAGTGTGAGGTTTTAGGTTCAGTCCCTAATACTGATTGGGAGGAGGGGGGAGCAGAATTGCTATAGTTATTTTGAAAAATAATTTGTCATTTTTTTAATTCTTATTTGCATGTGGTAGTCTAATGTCATTATACCATTTTTTGTTATGACAAAATAAACTAGAAGTAAACTGTGAAAAAGAAAAATTGAAAATAATGGCATTGTTCATACACTAGAAAACTATACCAATTTGAATGAATCAGCATGAATTAATCTTAAAAATACTTGGCAGTGATGTGAAAGACTCATGGGGTATTTCCTTTTAAGAGACACATAACCTAATAGAGTATGTAGTGCTAACTTAGGCTTTTAGATTTTAATTTTCCTAGTGACTCAGTGGCTTCATACTGGGCATCTTGGTATGTGTTTTGTCAACTGGACATCCTCTTTGATGAAGTGTTTATATCTTTTGTGCATTTTTAAAGTTGAGCTGTCTTTTGGGAAATTTTTTAGGTTCTATAATTTGGTTACAGTTTATCAGATATATAATTTGTCATTTTTCTTTAAATTTTTGGCTGGCTTGTCCCTTTAATCTTAGCTTTATTTAATTTCAAAGTATAAAAGTTTTTAATTTTGATAAAGTATATTTTAGCACTTTTCTGATGTGGGTGGCATTTTTTTTTAATTGCAGGAACGTCTTTGTTGAACTAAGAGTTATAGGAATTGCCTTTTAGATTTTCTAGTAGTTTTATAATTTGCAGTTTCGATTATTAAGCCTATAATCTGCTCTAAGTTAATTTAGGAATCTTGTATAATCATATATGGATTGAAGTTTATATTTTTTACAATTAAATTCCTATTTATTTTGCCATCAATTATTGAAGACTCCTCCAATTAATTACTTTCAAACTTGGTCAAAAATCAGTTGACTACTTATTTCTGGTTTGTTTCTAATCTCTGTTCTGTCCTGTTTATCGTCATGTCAACATGAAACTCTTTTAACTGTTATAACTTAGGCCTTGAGTCAGGCAGTACAAGTCCTCTGATATTTCCTTATGGACCATTTGTATTTCATATAAATCTAACATCTTATCAGTTTCTAGCATAAAAAAAATCTGATTTTGAATGAAATGACAGTAAGTCTATAATTCTATTTGGAAAGAATTGATATATTTTTATAATTATAAAAGTATTTTCAATTTGGCATACCTATAATCCCAGCACAAGGGAGACTAAGACAGAAGGATTATATGATTTTAAGGCCAATCAAGCTCCATGGTGAGTTGTAGGCTTTCTTGGGCTACAAAGTGAAACACTGCCTCAAAAAACAAAAAAATTAAAAGTATTTTTTAAACATATATTTAATTTCAAGTTTAACTTGGTTTGTCGAAGTGTAGTTGGTCTTTACATGTTCATCATGCAACCTAAGTTTACTATTCTAATAGTCTTTTTTTATATAATTTGTTAGCTCTTTTATATAGACTATCATGTTATTTCACCAAAAAGACAGTTGTACTAACTCCTTTCCCATACAGAAGCCTTTTATTTTGTTCTGTGTGTTGTTCTGACAAGACATTTAGTGGATTAAAAAGAAGGGCAGAAAACGAGCACTCTTCATTGCACCTGGACCTTTGGGTACAGCATTTAATCTTCGATCACCAAGTATGGTATTCACCATAGACTTTTCATGAACATTGTCTTTCAGTTTGAGGAAAGTCTTCTATACGTTGTCACATTAAGTTTAGGGTTAGATCCTGGTACTTGGGGAATGGAGGCTGGAGATGTTGAGTTCAGGATAACCCTTGACCACGTGATGAGTTTGACTTCGGCCAGCCTGGGCCACAGGAGACCCTGTATCACACAAATAAACAAGCTAGCAAAATAACAAAAGATTTGGTGTTAGACTTTGTTAAATGTTTTCTTTTTATTCTTTTAGAGATTCACGTTAACTGATATTTTAGATGTTAACCTTGCATTCCTTTTATAAACCCCAGTTGATTATCATTTGCCATGTCTCTTAACTGTCCTATTTATACATTGTTGGGAAGGTTTGCCAAATTAAAAAAAAAAAATCACTTTTTAAAAAAACTGGTCTTATTTATTGTGTGTGAACATCCATACATTTTAGAGGTCAAAGGAAAATTTTAAGGAAGTTGATTCTCTCTGTCTACAAAGTAGGTCCCAGAAATTGAATTCACGTTATAGGGCTTGGCAGCAAGCTCTACTATCTGAGCCAATTTGCTGGCCCATATTTTTTATTTTATTAAGAATTTTTGCATCAGTGTTTACGAAGGATATTGGCCTCTGCTGTCTCTGTCTTGTTTTAATACTGAAGGCAATGTTGTTGATAGTCCTTAGGATGATAGTCCAAGTACTCTGCCTCTGCTTTCAATTGTTCGTGGGTTTAGGTGATGGTCTTTCTGTCTTAAGTATTTATTATAACTCACCAGGGAAGTTATTTGGGGCTGTGGTTTTCTTTGTGAGGGTTTTTAACTAAATATTTGGCCTATTTATTGTATATAGAAATATTCAGCTAATCTAATTCTAAGTGAGCATTGCAGTTTGTATCTTTTGTTAGTTTTTTGAGACAGGGTCTCGCTATATGGACCCAGTTGCCCTCAATTTACAGAGCTCCATTAGCTTGCCTCTGTCTTCCAGGTGCTAGGATTAAAAGGTGTGCACCACTACATCCATCTAGTTTGTATCTTTTGAAGACTTTTATATTTCACAGAAGTTGTATTTATTTGAATAGAGTTATTCATGACATTTTCTTACTGTGTTAACAGTTTTGTGAAAAGTGTAGTAATAATTACCTATCTCATTACTAATATCAGTAATTTGTTTCACAGTTTTTTTCTCAAAATGAGTCTTAATAAAAGTATATTATTTTTACTGCTTTTCCCCTAAGAACCACTTTTTAGTTTTATTAATTTCTCTGTCTCTCTCTCTTTCCTTGGATTTCTCTGATTTCTGTTCTTGTTTTCTTCAGCTTACTTATGTGTTATTTGCCCCTTTCCTAGATGTTTTAAGTCTTCATTTTTTTTTTTTAGGTAAAAAGTGGGTTTTTTACCTTTTTTGGTGTGTGCATTTACTTATATTTTGCTCTTAAGTACTACGTTAGCTGAAAACTAAGTTTTTTGGTTATGTTTTATTTTAATTCATTTCAAAATACTCTTTCAAAATTTCTTTTTTTTTTTTTTGGCCCTAAAGTGATTGAGAAATTGTGTTATTTAGTTGCCAAACATTTGGAGATATACTAGATGCCTTTCTCTTAATGATTTTAGATTTTATTCCATTGTAGTCAATGGACAAACTTTGTATTGTGATAACAATCCTTTTTAAATTTGGTGAAATGATTTATACCACAAGATACAGCGCATATTGGTGAAGGTTTTCTGTATGTATGGGAGAATGTGTATCTTCACATTGTTGGCTGAAGTAGTCTATAAATGTCAGGTCTCACTCGTTGATTGTGTTTTTGATGTCTTCTCTCTTTTTTTTTTTTTACCAGTTTTCTGTTTTTCCCTTCTATATATTATGCATAGATTTGGGGATATAAACAAAAAAAGTTGGAACTTAGACTTGGTTTTTATGATTTGTGATGAAGGTAAGGAGTAGAGATTGGTAAGAGTTAAAGGTCGGAGTAGCAGTTAAAGTCCAGAACAAGTGGGGGCGTATAATCACTGGGGTTTTAGAGTGGTATATGGAATTGCTTATAAACTCAGTTTATACATCAGGCTTATCTTATTACATTAAGGTTGAGGGTCCTTAGAAAATGCAGAATCTTTCATGCTCCACAATATAAAATTTTTGGTCACTAATATGGTGGCACATTAAGTTCATGGTTTTAATATTTGGTTATAGTCTAAAATACTGTATTAAAGTGTCCTTAGGCTGTAACATAGACATAATGAACTTTATGATTAGACTTGGGTCCCCCAAGATACCTCATCATATATTTGCAAATAGTTCAAAATTTAAGAAGTCAAAAATCCCAAACAATTGTAGGCCCAAGTCTTTTGGATTCTCATGTTTAGTAGTACCCTGAAGATCATATGAATGCATACTGTAAGTAGTGGTACCCTGAAAGTCATGTGAGTGGGTACTTTAAGTAGTTTTGACAAGGACAAAAGAAGGCAATTTACACATAATATAGGGAGCAGGTAAAAGAAGTTGAGAATAATTTCTTTTTTAAGAATTCATTTTTCTCAACACAACTCCTATTTAATAGTCTATTTAATAGTCTAGCAATAGCAACATCAAAGTGAAAATTGTGAGCTTAGTATAAATCAAGTTCTGTGTTAGAAACACATTGCAATTTTCCTATTTTATTCCAACCTTAAGAGTAAAGGGGAAATACTATTGATGATAGACCATATTACAGAGAAAATGAGACTTAGTAAAGTTCAATATCATTCTAAAGACTTGCTTCACCAGGGCATGATGAGTTAAAATTTGATGTTGTTATATTTTATTATGCATATTAATTGATTTCATAGCCTGATTTCACACGAATCTTTTTTTGTTTTGAGTTTTACTGGAGCACCCTCTTTAAGTTATTGGCTCTCAAACTTTTGACTGTGATCCTCGCACGGTAGCAGAGTATGCACACATGGGTATAATTATTTCTTGCAAGTATAATTGGATTTTACCATGGATTACAATCTACATTTGGGGGGGGGTGAAAAACCTGCTCTAAGTCAGGAGAATTATATACCAATCCAGAGCATTTTAATTATATGTGGACAGTGAGAGGGGAGCAGTGACATTTTGTTACCTAAAGTAGTTTTGTATACACTGAAGATTGTTTCAGCTGGGTGGTGGTGGTGGCAGCGCACGTCTTTAATGCCAGCACTCGGGAGGCAGAGGCAGGCGGATCTCTGTGAGTTTGAGGCCAGCCTGGTCTACAGAGTGAGTTCCAGGACAGCCAGAGTTACAACAGAGAAACTCTGCCTCAAAAACAAAAACAAAAAACAAAAAAGATTACTTTAATAAAAGTTGGCTTTTAAAAGTATGTAGACTTGAGGAGTAATACTGTTTTTGCTTATTTTTAAAGCTTTCTGATCCTTCTGATTTACCAAGGAATGCCTTTAGAATTTTTACCATTCTTGTGGAATTTTTATGTATTGAGCATATTGATTATGCTTTAGAAACTGGGCTTGCTGGTAAGTATACTTCTATTATACTTTCTGATAAACTCCTTTGATCCTGCTTGTGGTTGAACAATATTCATAATGTTGTTTTATATATGATTTCTATGTGATTAATTCAGTTCAATAGAGTGTATTTTGAGCTTCTGTATTACTAGGGTGTGCATGGTGCTGGAAACTAAACATAGACATAATTCTCTCATATTGTTTACATCCAGTAGAGTAAGGCCATTGACTGTGTAACTCGGTACAATATATTAGGCAGAATATATAACAATGCTCTATGTTATAGAACGTCAAGGAGCATAGAGGTAAGAATAACTCTGCTTAGGAATTGAGTAATGAAATTTAGAGAGAAAACATACAAATATAGATCTGGAAAGGAATATTTTTATATTAAATTTTATGACCTCGTTTTTTGGGGGTTACTACTTTTAACTATAGTATGATAATGACATTTTCTCAGACTTCCAGTCTCCTTAACCTAGTTAACCTGACCCTGTGACCTGTTAAGTGGGTATCCCAGATTTAACATTTCAAAAATGAAACTCTTCAGCTAGGCATGGTGGTTCAATGCCTGTAATCCCAGCATGTGGGAGGCCAAGGCAAGGGGGTCACTATGAGTTTGAGACCAGTCTAGACTATATAATGATTTCTGGATAACCTAAAATAATAAAGCAAACAACGAAACTGTCTACCTCCAACACTGTTCTTTTCCCAAGTTTTTAAGGAAGTCGTTATTTACCAAATCCAGAAACTGCCTTAACCTTTCTATTTCCATTGCTGATAGCCAGTTCATCAGCAAACCCTGTCAGTATACATCCAAATAAAACTTGTTTATCTGCTTTGCTTCATCTCTACTTACGCAATTCCATTTTAAACACTACCATCTTCTTACTGGTTCCTGTGTCCATTCTTGTCTTCCCAAGTTAGTATGTAATAGCTAGTTTAATTGTTATATTCTTGTTGAAGATTCCTTAGTGATTTCTTATTACTCCTGGGAGAATAAAAACAAACTGCTTATAACAACATGATCTGTTTTGTGTCTCTGCCTGTTCCTCACCATGCTGCTTTCCCCACATTGTCCCAGTAGCTCTGGTCTTCATTGTTTTCCTGTTTGGCTTTTTACTTGGTATTTGCCCATCCCATAAAACATGTGTCTAAGCTCTTTTCAGTTGTCTTTTCAACCTCAACTCAGACGTCACGTTGTCGGAGGCACTAGTGTTGATGACCTTAGATGAAGCCATGCTCCTCTTGCAGCATAGTTATCCACTGTCTTATTATTGAATTTATTTTTATAGTAACATCACAATGACATTTTTGTTAATGTCTGTCTCTTCTCTAAGTATTCATTTAGCACATGCTTTTTACATGCCTAATCATGGGCTTTATCTTCTTGTAAAAATGATAGACAAATGTTGGGAAGTACAGTAAAGAAAAACAAAATCCAGTAAGAGGTAGAGAATACTAAAACTGGGAGGTAGAAAGATTTACAGGAAGACATTTTTATTTCTTCTACATTATTTCTCATTTATTTTGTGTGCATGTGCACACACATGTAAAGATCAGAGGACAACTTTCAGGAATTGGTTCTGTTTCCACCATGTTTCCACTCAGGTGGTCAGACTTGACAGCTAGCACCTTTACACACTGAGCCATTTCTCCAGCCCCTAAAAACTTTTTATGAAATGGTAGTCAGAGAAGGCCTCTGAGAAGACACATGAACCAGAGAGCTCAATAAAGTGGTGAGTAAATGGAATATTTGGAGTAAGAATATTCAGAGACAACAGCATATAAGTTCCTAAGGATAGGAATCTCAATTTGTGTGCCCCCCCACACCCAGCATTATTTCTCTAGCATGTAGAAAGTATATATAGCTCACAAGGTCTCTATTGGCTGTGTAAAACATCATCCTAGAAACCTTTAAAAATAAGCCAAATTTAGCCATAAATGATTTGTTGGCTTAATTCCAGTTTATTACCTTCATAAGCAACAATGTCTCTAAGTATATTTTAACTTAATTATAGTCTGCTATTGACATCAAGTATTTAACCCGTGCTGATAGCAAGTGATTTAGTGTGGGAATTTGTATTGGAATAATAATTTAAATCTTCAAAGATGTGATGGTTATAGAAGAATAAGGGCTCAGTGGTAAAGGCACTTGCCGCCAAGCCTAACAACCTGAGTTAGTACCTGGATCCCATGGTGGAAGGAGGCTGACTCCTGAAAGTTGTCCTCTGACTAATACACACATAACACACACACAAATAAAGATTAAATTGTTCACTAAAAAAGATAACAATGAGTAATAATGAAATTAAATCTAGTGTGAAGGATTTATTGTTTATCTAGTTTGGAAACCTTCCTATTCATTTTAATAGCAGTATTCTGAACTTGAAAATATTTCAAGGAAAATTTCATTTGGACTGGGAATATTCCTTATGTATGGCCTGTTCGATGCAGTTAGTACTCATGATCATTGTTCATAATGATCACATACATTTCTGCCAGGTGATAAGAATTAATGCGGGAGTAGCATTGTACAGTTTATATTTTACTGGAATTATTTTTTTAGGTAAAATCCCAAGTCAGAATATATTATGTATACATCTTTTAAAAATTTTTTCATTGCTCAAATCTTGATTTTAAAAATTTATTTTAAAGTACTTTTTTTCCTAAGAGTCTTGTTCTCTAATGCTGCTTCTGGCCTATATGTATATACCAGTTTTTATGTATGTTATTAAATAGTCTTAAATTTTTTATGCCTTATTAGTTAAACACATCCATAATACTGTTTTAATTTCCATGTTTTGTGATAAGGATTAGTATTTCTACATGTGCTTCTGTTTTTTTCTTGTATGTTTGTGTTGGCACCTTTTATTTTCCTACCAACTGATTGTGTCTTTTGTATTACACAAGACCTTTGTTTTCTATTTGTAAAGTTGAAAAATCATCTTTTAAAGAACTCTAGGTAGTAAGGTTATATATTATCAGTAGCTGTGGGTGTTTTTCTTACTCTTAATTTTGGATAGAAACACATGCTTCTAGAACTAAAAAGAGCAAGGCACCTTGAGTCCATGCATCACTTTTTATGAAAAGAGAAAACAGATCCAGATAGAGTTTCAGTTCCATCTTTTGGTGTTGGAATATTAGGAGATGTTGAGGAACTATGTCCCTGAGTGGTGAGATTTTGAATACTATTGAGAAAAGCATGCAGTGTGTAATTGACAGTAGTCTGTGTAGGGTAGAGGGTAAGAACTGAACTGGAAGACCACAAGAACACTCTTAACTGCTTGGGGGAGGGAGACCTGCTTATAGGGAAGATGGTTGGAATGTGTTCATGGGACATGCCCGGAGGTTTGGAGAAAGAAGGGTAGAGCCCGGGTGATTTGTTAATTGATTGATTTTCCATTTTATCCAAACTAATCATGAAAAGGATTAACTTTGGGGTATTAAAATAGCCTTGGTAAATTTTGTTAAGCTGTTTAACTGAGTCTGTATAGAATCATTGATGGTTTATTAAATGGCAGGTACTTTTATTCATGTGGTATATATAAAATTCTTCTTTTGCCCAGTTTTTTTCAAGGTTGGTTCTCACTTCTCTGTGCCTTTTGATTTTAGGAATCCCATCATCAGATTCTAGGAATGCAAATCTCTATTTTTTGGATGTTGTACAACAGGCCAACACTATTTTTCATCTTTTTGACAAACAATTTAATGATCACCTTATGCCACTAATAAGGTTAGTTGCATTGTCATATATTCATTATATTTCAATGACTATTATGTTTTTATTATTTCTTAAAAGATAATACATGTTCATGAAAACATCAAACAGGGCAGGAAGTTTGAAATAAAAGTCTTTTCTTCCTCAAATTCTTGCTTTCTCTTTCTTTTGTGCTGTTAATTTTGATATATTTGAAAAGTTCTAACTATCATAAACCAGACAGAATCTGAAATCTAATGTGAAAAAGGCCTGCAAACTTAGTGCAACTCAGAAAATTTACATTCTTCAGAAGACAGAACAGGTACCAGGCATGGTAGTACATACCTGTAATCTTACCTAGTCAGGAGGCTGAGGCAGGAGGATCCCAAGTTTGAGGCCAGTCTAGTCAAAGTCAGCTTGGACAACTAAGATCCAATCTCAAATAGTGTTGTTTTGTTTTGTTTTTTCTTTGCTTTTTTCTTTCTTTCTTTTTTTTTTTTTTCTCTCTTTTTTAAGGGCTGAGGATAGGAGAGGTATATAGGAGGAAAGAAAGAGAACGGAGAAACGATGTTATAATCTCAAAAGGAAAAGGAAAAAGTTCTTTTAAAAAAGTTTAGGATGTAGCTCAGTGGTAGAGCTTGCTTTAGTATTTTCAAGGTCCTGAGCTCACTCCCAGTACTCCAACCACACACATACTCATGCTCATGTACTCACAAACACACATGCACACCAATAGGCGTGATACACTTATCATAAAGACATACATGAATGAGCAAATTTTGATAAAGCATTAAGATTTGGTTCATATCTTCACATCAATTTCTGTGGACTTTTTAAGCATTTGAAAATTAAATGGAGTGATACACGCACACACATACACCAACACACACACATACATACATGTGAACATATTTACACAAAATTGTCTCTTTAGCACTATTATCTAAGCAGGAAATGCTCAGATAAATGATAGAGTTTGATAGTTTTTTATAAACAATGTTATGCCATGCCTAGACCAGAAACAAACTCAAAAGATCACTTGTGATTCCTGAGTCAGATTTTGAAAGGAAATTTACTGTTCTGCTGTGTAGTCCAGGCAGGTATTACAGACATGAGCCACCAAGCCCAGCTTAGGTATTTTTCTCATTAATTTACTTTCTAAAGAGCAGTTATGCCGCATAGCAAAGAATTCACAGGGGTCTTAGTGCTATTTACTCCTTAATATTTTGGGTACTTGGGTTATTTTAATAGTATTCAGAAGGCAACCATGATTATTAGGTTTTGTGTCTTTTTATTTAAAAAAGCTAAATATAACTAGATTTACTTAACTATGTTTTTATTAATAGGAATTATTATATTAAGAGTTGATGATACCTGTGACTTTTCTTACCATTTAGATATTTAGATACAGAGGAAACTAGTTTCAAAAGTTCAAAGCTGCATGTTTGTGTTAAAAGTCTGTCTTTGCTTTTAAATGGGTTGATTTTTCTAGTGTGAATGAATTGGGTGTATTAATGTACATAATTGTAAGTAATGATTTATTTTGTAATTACTGGATTTGTGAGCAATGAAAATATTGGATGTTAGAATATATTTATGAATATGCGTATATGATGTACATATTAGAAACATAGAAAGTAGGATATTAATGGGAGTTGTTTTTTGTTTTTGTCTTTTTTCCTTCTTTAATAAACAATAGCTCTTCTCCTAAGTTATCTGAATGCCTTCAGAAGAAAAAAGAGATAATTGAGCAGATGGAGATGAAATTGGATACTGGCATTGATAGGCAAGTTAACTGTTTTTCTCTCTTTTTTCTCCTGCACTTTTAAAAATTGCAAAAGCACATTTGCATGGCAACTTAAACATACTTTTTAGAAAAGAAAGTTTATTTTTATTCTCTTGCTATAAAGTTGATGCTTTAAAATATTTTTCTCATTATTAGGAGAATGTTATTTTTCTTAAAGCCCCAACATTGTTTTGTTTTGTCCTGTTTTTTTCCTGAAAATCAGTGTGTTTAGATATACTTTCAAATTAAATTAGTTAGAAATTCCTTTTAAGCTCAACTCCTGTGCACTACATGTGTACAAGCTACAATTTCCTTTTAAAAATGACATGTGGGGCTGGGGATACAGTTCAGGAGTAGAGTGTTGCTTAGCATGAGGGAAGCCCTGAGTTAAGTCCATGGTGGTGCTAAAACAGCAAAATATGCAATGTCTAGTGTTATATTTCCATTTAGTGGAATGGAAATATTAACTATGAAATATTTTAGTAATTGTACTGGTTTTGTAAATGTAACTTCTGTTAAATGAATTTTAAAACTTTTTATAATCTTTACTGAAGATAATTACTTTCTAGGTTTCTGGCTTGAGATGATGGTGTTCTTATATTGATTGCATATTAGTATAACTCCCAGTTATTAAGTGTTTGCTATATATCAGGCACAATAACAAGGACCACCATTTTATGTCAGTCTACTGTCATTTTGTAACTTGACCTCATTATTGTGCTTAATTATGTGGTCTGTCTCTTGAATTTAACATAAAATTTATCTTTCTGACCACAACTGTCTTGCAGCCTCTAAACCCTGAATTAATGCAGTCTTTTTTATTCCCATAAGCTGAGTGACTGCTTACTGTTGGAGAAACTCACATAAATTAGGTATAATTAGTATATGATTATACTTATAATATACTTATAATCAGTGCCTTTATTTCTCAGCTGGAATTTCAGTACCACTTGTCCATCTTTCTGACTGTCCTTGGACTATGTGCCTACTAACACAGCCACTCTTCTTAAGCCCTGTCCTTTCTCTTCCTAAGTATTGTCTGTGTGTGGCTTTGCCTTAGAAGATTCTTAATTATAAAGGAAATAATTGGCAGTAGGTTTCTCAGGTCTTTCAGGGAGCAAGAGGACAAAACCAGGAGCTCTTTGATATCAAGTCATAGAATACCTCTTTTTCTAAAATCTAGTTTACCAATACCAAAGTAGTTTTGTGATGATAGAAAATTAAATAATTGAACTTAATTTAGTATAATATAAAGGTAAAATGGGTCATATATATTTTGTTCTCAATCTTCAGGACATTAAATTGTATGATTGGACAAATGAAGCATATCTTGACTGCAGAACAAAAGAAAACAGATTTTAAGCCAGAAGACGAAAACAATGTTTTGATTCAGTATACTAATGTGAGTGGAACTATTCCTTTGTTAATACTTGAACACTCGTTAGTGTCTAATTATGCTTTAAGGTTTTTTATAGTTAGAAATTGAAAATTTTTTTCCATCCTAAGCTGATACACATATCTGTATAATAAGTGTAGAAACACTTTTGCAGGCATGTGTAAAAGTCTGTGCTTATGTAAGAAAACAAGTTGAGAAGATTAAAAATTCCATGGATGGGAAGAATGTGGACACAGTTCTGATGGAACTTGGAGTTCGTTTTCATCGGCTCATTTATGAGCATCTTCAACAATATTCCTATAGTTGTATGGGTGGCATGTTAGCGATTTGCGACGTAGCTGAATATAGAAAATGTGCCAAAGACTTCAAGGTACGTATGAACAAATATCAGGCTTTCAAATAAGATCGAGAATAAAAGCCATGCCATTAAAAACATAGCCTGACTTGTTAAGTGTGTATCTCATTGACATCCTAAGGAGAGAAGTCTAATATAGACTACCTGGAGGCATGTTACTGCAGTTACATTGCAATATTAGCATTTTCCCCTTTTGGGTTTTATTTTAGATAAGGTCATATTTCAGCACATTCCATTTAGATGGGCCTTTTAACATACATGCCGAAGAATGTTTATGTCACATATTAGGAAAATAATATTCTTTCTTCATGTGTGTTTCTGTGAAATAATTTTTTCCTAATGTTTAATTTATTTTTAAAGGTGTTATACTAATGATAATTAGTTCTAATATACCAAATTATAACTTACTGAGAAAACTGAATAATATGAATCTTTTCAAAGATTATTGAGAGTTTTTAACTACAGAAAGTTTTGAGTTTTAGCTCTTCAGAAGTTTAAAAAAAATCCTGTACTACTTTGTTCTGATTAGCAGTATTTGACAAAAGTTTGCAAGACTTATTAGGAAATAAATTGTTCTTGTTCTGGTTCAATGCTTTCTTTTCCTTTCTCAATTCAGATTCCAATGGTATTACATCTTTTTGACACTCTGCATGCACTTTGCAATCTCCTGGTCGTTGCCCCAGATAATTTAAAGCAAGTCTGCTCAGGAGAACAACTTGCCAATCTGGACAAGAACATACTTCACTCCTTTGTACAACTTCGTGCTGACTATAGATCTGCCCGCCTAGCTCGACACTTCAGCTGAGTTGAATTTACAAAGGAAATGTATTGCATTTCAGAAGGCCTCCGATGATAGAAAGCACAGGAGATTCCTCTTGACACAGCCAATATTTTATGGGAAAAAATGACTGGAAGAAAACAGCAGCCATACTTACCCAGGAATTTTATTTGAAATTTGAATACCACTAGCTATATTTTGCTTTTGATCTTTTCCCTGTTAAGTTGAATTCCATACTTTAATTTATAAATTTCAAATTCCATAAACCTATATGTGACTGTTATTATCCTGAAACAACGGTGTCAGAAGATAAATGAAATTTCACCAGTGTTCTGGTTCTTGGTTTTGACGTATTCTAACTGGAAATTTTACCATCCTGTTTTGCATTAAAAGTAGGTGACGTACAGTAAAACTATATTTCTTATTCATCAGTTTCTCGGTGAACTTTTCAGCACGATGATTGTTAAGTTACTAGGTTTTCCTAATGGACTTTTTACATCTCAAAAGGATCACAATTGAGCATCATTTCTATAAGTGGTTAATGGGCTTTTCCTGAGGCACTCAACAGTGCTAGTTCAAGGAAAATGTTATGAACTATACTAAAATGATGAACTGCTTTAAGTAGACTTGAGGAATAGATCAGACTGTATCTGCTTTCTGGGTAAAACAAAGTTTACTATTTCTTATTTGATAAATAGAATTTAAGCCAATCAATTAGCAAGAAATTAATGAAACTACCTTATTTTATATTTAACTTAAGGTGGAAGACTTTAAAGGACCATGTTTGTTATTTTAATACTCGAAGGGAGTAAAAAAAATGATGTATAGTATAAACAATGTATATGAGAAATAGCAACATGTTTAGCAACAGTGCAGTTAGTTCCTTAAGACTAACCTTGGATTAGGTGGGATGGCTAAACACACAGTAGTCTTCTATTTTAAGAGGAATTGAGAATTTTAGATAATAAATGGTATATATTCCAAGTTTGGAGGCAAGCTTGCAGCAAAAGCCTGCTTTTCAGATCTATAGATTTTTTTTTCCATTGTCCATTTTCAAGGCATTTCTGAAACTATTCGTTCTTGGACATTATTAATTGAATTGGTTCAATATGGTGAAATAATAAATCACTCATAAAATTTTAAACATCAAATAAAAATTTAGAAAGGTCATTACTCTATAAACCTTATTAACTTATTCTGAGGAAACATTCTAAGTTATATGTAGTTCATCATACTATACTGTTCATAGACTTCTAGGAAGCAAGTAAACTGTAATGTTCAATTCATTCATAGCATTTCTTGAATGTAGGTTTTGAGGGAACTGTTTTTCTTCTGAGAACCTGACTCTGAATAGTTATCGTCATTACCAAACTGTCTAGGTCCAGAGCTAACTACTATACAAGTTACTGTTGACTGAATTTTCATTTTCTGTTTAGCCCAGTGTTATGATGGTAAGCAAGGGCAATGGGCATGCCAACTTTTGTCGCTTTTATAGGACATTGTGGCAGATTTAGAGGCTTTTCTAATAGCTATCCTCAGACAAGGAGAGCCAGGACAGGTTCTAGATACTAGAAAAACTCTATGCTTGTACTGTTGCCCATTTTAGAAAGTACTGATGTGAATTCAAATTATACCTCTGTTACTTAAAGCCAAGTTTTAAGGCAATAGTTTTACTGGCCATTTGAACTCTTTGTACAGTGTCAATTTGTTTTAAAAAAGGAGAAGAAAAAAATATCAAATAAAACAAGAGATAACGTTTTAAGACTTCCAAATTAGAGAAAAACTTCCAATTATTTTGTTTGGATTGATTTTTAAAGTGTAAAGCAGTTACTTGTTGCTTAGATATTTTGTTTATTATTATTTCCATGCTTGAGTTCTGTGCAATATTTTCCATTATGTCCACTGACAGGACAAAGAAAATTCAAAGTGAATACCTTATTTAGAAGTGTTAACTTTCATGCTCAATAAACAAATTCCCTGCAGTTGTTTTTTTTTTTAAATTTTACCCTATTTTTACATTTTAAGGACATCCATAATGAATTCTATAAATGATTTTTTAACTTAAAAATATTTCTTATTTTTCATAGCTTAGGTCTTCCCCCCCCTTTTTTTTTTTTAGCAAAAAAAGAACATGACTGTGTAATCAAGATTTAGAAATCTAGCTAGAATAGATGAGGTGTTTTTCTAAAGAAATAAAACATGTGTTGTGTAAATTTGTATGCATTCTTTGCATTTTACTTTTCTTATATGGACACCATACAGTTTAATTTAAAGTGTATAGTTCAAAGGAGTTTGTCAGTAAATAGAATGTTTTTATTATACATGGGAAATTTTTAGTTAGACATAATGGAGCTTAATAACTTTTACCAAAATTTAAACAGGAATCCTTGTAATATTTCACAGTACTGTATGAAGTACATTAATATTTAGCTATAATGTTTGGTTTAAAGTATGCTCCAAAACACTGAAAATTGTCTAAACTTGAGTATCTAAATGTGAGATGCAGAACATAGACTAAGAAGGAAGAGTAGCCTCCAAGTTACTGAAAATGAGAAAGACTGGCCCCTGGATTATTGAATATGATACAGTACATGATAAGCCCTTATCAAGAATTGTTAGATAATAGTTGGGTTGATGGATTTTTGGAATATGACCATCTCACCATTCCAAGACAATTACTGGTCTCATTTAGGAGTGCCATTATTGTTAATTCCTAGAGTCTTGTTATAAAAGGTGCTGCTAACGTAAGTTCAAAGAGGTTAAATTAATTTTGATTTAAAGCAGGTAATGTGTGTTATATTTTCTTTGCTCTTTCCATTTTTCTTTCTTTTTCTAAGTTATTTCACTTTCTGAATACTAGCTTTCTGATACACAGTGAAATAATTATCATCCAATAGATTGATTAAAAGTAGAGAATTTACTGATTCCTTGACATGCTTCTATCTACATTAGTACACATCCAGATGGAAAGATATTGGCTCCTAAAAATGCCACCGCACCTCAGAGTGATCACGTTTATAAGACTAAGATATGCTTGAATTGTTGGTGCAAGAGAAAGGATCACTCAAATACTTCCTTGTTGGTAACTAGAAAAGCTTATATCTCCTGATTAACATGTTTTTCATACAAAAATATTTTGTCATTGCCCACATAGTGACCATGGATTTTTCAGGAGTGTGACATTTCCAGAAGCCCCTGGACTCTCTTGATTGCTAGTGGAGACTCTGTTACACAAAGCACTCTGATTTATCCAGTTAATTACATTAAGTTCCATTACTACTCTCTACTGAGAAGGCTTATCATGCAGTTTACAACATATTTCGGAAAAAAAGACCAATGCATATCATTTTGCCAAATAATTTTGCATGAAGTAAAAAATAGTTTAATGTTTTAATTCATAATAAAGGTAATTATAACCACAGTTATTGGACTTAAGTCTCACGTACTGTACTAAGTCCTTTGCGTATATTATTGATTCCAGAGTAACTGTCATTTGGGTACTATTATTTCTGTTTGACAGGTGAAAATCATAATGCATGAAACAGGTAAGGAAACCTTCAAGGTTTACAGCTGACACAGGCTCAGACTTTAGTATAATAGGAGTGAGTAATGTCTTTTTTATAATTTATGTTGTATTTTTTAAATTTGTATGACATTAAGTATATTCTTTGTTTTGATAGCCTCGTTAGTTTTACTTAGTTTTCTTTTCATCCAGTGTTTGATTCTCATTGTGAAATTTAGACAATGAGGTTGGAATACAGGATCTGTATCAAGCTCCTGTTGGATTTTTTAAAAATGTGTTCAGTGTGTGATCATACTTTCTCAGTTGGTGTTTATTATATAAGTAGTCATAAAATTTTAATTTAATATTAATTTCAGTGGAAACCTCATCAGAGAGGTTTCCTTTAGCAAATATATTAGGCAATAAGGATATTGTTTCTGCTTAATAGTTTTCACAATAGAATATGTATTTCATATAATTTTTTAATTTTCTAAACTTTTCTGACATTATAAGATACTTATATAATTTACTCCACCCCTTTCTTACCTCCAAGCCTCCCATACACCCCTCCTTGCTCTCTTCGAAATTCTGATCAGCCCTGGAAACCATACATACAGATAACATTATACAGACTAAGTAGATTATAATTATGTTCTTAGGACCATATATTTATTCACACATGCATATGCTCATATACTTTTTTTATACATGGAAGAAAATAACTCCCCCTAAGGAGATACAAAGAAATCAGTATTTTTACATTAAAAAATAGAATACTTTAAATGTCATAGGCTTGCTGATTCTGTCAGCTGTTTAGTGCATAAGTAGTCTTGAAATGGCTAATTGTAGAATGAAAATGTAAAAATTTTATTAGTAGTTTATAATCATGAGAATTTTCATTGGTGAATGGAGCAGCTAGGCTGGTAACCCTGGGTTTAACTAATAACAGTTTTGACTAGGCATTGCATATTTTATCATTGCTATCTACTGATATTATTTGCTATAGGTATCAATAAACTTTCACTCATGATTAAGTACCCATTTGGGGCACAAAGGACAAGCAATTAAACACAGTTGCTCATTTTCTCGGTGGCTTAGAAGGTTGACATCTGTCTTACTATACAAAGCCAATTTAAATAGGAATATATCACATCTACTCCAAATAGCAAACAACCTGAGAGGAAAGGCATTATTAGGAAGGCCTAGATTTGTGCTGGACAGCAGTGAGGCATTACAAAGGTACAATTATTTTGCACTAATATTTGAGCAGATGGAATGGATTAGAATATGATCAACATTATTCTGCTGACATGTATTTTTTTGTTAATATGTATTGTACAACATGTGTTAAAACTGTCAATAATTTATTTTAGCCAGGATACTAATATTTATATTACTGTTTGCAAGGCAGTATCCAACTGTGCCACTTTTAATTTAGAAGTCTGAGACCAGAATTGTGTTTACATTCCAGAATGCACTTAAATTACTTTATAATGAAAAGGTCAGTACAACAGACTTATCAGTGCCTGACGACTTAAGAGGAGTCAATACAGAGAGTTGAGAATGGAAGTAGGAATCTGGAATGAGAAAGTTAAAGTTTCATTTATACTCAGATTTCACTATACTTAGTTTTCACTATTGGCAGTCTTAAACAAAGAAAAGATCCCTTCCATAGTATCATTAGATTAACCTAGGTGAAGATTGGATAGAACCTGTTCAAAAGAACTGCTTTCCTATGGTGGACTTCCAAATTGGAGGTTAAACTTGACGAAGTGGCAAACCTTGATATCCTGTAATCTTAAGTAGGCAGATGCCACTCAGTGAGGCCGCTCTTTGTGCCTGCTTGTCGTTTCTTCTTTGTTCTGTGGGTAATCTTGGTTTCTTTGAACTCTGGACTTTTGTGGGAGCAGTTCTATCAAAAGTGCAGCTTTTTACTTTAGAAATCCAGAAACAGTGCTGACCTAAAGATGATTGAGACTACCTCTGCATACATTGTTTGTAAATACTGTAGGGATGCACATGAAATTGTATGAAAATACTTTATACCGATTTTCTTAAGTGCCTATGAGGATTCTCCTGCAGAATGTATTTTCAGATTTTCACCACAAGGGGGTGATGTTATTTTTATAGTGATAACTTATTTTTATTTAAAAAATAGAATTCATATAGCTACTGAACAACATCTATGAAAACTATTGTCACACACTGCAGGTATGGGGGGGAGTATTTTTCCATGAGAAAAATAAGAACACAAAACATGTTTATACACAGGGACTTGAACCAAATTTACCACAACTAAAATTGTACTTTTAGAATCTTGTATGTTACATTGAATTCTTTTGCCAGCTTTTTAAAAATAAGGATATTGATTCATTTGTCTACATTCACTTTTTAATGGAAAACTTTTGAAATAATCTCAAGGGTAAAGAGGGTTTCAACAACTGTACAAAACAAAGCTTCCGCCTTTGAGGGTAAGTTGCTCCTATGATGCTGTTATCCTGCAATTCTTTGGCATCTTTTGTCTGACCATAATACAACGGTCAAACTCAGGCATCTGTTCTGACATATAACTGATATCTAGTCCTCAGACCCCACTTCAGTTTTACAGGGTTGTTTCAATAATGTCTTACTCTAGGATCTAGATGAAAATCATGTACCGCTGCAGATTATTTGCAGTTCATTTGATTGAATATCTGCAGCCTCTAACTTTCTAAACCCTCTATACTTTGTGGATATAGGATAGTTACAATGTCCCTGAGTTTAGGTTCCCTGTTTGTGGCTAGACACCAGTCATACTTCTTTGGGATGATCACAGTTGCTATTCTGCACTACCATCTCTCTGTCTTGGGTATCCCAGCTCTACCTCACCCACTTTTGAAGTGCTCATTTGACCACTTGTTTAGGGGTCAGGCCTGATCACTGTAGAGCTGCTGTTTTCCCCTTTAAGATCATATTGTCCTAATAGTGATTTCAGTTTATTGCCAGTTTCCCATTCAAGGGATTCATAAGGATCATCTCTAGTTTGATCAGTGGAAGCCTCTTCATGTTGGCTCTTGTGCTTTTTTGGCATTCCTGTCATTTTAAAAGCACTGTCTTACACTCACTACAACAGAGTTTTCAGAGTTTATTTTGTAGTTGTCTACTCTAGCTCTCCCATCCAAATACTAACTAGGCCCAACCATGCTTTGCTTCTGCGATGAGATGAGATTGGGCACCTTCGGGGTGGTGTGGCTGTACATTTCCTCCAGCTCTCAAATCAGTCTTCCTACTTTTTAGTGGAAATTGGTACTTGGAAGCCAAGGTTTATTTCCTGGTTATACTCATTATAATGGAGATGCTGCTGCTTCTGGTGGGTAGTGCTGGGGAGCTTTATATGATTATGTATACATACATTTTTAAAATATGCATATGCTCCTATGGACCCCCCCACCCCCCCCCCTCTCTCTCTCTCTCACACACACACACACACAAGCTTTAATGCCCCATACTGGAATTCCCACTCCTATGCAAAGGAGGGCATCTTTATCCTACTCAGCTACTGAAATATTGACTTCAGGATCAAACTGGAGGAACAAGAATGCTCATTTTAGAAATCTTGAAATTGGGTGGTGTTGGTGCACTCCTTTAATCCCAGCACTCCGGAGGCAGGCAGAGGCAAGTAGATCTCTGAGTTCGGGACCAGCCTGGTCTAGAGTGAGGTGCAGGACAGCCAGGGCTATCCAGAGAAACCCTATCTCAAAAAAATGTAAAGATTTTAAATTCTAAATAAATTACTCATAACTTTCACTCAAGCAACTATATGGAGAGGGTGTACTGTAGGGAGGAAAATAGTAAAGCTGAGTTGTATGTGAAATGTTACCCTAAATAATTTCGGAGGCAAATTTGAAATGCATAGCTTGTTTTTCTATATTTTTACTACTGTTATTGCCTATTTAATGGTAGAGTACATCATAGGAACTGTGAATAAAAATTTAGCTGTGAACACTGGATAAGATAATTTTCTAATAAATTTCAAAGGAAAAAATGATTATAGAATTGTTGTTTTTATAGGCCCTTAAAAAAATACATGTTCAGATGAATTTCCTGTGAGTGAGGAATCTCTATCAATGCTGAGTCTTGTACACACTGGGGTCAGCTTCATATGAAATGGTAGACTGAGGCACAGACGTCAACCAAAGTTATATTTGTAAAAGATAACACAGAGTTCAGACTTGCACTCTAACTCTGGGACTAGTGTTTTAAGCACTTGTCTGTGTTGCCCATAGAAAAAGTTCACAAAGCTTCATCTGCACTTTAAAAATGCAAGCAGCATTTTGTGAAGTGAGGCAGGGGAAGGGTCAGAGTGTCTGCTTACAGATGTGTAGACTCTGAACCACTGCTGTATTCACAACATGGAAAGGTGGCTCTGCGAGTAGAGTTTGGTGGGAGTGGGGTATGTGCTTTAAGGCACAGTTGGGGTGGTCAGTGTAGCTTAAGTCTTGAGTGATAGGTCAGTCGATTTATTACAGAAACAACAAGAAATCATTTGAGATGAAGTAGAGGGGTTTATTTTAGAGACACAGTATAAATATATGAAGTGAAAGAAGAGAGCAGAAGCCAGGCTCCTGCATTAATGTGTGGTGAAGTCCTGAACTTGGTCTGTGGTAAGGAGTAAAGGGGGTCTTGAGTCCAGAAGCCAATGAAAGACTGAACTAGTAGGAACTTTCTGTTGCTCTCTTGGATGTGAGGAATGTAAGATGGAAGGAAACCACAGGTGATGCCTGTTTACATATCTAGGTAAGTACCAAACTATCGGCTTTATGGTGTAAAAATGAAAAAGTACACTTAGGAGGAATATCTGTGTGCTGAAAGATTACCAGACTTTCATCAGAACTTGGTTCAGATTTTGTGAAGAATTTAAAGTTTTTAATTTTTACATTTCAGAAAAACAAGGTTGGAGAAGAAAATATTCCTTTTCTGGCTTTGATAAGGGAGTAAATTTTGAAACTTCATTTGATAGCTGTATATGTGTTTGAAATTTCCTTTACTTAAAAAGAAGAATAAACACCCTAGTATTTCCGTATTTCCATGCTGGCTGTTGTGAGGAAACTGATGGGATAATCCAGTTGTCCTTGAGGTCACGCCTATAGAAAGTGCAGACTGGAGATTCTACTATCTCTGTATTGAAGTACTGCTCCTGTCCTTAGGATGCTTTACATCCCGATTCCTAATTCTAAGCCCAGATGTTCCACTTTCCTGAGGATGTCAGGTAGTCCATTCAGGAAAGACACACTAGATTTGTTAGTACAAACTCACCCATTGTATGTTGACTATAATCCCAATGGTTGCATATTTATCTGAGTACGGTCAGCAGGATGGCCCCTTGACAATAGTATATGGAAAGTATAATTATACAACTAATTGTCCTCAATTGCTTTTCGGACAATAGTTTGAAAGCACATTTTGTGATCATTTGCAAGTGTGAGAAACTGAGTTATTTTAGTGGGGCTGCTAGCTTACCAAAGGATAAGTCCATCCTTAGAGTGCAGATGCTTTCTGATCTTCTGTGGGAATCTTATTAACACCAAGACATGAAATGGGTTTCATTTGGATTTCTAATGGCTTGGAACAAAAGCACATGTGCAAAATATTGATTATTTTAATTTGGAAGTTATAAATACCTTTTTATTAATATCATGAAGTTACAGTTAGTAACTTAGTACATAATAATTTTCACTAGTGACTTCTAAGACATTTTAAATTTTTGATTGTCTTTCCACTAAGAAGATTGTAAAGCACTAAAAGTCTAATGTAACAACCAAAAAACACATGTTTATTTAAAACACACTTAGGAACTCACAAAACTGGCATGCACTAAACCATGTCCCAAAAGTTTACAAAAATTTTTAAGTATTCAAAATGTGCTTTGTGACCTCAGTAGAATTAGGTAGAAAGTTTACTAAAACTAATTTATGCTTTTAAAAAATAATGAGTGTAGTTCTAAATGACATAGGGGTAAAAAAAGGTTACAATAAAAGAAAATATTTGAACTAAATATTAAAAATTCATCTTATCTAAATGTGGGACATGTGCCAGTAAGATGGCTCAGCAGGTAAGAAGCCTGACAGCCTGAATTCAGTCCTCAGATCCCATGTGCTGTAAAGAGAACTGATGCATGCAGCGTGGCCTCTGACCTCCACATGTGTACACTGACATGTATACACCCACAGACACATGCACACCTACAAGTGGATTTTAGTTAAAATGTGATAAACTTTATTATCAAAAACTTGCAAATAAGATCTATCACACACCAAAATAAACCAGATTTATCTCCATGACAACAGCAAGCCTGGGTTAAAGTGTGAGTACTGTCTAAACAAACAAAAAAATCCAACAAAAATTAGGCTCTGATGACATACTTGAAAGGTTATTACAGATATTAAAAGGAGAAATGATACCAGTTTTGTATAGACTTTCAAGTAGTGGAACACCTAACATATAGCCAGTACAACTTCAATGCTGAAAACTAACAAAAGGGAAGTTACAGAATCACTGTCATGCATGTGGAGCAAAAATTCCAATTAGTACATTATACTCACATCAAATTTATTTCAAGAATAGATTATTTAAAAATCAACATCTACCATATTTATTGAGCTAAGATGAATATCATCTCAAAAGAAATCACAAACAAAAATAGTTAATGAGATTCAGTATTCACTTTTTAAAGCAAATTGGGACTAAAAGAAAATTGCTTACAGTAGCTACAAAAAGCAAGAATTATAATAGTGTTAAAATGTTAAAGCCCTTCTGAAATTCATAATGAGACAAGGAAATATACTATCATCTCTGTTTATTGTACTGGAGATCCTTGTCAGTGTAATAAGGCAATGCAAAAACCAAAATTGTGTTGTTACTATAATTGTGTACACAGAAAGTCTGTAAGAATATAGCAAGAATGCTGGGCACAAAATCAATATATGAGAAACTAATTTTCTTTTACGCCAGCAATAGCAATTTGAAGATATTTTAAAAACAGTACCAGTTACAAAGGACCAAATATCTAAGAGTAAAGATAGTGAAGGAATCAGTGCCTAAGACTTTAAAACATTGAGGGAGGGAAGGTAAAATACAAGGCCATCATGGGTCAGAGGGCTCAATATTATAAAATGGTCTCTAATTTAACAGAATCTTAACCAAAATACTTGAGCTTTGAGAAGTTTATTATACTGTGACAGAATTCTGAAATTTGCCTTTTGGAATGTGGGAATGTGCTCATCGTGCAGGTTGGACAGTCTTTTGTCTGGAAGAAAGGAAATATTTCCGAATTCATTTTGCTTTTTCATTATCTCAACCCCCCCCCACCCCCCAAAAAAACCTAACTTTCCAAGAATCTTTATCTATCTAAATCCAGTCCTCTTACTACTTGGTCTCCAAGAGTGAGATTCTCTCCCATCACCACTCCTAAATCCAAAATTGTTTTCTGTGCAGACAATGAATAGAGGAAAATACCTGCAATTGTTAATAAAAGGTGTATATGCAAAATATATGAAGAGCATCTACATATCCTTAAGAAAGACTCAAATAGAAAAACAGGTAAAAACATTTGAAATCGCCACAAATTAAGACATTTAATAACCAATAAAAATAATAAAGTGCTCAAACTTATTGCTCCCAGAGACTTATCCTGTATGAGATTCTACAACTTACAGAACAGCTAGCATTAAGAAGCCCAGACAACTCCATCCCATAGCAATGTGAAGCAAGTGGGAGACACACCTTTCTGATGGGGTTACCTAATTTTTTCAGTTTCATATGCGTACATGGAAGTTTGATTCTTGCCTTTAAACAGGCAAATTAGTGTCTAAGAAGAATGAGAAGAAACATCTGGGCACAGTTACATTAATGCATTTCCTTTTTTAATTTTTTACTTAATTTTTATGTCCTAGGTTTTTTTGTTTCATACAGTATACCCTGCTTACCATCTCCCCTCCCTCTACTCCCAGTCCTTCTCACTTCTCCCATCCGAGCCCAACTGCTTTCTGCCTCATTAGAAAACAGACAGGTGCACACCTTTAACCCCAGCACTCAGGAGGCAGAGGCAGGTGGATCTCTGTGAGTTCAAGGCCAGCCTGGTCTACAGAATGAGTTCCAGAACAGACAGCAAAAGTTACAACAGAGAAACCCTGTCTCGAAAAGAAGAACAAAAAGAAATAAAACAGGAATACTTACCTGGCAAGGTGATACCTGGAGCAAGGCTTATCCATTGCGCTCTGAATGTGCTGACCCCTGTGACAACACCCCCCTCCCTCCAAAGAAAAGAAACAGATATCTAAGGGACAATAATAAAATGAAATATAATAACATAAAACAAAAACACATTGGAATAGGATAAAACAAACAGAAGGAAAAGAGCCCAAGAAAAAGCACAAGAAACAGATAAAGACTCAGAGACCCAGTAATTTACACACTCAAGAATCCCCATAAAAACAAAACTAGAAGCATAATCAATATGCAAAGGACTTCCAAGGTAAAAAAAAAAAAAAAAAAAAATGAGAAATAAATTTTAAAACTTAAAAAAAAAGAAATTTAAAAAAAAAAGCCCCTGACATATAAGACAAGGAAACTTAAAAGATGCTGCTAAGTTTGTTTTCTGTTGGCCACTGCTCACTGTGCAGCCTGCCCTTAAGAGTGGTTTGTTTCCCCAGTGAGACCCCTTGGAAAAACTAAAGTTTCCTTTGCAAGTGGTTGTTAACTGGAGACAGCTTCTGGGTTAGGGATGGGACATGTGACCACTTCTCTTTTCAGCTTTGCAGACCCGGGCAGGCCCTTTTAGTGCTGCCTCAGTCTCCCTGCGTTCCTATGTGTGCTGGTCCTGCTGTGTTTAGAAGGCTCCTCTTGTTTCCTTGGTGCCCTCCATCCATCCCCTCTGGCTCTTACACTCTTTTGCCTCCTCTTCCTCAGTGTTCTCTGAGCCTTGAGGGGAGGGATTTGATGGAGACATCCTGTTTAAATCGGGTGAACCAAGGTCTCTACTCTGCATAATGTCTCGCTGTGCGACCCTGTATTTGTCCCATCTGCTGCAGGAGGGAGCTTCTCAAGTACAGCAGAATGTCATTAGGGGTCATTTTATTGCTATGTCCCTTTAATAGAACAATATTATTTGATCTTTACTCTGGATCCCTGGGCTATCCAGTCTCAGGTTCTTGGTCACCCAAGAAGCACTGGGTATGGGTTCCAAGGCTCACAGAGTGGGCCTTAAGTCAAATCAGATATTGATTGGTTACTCCCACAAGCTTTGTGCCACCATTGCATTAGCATATCTGGCAGGCAGGTCTCCATTGTAGATTAAAGGGTTTGTCGTTTTGTCGCTGGGTTGGTATTTACATTTCTACTTTGATACCTTCCAGTACCAAGAAAACTAATCCATAGGGCTGAAGGCTCTAGGTAGGCACCAGCTCACCTCCTCTTGTTCAGTGAGTTGTGTAGCTGTTGTCTGCAGGAATAGGGCCTTGCTATCAGTTTGTGGAGAGCAACCTATAATCTTAGCAACAGCCTGGGTTGTTTGGGATTCCCTTTGGCCAACAACTCAATTAAATATAACCCAAACCTGGTAGTGGAGGGTTTATTTGGTGACAAGAGATGGCCAGTTGGGGCTCTGTCTCCCTGTTATTTGGTGATTTCATTTAGATCACTTGCATACATATAATGCATTTCAGGAAGCTTCTACTGTATTAGGTTTCAGTACTACCCCTCAAATGGCCCTTAATTTTAGCTGTCTCTCCCCAACATTCTCTCCTCCTCCCTGCTTGATCCTCCCATTTCAGTCCCCACCTCATCAATCCATAACTATCCTATTTCCCTTTTCTAGGAAGATCTATCTGCTTCTGCCCCCAGTGGAACCTCTGTGGTTCTACAGAGTATAGCTTGATTATCAGAGTCTTAGCAGCAAATATCCACATATAAATGAATACATACCATATTTATCTTTCTGAGTTACGCAGGATGATTTTTTCTAGTTCTTTCCATTTTTACCTGCAAATTACATGATCTCCTTTTTAATGACTGAGTAAAATTCCATTGTGTAAATAAATGTTCTACATTTTCTGTATTCATGTTGAAGAGTATCTAGGTTGTTTCCAATTTTTGGCTATTATGAGTAGAACAGCAATGAACATGGCTGACCAAATGTCTCTGTGATAGGAGAAAGCATCCTTTGGATATATGCCCAAGAGTGGTATAGCTGGATCTTGATGTAGATCTGTTCCCAGCTTCCTGAGGAACCACCACAGTGATTATTTGTATAGCCATAGTGGCCATTCAAGTTTGCTTTCCTACCATCCATGGATGAATGTTCCTCTTATTGCACATCCTCGCCAGCATGAGCTGTCACTTGTTTTGTTGATCTTAGACTTTCTGACAGGTGTAAGATAAAAATCTCGGCGTACCTTTGATTTGTATTTCCGTGGTGACTAACAATGTTGAGCATTTCTTTAAGTGTTTCTCAGCATTTGAGTTTCTTATTTTGAAAATTCTGTTTAGATCTGTACCCCATTTTTTAATCAAGTTATTTGTTTTCTTGGTATCCAGTTTTTTTAGTTCTTTATAAATTTTCCATATTGACCCTGTCAAATCTGGTGGTGTTGGGGGAAAAAAACAAAAAAAAACCCAAAAAAACCTTTTCCCATTCTGTAGGCTGCTGCTCTGTTGGTGTTCTGTTCAGAGAGTCTTTCCTGTGCCAATGCATTCGAGACTATTCCCCACTTTCTCTTCTATCAGGTTCAGTGTGTCTGGTTTTATGTTGAGGTCTTTGATCCACTTGGACTTGAGTTTTGTGCAGGGTGATGAGTATGAATCTATTTGGATTCTTCCACATGTAGACATCCAGTTTGATCAGCACCATTTGTTGAAGATGCTTTCTTTTTTTTTTTTTTTTAACTTACTAGTGTGTATTTCTGGCCTCTTTATCAAAAATCTGGTGTGTAGGGATGTAGAGATTTATGTCCAGGTCTTCAATTTCATTGATCAGTGTGTCTGGTTCTGTGCCATACCGTGCTTGCTTTTATTTTTAGATTTACCAGTGTGTATATTTGGCCTCTTTAACAAAAACCAGATGTATACGGGTATAGGGATTTATGTCCAGATCTCCAATTCAATTCCATTGATCAGTATGTGTGCCAATACCATGCTCTATTGTTATTATTACTATAGCTCTTTTGTATAATTTAGGTTGAAGATGGTGATACCTCCAGCAGTTCTTTTATTATTCAGGATTGTTTTAGCTATCCTGAGTTTCTTATGTTTCCATATGAAGCTGAGAATTGTCCTTTGAAGATCTGTGAAGAATCATGTTGGAATTTTGATGGAGATTGCATTGAATATAGATTGCTTTTGGTAGGATGGCTATTTTTACTATATGAATTCTACCAATCCATGAGCATGAGAGAGCTTTCCATCTTCTGATACCTTCTTCCGTTTCTTTCTTCAATGTCTGAAAGTTTTTATCATACAAATCTTTCACTTAATTGGTTAGAGTTACCCCAAGATATTTTATATTATCTGAGGCTGCTGTGTAAAGTGTATTCCCCTGATTTCTCAATCTGTTATTTTTATATAAGGATACTGTTTTGTGAGTTAAATTTGTATCCAGATACATTGCTGAAAATGTTTATCAGTTGTAGGAATTAGGGCCACTTATGTAAACTATTATATCATCCGCAGATAAAGATACTTTGACTTCTTTCACTCCAATTTCTATCTCCTTGATCTCTTTCAGTTGTCTTTTTGCTCTAAGACATCAAGTACTGTATTTAATAGATACGGAGAAGACAACCTAGTCTTGTTCCTGATTTTAGTGGAATTGCTTTGAGTTTCTCTCCATTTAATTTGATGTTCACTATGGGCTTGTTAGAAACTGCCTTTATTATGTTGAGGTATATCTTTTTTATCCCTTATCTCTCCAGAACTTTTATTTTGAAGAGATGTAGGATTTTGTCAAAGGCCTTTTCTGCATCTAATGAGGTGATCATGTGGTTTTTGTCTTTCAGTTTGTGTATGTGGTGGAAATATATTCTTTTGTGTTTGAGTGAACTGTTCTGTAAATACTCACTAGGTCCTTTTGGTTTATAACTTGTTAGCTCCAACATTTCTGTTTAGTTGTTGTCTGGATGACCTGTCTATCAGTGAGAGTGGGGTATTGAAGTTGCCCACTATCCATGTGTGAGGGTCCATATGTGATTTAAGCTATAGTAGTGTTTCCTTTATGAACTTGGGTGCTGTTGTGTTTGGTGCAGGTGCAGAGAAGTTAAGAATTGCAATGTCCTCTTGGTGGAATGTTTTTCTTTGATGAGCATGTAGTGTTATTCCCTGTCTCTTCTGATTAGTTCTGATTTGTAATCTGTTTTGTCAAATATTAAAATGGCTACACTGACTTGCTTCCTGCGGTAGTTTTTCATCCTGTTGTTGCCCTGAGGTCATGTCTGCCCTTGATGTTGAGATGTGTTTCTTGGATTTAGCAGAAGGATGGATTCTGTTTTCACATCCGATCCGTTAGTCTGTATCCTTGTATTGAGGAATTGAGACCATTGATGCTGAGAATTATCAATGAGAAGTGCTTGTTGATTTCTGTTATTTTGTGGTTGTGTTGTTTTCTTTCCCCCTGTCTTTTGATTTGCTGGTCTGGAATTATTTTTTGTGGGATTTTGGGTATGATTAGCCTCTCTGGGTTGAAGTCTTCCTTCTGTTGCCTTCTTTAGGACTGGATATGTCGATAGACACTGCTTAAATTTGCTTTTATCATGGAATGTCTTTTTCTTTTCTCTCCACCTACTGCAATGGAAACTTTTGCCAGCTATAGTAGTCTGAGCTACCATACCTGGTCCCTTAGAGTTTATAGAACATCTTTCCAGGCCTTCCTGGCTTTTGGAGTCATCACTGAAGAGTCTGGTGTTGTTCTAATAGTTCTGCATTTATATGTTACTTGATCTTTTTCCCTTGAAGCTTTTAATATTCTTCCTTTGTTCTGTATGTATCGTGTTTTGGTTATTATGTACCAATAGAAATTTCTTTTCTGATTCAGTCTATTTTGTGTTTTATATGCTTCTTGTACCTTGGTAGGCACCTACTTCTTTAGGTTGGGGAAATTTTCTTCTATGTTTTGTTGAGAATACTTTCTGTGCCTTTGACCTGGGTTTTTTTTTCTCCTTTTTCCATTCCTATTATTTGTAGATTTGGTCTTTCATAGTGTCCAAGATTTCATGGATGTTTTTTGCCTGGATTGTTTTTTTTTTAAAGATTCAACATTTTCTTTCACAGACCTATCCATTTCTTCTATCTTGTCTTTAGTGCCTGAGATTCTCTCCTCTATCTCTTGTATTCTGTTATTTGTTCAAGGTCCTACATTTTTCATTTTCAGATTTCCCTCAGTTTGGGTTTTCTTTATTGAACTGTTTTCAGGTCTTGAACTGTTGCATTCATTTCCTTTCACTTCCTGTTTGTGTCGCCATAGCTTTCTTCGAGGGATTTATTAATTTCTTCTTTTAGCACTTCTATCACATTCATAAAGGCGATTTGAAATTCTCCTGTGCCTCAGCTGCGCTGCGTTTATCAGGCTCTACTGTAGTCAGGCTGCTGGGCTCTGTTGGGGACGTGCTGTCCTGGCTGTTGTTGATTGTGTTTCTATGCTGGCATCAAGACTTATGAGTTTGGGATGATTGTCACTGTAGGTGCCGGCATTTGTTCTTTTCTTTGTTTGGTAGGTGTCTTGTTCCTTGGTTACTGTTGCGCTCTCTGGTTCTTAGGAGGGTATGGATGGCTATGTGTTGCCTCATAGGGAATTATTCTGGGATCCTGCCAGGTGTGACCACTGAGAGTTCCAGATGAAATGTGTTTCCAGCTATTGGGAGCTGACACTTAGGAATGGGGATGGCCTAGAAGGGGAGGGCTGAGAGCGGTCTACAAGATGGAGGGAAGCAGGGTGTGTCATCAGGATCTGCTTAGTCCCTGGGGAATGGATAGAGTGAGGAGAGGTCATAATAGGCCATCTGTTACAGAGCTGGGGATGAGACTGAAGGATCGGATTGGGAGGAGAGAGGGGAGAGTAAATATGGGAAGCTTGCCTACCTGCTTCCTTGGCTTACTTGCTTCTCTGGGAGGCTGGGCTAGTGGGTTCCCACGAAATGCCTGCTAAAGTTAGGACTGGCACAAGGGGATGAGTGGGGAGGAGGGTTGGAGAAGTAGAGAGGAGGGGAAGGCCACAGCAGGTGGTCTGCTACAGAGCTGGGGATGGGACTGGGAGACTGGAGAGGACAAGAGAGCTGAAGACCTGCAGTTAACCTACCTGCTTCCCCGTCCAGCACAATGTGCTGCTATCAGAGAATGGGTGTATTTCTGAAGAGTACGTTTATATATGTATGTTTCTGAGTTCGTTATATTCTAATAAAAATGTTATTTAAAACAATAAGTGAAATGTAATGTCTTCCTTTTTTTAAAATTCAGAACTCCTAATGGTATTGGTAAAAATACTCTAGAAGCCACAAGTCTATTCTTAGTATATCTAGATATACTAAAACTGCACGCTTATTGGATTTGTTGAATAATTAACATCATTTGACCTGAGAAGATCTATTAAAATAATTCCTGAATAGGTGAATTTAAACATGTGTATGACCTATCCTTTTCATTTTTGAAATAACGTAAACTTGCTATAAATACACCCAATTGAATTATACAATATAGAATGAGCAAGAAAATATTCTGTTATATATTACTGCTTATATCAGCTGGGCTAGAAAAAAAATGACCACCTTAAAAAGTTAAAACAATACTTTGAATCCAACACCAAACAGTTAATGAAGCCTTACTACACGTTTGGTACTTGAGCTCCCAAATGATTTATTTACTCTGCTGATGACAGTGAGTTTTCTCAAGTTCATGAACACCAAAACTCAATATCAATGATCCTGTGAAATTTTGATCAGGCTCCAAATGTTGAAGCCAATTAGCACTGTTCAACAAAACTCTCCAAGAGTATTCATGCTCCAGGTCAACACTTGAAGTTATCCCTGCTCCACACCTCACTCCTGATGCTATGCCCTGCCCCATTTACCTTTTCTACCTTAAGTGTTTGAAAGTGGAACCAGGTCAGTCAGAGGTAAAGTGAATGTCTCTAATCCAAGGTTAGCCCACTTTAGCACTGTCACATTGGAACTCTGATGCCCCCGTCTAAATCTACACATAGAAGTAGTTCTCTAACACTTCAATACCCAGCACAGCCAATCCCATATATATGGAACTCTAATGATGAGCGTGAACACTCATAGAACATTCCTGCGGGAGATGCTTTAATGTGTACAGATGTCTTAATCTGTACACAAACTCTACAGCAGATAGTGCTGATTATTTTATGTATAAATGAGTGAAGACAAGGAGAAAACCAATGGAATCCACGCAGATATGGGAAGTCAGAGCTGGGATCAAATAGGACAGATCCCTGTTGGCACCTATACTATTAAATACCCATGGTACATTTCTTTAAAAAAAGAAAAGGAAAGAAAGATGAAAGAAAGAAAGAAAGAAAGAAAGAAAGAAAGAAAGAAAGAAAGAAAGAAAGAAAGAAAAGAAAGAAAGAAAGAAAGAAAGAAAGAAAGGGAAAGAAAGGGAAAGGAAAAGAAAAGAAAAGAAAAAATAAAAGAAAAAGCCACGCCGATTATAATATCTGATTTTGTATTTTTGGATGACTTCACATTCCCAAAATCAGCAGACAAAATGTTAGATTCCCTTTGTGTGACCAAAGAGCCCCAGGGCTATATTCACTAGAAGGAAATGCACCAAAATATAATGAAATCATCTACTGTCAGAAACTCAAATTATCTTGCATCCCTCCCTAAAAAAAACTCATCAGTTCATCAAACAAGCCAGGAACTTGCAAGAGTGAAAAATCTGAATCCACCCCTCAGATGAAAACCCTGCTTATAGTCAAATTACACATTTTTATTAGCGTAGCTTCAGATTGCTTGATCCCACATAATTTATACCTTTCCTGCTCATTTGTTCAGCAAGCATATAACTAAAATGGCCTTTTGCTGCCTGAGCAAAGGCTGAAAATAACTACACCAACATGTAAAACTTAGCTTGTTCTGTTTTCTAATTCTGAACAAAACAGTCAAAAATCCAAGAGTTAGTGGATGGGAATGCTGTCTGAGTGCAGACCTAGGCCAGCCCCAGAGACTGCTGCAGAGTTTGTGCTTATGGCTTTCTAGATTCCAAGGCCTGATTCAGGTTCAGTGATGGATAATAAAGGCAACATGACCCAATAAAGGTTATGCGTGCCCAATTAACTAAGAAACCAGTAAGTGGCAACAATACAAATGAGTGACTGGTCAGTCTCCCCATGTCTGTTTTGATCTTTTCAGAAGTGAGGGCAGCATATTTCACAAAATTCTACCTCATGGAGTTTGAGCCCCAGATGGGGGCCCAAGCAGCACTGAAGGCTTTATTCTCTCATTAACCAAAAACACTAAGCACCTATAAGTCCTGGACATTGCAGACAAAGGGATGAAGTCACATTGTTGACTTGCATTCCAGCCACTGAGAGTCAAACAACATAATTAGTAGATAAACTCTAGAATGCATTAAAAGGTGATAAGAGACATAGAAGGATCTTAGATCAGACCGTAGAGGGAGAGGAGAGTTAGTGTGGAAGAACTTCAGGTTAAAATCCAGGAGTCACCATGGCAGGGTTAGCTTCATGTGCATGAGCCTTGTGCAGCTGCCCTGGACGCTCTCTCAAAACGGCCTTTACTCGGTTCAGTGTTCTGCTGACATCCGCTTGAAATTCCCCTTAAGCTCACCCTTGAACTTGTATTTTATAAAGCCAAAACAGTAACACACATGTGAACAAAGGCAGTATTCACACCATGAGCATCTGCAAGGCTTGTTGAGAGTCTAATTAAAATGGAGCAGTGGACAAGGCCAGCAGTGGTCGTAACAGATTGTCCCTAGTGGTCCCTGTTACTGTAGCCATGAGAGTTAGCAAAACCAGTGAGAAATAACGAGACTTTGTGGCCTTTCCAGTGGGATCTACAGATATGCCTTTGACACTGATGGTCGGTAAGGAATGAATGCAATTAACAGCACAAACAAAGGTCACTGGAGCTGGTGTGCTGGGTGCTCCATTCCTGGCTTATGCCAGGAATGAATCTCATGCCGAGCCAACAAGCCTTACTGTAAACTACAACAGATACATTAAGTCAGCACATATGATTTCCTAATAGCCGTGTGAAACATGCCAATGTGCAGAAACGGAGAAGCTAGATGAAAAATAAGAACAAGGTAAAATGGTACATATGCATGAAAATGCTGTGATCAAATTCATTGCTTCACATACTAACTTAAAAAAATAAAAATCAGAGGTGGCTAACTGCCTGCAACTCCTGTTCAGGTAATTCAGCACCACCTGACCTCAATGGTGCATAGACATACATGTAGGAAAAACAGCATATGCTTAAAATTTAAAAAATAGAGAAAGAAAGGCTTTGTGGCTCAGTGGATAGTGCACTGGACTTCTAAATAGTAAAAGAAGATATAGAGTTAATTGTTTCTCTAGTTTTTTTAAAAAAACATTTGTCTTATGTACATTGGTGTTTTGCCTGTATGTATGTCTGTCTGTGTGAAGGTGTCAGATCCCCTGGAACTGGAGTTATAGACATTGATAAGCTGCCCTGTGGGTGCTGGGACTTGAACCCTTGTCCTTTGGAAGAACAGCCAGTACTCTTAACCGCTGAGCCATCTCTCTAGCCACATAATTGTTTCTCTAGTTTTAACTGTCATTAATTTTACCTTGGCATGGGTGTGGTGGTCATTAAGTGTGTACAGTACCAACTGATAGTGAAAGTCTAAAATCCAGTTTGAAGCCCCGTGGTTTCTGAATGGCAGTTCTGATTGTGTAGAAGCTCACTGAAATGCTTAGACTCTGAGTCTGACTAATCCCACGGTTATGTTTTTTACTTGAAAGTTCTTTGCAATGAAGTTTTAATTACTTGTAATAAAAAAATAAAATCAGAGCAATAACTTGATGGTAGAAAGACATGGACAGAATTCTAGACTGAAATGAGGCAGGCGCAGAGGTGTTCAGGAGACCACAGCCTTTCGGCAGTCTGCTGGAGACATTGTGACTCTCAGGAGGCATTTAGTGCAGCAAGGTCACTAGAAGACCCAAGAGGAAGGAAGGCAGAGAGAAGCGATACAAGACCACACCTGGGACTCTGACTCTATCCACTCTGCATGAGGAGTCCTGACCCTAGAGTACTGAGTAACTTGTGCCTATACCAACCACATTCTGGGACCTAACGTCATGTAGCCGTATATTCTGTACCAATTCACTCTTTTCTACAGTGGCCATGAACATGTACGTTCACTGTTAAAAGAAACAAAGGGACCTTCTGTGCCAGTTCACTTGCAAGCGACACTGAGTTCCTACCAGGGCACGACTTGCCAGGATCCAACAGAGAAGACCACTGGCCTAATTTGGTTTGTGGGGAGTGGATGGGAGGCTATTGTTTGAATCCAGTAACAGCAATCTACACTTGAAAATTCGTTCTCCACCTGAGCTCTGAAGGAGCCATGAGCCAGGAAAGAGTTAAGTATGTCTAACTGTATGCTCAAAATACGAAAGAGGAAAATATATTACCAGCATAGCTTTAAACAAAAGACATGGAAATGGAGGCTCCAATGGGTATGGAAAAGATTTCCCTTTCCATCCATATTGACAGCCAGAGGGGGTTATTATTGAGAATATGGGTAAAGTTACTGCCAGTTTTTGCTGGTATTCCTGTTTAAAAAGAAACTATGGAAACCAAGAGAAAGAATATTAATTAAGTTCAAATTTGGAATGTCTTTGCCAGGCGTGGATGAATGAATTCAGCGAAGCAACCTGTTGGGTTGAAATTCAGTGTTTTGTTTGCAATTTAAAAGAGTGCTGAACTTTTCATAGATTAACACTTTTCTCAGTAATCTTATTAAAAGGTTATTTCTTCATAAGATTAGTTCTGGAATGTGACTTTTTTTTTTTAATTTAAAGAACCAGTAGATATTTTCTTTCTTTTTCACAATTATAAATAGCTGCATTACTACATATATCCCCCCCCAAATGTTTACTCTGCTTATAAATGTTAACACTTGTTAAAAATAGCACCAGATGGCACGGTCAAGCAAATGTTCAAACACCCTAGACTTGGAGTCTAACTGAAGAAACGAGTTACCAGTCTCTTGAGGATCCTTCAGAGAGTTGATCTGCAAAATTTAACTTCTCTCTCCTGTAACTCCAAGCTACCTACAAGTTACAGGGCCTGTTTTAACACTTTTTTTTTAAGCTCCTGTGGTATGAAAAAATATAAACTGTCCAAGGCCCTTGGATGGCTACACCTTCTAAGTTTTATTAATAGCATGTGACTTTTCAAAGGATATTTCCAGTGGGTAATGGTAATGAGAAAACCCAAAGTGGGGTACGGTTCCGGGGTCGGGGGTCGGGGGGGGCAGTTACCTAAATAAACCTAGAAGAGCTTTGCTGGCCACCGCGGGGTTTAAAGGATGCTCCTCCTTACAACCCAAGTAAATTGTGGTCATCTTAGTTCTCAGGCTGATTTGCTTCTTTCTGGAAGGGTGGTAGCAATGCCGAGGAAAACACTGACTAAACTGAAAATCAGCTCGTTTCCGTAAATGGGAAGCTGCGTTCTAAACACAGGCAGTGTCCCGAGGGCTCCGCACGTTAAGCCTCGTGCCTGGCTGATGGGCTGCGGCAGCTGCGAACAATGCACTTCTCGTGGATCGTAGGAGGGAGGCAGTCTTGTTTCAAGTAATACTATTTCTGGGCGGTAATCCAAAATGCGCAGTAGGCAGAAGTTAAAAGGAAGCGCTTGCTTTTAGGTTTTTAAAATATATCCCTTAATCCCGGGTGATGATTGACAATCATGATTTAGAGTATGAGGGGCTGCTCTTTAATCCAGTAAGTTTGATGTTATTTGTGTATCTAGTAGGGCTTTTATTCGACTAAAACTAAGTGGAAGCCTGTGCAATTGATGCCGCATTTCAGAATTGATTCTTGGCCTGTGCTCTATTTACAGATTAGTAAGCACAGAGGATCTGGCCTCCTCATCTTTTTGAAATTTAAAGATCCTGAAAGGCACATTTACAATTAAAATGTTTCTTGCTGTGTACGAGTGTGACCAGGAAGTGACGTTTTTTTCCCCCTGTAATTTAATTTTTCTAAACCAGAAATGAAGCAGTTTGTAAGATTTCCTAACGTAATTATCAAAATACTACCTTAGCTATTGTGTTGAAATATTGTCATTGTTGCCTCTGTGTAGTTTGTTGTAAGTACTTTGAGAAATTTTATTGAACTGCCCCCCCCCCTTTACGAGCCTTTTGTTCCCACTGGAGGTCTCCAGTGAAGCCTTGCGAGAGAACAGATCACCGTGCAGCCATTGTGTACCTATTATTTTCATCAGCTGTGACAATACTCTTATTACAAGGCCCACACGATTAAACCGTCATCTTGGTCATCACGAAGTCCAAAACTAAGATACAACCAAACAGAGGGTGAGAAGGAACCAGAGTGGATGGTGTACTTTACCACAGGGTTGAGGCAGGATTCCCTTTGAGGCCCTTGCACGCCATTGTTGCTGTCTTTCCCTGAGTCCTGAATAAAACAAACCCGGCTTAGAAGTGAGGGGAGCCAAGGAGAAGCTGGAGCCATAGAGTTTTGTCTGTGTTCTGATATTTTCAGTTGGGAAATCCTTAAAGGAGAACGCATCTATTGCAGAATGTTTGAAACTATTGGAAAGGAAATTGTGCTGTCATCGCGGATTCAGGGGCAATCCCTGTGGCAGAAACAGTCTCTATTATTTCTTCCTTGTTGCATTGCAAGGTCCTGGACTTCAGGGCTGAAACTCTTCCCAGGAGACATGCTGACTGCCGGGGGCTGTATGGAAAGGATCAAGAAACATTTTCTGCAGCTTCTGGAGTCGGGAGGTGGGTGAGAAAGGACCATGGGTTTGCTTTGTGTTTTGTAGTCTTGTGAGCAAAAATTCAATATAAAAAGTGACGAATCCCTTGTGTTTAGAATATATTCTAATGTGATAAGTAAATGCTTTTAATACTGCTTTCTGTTAACACTTCCAAGGCCTTTTATTGGGGTGGGAGGAGTCAAGGAATTGTGTATTTGATTTTTAAAGGCTAATAAAAAATTTAAGTGATAAGAAAATCATGTCAGAATATCTGCTGGAAATGGCCCCTGTTTTCTTTTTGCCTTTAGACCTTTAGGTTCTTGTCATGAATGGCTGAGGAACTGTTATAAATCGCTACTTGCCTCAGCCCTAGTCAATTGATTCATAAGAACTGTGGCGAAAAGTCATCAAATCTTAATGAGGATTTTTGAGACCTGTGATAGGTGGAGTTAAGTCTAAGCCAGGATTAAATCCAGACTCCTTAGACTGCCAGGGGAAAAACAGCACATTCTCTGTAGTCAGCGATGGCCTCCATCCTGGAAACCAGACCAGTCACATGGCTTTTCCTTAGCCTAAGTTAGTGTACTTTCTGCCGGGCTTCCACGCTCAGAGCATCTTCCATGAAGGTGTGGCTTAAAGGTCTTCTTTGCCGGCTAGCTTTAGCCCCTCCTGCAAATCCCCAGCCTCTCCCTCTACATACAACACACAGGCACACACGCACACACCCACAAACACACCTATGCATGGACACACATGCACACACACACACATGCATGCACATACATGTACACACACATATGCACGCACACAGACACGCGCGCACACACACAGTATGCACTCATACACACATGCACACACATACATGCACACACATGCACGCATATATGTGCACACACACACATGCACGCGCATACCACACTCACCCCTTCAGCTCTCTCACCTCCGGTTTCATTGTCTGCTTACTGTCTGCTCTCCCTCTTACCCTGAGTTCCACAGCCTAGCATAACATTATGTTTGCCGACTAAGTGGGTTGCTAACCATATGCATAAATGAATGAAGGATTTTTACTTTCAAGAGATAAAGGCACTAACTACCCAGAACCCTCCACTCATCTAGCACTTCTTGCTGAAGAAATAACAATCTCAAATCTTTATTACTCTTACTGAATACTTGCTGACTTTGCGTTTAGTGCTACAATGAATTAATTGCTCACGGCAATCTTATTTTTACCCATATTTCACAGAAGCAGCAACTCTGAAGCTTAGAAATAAAGAGTCACTTGTGTAAAGGCAAATGATTGGAACCCACAACAGGGCAGGCATTCAAACCTATGCCATCTCATCCTAAACCTGTGTGTTTACCAAACACCACCCTTTCTCTAGCAGAAAGCTTAGGTCATTATGTGAATGAATGAGCGTGCTCCCTGTATGAAATAAATTATGATAAAAAAATAACGGCCAATACTAGAAGCATAGTAAATGCTCAGTAAACACATTGATGCTATTGACTTTATTATTATAGCCTGCCCAGAAGCAACTAGCCCTAATGACATCAGTAAAAACCTCATCCTATATAAGGACTTGATCAAGGAGTTTGCTGCAAAGAGGAGCTTAATGTCTACTTAATGTCTACTTAGTGGGGACAGGTCAATCTTGCAAGGATACTTTTTTTCTTCTTCTTTTTAAATTTCATCTGAAGCCAGGTGTGGTGGTGCAGGTCTTTAATCCCAGCACTTGGGAGGCAGAGGCAGGAATAGCTCTGTGAGTTCGAATCTATCCTGGTCTACATAGTGAGTTCCAGGATAGTCAGAACTACATAGTGAGACCCTATCTCAAAACAAACAAACAAACAAATTAGTACATTTTATCTGAGAGATTACCCAGTTCTATTGTTTCCAATATATTTATATCACAAGCATTTGTCTGATTTTTCTCCCTAGTGGTTGCCCCTATGTAAAAAGTAAGTTATTACGAACACATCAAAGATGTCAATAGCACTACACGATCCACATGACCTAGCAGCCCTCAGCCTCAGCTTTGAAACCATTTAATGGGGAGATTAAAGAATCCTCAGACCCCAGTGCGCAATCTCTGAGTTTTCTTGGGGGTTGTGCCTTAGAGAAGTTCAGCCCTACAGGTTGGGATGTACAGTCAATGTCCAGAACGGAGGAGTCTGTATAAGCCATCCTTACCTTGAGACCTCTTAAACAATATGGTAGACAGAAAAGAAGGATGGAGGGCTGTTTCCAACCTGTCTAGAGGAAAGGAGGATCTGACTGTGGAAATGCTGATAGTTTTCAGAGACATAGTTCACAGGTTCATAAACATGGGTTTCCACTGGAATCAGCGGGGAGACTTAAGAAAAAGTAATAATCTAGAGTATCTAGCCATACATTTCTGAGATATGTGCAGCACCCCTAATGTACAGGTGCCAGGAGATCCCACCCTGGAAACTGTGAAGTAGTTGGTCTGGGGTCTGGCCCACGTATCAGGAGTTTTGAGATCTCCCACATGGGTGTAGGCTTTCTGCTTGAAGGAGCTGCACGGGTCGTGGGATAACTGCTTCCTTTTGGCATTATCTCTCCAGAGAAGATGTCCTCAGGGGTTAATCTCCTGTCACTCCCAAGTCTGATTCTTAGAAAGCCCTTGTTTGAGTCAAGGTCAGAGAAGGAGCTGTGGGGAGCAAGGGTGCTGTCTGGTTTCAAGACATTCTGGACAAGAAGCCTGGGGTGCTTTGCGTTTGGTGCACACCTTTGCTCCGTGACTTCAAGGAACAGACTATCCAGCAGACAAAAATCTGGGTGAGCACATTGGAACTGGAACTCCTGTGGAGTAGGCTAGAGTGAGCCATTGCCGGGGCTTGATCACCTTCCCAGAGCCCTCCGAGCTGGGAACTTACCGAACTACCACTCGATGAGGTCCATCCAGAAAAGGAGAGCCAGCTTCTCCCCACCTCTTTGTACAGGGTAGCAGCCTAGGAACCTCCACCATGGCAGCTTACACCCTTAGCTGAAGGCTGAGAGTCATAGGCAGGGGTTTTGAGTCAGGTCTCAAGGAACACAACCTGCCAATGTGAAAAGAAAACCAGAACAACTGAGGGACTGGGTGCTGGCAACAGAAATGCCTGTCAGAGCTTGGTGTGTGGGACACAGAGGGCTAAGGTCAAGTCAAAGCAAGAGTCTGAAGGACACTCCAATAGCTGGGCCCAAAGAATTCGTTAACAAAAACCACAAGACAAGTTCTAGAATGCTGGCCTCTAAAGCACATTGTCTCTTGTTTGACCGACAAATACCATGTAAACTGGGCATAGCGACATACACCTGTAACCCCAGCACTCAAAAGGCAGAGGCAGGAGGATCAGAAGTTCAAAGGCATCCTCAGTGACTCAGCAAATTTGAGGCAAAACTACTGAGTTGATATCTCCGAACCCTGTAAAAGGAGCCTTCTTCTCCAGGGGGCAATTTCAGCATGGGGGTCGTTCCTTTACAGCTGTCTTTGTGCTGCATCAAACTCTTAATCTGCCTGGAAAATCCCACTGCTAAGGCTTCACTATGATATAAAAACAAAACAATTATTTCCAGAATGGGTGACACAATGGGCCTTTCCATGGACGTGTATGCTGTGACTTTCAGTCCTGACTGCATGTGGGAATCATGGGAAGTGTTGCTCCGTTTTGTTCTCTAAACACCAATGCCCACTGTCAGAGACTCCGGCAGTTGGTCAAGGATGGGGGTGGGATGGGGCCCAAGCTTTGGTATATAAGGTGACTTTAATGTGCAGCTCAAGTTTGTGCTCCATCAGCTGAAGTGTGAAAAATTTGATCATCTCCTTTCTGGAGGGCAAGTTTTGATTGGGAAGGACAGAAAATGGAATTTGGCTGAAGGGAGGTAGGGAGAAGCACCTAGGGTGTTATAGGGAGATGAGGGGAGTGCAGATTAGGATGGGGGTGCTGAAAATAAACTATTTGTTGGCTTTGCCTAGGGCTGGCTCTGACCCAGGACGTGAGAGAGATAAGAGGCAAGGAGGAGACTGAGCTTAGGACAGACGTGCATCTTCATAAATACATATTTAAAGCACTCCCCCAGCTTTCTTAACGCAACTGGGCCCTGGAAGTTGACCACCTTTAACAAAGCCATTTCGGTTTCTGCAGTAGTGGTTCTTCCTAGCTTAACCCTAAAAAAAAAAAAAACTTCAGCCAAAGTGAGGATTAAAGTCTATCTCTCGGCCCTGGTGAATGAGGTGTTTACAGATCCTGTGGGATGGCTTAGATAGGAAATGCATCTTACTGTGTTATTGGGAAATCACCGTACAAACGTTGCTTAATCCAATTCTCTTATATTGTTTTTGTTTGCTTCTCCATCTTTGCTGGCCGAACAGCTTGCTCTTTGCCTTGTTCTTTTGTTGCTTCGCCTGGCAGAGCCGTCTCAGAGCAGTGCTGTACCTCCGCTCTGCTACCTCCGAGAGGCACTGTGGCATTGTGCACTGAGCTCCGTGGCCTCGTTTGCATGGCAGTTCTCGACCTTGAACAAAGCTTATGAGATTTGCGTGTCCCATCTGTAAAATGGGAACCACATGAATCCTGGAGCAGACCCGGGAGGTCAGTGAAGACACATGTGAAGGAGCTTTGTCAACACTAATGGCGTGGGCAAGAAGTAACACTGGGTTACTTGGGGATAAGGTGTCTGCTCTTGGTTTGTGCATCACTTCAAAACAGATGTGCTGAGCTGATCCTCTGGCCCACCGGAGGTCACAGCTCAAGGTCACCATCATGGTGCCTGGGAGCATTATTCACTGGATGCTCTGCCTCAAGATCTGGACCAGACAGGTTAGTATGATGGATAACTGGGTTTGTGCCTTCATCCTCAGGTATCAGATCAGAGTTTCCTCGCAAGATCACCATTGTAACTGTAGGTCTACCAATCTCTGAGCCCTTTGGGGAGCAGTTTCTTGATCCCTATCTCCGTGGGGTTGTGAGAGTCAACCAATGCATATAACCAGTGCAACCTCTGGAAAGCAGAGCTCCACTCACTGCTGGGCTCGGGGTTGCCTGTCAGAATCATGTGATGGATTCTAACCTGTACAAAAACACTGAAGAGGTAACACGTTTCTTATTGTCTCCTGCCATAGGACTGCCTCCTCATCTAGGACATTGATTCTCAGAGTATGATCTTGACCAGCAGCAGAGGCATCAACATCACCAAGGGAAGTTGTTTAAATGCCAACATACAAGTAGCCACATCCTAGAACTCTTGAACTAGAAACTTTGGGGATAGGGCCCTGCAGTCTGCCTTCAGCAAGCCTTCCAGGGCATTGTGATGTTCCTAAGAAGTGAGAAGCTTTGTTTCCCAAGCGGGCTACTCGGGAAGCCATGGTCACCTGTTCCCTTTAGCTGCTTAAGAACTACAGATGATGAAGGCACTCAGTGGACGAGAGCACGTTTATCAGTACACGAAGCTGTGAATTCAGTCTCCAACACCACACACATACATACAAAGTGGAGAGGATGGCCTTCAGGCACCTCTTTGAGGTACTGCCAATACAGTTGGCCCTTGTGGGAAGTGGGCTTTGTTTCAAATGTATTGGTCACTATCAACTGTACTGAAGAAAATGTAAGCTCTTTGCACTCACAGGCCATGTCTCTTTGTAGAATGTGTTCTAAGTTAGTGACTTTAGGGAAAAACTCTTGGCCTGGTGGGTATTCATGGGAAAAAAGACAGGATTTGGAGGAGAAACTGAGGCAGCCTTTGGCATTCTACTGTCCGTGGGTAGAACTGACTCCAGGGAAATGGCTGTGATGCCAGAGGAGCAGGGAGAGGTTGTGGGTCCGATTTACCCATGTGGTCGGGAGGGAAGCTGGATGGATTAGACTCAAATCACAGATTTTTTTTTTTAATGATTAAATTTTATAGTAAGTTGGCAAATTATCAGTCTATATGTTTCTGGGGTACAAAGTGCTGTTATGAATTATGAATGCAACATGTAATTAAATCTTATTTATTAATATCCATCACCTCCTTATTTTTTAAAGGAAGGACGTACAAATTCTACTCAGTAATTTTGGGACATACAAAACCCTATTAACTATATTTGCCATGCTGTACAATAGATCCCATATGCAAAACCCTCTAACCTACTGCTCCTGCCTGAGCCTTTCACCTTCACACTCTGTTCCTCCAGCCTCTCATGCCTGCTGCATGTGAGAACAAGCAGGACGGTCAGTTTTGTCTCTATGTACCTAGCTTATTTTATTTTGCTCAGTGTCATCTAATTCCATTTACATTATCAGCAATGATAACACTTTTTGTAAAGACTGAGTCATATTTCATTATGTTTAGGTACTACATTTTATTCGTCCACTCCTTCACTGATCTAAAGCTGATGTCACAACTATCCTGAAGATCTCTCTTCAACAGGCTCATTTCAAATCTTTTGGGCAAATTCCCAGAAGGGGGTCTACTGAGTCACATGGTAATTCTATTTTAGTTTTTTGAGGAATTAGCAAACTGTTTTTCCAGAATGGCCATATTAATTAATTTACATTCCTGTCAATAGAGTTCTAATGTAACTTCAGCTGAGACGGTTAGGGATGAGGGAACCAAACACAGGACAGAAACCAGAGGCAGCCTACCTAGTAAACTTATTTCTAATCTGAATGCTATTTATTTCCTTCCCATTCTGAACAAGAGATTGCAGTTTAGGTAAAAGAGAGCTGACCTGTGGATCCCACCTTGCTACCAACTTGCTATGTCTTGGGCAAGTCAAACATCTGGATCTTTGTTATTATGGCTGTAAAAAAAAAAAAAAAAGAGAGGGTGGTGTTTGTGGTGTGACAACATTATCCCTTAAGACTCTCAACTCTAAAACTCATCAGTTGACCTCCTATCCCAACAGCATTCCAATACTCTCAGGCATCCGATCCTTCCTAACCATCACCAGCCGCCTGATCACACCACCATCGTTTTTCTTGCAAGGAATCATGTTTGAAATAGAGAGGAACAAAGCCTCCCCCATACCGTGTGTTTCCCAGCCTTTGGTGGAGCACAGCTACAGGAGCCCTAATGCCCATACGAGTTCCACTGTCCTGGGCCCCGTGCTCTGAAGGCCAGAACAGCTGCTTCTCCCTCAAGCTGTAGGCCTCCCAGAGCTCCCTAACCCAGTGCCTGAACTCGGCCGCTTTTACTTTCAGGACTTACAACCTTGGAAAGAAAAGCTTGTGATTTCTCTTCCTGGGTAAATATGCATTCTGTTATCTGACCTCAAGAAATAGCATGAAATTAACTTATTTCCCCTACCCTTGGTTAAAAGAAATGTAATTTTTTTCTGTGGCTCTCCACACGTTTGGTAATATCTGACCATAAATAGTTTTAGGACTAGAGAGGGCCAAGCAAATAAAACAGCCTTGCCCATGGGCTGGAGGAAAAAAAATTCTGCCCAACAAATTTAAATTACCTCTCCTTTGATCATAACTCTCATTGGTGGCCTGAAGGAGGATAGCACCAGTGGGCTGAGGGCTGAAATTTCCACTTCTATCACTTATTCTTTACCCGCTGGAGTGGCTATCTGGAGTGGTGGTCATGTTCTCTAAGTGAGTTGTGTCACTTTCTGCTTACAAAATGTACACGAGAGCTCTGCAGGCCAGCACTTTAGAACCAATGGTAATGAATCCTAGCTTGTTTTGCATAGAATCACCATTGTGATATTAATAGCTGCGTGGTAACACCAGGGAGCATGGAAAACATTTTGTCCTTACCTTTTATTGATTCTGAACCTGAAAAGATGGCTTCTTAGGTTCTAATTGATAAGGACAAGAGACACTCAGGCCTATTAATCAAAAGTTGTTTTCTTGATTTACTCAACTCTGAGGTTCTGTAAGGCCAGAACTAAAGAACCCCTCTTGGGCAAATCCTACATGTAGGGTTCTACTGTGTGGCAGTAAGCCCTTCTTTCCCAGGGATCAGTGGAGCCAACACCTCCTTACCACTGGGTGAAAACAGTAATGTTTCTCCACATCTTATGCCTTTCTTAGTATGGATAGTGGGGTTTTAAGAAAGTAAATTGTTGACATAAAGAATGAAGTTGTTTGCAAGGTCATTTGCAAGAAAATGAATGCAATTGGGGATAGTGATATTAAGTCTCGGAAAGACTATGTTGTCTCTCATATGTGGTTCCTAGAGTTTATATGAATATACAACCATGTATGTATATTTTAACATAAAATAGAATCAAAGCTGTCTAGGGAAACAAAGTGAACCAATGGAAGAGGGATGGGTGAGGAAGGGCAAGGTGGGGAGTATGGGGAGGGGACCAGTGCTCAACGTGCGATAGATACTTGTGTGAAAAAGTCCTTATGTAACACAGTATAGACAATGAAAAATGTTAAAGATGGTAATAAAAAAATAAAATAAAACAAAACTGACAATATAGGAGCAGTAAAAAATTAACTGGCCAAGATATGAGTCACAGACTATAAGAAGGTGAGCACCATGGGCTTGTTCCCCAGCACAGGGGATGGGCACATGAGTGACCCAAGCCATCCCTTTGTCTGCCTTGGCTTCTTCTCCAGTGACAGTAATTCCAGAGTTCCTCCTCATGATTGTCTGTCCTCTCTTTGGCCCAATGGAGACAGACAACTTGGAAAAGATGGGATGTGGGAACTTCCCTCTGCACCCCAATGTTTCTCCTGAAATCTTGTCTACTCACACCAGGCTCCACCAGAGAACCAGGTGGGGAGGCCAGAGAGGCCTCTCCAGTTTTGATATCTCCAGGTTAGTTGGGGATTTCTATAATGAGCCTGCCTCTACACTCAAAGAAGGAAGATGCCCTATCTGTATTTGATTCAGTAAAAAATATTAAGTGACACACACAAACCCCGTAGGAAAAAACGTTGATTTTTAACTAGATTTTTAACTTTATCCTCAAATTCATTTTGCCAGTGAGGCTTTACACCATGGTACCTCAGGCCTTTTAAATGTTTGTGTGTGTGTGTGTGTGTTTGTGTGTGTGTGTGTGTGTGAAATGAAAGATTGAGGCGCAGAGTGGCCAATGACATTCTAAGATTATACAACACATCAGCAGTAGCTATGTGGCCTGATTGCAGTTTGTGATACCAAGCCCAGTCTATTTCCTCCTGTGTCTGGGAGCAGTGTTCAGGTGGCCTGTCAGTTCAGTTCAGAGATGATTGGAGCCTCACTACCCTTCATCCACACCAGCTCTGCAACCTAAGCAGCAATCTAGGAACTTAGCTTAGTTGGTAGAGCCTTTGCCTAGCATTTATGAAGTGCCAGGTTCAATACCTATCCACATGCAAAAGCATCTAGCATAAGTAAAAAGAGAAACACTTTTTAGAAAGAGAATAAAAAATAAGCAAAATGATATTTGGACTCACAAGAGTTCAGATTTCTGTGTTGTTCCAGTTTTAGAGACAGTTTTGCTTGTAGGGATTGTTTTAGGGTTTCTGTTGCTGTGAAGAGACAACATGACCATGACAACTCTTATAAAGGAAAGCATTTAATTGAGGTTGGCTTACAGTTCTGAGGTTTAGTCTATTACCATCATGGCAGGAAGCAGAGAGCAGACAGATATGGTGCTGGAGAGTAACTGAGAGCATTCATATGAATCCTCAGGCATGAAGAAGGAGAGTGACACTGGGCCTGGCTTGAGCTTCTGAAACCTCAAAGCCCACCCCCAGTGACACACTTCCTCTAATAAAGCCATACCTACTCCAATAAGGCCAAACCTCCTAATAGTGCAACTCCCTAAGGGACTATGGCAGCCATTCTCATTTAAACAACTATAGGGATATGCCAGGTACTTTCTTTGTTAACTTTTTCAAGCTATGCTTAAATGTTGGTATAGCGTGGGCTGGGTGGGATGTTTCCTTCTGTATCTTCCTTAAATTCACAAGTATTAGTGTCCTTATTTTGCTGATGGTACATATTTTGAAGTTAATTTCTGTGTCCATGTTTTAGAGCAGAAACCACGTTTAGATTCCTCTCATTATTATCCGACCAAATTCTAGTTAAATAAGCAATTGTTTAAATTCATTGGAAGAAGTCTATTTTTCCTCTGAAAACAAATAAAAAAAAATCTTTCTGAGACAGAATCTCATATGGCCTCAAAGTCAATATGTAGCAGACCTTAAATGTCTGATGCTCCAGCCTCTACCCACCTTTGCCAAGATTCTAAGAGTGCACCACCACAGCCAGCTTAGTGATACTGGGGTTTAAACTCAGGGCTTCACACATGCTAAGCATTCTGTCAACCAATCTTTATCTATACTCCAAAAAGATAATGGAATTCTTACAGCTGCCTCTTTTTCTGACTTCACTCCCACAGAAATAGAGACTGTGCAATCATTCCACCTTGTGAGTTACTTTCCCCCCATTAGTCTTCATTATTAAATTCAACCAGGCAAACACTACCCTTACTGGTCTGAAATGATGAGAATAAAAAAATGTCTTCATCTTATAATTTCACTACCTGCTGCAGGAAGTGAACTGGTAAACAGATCTTGGCATTTAAGTTCAATGTTTCTTCCCATGACTGAACCACGAAGCATGCACAGGAAGTCTGGTGTGGGAAAGAGGCTATTCTACATTCTTTGTAACACATATAGTCTCTTTCCCAGCCTCAAGATAGATCTGAAAATAAGTTTTGTTTTGGAAGTAAAACACCTGTGTTGCAGGAGTAAGGAAGGACATGGTTCACTTAGAATTCTAGCCTCAGAAGCCAGAGGTGGGTTCCCTGGAATTAACTTGCTAGCAAGAGTAGCCAAATTGATATGATCTGGGTTTGACTGAGAGACCTTGCCTCAAAGAATAAGGTAAACTGTGGGGAGTGTTACAGAGACTGCCACAACCTCAACCCTAGTAGATGAAGATGTTCATGCTTCACATCAAAGGCACACAACCAGCTGTGACAATGTCTGGGAGCAACTGTTCTATCAAAGGACATGAATGATTGTTAAGTTGGTTTGCCTGAGCCAAGAACTTGTCTTTACCAAATGAGGACTTTTTCTTGAAAAGATAAAGATCTCAACTCCAAGTGCCAAGTCTTGCTCCCAGAGTAGGCTAACTTTCTATCTTAAATAGCCAGCTTAGGACTGAGGGCACAGAGACAGAACTCTCAAAGCAGGTAACTAAGACCTTCACCGAGGGAAAAAATGTGGTTTTTGTGTAGCAAAGTTCTTCCCTGGTTTATCAACACCCCAGATGCAAATGTAGATGAGGGAACTAAGTCCCAATTAGAGGGCTTCTCTAGTTGTAGGGTGGGCTCAAATGTGTAATGGGTTTGCAATAAATGTACACAGGCTTTCTGAGAAAAAGAAATAATGAGGCAGAGGGTGATGGAAGATGATTCCTCTCATCACACATCAACTTTATGAGGAGCTGTAGATAGCATGTACACACACACACACACACACACACACACACACACACACACACACACAGAGAAACATACACACACTTGAGCGTAGTATGGCTCTGTTCCAATAAAACTGTTTTTACAAAGGCAGCCATGTGGGCCATCATTTGCTGACATCCTGTCTGAGAAGTGTTTGTTTTTGTTTTTCAAGACAGGGTTTCTCTGTTGTAACTCTGGCTGTCCTAGAACTCATTCTGTAGACCAGGCTAGCCTCAAACTCACAGAGATCTGCCTGCCTTTGCCTCCCAAGTGCTGGGATTAAAGGCCTACACCACAACTGCCCAGCTCTGAAAGCTCTTTGAAATAAATTTATTGTGGTGGGAAGATGGGGAAGTTAATCAGAGAAAAAAAGAGAGGAGGCAATTAGTTGTAAACAAGGAGCTCTCACTCATGCGTCCCACTTCTGTGACTCAATGTTAGAACCATGCTTTAAAAAATGACTCTTGTCCTTCAATTGGGAATTAGAGTGGGTGCACCATTCTAAATTGCAGCTTTTAAATGAGATATGTTTCTTAGGGAAAAAACAGATCTCATCTGTGCATGATTCCTGTGTATGTTGTTTCTATAACTCTAAAGTAAGTGTGCTTATGCTGGTTAAATCCATAGATATAGAACCCGAAGATCCAGAGAACCCACTGTATGCCATGAAATTCAATAGCCAAACTTCAGTTTCAGTAGTTACTTTCGCAAATAATAAAACTGGGTTTCTCTTTGTCCTCCAATTGAAACAGGCATCTCAGATCCATACTACATCTGTGATTCAGGGTTGGTCTATCCTAGGAAAGAGAGAGCCACAGGGACAGGATAGTGATTGTGGCCCTCTGAATGCCCCCAGCAGAGGGATTGCCTGTCAAGTTGACAGAACACGACAAAGAGATGCTCAGGGAGCCCGGGCAAAGAAGGCAAGGAGACTGAGAAGGTCACCATCTTGACAGGTTTGGGAGGTATACAGGGGATGTTTAGTGAGCTGAGCTAGGAGAGAGATAGAACAAGCCATAAAACAGAACAAGACAGCAACTCTGAGGTAAAGTCTGCAAACCTTGAACTCCACATCTGTTGGGATGCCCCTTTCAAAGGCCGCCTGACTCCATTTCCTAGCTGCAGGCGGCCTCTCACACTGATTAAATTCTGTGTGTTGTGCAGTGACCCATTCTGAGGAATCTCCAGAGTGGTCAACTCACCTTGAAACCCTGGGCATAAAGTAGACTGTCCAGAACAAAAGTCAGTAAAACTACCATCATGCCAGTGCAAAGTAGAGACTACCCTGTGAGTGTCTATCAGCAGTATTTCAGCATGAGGTAGAGGTTGATTGAGGAATCCTTGCAGGCAGCCAAGGTTGAAAGCCAAGGTTTTGAAGTTCATCTGTCAGATTCAAACGCCTGCTACCTCATTTATGACTATGTAATTGCACTATGTTAAAATGACCTAATCTCTATAAAAGTCATTTTGTAAGATAATCTATTCTTCCTTCTGGAATATTGCAGACTCTCGCCTGCCCACCCCACTGCCCTATTCTCCACCCCAAATATTTTCCTCTGGCTGTCGTAAGTGGTGGGTGGATGGAATCATATGAATTCTAAATTACTTTTAAAAATTGACATTACTTTGCTGCAAGCCAACTACTTTGTAAGCTGTGTCAGCTAAAGGTCTCCCACCAGTTACTCTGAAGAAGTTACTGCTGTCATATCTGTCCTGCTAATTTAAGCAGAAACTGTAATTAGATGTAAGTGGTCCTGTTTCCACAGACATGAATGGCAGCATCTGTAGAGAGAGCCAACCGTTCCAAACCCTTTTGGCCACCGGCACTCTACAAGTTAGCAGTATGGAGCGAAGCCCAGATCCAGACTTCTGTCGGCCTAATTTCATATCTGTGGATGCACAACACTAAATCCAATCTTCTAATGCCTTGCTGGGATGGGTGCAAAGCCAAGCACATTCCAACTTTTATGCTGGTGGTGTCTCCTGAGAAGAGCGTTTGTATGCGCGTGTGTGTGTGTATGTGTGTGTGTGTGTGTGTGTGTGTGTGTGTGTGTTTTCTCAGGCACTTAGCATTAAGAGAAAAAATAAGAATAAATTTGGGCAGAAAATCAGAAAACGTAGAAAGCTATTCTTATAACCTAACAATGTAAATGCAGCAATGGCTTTGATAAAATTTTGTTGTTGCTGTTTCTTTGTTTACTTCTCTGAGAAAGGAGTGTCTTGAGACACTTGTGTCTTGTGTCTTGAGAGCCTGACCAATGATAGTGCCCCAGTGTAAGTCTCCTGCATAGGAGGAGCTACCTTTGGGGAAGGAGAGTCTAGGTTTGTCTGTTTCCAGGTAGGTAATTAAAGACATTGATATTCAGCCTGAGAGGTTGTTCTGTGGGCAAAGTACTTGCAGCAATAGCCTAAGGACCTGAGTTAGACCCCTTGATCCCACATAATGTTGGGAGGAGAGAATTGACTCTGCAGATTTGTCCTCCGACCTCCACATGTATGCATGCATACACAAAAATAGTAATAATTTTAAAAGATATCAATATTGAGATATTCCATCCTGTACTGAAGCCCCAAAATAGAATCAGGAGACCTTGAGTATCAACCCCTCATGTCTGTCCTACTAGACACTGTGAAAGGGACATATGTAAACTGTAGGTGACTCAATTTTTCCATGAATATGGCTTGGGGGCTAACATATACAAGCTCAAAAACAATATTGTATGAATTGAGACCAATAGAGTAAAACTTGCCTGTAATGGGAAAAGTGGGATCTAAAACCTGCACTTACTTCTAACCTGGAACCATATTGCAAGATTGATGAAATGACTAAATTGAGGTTACCCATCTAGCTAGCCATCTGAGAGTTCAGAGGTCCGGACCATCCCAATCCATCCCAATCACAGCATTCTATTCCTGTGAAGAGACACCATGACCAAGACAATTCTTCTAAAAGAAAGCATTTTATTGGGGACTAGCTTACAGTTTTAGAGGGTTAGTCTATGATCATCATGGAGCAAAGCTTCCTGGAAAGACACCAACCTTAGGCCTTAACAAAACTCTGAGATGTGATTTTCCCAAAGAATAGTGAAGGTTTGAGAAAAAACACACTCTACGGTGCCAACTCAAGACTATTTCTTTCCCTAACTTTGCAGTTTTCTAGCAAACATGTACTTGGCTTGCTATTTGACCCAAACAAGATGTATCTGGAGAACTTCAAAACCTTTGCAAATGGTGGTAGGTGACCAGAATCTGTGCTGATATCAGACATTGTTTTCTTTGAAACTTTTTAACAGCTCTGAAGCATGTTGGAGGCCAAAGGGGAAAAAGCTCTTCTCAGGCAGATATTTACTAGTAACTATGTGTGACTAGCCACGGAGCCATATTTAAACATGAAGATCAATATGTGTGTGTGTGTGTGTGTGTGTGAGAGAGAGAGAGAGAGAGAGAGCGAGCGAGCCTTAAATGTTATCTAAGAACTAACTTACCTTGAATTTTCTCATTTAAAAAATGATGGAATGCTCCCATATAAACATAGCAGCTTTGCTTGGAATTTTGATTTTAGTTAAGTCTCAATCAGACCAGCTACAGATATTGAAGGGATCAAGACAGGCAATCTAAGTTTATAATAATTGTGTGGCTCATTTTTAGCAAGGCTTACTCGCCTTCTGGTGCATTCACTTGTTATTATTTCTTCCCTTAAGTGATTTTTTTCCCCATTCTTCAGTATAGCTAAAGCTTTGCTTCTTTTAATGTAGCCCATTTTAATCTTTAAAGTGCCATGTAGGCAAGAATTAATCTCTGGTGGAATTTTCCTATTTGGCCAATGGAAGAGAGAGTAGAGGAGGTGTAGATAGAGTGCCTGCAAACTCTAAAGTGGCAAAAAAATCATTGGCATGAACTCCTGTGGCTAAAAGCGTGTATTCTACCATGGCCTTTTGGAATCACTGGGCAAGACTGAGAAAGACCTAGGATTTGGTGGGAGGCCCCAGCCCTAGAAATCCTGAACAGGATTAATATTTCTAATTACCATGCAGTATAGATCCTCCTGAACCAGGTTTCTATGTGTGTTTATATGGTGGTGGTGAAAGGGGGCGAGAGATAAGCGAGGGGTAGACATAGACATAGACACAGACATAGAATGATGTATCTCATTCGGTTCAATTAAAATCAACGAGACTCAAACTAGCATAAAAGAAGGAATGCTGAGAGATCTCTGTACCCCTCTGAGTGTGATAACCCCATGGTGCAAAAAGAAAAAAGACAGAACTATGTACTGGGCTGCTACTATGAGTTACCAGAAGCCAAGGTGGGCATCTTCAGAATAGTCAGGAAATGTCCCCTGAGTCCAGTAACACAAAGAGGCAAGTAGAAGTGAGTTGCTCGTTGTCTCATCAGGGACAGATGATCTAAGAGGTCCTGGTTAGCTGTAATGTCATATGATCCTATTATGTTTAAGAAAGGACAATCCAATGAGTCCAAATGGAAAATAGAGAATGATTACAATTTGGATCTTGGGGCCAGTGAGATGGCTCAGTGGGTAAAGGCACTTATCATCAAGCCCGATGACCTCATGACCTGAGTTTGATCCTCAGGACCCACATGTGGAAAGAGAAAACTGACTCTTGCAAATTGTCCTTTAACCTCTGTGCATATCCCCCACAATAAATTATATATATACACACACATTTACACACACACACACACACACACACACACAGAGGGGGGAGAGGGAGAGAGGGAGAGAGAAAGACATGGTGTCACTATGTGGCTTTGGCTATCCTGGAACCCACCATGTAGACCAGGCTGGCCTTGAACTCACAGAAATGCCTTTGCCCTCCCCAAGCACTGAGTAGGATTAAAGGTGGGTTCCACCATGCCCAGGCTCTCTCTCTCTCTCTCTCTCTCTATATATATATATATATATATGTGTGTGTGTGTGTGTGTGTGTGTGTGTGTGTGTGAATTCATACCTTTGCAAGAATGTTATACCAAGTAAAGACAGAGGTTCTTGATTTTGATTCCACATCAGCATCTCCTGGGGGAAATTTAAAATTTGAAATGTTTTGATGCTTCAATTAACCCCCAGGCACAATTAAGCAGGGAGAAATGCCACTAATATAGTTTTTCTCAGTATCTCCCAGTTATTCCAAAGGGCCAGAGTAGACTACAACGGCTCTAGATGCAGGAATTCATGCCAATGAACTATTTTGTCTTCTGGAAGAGGTCTCATCCACCCTGCTTTCCACCTCCCACATCTCTTCTGTTTTCACTCTTGCAAGTAATGGGGAGGAGAGCCATGATGAGCTCCCTTACTGTTTACAACAGGGTGATTGCTGCTGGGGTGGGGAAGAGGGACAATTAATAACAACAGGCGTAAGCAACAAACATTGGCAACAGGTTTGTTTCTGACAAAGACTTAGCAGTCCATGATCATGGCATGCCAAAACATTAGGCAGGAGACTCCTCACGCATGGCTGCTTCAGATCACTTTGCCAGCAGATATCAGCAGGCTCTTGGGAGTAGATTCCACATAAAGCAGCTTCCCAAGCTGGGGCACCGTGGCTTTACTTTGTAGGGAGAAACAAAAGTGATATGCGATGTCAAAACATTCCCATGTTCGGAATGACCCACTGCCATATGGGATTCTATGAGCTAGAAAAGAGTTGATTAACATTTCAGTCACTTACGAAAAAAAGCTTATCCTCAAATCTGGCGTACTTAAGCTGTAGCTACTTCTAGATTTGGATTATATCTTTATGAAAAATGACAAGGTCTTGTTCCGAGTTGAGGCCTCTGCTTTGGAATTTGATCTCACTCTCTCTGGAACATGGAAGTAATGGGAAGCATCACAGAACTATAAGCAAATATCCAGTCCATGATACGTGTAAAACACAAGTGCACTTTCAATAGCAAAGTGAGACAAGGGAGTCTGGGTAATATTTGGTAGATCATTTCCAGGATTCTCTTATGATATACATGTGGAAAGACTCAGTCTTTTCTGACTGTTCTTAACTGGGTGAGAGGATTAGTGAGCATGAAAGGCCAGGTGCTTCCAAATTGAGATTTGATTGCCAACAAACCGATTCCACAGCAGAAATGAATGCTTTCAATAACTTGTTAATGTGAAATATACACATATAACAAAATAGATGATAGATAGATAGATAGATAGATAGATAGATAGATAGAAAGATAGGTAGATAGATAGATAGATAGATAGATAGATAGATAGATAGATAGATAGATAGATAGATAGATAAAAAATACTCAATTCAATGATCTGTCACAAAGAACCTTTACAGATCTACCTCCAGGGAAGAAATGGAATGCTCTCTGTGTTAGTCAGGCTTCTGTGACAGAACACCTGACAAAGTCACCGTAAAGGAGGAAAGGGTTATTTCAGCTCCTGGTTTAAGTCCTCAGTCACCTGGCCCTGTTGTTTCTGGGTCTGTGGTAAGGCAGAGCACATGGTGGGGGGAGTGTGGTGGAAAAAACTGGTTTTTTTCTCATTCACAGGAAGCAGAAGGGTGGAGTAGGAAGGGATGAGGGACAAAATTCAGCCTTCGAAGGCACACCCCCAATGTCCTTCCTTCAGAACCATTTCCTAGAGCATTCACAACCTTTTAATAGGGCCTGCATCTGGGGGGCTCAAGCCTCCGACACACAAACCTTGGAAGGACATTCCACGTCCAAAATGTAGAGGTTACCATTTTGAAAGTCAGTCTATCTGCTAAGAAAAGCATTTAAAACAAGCTCTGAAAGATTTCCAAGGAGAAAGAATAAAAATGGGAAATGTTGTAGGTGGAAGAGCCCTTTCTGAGATGACGCAGATGTTCCTGACCATCTGAGTCCATATCTGTATCTCCCTCCCGGCCTTTCTCTATTTGGAGAACCTGGCCTTTTGCAACATCAGGAGGAACTCAATAATATAGCCAGGCCCTTGTGTCATTATGCAACTTGAGTACAAACTGAGGCCTGAATAACCTATCTTCTCTGTCATACTACATTCTCGAAAGTCTGGTAACTATAGCAATGAAAGGAATTCCAGTTTTTTCTGCATTGCTCACAGGACATTTCAGGAACATAGCCATATTCAGTGACAACAATCCCCATGCCCCTTGCCTCTTCCACATTCTGCAGCCAATCTGTGGGCCTGGGCTGGTTAAGAAAGGTAGCTGAATGTGAGCCTAGGAGCAAGCCAGTAAGTACCATTCCTCAGGTCTGTACTTCAGTTACTGCTGCCAGGCTCCTGCCTTGACTTTCTGCCTTGGCTTCCCTTGATGATGGACAGCAACCTGAAGTCAAACAAACCCTTTACCCTGAAGCTGTTTTTAGTCAGTGTTTTATCACAGTAACAAAAGTAAACTAGAACAGCAAGCTCATTCAACCCTCCGGTCATTATCCTAAACCTGCAGACACTTTAAATTCCAGGCATGGCAGATCTCTGTAGGACAAACCACTCACTCCTCCCACTCCGATGAGGGCAGTTGTCTGAGACCACAAGGACAGTAAGGAATACTGGACCACATTGACGAAGACCCGAGACAGTACTCCACTAGACCAGACTTTGTCTTCTTGCCTCTTGCTCCAGTTCTTCTATAGAAGATCTAAAGCTAGACTTGGGGACACCGGACTCCTTTATCAGCCCCTCTTCCCAGGCTGCATATTAATTAAATCTCCCCCCACTGCCTTTCAACAGTACGTGTCTCTTTAGTTGGAGCATTGTGACAACCAGATTGAGCCTTGCTTGTTGAAACCATCAAAACCAGGGCTTTCTCTGAAACTCTGATCACAATGGTAATGATTCTCAATGTGTATTTCCTTTAGATTTGTGGTTATACAGTGACACATGCCTTGGACATTTTGAACAGGACGAGAGGACAAGACAACTCTCCCCAATGTCCCTGCTGTCAAAAGGATCATGATCATTGTTATCCTTATTGTGTGTGTTTCCTGTTCCCCCACCCCCACTGTCCTAAATAGATCCTTCTGTTGACGGTCTCTTGAATCCAGAACTGTCTGTGTCACTTAAGAGGTACAGATCAAAGAGGAAAGCAGTGGTCCACAGGCCTTGCAGCCTGAGAACTTCAGAATTACAAGAATTCAAGCCAATAGACCATCGAATAAATTACATTCATTTTTACCTTGAAAAAATAATAACTTAGAATAATATTATACAAAATAACAACAACAACAAAACTGGGCAAAGCTGCAGTTTACAGAGAACTTAAAGTTGGCAAAATGCCAAAGACAGTGGACTTCAACTAAGAAAATGTCTCACAGGCTTCCCTACTGGCCAGTCTGATGGGGTCATTTTCTCAGTTGAGGTTCCCTCTTCTCAGATGACTCCATCTTATGACACAAAACCAACCAGCATACATGCACACGCACATATTTAATAAATTTTGGGTTACGCAACATTAATTTTTCTTGCCTTTTTTCAGAAAAATCACGTGTTGTTATAATCAAGATTCTTACATGATCTGTATTCTACTAAGCACGATAACTTAAAAGATTATAAAAGAAAATGTATTGCATTCAAGAGTGCAAACTGAACACATTTTCATCCGAAATATAATTTGCAATAAAATTAAACGTTGAAAAACAAATTTTTTTTATTTTCGAGAGAAGATGTTGTAGAGCATAGGCTGGTTTCTAACTCTCTGAGTGATTGAGGATGAGCTTGAACTTCTAACCCCCTGCATTCCTGTCCTGAGCGCTGGGATTCCAAGCCTGCACCACTGCTCAGTGCTGAGAACTGAGCCAGGCTGTGTGCCTACAGGACAAGCACTTTCCCAATTAAGGCTGTACCCCAGCACTTCAACATTAAAAATTTTCATCAACATGAAAATTATATTCAATGTATCTTCAAAACTTCTCCTCTAAAATAATAAAAATTTATACAACACAGTTAAAAATACAGATAATATTGAATAGCCACATTTCAAAGCCAAGTTATTTAGACAAACGTTTTTTATTAAAACCTTGCATGTATTTGTTTATGTTGCGTATACACACATGTGCTATGGGGCACCTGAGGAGGTCAGAGGACCACTTGCAGGAGTAGGTTCTCTCTTTCTACCACGTGGGTTCCAGGTATCAAACTTAGGGGTCAGGCTTGGTATAATGAGCCTGTAGCTACTGAGCTAGACACACATTTTAATTTAATTTTGACATAAGTTTCTAAGCATTCGTCCCGTTTACTTAGCAGTTTTGTTAAAATCAAACTGTAGAAATATCTTTACTAGCTGGATATTATATTTAGATCCTGAAATGTAAAAGCAAGGTTAACTGTTTAATGTTGTAAACTATTCCTCAGGTCATGCTAATTCACGAGGCCCCTGAAACCACGAATAGAAATGCAAAAAGAAATAAGAAAATGGGTTTTTGACACTGTAGAGGAAAACATTTTTTTTCTTGTTATGCAAAACTCACTTTTACACAGAGAGAAAGGCTTTGCTGGTGTAGTTAGGGGGGTGTTGATACTCAGTGTTGTAATTTTGGAACCTAAACTTTTTGGCTCACACCTGACAGCACTAGAAAGCAATGTCATCCGCATAGGCTGCATCAGGAACAACACACCTTCGTAGTTGCTGTCAAGGATGCTCTGGGCAGGTGGAGGCAGGTCAGGAGGTCAAGTCCAACTTTGGCTCTACTGCCAGTTGGAGGTCAGCCTGGGCTACATGAACTCTTGTTTCTAAAACAAGCAAGCAAGCAAGCAAGCAAGCAAACAAACAAACAAAAAAGGACATATGGCAAAAAAGAAGGAAATATGGTTTTTAGGGCCTACGAGATGGATGTAGCTACAGGCTGCCTTCTGCTAAAACCCCAACTTTTACCTTAACAGTGGACCTAGAGAGATGTTCCAGTCCTTCACCTGATGCAATTGCTTTGGATTTCTGTGGCATCTGCTGAAAGTTTGGGGTCTCTGGCCCTCCTACCAGAGGGTGTTTTTTAATTATTATTTTAAAAGCATTTTCTCTCTATATTCATTTCTATTACCACGGACTCTGTTCTAATACATTCCTGCCTCTGCATTCTCCACATTTGACCTTTAGTCCTGGTTCTTATTTTATACTTGACATCGACATAGTCCTAATTGTGTATGGGTTTTCTCCTGTCATCCCATCTAAACTGCTTGAAGAGATGGAACTTTCCCAACACTGTGTCCTACCATTCGGGTGGTTATCTGCTACTGTTATCAGTTGTTTTCAGGAGAGTGGGCTCAAGGCTCTCCACTCACTGGCTGATCACCTGGTTACATTCATCTCCCTTCCTGTAAAGGTATTCCCTTTGCTGAGCTGATCTGCTTTCTTTGGACCCTCCAAACTTCCAGCTCTCATTCTTCACTATATAACTTTAGACAACTATGCACCAACGGATCCACTCACCTAACACTGTCTAATGTAATGACAAGCATCTGTGGTCTCGCAAGGCCACCTTCTGTTAGGTGCTTTGTGTATCTTTCTCCAGCTTAGCTATACTGTATCTTCTTGTATAAAGGTAAGCTAATTTTATTTCTCGCAACCTCATTAAAATAATATTTTGATTATGCAAGTCTATAAAAAGTATGAGAGTATAAAGTAAAAGTGTGAAGTTCTTTCTCTGTATCATTTCAACCCTCTGACCAAAATTTTGACTGCTTTTTTTCTATGTACATGTTTGTAAAGATTTTTGTAAACATTTTTTTTTTCTGAGACAGCATCTTTCTATGTAGGCCAGGCTGGATTAACACTCCGTATTGTAGCCCAGGCTAGCCTCACCTTGAGATCTTCCTGCCTCAGCTTCCCAAATTCTAGAATTATAGGATATGTGCCATCACATGTGGCTTAAATCATTTTTTCCAGTACTGGGCATTGAACAACGTCTTATACATGCTTGGCAAGTACTCTATCCGTGAGCTAAATCCCAAGACTTAGTACTTTTCTAAATACAAAAACAGAGGCCTTTCCCAATGTCTTCTTCTGCGGTTTTGTTTTGCTTGTGCCACAGTGTACCACGGGTACTGCTTCATGTCAGTCCATCAGAATACCTCACTCTTTAAGTGCTGAATATAAAAATAAGCAGGATGAATACAACCAGCAATTACATTAATGCAAAATAATAAAAAGCTGAATGCCATGAGCATTGTGTGTATGCAATTGCTCAGCTGGAAACAGTATCATAACAGTTAATTTTGGTTGTCAACCTGACTGGATTAAGAGATGCCTAAAAAAATTAGTAAAAGGCACTCTAGGTGTGTCTGTGAGGGTGTTTCCAGAGGTGATCGGTGGCTGGGTCAGCTAACTGGGTGGGGAACACATGCCCTGGCATTGTTGGCACTGTTCAATAGTCTGGAGGCAAGACAGCAAATAGCAGAGGATGGGGGAATTTGAGAGCAAGCAACTTTCCACCTTTCTTGAGCAGATGCTTTTCTTTTCCTTTTTCGTTTCTTCTCTTTTGCTTTTTTCTTTCTTTCTTTCTTTCTTTCTTTCTTTCTTTCTTTCTTTCTTTCTTTCTTTCTTTCTTTCTTTCTTTCTTTCTTTCTTTCCCTCTTTCTTTTCTTTCCTACTGTCCTTGCCTGTGAACACAGGATTCTAGGATTGTTAGCCTTTGAATGTGCACTTGCCCTGGTGGCTCTCTAGAAGAGCTGCCTCATCCCTCACTTTGACCTCAGCAGCCATTGGTTCTGATTCTCCAGCCTGCAGCTGGCCAGGGTGGACTGCCCAGCGTCCGATCAGCTAAGCTGATCAATCCCCTCATCTACATGTTTGCTCTGTAGCTCTTGTGAGCCCTGACTGACACAAATAGAACTTCAGAGAGTCATGACAAAGACTGAGAAGTTACAAAGCTTAAGTGCTCTGATGTGCACGTATCATGTAAGGGCCAATAGATGGACGCGATTTGATAACAGCAACAATAATAAATATTATCATTATTATAAGACTTATAGTTGCTAATTTATCCACCTACGCCACTACCGATATTTATGTTTTTTTCTAAATTTTTACCTTCTTGAAATAATGCAGTGATGAGATCCCTGATATAGCTTGCATCTTTACTCACTAGGTGACGCCTGCCACAGACTCATCGCTTGATCAACAGAGTCAAAGGATCTGCATGACCATGTTAAAAGCGCTTCTGATTACGCGATAAATATATACTTGTCATAGAGAGTTTGAAAAATGTCAGAAATAACCAAAATATTTAACTCTGACATAACTTTACTATAATTCAAAGACAAAGTCATTGCTAATAATTCAATGTATTGAATTAGGGATAATTTTAGTAGCTACATATTTGCTTTTTATGTGATATTACAAAGACCTTACCTATGGCATTAAATCTGTTATCTTATGAAAATTATCTCTTACCTAAAGTTTCCAGTTTTTGAACATTTATGACATTTCCACTTTTTTACCATATATATATATATCTTCAGGTAGCTTTTTAAGAGGATTTGTTTTATTTTTATTTGTGTGCATGTGTGTGTAGGTGCCTGCATGTATGTCTGTGCACCGCAAGTATACAGTGTGTGGAGACCAGAAGAAGGCAAAGCATGGCCTGGAACTGGAATTACAGACAGTCATGAGCCACCCTGTGCTTGTTGGGAATGGAGCCAGGGTCCTCTGGAAGAGCAGCCAGTGCTCTTAAACGAGCCACCAAGCCATCTCTCCGGTCTTACAGTGAGCTTTTGAATATAAGTTTTTTGCCCACATTTCTGTGTCCCTTAAAACAGGAAAAATATAAACTTCTGATTGCTGTGGAGCTTTCAGAGACATTTGTCAGCGAGGTTACTGATACCATTCCAGGAGCAATGTGGGGAAGTCAGCCTCTACTTCCACCTGGAGGCATCTAACTGAGCAGTTTCTCTGCCTTCTGCAGCACAGATCTCAGCCACAGATTTGGTGCTAGACATTCCCCATTAAAGGACTCAATCATCTTTCAGAGCAAGACTCTGTGCATCCAGTTTGTCAAATACCTGATGTTTTTTTTCTTTTCTTTTCTTTTTACAAATTCTTTATGGCAACTCTTGAACACTGTATGTGTGTGTGTCTCGGAAAGTGTGAGTGTGTGTGAGTATGAGAGTATGTGAATTTGCATGAGAGTATGATTGTGTATGTGGGTGCACGTGAACATATGTGTGCAAATGTGCATGAGTGACTGTGTATGTGTAAGTGTGTGTGTTATGTGTTGAGTATAAGTGTGAGTATGTGTGAATATGTGTGTGTGTGAATGTATGTGAATGTGTATGTGTGCATGTATGCAAGTGTTTGGGTGAGTGTGTGTCTCTGAGAAAGAGATGGGGGTGGAGAGCTCACTGAACCATGTATGACTAGAGTGTCCATGAATCTGATTTCTGGTTTTTGCTTAGGCAAGTGCTGTGTGGCTTTGGATAAGTGATACCTCCCCTCTGTGACTCAGAGTCCTAACCAGAAAACTAGAGTGTGTACAACAGGCCTCCTTGCAGGGTGGTATTTAGAAGCACACTGAATGAAATCACAATAAAATAACTCAGATGAGAGAAACTCATCTGCCAGCATGCTTAGATGATACTGTGTGGCTGGCTTTGTTGACTTGATTGAAGAAGAAATCTCATTTGTTGATCAACTGACATCAGTACTTCCTTCTGCTCTGAGGGAGACAGCTAGCACTGATTTTATTCTGTAAAGCAGTCTCAGAATAGAAGGTAGTGATGTGTGTGTGTGTGTGTGTGTGTGTGTGTGTGTGTGTAAGAGAGAAAGAGAGAAAAGGTGGATGGGGGAGGAGTGGCTGAAGGAGACAGAAGCACCTTCTATACCTATCAGGGTACGTCAATAGGTTTGGTCAAGAATTTGCATCAAGGAAGTCAAGCACAAAATACCACCATTGCTTTAGCCACAGGCAGAGAGTTTATGTCAGTTTCTTTTTCCTGCTTTCATCCATATGCAAGCAAGTGATAACATGTACTAAGTTAAATAATGCATGGTACTTCAACTATTCTTACTTTCTGTCCTTTGGTTATTGTAATTACATGTAATTTTGTGATGGATTTTCTATTTTTTAAGAAATCACACTTTTGTACTCGATCCAGCTAACAGGATTTTCTTACATTACTTCATAAAGAGACCATCTTTTAAACTTCTAATGTTATTTCCTATTCATTAGTACATTTGCCTGTGGGGTATGTTCATAAATGGGTTAAAGTTACAAAGTTATGCTTATAAAAGCTCATGGTAATTTGGAGTATCAGGAGGATTTATTAATTTTGAAATCTTAAAAGAGCAAAAGCTAAAATGAGATTGGATTAAGTATATTCTTGCATGCAGTTATTCTAAACACCCTAAAGGACCAAAGACTAACTTAAAGAGGACATTATGCAAATGTGAATCTATCTCTAAGTGCCTTGTAGGCTTGCTGATGTAATATTTTACATGGTTAGTTAAGTACATCAAGAAAAAGGTTTGACCTTGATAGGGTATAAAGGTGCTTATTTCAAAACAACTGTGTTATTTTCCAGGCCACTGCCATCCAATCAAGAAGGCAAACGGAATCAAGAGCCTTCTCATTAGCATCATAGTCAGCCAGGCATCTGCTGCTCCACAGGAAACCAAGCATATTCTTTATAACACACCCATGCCCCCCATTATTTGTGTTTGTCATCTAAATACCACGTGTGCATGGGTGACCCTCGGAGACCACACTGCTGCAATATGCAGAAAAGCTTCCTAGGCATGGCGAATCCTAGGAATTCTCTGGAGAAGAGTGTTGTCATTTAAATACAGGTCTCCCAGATCTTAGGAATTTATTCCAGCATGTATTTTTTAATGGTGGGCCTAAGAATTACAAGTTTTAAAATATTTATATTTAGTTATGACTATGGGAGGGGGAGGGTGAGCATGTACATGTGTGTGCAGATGCCCTCAGAGGCCAGAGGTGTGGGCTCTCCCTGGGGCGGGAGCTACAGGTGGTTGTGGGTAGTCACTGTGTCCACAGCAAGAACGGCGCATGCTCAACTACTGCGCCAGCTCTCCAGCCCGAGAACCACGAGCTTTCACATGCATCGTCCTTGTGCACCTCTCGTTACATTTTCAGGACCCTGAGAGGCCCCATAACCTGTAATTGGACAGACACAGACTGCTGCCATCTGATGCGTCTTTCCTGACAGCCACAGGATCACCTCAGCAGGACGGGGGAATGGGCGGGCTTTTCTGGGACTTGCCTTTTCTATGGTAAGATAGTAAAGTGTTGCCGGTGACTTTATGACTTGAGTCTAGGAACTCGGAGCAGGCAAGCCCATCTGGTGCTCTTTGGCTCACTCGTTATGTTCTCTTTTAAAATTTGATTAATTTTTCTATGTGCTTTGTTAGTGTTTTGTTTTAGACAGGATCTTGTATGTAGCTCTGGTTATCCCAGCGCGTCCTAGGTAAATCATGCTGTTTTCAAACTCATAGAGATCTGCCTGCCTCTGTCTCCCCAGTGGGATTCAGGGAGGCTGCCACCATGCCAGGCCCTAAATAATTTTTTTTAAGGTAGCATAAAAAGGGCTGGGTTTCGTTATAACATACTCACATACATATGTTGTCATACTTTCTCCCTTTTTAGCCTTTCCTCTGGCTATTCTCCTTCCTTCTGAATAATCCTCCCTTCTGCTTTCATGTTCCAAGAATTCCATCACTCTCTTTTTCTTCCCTCCCCTTCCCTTAAGATCTCTTCCTCCTCAAGGACTAGAGAGATGATGGCTCAGAGGCTAAGAGCGCTTGCTACTCTTCCAGAGAACCCAGGTTTGGTTCCCAGCACCCACATGGCAATTCACAATTGTCTGTATCTTCAGTTCCAGGGTATCAGCATCCTCTTCTGGCCTCCATAGGCAGCAAGCACATATGTGGTACACATACGCACGTGCAGGCATCACACACATAAAATAGAGATACATTTTTAAAAAACAGTTCTTTCTCTCATGGCTTTTCTTCTATATTCACGCACACAACACCACATACACACACACACACACACACACACACACACACACACTTAAATCTAGAGTCCACATATGAAAAAAAAACACATAGCATTTATTTAGCACTTCTTTTTTATTCATTCATCTGCTGATAGATATCTGAACCAGTCCTTTTCCTGGCTCTTGGGAACAGTGCAGAAGTAAAGATGAATGCACAAGTTTCTCTGTGGCGTTCTGACTAAGAGTGGTATAGCTGAATCAAATGAAAGAACTATTTTTCAGAACGCCCACCACCACACACACAGGATTTCCAGAGTAGCTGTACCACGTTACATTTCTAAACTGTCCTCCTTCCCTCCCATGATTACCACCTTGCCAAAACTTGCTGCCCGTCCCCACTCCTGTCCCCATCCAGGGATTTAACCAGGGCCTGTGCATCTACTCTACCCAGGAAATACATCCCCAGTCCTGCTGTCCTTCCTTTCCTGATGATAGCCATTCTGACTAGGGGGAGATAGAATCTCAAGTAAGTTGTAATTTGCATTCCCCTATTTGCTAAGGATGTTGAACACCTTTTCAAATATTTACATTTTGTAACTGTATATTAAGTTTGTCAGCTCATTTATTAATTGGATGATTTAGGGGGGATTTAGTGTTTAATTTTTACAGTTCTTTATATATCCTACATATTAATCCCCTGTCTGATATATTTGTATCAAAGGTTTGTCCTGATTCTGTAGAGTGTCTTTTCATTCTAAATTGTTTCCTTTGTCATGCAGATTTTTCATTTCATCTAATTCCATGTGTGAATTCTTGGGGTTGGTTCCTATTTACTCAGAGTCCTTTCCAGAAGGTTCTTGCCTATCCCTAGATCTATACCTGTGTTTCCCTCTAGCAGTTTCAACCTTTGAGGTCTTTTATCTGTGTGTCACAGCACACGTGTGGAGGTCAGAGGGCAGCTTGTGGGAGTCAGTTTTCTCCTTCTACAATGCGGATTCTGGGTTGAACTTACCCGCTGAGGTATCTTATTGGTCCCTATCTCTGACTTTTAAAGAATTTATTTTAGGGGGCTGGAGAGATAGCTCACTTGTTGCTCTTGCAGAAGATCCAGGTTCAGTTCCCAGCACCCACATGGCAGCCTACAACTGTCTGTGACCCTACTAGAAGATTCAAAATCTTCTGGCTTCTATAGGCACCAGACATGCACTTGATGCACAGACATACATGCAGATAAGACAAGACACTCATACTCATACAATAAAAATGCATAAATTCTTTTTAAAAGAAATTAATTTTGGTTCTAATCATGTGAATATTTGTGTGTGAATACACGCACGTGTGAATGCAGATACCCATGGAGTCCAGAAAAGGATGTCAGGTCTCCTGAAGCTGGGATACAGGGCACTTGAAGCCACCCAGTGTGGATGAAAGGAATCAGATCCTCTGTGAGAGCTGTATATGCTCCTAAATGCTGAGCCTCCACCTCTGACTTTTTTTTTTAATGTAAGCATCATGATTATTAACTTTCCTATTAGAATTATCTTCTCTATATTCTGAAGGTTCTAGTAAGCAGTGTATTCCTTTTCATTTGATTCTAGGAATTTGTTAATATTCTCCTCCTCTGCTGAAGTTATTCTTTGATGAGCACGGAACACAAATATTTGCATTCCCTTTACCCATTTACAGAGATCTATCCACATACTTCTTTCTCAGATGTCTTGCTCCTCAATTTCCCAATCATATTCCTTCCAAATCCTTGGCCATCCAGCTAAACCATGACCCATGAATTAGTACCACACGTTTGGGCATTTCTCCTTCCAAACGAAAGGCATGGCCATATATCCTGCCTTAAGTTCTGCCCATTGTGAAGATTTCCTCTCAGGGCTGTCACAGAAAGGTGCTGTAATGCTGCAGCTGCCCACTTCTGGGTGGTGCCTGCACAGCAGTGAAGGGTATCTGTAAACCAGGCCCTCATCTGGTCTCATTCAGTGAATGGCAGACTAGAAGCTGCAAAGGTTGATTCAGCCACTGACTCAGGCCCAGGGTTCATCTCAACTGGTGACACCTGGTGACACCTGCTGAACACCAGCAGCCCTTGGGCCAAACCTCCGGGGGCCTGAACTTCTCAGTCTGCACACATGGAACCCTCCTGCACTATAAACTACCTCCCGGGACTGTCTCTCGCCCTAGTCTGTGGTACATTGAATTCAAGTTTCTTAACGTTTAGTCATTTCCTGTTCTCAGGGCCCTAGGCTAGCTCAGTTTTAAACAATATATTCTCTCACCCAACCACTGCCAAATACAGAGTGCCAAAATGGGATTCCTCTCCGTTGCTGACCCATCTGTCTCACCCAAACCACAGCTTTTTTTGAGGCTCATGAGTGTGATGGGCTTGTCCTGAGGGGAGGACTGCCAAAGTTTTTTCACCAGGGCCACCTGGCTTACCTCTTGGGCAGGGCTTCCGCTTCAAGCACCAAGCCATCAGAAGCCCTGTGGCTGACACTGCTGTCCATCAGGCTTCTTTCTGATGCACTGCCAGTCTTTTCCCTGCACTGTCTAGCTGTCTGTCCCAGACTTCTTCTCTCTGGAATGGGGTATATTCTTTCTTCTGTTGATTCTTCTCCATGGCTAGGTGGCTTGGAGGCAGTGTCTAGACCCAGCTTACCTGTTTTAGTCAGTTTCTACTATGCAAATCCTTTTAAGCTTGACTCAAAGTAAGGGCAGAAACATAAGAGAAAGAGTCAGGGAATGCTGCAGAGAAACCCAGGCATTCATTATCACACCTCACCTCAAGGACTTAAGTATGTCCATGAACTGACCACGAAGGACAAATTGATCACTAATTTATATAACTATTTACCTTTAAAAAAACCCAATCAACAAATATTTTATTGAGTGTTTACAGGGAACAGAGTTCTGTGTTTCCCAAGAGCATGGTTATCATTCTCTGACTCTCTCTGCTAATTCCTTAGTTCTGGGCCAGGAGTCAGCAGAAAATAAATCTGATAGGATATAAGAAAGAACCTCTTCTGAATGAGGGAGGTCAGGAAGAGGGTGTATATTATTTGGGGCTGTTGCATTCTTCCTTGTCCAATAGAAGATACGGGTATTTTCTTCTGATCATTTTAAAGGCCATAAAGCCCCAGCAGCTCTGAAATCGGGGAGTTTGGCAGGTGGGGAAGAGATGAGAAACAAAGTGTTATTTCCTCCATTATAACTTGCCCCCGAGCTGCCAGACTCAGCAGTTAAATAAATATTTTTAAAGACAAAGATTTTGCATTTTCATTTAAACACTGCTGATAGTGGCTGCTCACTTTCATTCTTTTGGAGATTTCCCAAACAGTCAGTGATTTGCATTTTCTCAAATAGTCCCAGCAGTGTGCGTCCTTCTCAAGCACAGAGATAATGAAACCTTGCGTTTCTCTGAGTGCTGAGTAAAAAATGTACATATATATATATATTTTTTTTCCAGGTAGCTGCGTGAGTGATATGCAAATGCAAATAATATTTAGTTTTAATTTGTGTGTGCATGTAAATATGCATGTATGTGTGCTTTTGTGATCATGGGTGCACATATATCTGTCTGCATATAGAGACCAGAGGCCTTCTATCATTGCTCTCTACGTTATCTTGGACACAGGGTATCTCACTGAACCCAGCGCTCACCAGTTTCCTAGAGCAGCTTGTCAGTGAGCTACCACTACCCAGCTAGATCAAGGGGCTGTTAAAGGCAAAAACCCCACCCAACTTAGCTCGGCAGCTGCAGGGGAAGGTCTGCCCAAGCAAGCAGTTTAACAGAAGCTAAGTTAGCTGGGGCAACTTGGCCTCAGGTCCTAGAATAGAGTTAGACAATTTTCCGCAGGAATCTCCATCAAGGAGATCAAATTCTGTTAAACCTAAATGGCCTCAGGAAGAATATGAGATGGAGGAACCCCTGCACTGTCTTGCCCTGTCCCAGAGGAGCCCTTGGCTCAGTTCACAGCATACCCTGGTTTATAGGCCTACATTTTTACTATGCCAGTAAGTTTTACTTAGTTTTATTTTTTAACCTTTCATGGGTGCTGTGTTTTAGTTCTAATTTTTATTTGCAATAAAATAAACAAAGCACAAAATGTACCACGTTAACTACTATAAGTGTGGAGTCCTGTGGCAGTAAGCACAGCTATCTACTGTGTAGCATCATTCACCAGAGGTTTCCATAGGTTTTGCATCTTCTGAGACTGGGAGCACCACACTTCCTCTTACTCAGCCCCTGGCAGTCATCACTGGACTTCCTGCCGCTGTGCAAATGCCTAATTCAGAGAATCCCATGGAAATGGCACCACACTCACGCTGCCTTTGTGCTTGTGTGTCGGGCTTACTTCACTGCGCATGATGTTCTTGTGATTCATTTATGTTGTAGTGGGAGTCAAAGTTCTTTCCTCTTTAAGGCCAAATAATATTCCACTGAATGTATCTGCTGTGTTTTGTTTACCTGTTCATTCACAGACGTATGCTCAGATTGTTTCCACTTCTTCACTATTGCAAATAGTGTCACTAGAAACATAAACATGGACATTCTGTCTGAGACCCTGTTTTTCAGTTCTTTGGGGGGTACATTCTTAGAAGTGGAATGAAGGGATCATATGTCAGTTCTGTTGGTGTTGTTTTCCCAAGGAATTGTACATTGATAAATGTTATGTCATGGACCATAAATAGTGGTGAAATCATTGATTCAATTCCATACAATCCAGCACGAGCCTTCTAACGCTTCCAGGGGCAAGTTCACTGTACTGTGCAGAGAAATTAAAAGTTCAGTGGTCAGGAGAGCTTATTGTTCTTCCAGAAGACCCAGGTTCTGTTCCAAATACCCAGAGCAAGTGGCTCAGAACTGCCTATACTTCTAATTCTAGGGGGTCCCATGCCTTCTGGCCCTTAGGTGCACTTACACAACAGATTTGCAGACTCACACAAGCACACAGGCATACACGAAAACAAAAGTTAATAAAAATTTAAAACCAGTTGAGGAAAATCCTCTACACAATAGAGGATAAATGGTCAACATGACAGTGACAGTCAGTGTCAGGATCCAGATACTGGGTCCTTGGAGTGGCTTTCCACCAACAGCTAGAATGTAATCCACATTCTTGAACATAGTGGTAATTCCTTAGAAGCAAGTCAGGGCCAGATATTGACAGAAGCCAAGAACGGGTTTCTGGTGTATGCCTAGTTGGATGTGACCCCTCCTGATATAAAAAGGGGCCTCTCCTGTGCATACAGAATGCTAAAAATTCAATGTTATTGTGCAATTCAAATTGATATAATTTTGTGTTTCAACAAACATTAGAAACTGGAAATATGAAAATTAGAAACACATAATAACTATTTTCAAACCACTCACAGTCAAGCAAAGGAGAAACCAATGTGAACAAATGAGTGCTGGGTACAGAGGGCTAAGTGCTTGGATTATATTGCTGTGGACCAATGCTCATGTTCTCCATGGACTGGTATGCTTCTGCCTAGTCCCCATTGCAGTAGCATTAGGAGGCAGGCCTTTGGGAGCTGATTAGATTATAAAGTGGCATTCCAATGAATGAGATTCACATCCTTAAAGACGAAACATACAAAAGCTAGATTCTCACCCTCCATCCCCTGAAGGGATCATACAGAGAAGTTGAGGTTTGGCACCATGAAGAGAGCCCAGGAGAGGCCATTGGTGAATGTCCAGCCCAGTTGCAGCAAGGGACCTCAGCAATTTTGGAGATGCCAGTGCCATGGAACGACCACCAAGAGCAGCAGTAGCAGCAGTGAAGTGGAGCCAGCCAGAGCCTGGAGGACAAACTGTGTGTGCTGCAGAAGACAGAGCCAGAGAAGTGACCCAAGCCCTTTGGAGGAGCCCAGAAGATTGTGAGTGAATACCAGATAATTGAACATTGATAATGTTTTCGTGTTGTCCAAAGACATTATGAAAAGCTTGATAGATGTTTGGTTTCAATCCTTGTGATCGTTTCTCTTGTAAATAGTTTTGCTAGTGTAGGGTTAAGTTGTGTTGTAAAGATAAAGCAATTTTTTATTGTCATATACAGAAACAGAAAATAATCCAAAAGTTTATTTTTAGTTATGTTCGAAACAGTTGTTTTAGCCAGGTGGCGATGGCACATGCCTTTACTCCCAGCACTTGAGAGGCAGAGACAGGTGGATCTCTGTGAGTTCAAGGCCAGCCTAGTCTACAGTGTGAGTTCCAGAACAGCCAGAGTTACAATAGAGAAACCCTGTCTTGAAAAAATAAATGGTGCTTTGTGCACCGTTGAGTGAGGGGCTGCATAGGTCTTGGTGTTTTGTATTATCTACAGGTGTTGGCTTTATGTAAAAGATCTTTGATTGCTTATCATCTGCACATTCTATCAGTAGAACACTTGAAGAGTTCTGTATCAATAAAAACCCTTGAGATGAGATGCTCAGGGGTCCACTGTCTAGTATGGTGCTTTCCATGATACTGGTTCCCTCTGCTGAGGTTTGGCAGGGTTTGCACATATGAATGAATATGCCTCCATATCTTCCTTGCAAGCCTACACAGTGGGAATACAACACAATCCCCCTTTAGGATCCATGAGGAGATGTCCATCTGCAAATGAGAAGAAGAGAAAATGAATACTCACTAGAATCAGGATCCGGTGGCTCTTTGATTTTAGTCTTAACCTCCTTCCAAACTTTGAAAAATAAACATTTGTTGTTTCGACTGCATAGTCGAATTTACTTTTTGGTATTAGTCTGAGCTGATGAGGTTAACTACGGTTATCCACAAGGTAACATAATAGCTGGGAGGAAGTAGCCAGCAAGTCTATTTTGTGAGGATGGGGCTGGCAGATGGGTAGAAATGGCTGAGCAAAGTGCAGAAGGTTTTCATAGAGAACTCTAGATCTCTTGGTTCCCCAGAGCATGGGACACAGAGGACAGAGGAAAGCCTGTCTGGTGTCCAGTTTCTGATAGTGCTGGTGAAGTATCCAAATGTAGTTTGACAGGCTTCTATGAAGGCCAATGATTTTGGTACCAAGGTGGAGAATGGATTGCTCTGTGTTGTTGTCAAAGACAAAATGACACAAAAGGTAACTACTATCTGATTACCCAGTGTGCAAACAAACCAGTGCAAGAAGACTGGCTGTCAAACCTATGGAACTGAACTTGGAAGCTGTAAAAACAAGTTCAGTGTTGAATACCACTTCTGAAAGTCAAACCAAATGGTCAGAGGAGAGTGTGCTATTACAAAAACTTGCAGGGCAAATAAAAGGAACAGTCCAACAATTACAATGAACCCCCAGAGAGAAGGAGGAAAGGAGAGATGTGAGGAGACCTCTGACCTAAGACTTCTTTCCCCTCTTACCTGAGGCAATTACCCTACAATTCCCTGTTCATCTCATAGCTAGATTCATCCACTGGCATGACCTGTACCATTTTCAACATAAGCAAAGAGAAAAGTGAGCAGAGGAAATGGGAAAACTGAGAACTCACTGAGTCTATGGCAAGCAAGATCCTTAATCCTCAGTCTCACTCTGCCCACACAGCAAACATTTATTTGACACTGGTTGTTTGTTTTCTTGTACAACACCCTTAAAAGCGCAAGTTATATGAGCCTAGTATGGTGGCACATGCCTTTAATTCCAGCACTTTGGAAGCAGAGACATGTGGATCTCTGAGTTCAGGGCCGTCCTGGTCTACATAGCAAGTTCCAGGACAGCTCTACATAGAAAAACTGTCTCTAAAAACAAAACAAAGACAAACAAACAGCACAGATTGTGCCTTGCCTATTGCACAGTTCCTAGCACATTCTAACATGCAGTTCACATTTATTGAGGAATATGTGAATTAATTTCTCAATGTCTTAGCATTTTTTTGGTAAGCAAAACAAATTCTAAATATCCCTGATTGTGCTCTAAAGAAAAATATTCATTGTTCAAATTTAATTTCTGCTCAAAATTATTTTCATTGGAGTTTGTTTGATCTGGATATAGTGGTGCATACCTGTAATCTCAGGAGTCAGAGGCAGGAGAATTGCTGCAAGTTCAAGAACAACCTGGCATTTATATATCTATATCTATATCTACATCTACATCTATCTATCTATCTATCTATATATATATATATATATATATATAGAGAGAGAGAGAGAGAGAGAGAGAGGAAGAGAGAGAGGGAGAGAGGGAGAGAGAGATGGCTCAGTGGGTAAGAACATTTACTATGCAGCATGAGGATCTGAGTTTGAATCCCCAACACCTATATAAGAAAGCCATACATGACTGTTCATGCCTGTGATCCTGATGTTGGAGGTAAGGGTGGAGATTGATAGATCCCAGGAGCTTGCTGGCTATTGAGTTTATCCAAAACAACAAGCTTCAAGTTAAGTGAGAAAACTTGAGAAAGATTCCCAGCATCCTCTTCTCCCCTCTGAAAGCATGCACATCTTTATATACCTGTGCACACATATGTATATGCTAGACCTACACACATCATATACACACACACACACCAGACATAGCTCTAAGATATTTATACTCATACAAGTATTTATTTATATATCATATATTATATATAAATATATGTTATATTTTATAATATAAAATATAAATTTATACTCATATGTGTAATATAAAATATATATTTATACTTATTCAAAAATTTCTATTAATAAATTATTCATATTATATATATTCATATAATATGTTCATATTACATTAGATTATATGAATATTATATTAATACATTATATTATTATAATGAAAATATTATATGAATATAATATGATGTGAATTATATTATATGAATATACAATATTATAAGATATACGGCTGACATGAGTGAGATTTATCTGCTTCATGCAGTAAAACTGGTTGAAGGAAATCTTGTTAATGAAAATGAAAAGTGAAAAAATTAAACCTGGAAATGCCATGGGACTTGTCCTGAGTCACAGCTAAAATTGACAGCCTGGCCTTCACATTTGCCGTGGAGGCCCTCCCTCTGCCTATAGCTGACTGCTCCTGTCCTAGGGCTCTGAGCATGATGTTGGTAGAATCAAGGAGAGAGATTGATGTGCATACTTTGGTTGCAGTCAACACAAGCTCAGCTTTAATTCCATTAAGTAAAGATGCAAATTCATTAGGTCACATTACCTAGAAGTCAGGCACAGCTGCACCCAGGATCTCAAAATGAGGCCAGCTTTCTCTGCCTTTCAAGTTTGCCTATTTCTTCTTCTCCTTGTGTATTGGTTCCACTTTCTCTTGCTCTGTGGGAAGAGAGGGGTCTACCAACACCCTCAGTTCCACAATTCTGCATTTCCTGATCCAAAATGAAGAGAGATGAAATCTCTTTTATTGCTGGTGCAGCTTGGATTCCCTGGATGAGACTCCAACTGATCCATCTTGTGCTACCTGCTTGTCTGTTGAACCTGTTCATCTGGTCCAGGCACAGGGTAGCATAATGGGCCAAATCTAACTCACATGTTATCCGTTCATTGAAAGGGGACTGACTTGAGAAGTTCACTGAAAGTTGCATGGGGTAAACAAGGGGTGGAAAAAAGGAGACAGGAAGACCTTCCCAGGAGGACAGAAGGTAAACAGTAAGCAGGTTGAAATAACTGTTCCAACAACTTCTCAGAACATGCTTTGGTGCAGAGCTAGGCCTTGGGGCTGCAGTAGGTTGCCAGGATTCGTTAACAGGAAGTAAGGCTGTGACCCATATCATACCTGGTGCTGGGCATCTGGTGGCACCGAGTCCGCCCCTTCCTTCCTAACCCAGAGGAACTCTGTTGTTGGCTGCTGGTCACCTCCCAGACCCCTCTTTCACATCTGCTGATGAGCATGGGGATATGGGATAGGCTACCTCCTTCCCACACCTCAGACCCTGAGCCTCCTTTAGAGAAGCAGAGGAAGCCCCGAGTGAGTAACTGTTGCTGTTGACAGGGGCATAACCATGTCAAGAAACCTAGCCTCAGACCAAGGGAGTGCAAAATCTTCCTTAGATTGAGACTCAAAGGGAAGTGGCAAAGCCTTTCTTAGGGACCCAAGCATGGGTATTGACGATGGGTACAGAAAATGTCCACCATAGCTTCACCCCTCTCTCTGGGTATTTACAGTCTGAAGACGGCTCCCCTATAGAGACTGCTCCTACCGAGATTGGCTAAGCCTGTCCCCTTGATCCAGCTGGATACCATAGACCCTGCCTTGTTGTTTGTACATGATAACCCCAGATCCTTGACTCAGCAATTCAGGAAATAACTGTGCCTACCTGTTCAACTCTAAGTAATAAATGCACTAAGCTTCCAGGGTGCTGAAGTTTCTCCAGCAAAGAACCCAGTCTACCCAACCTCAGCTTTCTGTTTGTGTGTCCATCTGTCTGTCCTTTTTATATCCCCGTGCTACTCTGGTCAGATCCATCCCGGAGCCATGTAAGGATGCGGCTGCCTGCTGTTTAAGTCCTTCTGTGTTTTAATTCCCCTAAGAATGAAATCTTTGCATTTAATTTGACCTTGAAGGCCCTCAAGCTTCCACCTTCAGATGAACTGAGCTCCTCCCCTCCAGCCTCCTCCCAGGTCTGAGCCTTGATCTTTTAATTTTGCACATGTGAAACTCTTTATCATCCTTGTGGTCCTGACTCAATTTGGATGTCACCTTGGCAGAGAGGCATACATAAGGGAGCTTCCTGCCCTCTGTTGCTTCCACAATTTCCTCCCCTAACAGACTCCCAGACTCTGAAATTACCTCTTTCTATGTGTTCTTCCTTGATGTCAGCTTCTTCCCAAAAGAATGACTGTGGGAACCATGTTGGTTTTATCTAGGGCCTTATAGGTGGTCTCTCAATTGGTGAGCCCTCAGAATTAAGAAGTGAACACTATAGACCTACTTCCTTCTCTGTGAGACCAGTTCTACCTTGAGTGGAATTGATTTCTGCCTCCACTGTGCAACCATTGTAGCTTACTTTGTGTAGCACACAGTTCTAGTACCTGCTATGCTAGACAGGAACTGCTTGCCTGGTCTCTGTGCTAATATGCAAACCCTATGAGATAGTGCCAATCAGACTTGCAACTTATCTCTGTACATCCCAAGCTGAGTGATGGTACCCAGGACACAGCAGGGGCTCAAATACTTACTAATGGAATGGAGCAACCTCAGATCAGTCAGCAATCCATAGCCAGGTTTACATAGTCACAGGAAGGAGAGAGCCGAAGAACCCTAGAAAAGATGTTGGTTCCTTCAGCTGGATTTGTTATACTGGCAAGACGTAGTAAAGGAAAAGCTTTCTGAGCAGATGACGAGAAACAAACTGACAAAGAGAGTGAGCATATTTCCAAGCATTTCAGATTCAATTAATAGCCTCCGGCAGGTTAAAACAGACAATCCTGCTTCGGAGAAGCAAAAGACAGGTACTTGACAGTGTCCTTTGAATGCTTCTCTGGTTCCTTGATGTATTGTCTTCTCAAGCAACTATCAATATTGTGTGTGCGTGGGGCAAAAAGCACCATCTTCAGATTGTAATGAATCTAAAATGAAAATGAGCCACACAGTTGGCCAAATGCTGCTTTAAAATTGCACATCAAGAACACTCATAGTGACAAACACTTTCAAGGCAAACAAACCAAACAGAAATTAAAAAATCTCTGTGGGGTATAAATATGTAATTACACTCACACAGGGAGCATTTTATCAGGTAAACCATCCCACTTTGTTAATTGAAATGCTCCAGCGCTGAGCTTTTTTGACAAAGCGTCTGAATATGTATGTGTACGGTGTAGACACGCTGTTTCTCTGCAGCTCTTCCTAGCTGGGGTTAACTGCCTCAAAGCCATTTTTCCCTGTGCAGCTGGGAGGTGGCTTCTCTAAGCCTTCCTTTTGTTTGTTTGCTTTGGTTTCCACCAAGCTGAATTCATAGGGCTGCAAACTGGTTTGGAATGCTAAAGATATGCCCCCAAACACAGTTATTTTTAAAATAGCTAACAACTTGATTTTTATGTATCTCATTGGAAATACATCCATAAGCCGTTCTTTTTGGTAATTTAGAAACGTTAAGAGAACCAGAATGAAGTGCTCCGACAGTATACGTTAGCATGCTGTGGCGGGAGAAGGGCCTGTGTTCTAGATGGGATGCCTCAAGCCATCCAAATACCGTTTCTTCCATTTTCTCGTCTAAAATAAAGGTTGATCTGTGACTTCTATTCCAATACCTCCTATGACTCACTGCATTTTTCTGAGATGTTTTGAGCAGTTGGACTACTAATTCAAGGCAAGCTTAATGAAATGTTGAACACTTGCTCCAAGGAAGCCCCTTCTTCCTCCTCTGGTGTGTTTGGGGCACTGGCCTTTCCTCATGCTGTGCTGTGGCCCACCCTGTGCCGCAGCTCCGAAGTCTCCGGTGAAGATGTACTAGGTGACCTCAAGGCTCTACTATGGACATGTCACTGAGATTATCTGCAAGAGGGTGATATAAAGTGGCCTGTGACTTGCAGCAGTTAAAGCCTGGGTCCCAATGTGTGGCTTTCACAGAATGGGCAGAACCTGCCCTGTGAACCTTTCCTAATTCCCCAGAAGATAAAATATGTTTCCTAGGCTATGGCAGAAATGAGAACACGCTAGGAAGCATGGGAAATGGGGACTTTCCCACACTTCCAGAGACAGAAGGCTTGCTTCCACAAAGGCTGTCCCTCTGGAGGCTCCAGTCCTTCCTCAGCTTGAAGCTCTATTTTAACCTCTGTGGTCAGGGTCACCTTCCCTTCTGTTTATGTCTTCTCGCCTGTCCTGTCTAAAACACTTACCATTGGAACTTTATAAATGTAGCATGTGCACACTTGGAAGTGCCTTCCTTCTTTCCTTCCTTTCTCCCTCCCTCCTTCCTTCTTTCCTTCCTTCCTTCCTCCCCCTTTCCTGTTTGTGTGTGTGTGTACGTGTGTGTGTACACATCTTTTTGAGTACGTGTGAGGACAGCCAATGCTGTAAATCTTCCTCAATCACTCTGGATCCTCCCCCTGCTCTCCCCCAACAGGATCACTTACCATTCAACTAGACAGGCTGGCCATCAAGCCTCAGGGATCCTCCTCCCCATTTCTAGACTTATAGGCACATGCTACAGTGGCTTTTACATGGATGCTAAAAATCGAACTCAGGTCCTCATGTTTCACAGGAGGCATTTTACCAACTGAGCCATCTCCGCAGCCCCACAACTTCTCCTTCATTTTATGTTTTAAATATATGTGTATGTGTGTGTGTGTGTGTGTTATTGGTTCTGTTCCTCTAGAGAACCCTGACTAATACAATGAGTCACAAAGAGCTCAAGTCAATTACCCCACATAAAAGACTTAGACGGTGCCTAGTGATAGCTATTATCATCACCATCAGTTGTTAGCAGATGGGCGTGGAGAGGTTCTAGATGCAAGGAGATGAACACATTTACTTCTAAGCCATAACAATTACATGACTATTAATTCTGGTGAATTGATGCAGGTACTGAGTGAAATTCTACTGTAGTTGCTTGAAAGAATTGTAAGCCACTGAAAGGGCACCGTGGACACCGGCATCTACAAGGGCAGGTCTCCCTCTCCAGCTCCCCTTCCCTCACAGCGTCAGGTATGTTAGGCAGACGTCTTAACAGAAACAGATAAAGAGTTTGACTGATGGAAGATATGATGCATTAGCTCCATTAGGCTGGCACTTAAAAAGTCATAGTTTTGGTGATATGAGCAATGAACACTTATTTTCTCAGTTCTAGAAATCCAACACCAAGTCATTGGTTAGGAAGCTGCTGATGTACAGTTTCTTTCTCTATTTCTGGCTTCTGGTGAGATCTGTAGGTCACACCCGTACTGATCTCCTTAAGTTTTTGCCCAGCCACACTCTTAATATTCTCTTCAGAACACATTTTTTAGAGCATGTATAGTCAGAGAAAATTTCAAATCCTCACATTCTCTCCCTCCCTCTGTACCTCCGTCCCCTCCTCCTTCCCTTTTTGTCTTCCTTTAAAAAAAATAGTTAATTTTATTTTATGTGCATTGGTGTGAAGGTATTGGATCCCCTGGGATTGGAATTACAGACAGTTATGAGCTGCCATATGAGTGCTGGGAATTGAACTCTCTGGAATTGGGTCCTCTGGAAGAGCAGCCAGTTCTCTTAACTGCTGAGCCATCTATCCAGCACCCCTGTCTTTCTTTTCTTTCTTTCTTCCTTTCTTTTCTTTCTTTCTTTCTTTCTTTCTTTCTTTCTTTCTTTCTTTCTTCTTTCTTCCTTCCTTCCTTCCTTCCTTCCTTCCTTCCTTCCTTCCTTCCTTCCTTTCTTTCTTTCTTTGTGGTTAGTATCACCCACCAATCTTCTATGTGGTCTTGCAAGGATCACTTAGGGTTTGGTTCCCAGGACATCTAGCAGCTCACAACCACTGCAGCCTCAGGGAATCTGATGCCCTCTTTTGGCCTCTATGGGCACTGCGCTCACATTCTCAGACACAAAATAAAGTAGTAGTAGTAATAAAATAATAATAAATAATAATAATAATAATAATAATAATAATAATAATACCACCACCATTACTCTGCCTTTCCCCTTTTGCATTTTACTCTAAGTGGCAAGGGGAAACCAAGCTGCCCCTCCTCTGTAAACACCAGCACCATCTACCTTCACAAACCCCAGGCACAGCACAGCCAAGGCCTGTCCACTTTATAACAATGATCATCCTCCCTCCAGTTTCAGTAACATATTTTTGCTTTTCTGACAGAGGCCTGACCAGAATGTCCTTAACATCTGTGTTCCTGCTAACAACTGAGATTCGTTCATAATGAGTGTCCACTAAGACAACAGAGGCATTTTCTGAAGCTCTCCTAAGCTCTCTCTTATCTTCGTTGTTCTCAGCAGTCTCACCTAGCTTTTTTCTAACATGCATCTCGCAGCTTCTGGCCTGTGGAACTGCTTGGTTTCCAACTACATCAGCACTGTGTGATGTTGGCTGCAGCAGCCTCACAGTCAGAGTATGATGATTCTTTATTATTCTTTTATAACAAAAACCACAGGATGGATGATCTAGTCAATGGACATTTATTTCCTGACATTTCCTGAATCTACAAGTCCAAAACCAAGGTGACAGAAACGTTGCTTTCAGCTGGTGACTCCCTTCCTGAGTTCCAGGTGGCCACCTTCCTACTGAGTCCTCTGCACACATGGAGAGCAATTGAGAAGCCATCTCCTTTCATCCTCTAATAAGGACACTGATCCCATTGATTAGGCTATAATTCTTATGATCCAACTTTATTTACCTTCTTACAGGCCCTACCTGTTTGGGTTTGGGGTTTCAACATAAGCATTGAATTCATCAGCTATCATTAGTATTGCTGTAAAAAAAAACATCACCCCACATTTAAGGCCTTGACCCAGCATTACCAGAATGATGATGCCCTACAGTACTCTGTCCCATTTGATTATGGGTAAATAGGGTAAACAGACACGGATGGAGTATCTGCATGTGTAAGTTGGGAACCAAGGTTTGAACCCAAAAAGGAGTGATGGAAATAAAGTGCTATGAAAAGGAACTGAGAAAAGGGTGAAGGTATTCTGGATGATTATCATGGAAAAAGGGATTTCACTCACTGTGCTCAGAAGACAGCCCAAGGGTGGTGTGGTGAAATTGCAGGGAAGGGGAGTCTTTGAATACATAGATATGCATACACACATAGAGCCTAGGACATAATTCTCCAAAACAGTTTATTTTAGGGGGTATATTATGCTCCTCCCTGTTAAAGATGTCTGAAAGCTGCAAGCCTAGGGAGACCATAAAGCACATCCAGACACCAAATGGATTTTAATGGAGAATGTGATTAAATGTTTTCTACTCTTCCAAGTTTTGGGATATTTTCTGTTATCACAGAAATACTTGAACAAGAACAACGGTTGGCTGGTAAAGTTCTGGATGCTTTAACCTTTAGGCAAGAGAAGAGTGTAGTGGAAGAGTCTTATTTAGCACACAGTTGCTGCAAACGGCATTTAAACATTTTCCAATAGCAAAGCACAGTCGACTCAGCAGGGATCTATTTGAATTACGTTATAAGAAAAATTTAAAAACCCATGAGAGCCATTTCCATTTATGACAGCTGGTAACCATCTCCCAAGTACACCCTGATAATTATGCTTCGAGTTACTTATCTAGGGCACATCAAAGAATTAGGTGCAAGTGGTCATCACACTAATGAAACGCTTATCTTCCTCTGCTTGTCATAAAGAGCTTATAGCCATGTCTGATACTGGACTCTTCTTCCACTATTAATTAATTGAATGGGCATCGGGACTCTATGATCTATCAAGCAATGAGTGAAACCCAGATGAAGTCATATGCATTTCTAATATAATGCATATGCTTGAAAGCTACAAAACAATTTCCACTCTAGACATAGGTATAACAAAGTTGGTGTACGTAGAGAGCAGCACCCAGTCTGCTAATATGCCTCTATGATAAATCACAAACATTTTTTAAAAGGCCTTGAGATTCTGTTTTCTTGGAGAATCTGAAATTAAAGTTGGATCATTGTCCAGGCAGTGATATCTCATATACATTTGTGACATAGGTTACTACTGTTCTCTGGGTGTGCTTGCGCTCCATGGAGAACTTGAAATGAGTTTTGCTGGACAGCTCTCAGTCAAAACCTTTCACGAATGCCTTCATTACTTGTTGACTCCTCCCTTTTACACTCAGAAGCTTCCGGCAAAGGAGCTCAGCTGGGCAGAAGCTCAAATCCCGTAAGAGCTCCTGGCCTAGGAAACTTGTCCAAACTTTCTTTATCTTTACCATTTACTTACTTTCTTTATCTTTACCAAAATAAACACTGGCTTCAGTGAAGAAGATCTGCAGCAAGCCTGCCCAACTGGAGAACACTGGCAACTAAAGCAAACTTCTCAGTGGAGATGGGAAGTGATAGCTAGTCCACTAAAAGAACAATCTGATTGGTAGGGGGAGAAGTCAATCACTCAGAGGGACTTCTACCTTCATAGGCCTGCAGTGCACACAGGCCTCAAGACTAGTTTTTGTTTTTTTAGTTGTATTAGCTCCTTTTCTTATCGATAAGAAGAATTCTGCCATGTTTTATCTCTGGTTAGTATGGGCCAGGTGAATGTCCATGATCAGAGCAGCCTGCTGCCTCCCAAAACCAGGGTGATACCCATGATCCATGCTTCTGCAACACAAGCTCAACTTAATTCTTTTTTTGAGGGCGCAGGGGTTGGAGAGTGGAATAGGGAGGAATGGAAAGAGGGGTTGTTGAGATACATTGTATGGAACTCAAATCATTAATAAGAGTATTATGATTTTTTTTTTTTAAAAAAGAAACTTAAAGGAAGAAATATTTCTTCTGACTCACAGTTCAGGGGAAGCCCATCACGGCAGTTGGTATGGTGGTGGCATCATGAGGTGTATGGTTACATGATCTTGGCAGTCAAGAAGCAGAGTGTTCTGGCTAGAGTTAGGTCTGGACTACAGCCCATAATTCTTGTCACTGTAGCCTATTTCCACCAGTGGGTCCCCACGTTCCAGAGGCCTAACAACCTCTCCAGGTAGTGCTACTAGCTAGGGACTAAGTACTCAAACACATGACTCTATGGAAGACATTACACAAACCCATAATATTAGCCATGCTTTATAGTCTGCCTGGGAATTCTAGCCTCCTTTCTTAACCTCACGCCGCTTCTCTGACCATCATTCATTTCTTCATGTGAAGGAAAGATTCCATGGCTGGGGAGACAGCTTAGTGGGCAAAGTACTTATCACTGACCATGGGGACTGCAGTTTGGATCCCCAGCGCATATACATGCTGCATGGGCATGCAGCCTGCCTGCAACCCCAGCAAGTGCCATGGGAGGTGGAGACAGGGATCCGTGGAGCAAGCCGGCTAGATAACCAGCTGAATCAGAGAGCTCTGGGTCAGGTCAGAGAACCTGCTCTAATATATAAGGTAAGAATGTTTGAAGATTCCCCATGACAACTTCAAGCCTCTATGTACACCAGAACAAAAATGTATGGCCACACACATGCAAGCATACCTGCACACACACACCACATATACATGCAAACAAATAAATTAACAGCTACTCCAAACTAGCACTCTGCAGGATTTGTTCTGCTCTGCACGGGCACTGGTTATTCTAAGGCACGTTCTGTTGTTTCGTTAGTTTTTAACCTGCTGGGTGAGACTTACTTCCTTTGCAAGATGCCACAGGCTAGCTTTTGCTCAGAATCCAAACACGTGTTGATCTCCGCATGACATGGAGACTTAGTGGAAGGGCACCTTTGTACGTTTTACGTTGCAACAACACTGCAAAACAAACACGATGTCAAGTTTTGACAGCCTCCTTTGAAGAAGTTAACCTTCGACTGAACTTAAAATGAAAAAAAAAATACAGTCAACTGAGTAACTCGATGCAGGCTACAGTGGGGAGAATGTCCTTGACATGAGAATGATTTGGGAGACGCTGGAGGGCTCTGACTTCAGAAAGACTCTGGCTGGGTCAAATGTACAAGATGGGTACCTCCCAGTCAGAGATATACCTGCAATTGGATAGGAAGACTCCAGGCGCAGTCTTTAAGAAAATTGCTTCTTGAGAAGGGTTGCAAGAAGTGACTTTTACCACATTTGGGAGGGTGGGGTAAGGAGACTGAACAATGTATAAGTCAATAGTCACAGTATTCTGTTTGGAAGGCCTGGTGCTTCGCATGGCTACGTTGTGACTTCTGAGAGGATCTGAAGCTTTCTTCTCCTTTGGAGCTGGAGATATGGCTCAGCAGTAGGAAAACTTGCTGCTCTTCCCGAAAGACCCAAGTTCACTTCCCAGCACCAGCATCTGTGGCTCACGACTATCTGTAACTCTAGTTCCAAAGGATCTAACACCTTTGGGCTCCATGGGCGCCTGCACACACATTCACATGCTCGCACACCAATATATACTTTTAAAAAATCTTAAACAAGCAAACAGAACAGATACCTCGCTAACCCTGTGAGAGCAAAAGACCCTTTGTCTTCTGACTCTAAAGGTTGGACAGAACCTCCAACATCATGTACTGCTAATTTCTTCTCAGTAGGGGTATCTGTCCCATGTCTTCATTCAGTCACCCAAACTTCTGATGCTAAATCCGAGAGAGAAGTCACACCTAAGGATGACAAAGGGTCCCAAGAATTTGCACACAGCAGGCATGATTGAATCTGGACCCTTTTCCCATAGAGCTCAGACCTAGAGCCTTCCAGTGAGTTCTAGGGCAGAACTTTCTGCAGCCCCCACCCCCATCCTCTGGTTCTAAGACAAACAGAGCTGTATTTTCCACTTCTCTTTTAAAGTATCCAGTTCTTGATGTGTGGCAGTTTGATTGGCTCTGTGTCTGGTAGAGAGATGCTTCCTGAGATATGAAAGCTCTCCATCTGTTATTTACTTAGTTCAATTTTTGTCTTGTTACAGTAGTATACTGTTAGTTTTATCTAATTTTTATTTTAGACTATTTTGATTTATTCTTTGATAGCATATCTTCATCATATCTCCCCCAACTCCTCCTCTCATTCCTCTGTTCCCACCTTCCTGCAAACCGCCCCCCTCCCGTCATAACCCACTGAATCCATTAGTGCCTCCTGCATATGCATGGATATAGGCCCACTCACTGGAGGATAGCCAGAACCCTGAACAAAATGATTTCCTGTCAGCCAGACATCCTCTGCCAGCAGCTCTCCTTTAGGGATGGAGGCTATGAGCCCCTCCCAGCCAACGCTTAACTGTCACCTGGCTTCATCTTGTTCAGGTAACTACAGCTGCTGTGACTTCAAGAGAGCAATGGCCACACCATGTCCAGAAGACAGCGTTTCACAGCACGTCTCCCCACCCTCTGGCTTACTTTCTTTTTCAAGATAATCCTTTATTGGTAATAGTTTTCAAGTGTGTTTGAGACAGCACATTTTTCATGAGGAAGTCTTATAAGGATAAGACTTTATAGTACACAGGTTAAAGTTCATCCTATTGGCTCCACCTCAAATATGAGTGTTCTCTCAGGCTAGGGAGGATTTATGAGAGAGGTGAAGATAGAGATGAAGAGAATGCTTCCCTAGAGCTCTCCATCTTTCTATTAAGAGAAAACGCACAAATACGGTGGGGTTGGGGGCAGGGTTGAAGGTGGGGGCACACTAGAAATGATGGGCAGCTGACAGCTGAGCTAAAAGAGAGGTACCCAGGATGGGAAGGGAGCTGCCAACATTGCTGTCCACTAAGAATTTACCTCACTCAAATTTTAGTCATGGTTGTAAATTATGAATCCTTTTAATTTAACATAAAATTATACTAACTATTAGATATACCTAATGCTAAATGCATGTGTAATATTTCATATCATTGGTAGTATTTACTTTGCTTTTTTTCCTATGCTGAATATTTAATTTCTTTCTGATTGTTCACAGTATGCTATTAACATGATACAATTAATATTACTATTTAGAAATTGTGCCATATTTGGGATCCTTTCCTTAGGTTAGATTTGAGGAAGTGTATTTACTAGGATATGAGCATTTTAAGAATCTTGATAGATGATCTAACCACTTTCCAATGCGTTGCCAAGTTTGCCTATCTCTTGCCAAAAATCTTATAGGTGCCATGATATTCTACATGTACTGTTATGCACGGACATAGATTTTAAGTCCAGAGGTCACCCTCAGGTTTTCTTCAGGAGCTGTCCACCTTAGTTTTTGAAACAGGATCTGTCAGTGGTCCTCTCGTCTCAGTATCCTCTGTTCTTACCACTAATTCGAAGAGTATAACTATTGATACTGTTTTGACTACCATTTATTGAACACTTGTTCTGTGATAGACAAGTAAATATTCTACATAGTGCACTCACTCAGATATCACTACAATCTGTAGACGTAGATGCTGCCATTCCCAGCTCACCAATCAGCATGATTAATGAAGCAGAAGAGAAGCTCAGTAACTTCCTCAAGGAGATGCAGCTTTCAAGAAGAACCAGTCTATATGGCACTCCTACATTTCTCAACCTCTTGGGGACCCTGATCTGCCCACCTCTAGGCTTGGACAATCCCATTCTGAGTTGGGGAAAATGAAGATGCTTTAGCATCAAAAGCATCAGTCTTGTTACTGGACCAACTCTGGTCTTATGCTCAATTCACGGTAAATGGCCATCTGCCCAGCTAGAAAGACTCCAGGAAGACATGCTATGGTGAGAATACTTGTAAATACAGGGAGACATCCCACGTGGTAGCACCCTTTGGGTGTCTCTTCTACCAGGGGTTGAATTTGACTACTCACCAACTTCTGTTTCTTCCTTTTTCTTATAACCAAGTCCTCACCTTGTTTTCAATTCCAGTGACTCTGCTTTCTCCTCAGTTTCCCAACTGATTCTGGGTTAATTCTCTAATAGCTTTATTTCTATAACTACAAAGCAAAACAAACAAAACAAAAAAAAACACCCAGGTTTACCATCATATGGTAAGAAAAGTAAGGCACACTAGTAGAAAATGACCTTGAGGATTTTAGAGTAGGGGCTCCAATGTAAAGCCATATTTAGTGATGTGTAGATTTTCACCCATGACTCTGGAATTGATATTTTGTCAATATCTGTGGAACCGGCCTACGAGTTTGCTGGGGGTGAGTTTCTTAACTTGTGCGTTTTGAACTGGCTTCTAAAATAAGAGACATCAGAACTTCCTTTCTGTAAAGTAACAGGTTAAAAGGACCAAGTGTGCAAGAATGTTGGAATAGATTTGTGATTCTTAAACTCATGCCCCAGCACTTGAATATATTCCCTAGGAGAGTGGAGGATACTGTTTTCATCTTTGCTCATTTCGATAGTGGCTACCTTGTATAAACTCATGTTCAGAGAATACTGCGTTGGAGCCCAGGGTCAAGCATGTGAATGCTTAGTGTGTGCTCCAGGAGGAATGGTACTACGAGACTCCTAATTCAGAAGTTCAGGAAGGGGCACGTGAAAACCCTCACAGAAGTGGCTGAAAATATGAATTCCTTAAGGCATATGTAAATGACATACAGAGGACACCTGCCAAAGAAGAGGTTTTCAGGCTGCAAGAGAGCCCAATCCATCCAACAGATGTCAGGCAGTCTCCTCCCTAACTGTGTCTGTGTTTGCTCAGTAGACTCATTGACATATTGAGGCGGATCTCTGCAGAAGTCAGGCCCGTGACAAACCATGAAGAGGCAAGAATGCAAACCTGGTTCAGACTGACTTTGTCAACTTGGATCAAGGCTTCTAAAGAGTCTGATTCTAGGTGGTTTGTTGTGGGCATATTCAAACACAATAGAATTTGGAAAAGGGTTTCCAGGCAACAATCATTCCAATTCCAGGTGCACAATAAAGCTTAAGGTGTGACTACTTAGAAACTCGTTTACATAGTACACGTGACCATGGGGGTGGTTTCTGTACCTAAAAGGCCTAGAATCTAATGTAGTCTCTGACCTAGATAGCAGAGAAGTCAGCAGTACATATGGCATTTCCCCTATGGATAGGTTCTGTTAACTGGGAGCTAACCATAACAGTCTAGGAGGGGAAGAGTCTGGGAATTCTGAGGAATCTGGGTGAGGTCTGCCTCCACAGAGAGCAAAAAGGTTACCAGTTCATTAACAATATCCATTCCTAGCCTTCTGTGTGGAAAACAGGTATTTCCTCCTTTGTAGAAACTCCCTTGAATGATTAACATTCCTGGTTTCTCTAGTGATCCCTGGGCAAAAAAGACCTTTGTGCCCCCCAACAGCATGGTAGCCATGGTAGAAAGCTGTGAGGCTGAACCTGGGTCAGTAATATGGATCCTCTCATCAACTCTGACCCATCTCCAACTTGTAGGAGATGGACATTTGAGGCCCCTGGCAGCCATTGTTCCTCAGGGAAACCAGCCAGCCACAAAATAGGCAGCAATTTCATCTGACTTTCTGATAGAAAACAGTAGGATTTGCCTTTTCTGGAATCGTCATACCCTGTGAATAGGGTCTGCCTTAACTGCCCGTGGTATGCCTGCCAACAGCACCATCTGACCTGCCAATTATCTTTCTCCCACAAATTACCCTTGGGCTAACCACACCTGCAAAAGAGATATGAAGACAACTCAAAACAAAAGGTTTATCATAAGCTTCATTGCTCAGAAACACAGAAACATATCACGTTGAATGTTAGAACAGCCTATTGAGAGTTCATCTAAGATGTGGTGGTGGAAAGTCTTATGTGGTTGTTGCAAGTATCTTTTGGGAAATGATACATATGCTAAAACAGTGGCTGGTATTTAACTATTTTCTTTTTTTAAACAGATTTATTTTAGTTTTTAACTATTCATATGTGTGTGTGCCTTTGTGTGGGTGTGTGCACGATTGAAGGTGTCCTAAGAGGCTGGTGGTGTCAGATACCCTGGAGCTGGAGCTCTGAGTGGTTGTAAGCCATCTGACATGGGCACAAGGGCCATATTCTGCTTGTCTGCAAGAGTAGTACACATTCTTAAACACTGGGCCATTTCTCTAACCCAGCATAGTTCTTTATCCTCAATAGCTAGAATATGTAGGAAATAAGGCAGAGTCTGGATACCTCCTAACCTACAGACTTGTGGGATTTATACTTGTTACATAATATATAACATACACGCATATATAGTGTGTAACAATATATATACTTGCACACATGTATATTTATAACGGATATCCTAGTGATGCTGTAAAGCATACATTAAAAATCCCAGGGGTTGAAACTACGCCTTCCATTTAAAGCAACATGCTACATCTATGGCATTTAATTATTAACATTAGTAAGAGGCCAATTATACTGTTCAAGAGTAAGATGTTTTATTTGAAAATGAGACAAAGATGCATGCAATCATTACAATGTGAGCTACCATCATATGGCATGTGCAATAATCCCTCTAGCAAATTTAAGCCTTTCATATTAATGGCAATGTTGGAGAGCAGGAAGACGCCTTCACAGCGCTGCAGAGGTTTTTCAGTGCAGAAGTGCTTCTGCTACTTAGTCCAGTTACTTGTGTATGCTGGGGAGAACAACCCTGGTCTGTAGGCTCTGCTAGCCTCTGTTCTGGGGCTGGGGTTGTTCTTTTTCGTTGTGAGCAGTAATGTACAGAGATTAATAACTGAGGACAAGATGGTTTATTCAGATATTTGGTATCATCTTTGTGGCACTCTCTATGGGTCTCCTGTCACTCCAATATGCCCTGCAAGGAAACACTGCTGATGTTTTATTCTTGAACATGTGATTAGCCAGCTGTCAGAGACAATGGTACTCTTAAAATTCCTACTCAGTGACCAAGTTGCCATCCATAATCTCAGGCTACAAAGAGGATTTAGGTTGGTCAGTAAAGCACTTGCCTAGTGTGCGCAGACTCTGAATTCCATGCCCCACTCTTCGAAAACCAGGTATGGTAATACACACTTGAAATTTTAATAGTCAGGAGATAGAGGCAAGAGGATCAGAGGTTCAAGGTTGTTCTTCCTCTTTTGTTGTTTTTGGTTTTTTTCTTGTTTTGTGTTTTGTTTTTTTTCCAGACAGTGTTTGTCTGTGTAGCCCTGGCTGTCCTGGAACTCACTCTGTAGACCAAGCTGGCCTAGAACTCACAGAGATCCTTCTGCCTCTGCCTCCTGAGTGCAGGGATTAAAGGCGTGCTCCATCACAGCCTGGTCAAGGTGATTTTTTAGCTATACAGTGGCTTTGAGGCCAGCCTGGGCTATATGAGACCTTGTCCATAAATAAATAAATAAATAATTTGAAAGCCACAAAATTACAGGCTTTTTTTTTTTTTTTAACACTGTGCATGATACAGATAATGTGTGTTTCTTGAAGTGTTAGTACGAAAACTTGAAGACTCAGTGAGGACCTTCTTGACGCTTCCTAGTCTACAACTCTTCCCTATGGAAAGCTGAGGAAAAGAAAAGCAACTCAGGGGAGGAGACAGGGAAGTCAAGAGGACGGAAATTCCGGAGGACCGCGTCTTTCCTTCTTCATCTTTTTGGAGGATGAACTGGGCAGCTACGAAAAGTTGTTTGCTTGGTGAGATCTGCTGGATGAAGATCTGCCTTTAAAAAAGAAAGAAAGAAAAGAAAAAGAAAAACTTCAAAAGTACATAATCTTTATGTGTCCATTGAAATAAAAATCGTTATAACGTAGTACTCCCTCCTCTGAAAGAACACAGAGACAGCTGTCTTGGGATCACAGATAGTGATAATGGGTGCTGATGTGTCAGTACAATATGAAACGGTATTAGACAAAATAAGTCTTTACCCACATCCCAATAAAATAAAGCCTTAAAAATCAACTGACCTCAGAAAGAAGAATAAGAAAAGATGGCCGAATCAACCCAAAAGATCTGCAGCTTGTAGCAGTAGAAGGTACAACGGGGCTGAGGCCCAGCAGGATCTGTCTCCAGATGACCTCGGGCTGTCAACAGCAGCCTTGGCTAACTGCATTTTGCAATGGTCCAAATGGTGCTGGAGTTTTGGAAAGGGGTGTGGAGGAGGGGTGGGAGAACTGAGGAGGATCTGCTACAGAGATGATTATTGAAAGTTGAAAGCTGCCAAACACACTGTGTCCCTGGCAACACCTGTTGAGTGTCCGTGGTGGCAGAGAGAGTCAGATGAAGAAAGACAGCTGTACACATGCCAACAGCAGCAGGATGCTGTGCTGGACTCGTGCTCTGCCAGCCGAAGATGTGCCAAACTGGCTGGCCCAGAGTCAGATGGCTGGGTGTCCACTTGCTGTGCCAGCAAGTAAGCCCGGGAATACATTTGCATTAACACCGCTTGGCCACCTCCCCCTGTTCCTGTCTCCCGTGCTGCACACATCCGTCTCCATCCCAGAATGTCATCTTGAGGCTGCTTTTCAGAACCAGTATTTCAGTGGAACATGAGGTAAGCCTGATGCTGTGCCGAATTGCCTCGAAGGAAGCCAGCATCAGCTGAGAGCAAAACAAAAAGGTCCATCTCGGGCTCTTGGCAGCTGGTTAGAAAAATATGCTATGTGCTTTCAAAGTGTGTGTGTGTGTGTGTGTGTGTGTGTGTGTGTGTGTGTGTGTGTAAGAAAGGCTAGATGAGGTTTGGCATTTTATCTCATGGAACGTTGCTCTTACCCAGACACTTTTTTTCATTCAGATTCCTTGAAATTTGGGGAAATTTTCGTCTTGGCTGCAAGAGTTTCACAAAGACAGTAGATATTACAGGGAAAGTTTTGTCCTGCTTATGAAATTGCTTCCTAAAATGGAGCAGTGTCCGACACACCTGTCTGATTTCTTCTTATCATTTTTCAAGGCTGTGGGAATGTCGAGGAATAAGAGACCTGAGATCTAAAGGGGAAGTTATTCACACAGACCGCTGTTTGTAATTTTGAGTATGTATTGTTTCAGCCCTTCTGTCATAGCGTGTAGGCAGAGAGAGAGATGAAGGAATCCTGGGGAACTCAGGCTCCACGGATCACTCATTTTCAGTGCTCTCCTCTCTGAGGCTGTCCTTTTAATTAATTATTTATTTTAACTGTTTTGAGATTATAATTACAACATTTCTTCCTTCCCTTTCCTTCCTCCAAACACTCCCATATACTTCTCCTTGTTCTTTTTAAAACTCATGGTCTCTTTTTTCATTAATTGTTATTGCATGGGTGTACTTATATGTGTATGTGTGTGTGTGTGTATATATATATATATACATATATATATGTATGTGTGTATATATATATATATATATATATTCCTAAATATAACCTGTTCAGAAGGGACACGGTCCATCACGGTGGAGAAGACATGGCAGTAGACCCCAGTAATGGAGAAGTCTGTTTGCCTCAAGGAGGCACAGAGAGGGGTGAGAGGATTTCTGATACACTCTTCAAAGGCACACACCCAGGGACCTACCTTCTTCTACTAGGTCCCTTTTCCTAAGGCTCCACTTGCCTCCCAACAGCATCGTCACCTAGGGACCAAAGCCTTTAATACTTGAACTTTTGAAGACATGTAAGATCTAAAACTTAATCTTGCGGGTCATGATATATATATATATTTCCCTTATTAATCATAAATCATACAACTTCTTACTTTGCTATAGTAGTGTGTGTGTGTGTGTGTGTGTGTGTGTGTGTGTGTGTGTCCACATTACTCAAAGAAGTGTAAGTATGGCTAGGTGTTGTGGTGCAAACCTTTAATTCTAGCTCTTGGGAGGCACAGGCAGGTGGATCTCTGAGTTCGAGACCAGCCTGATTTACACAGCAAGTTCTGGGTCAGCCAGGGCTACATAGTGAGAACTTGTTACAAAACAAACAAACAAAAAAAGTGCAAGTGTGTATGGAACGAAAGGCAATTGACACAAGAAACTGTTAACCTCAGTTATCTTGTGAAAACAATGAAATATTGACTTCATAAAGAGAAACCAAGAACCATTAACACACTTTTCCTGCTTGTTAAGATGAAAGCAATGTTCATTGTGTAGCTACTGATAATAGACTATGTTGTGGAAGCTTATTTTTAGTTATGTATAAAATAATTGTTTTGTGTGCTATTGGGTGAGGGGCTGCTTAGGTCTTGGTGTTTTGTATGGTCTTTAGGTGTTGGATTTCTGTTGGGGATGTTTAGTTGCACATGATCTGCATGTGCTATCAGAATACCTAAGGAGTTCTGAATCAATAAAAACACCTGAGCTAAGAAGCTCAGGATTCCACTGTCCAGTATGGCACTGGCCGGGGTGGTGGTTCCCTCTGCTGAGGTCTAGTAGGGATTGCACCAATGAATATGCCTCCTTGTCTCCTGTGGTGAGCTGACACGGTAGGTGTACAACTACAGGACCATGTTTCGTGACATAGTTGACATGAAAACTTTATCAACCACCAAGCTCTACTTGACTTAATCTAGGGATTATCTTTCATAAGATTTTCATCCCAGAACTTTAAAGTTTATGGCATGCTGCTTTCCTTTGAAAATACCTGAAAACTTTTCTTCCAGTCAGGAAAAACAAATTGCTTTACTAGTCTGAATAACCAATGTTCAATACAAAACTAAATTTGCTGCCAAAAAGAACAAAATGTACATTAAAGCAAACTTTATGCATCATGAAGAAGCAGTATTTCTAAACAGATTCCAAGCCCTTGACTTTAAAGCTGCTCAATAGTCCTGCCCCATGAAGAATTTTATGTATTGTATGCATTTTTGTAAGTGTGGTAGTTGTTCTTTTCCTCATAGCCTGGAAAATCCAAAATGCTTTAGAGTGTCTAGATATGTATTTATCACAGATTTTTTTGTTGCTGTTATGTTCATTCCATATTTCACTTTTGATAGTATTGCATTTGGCTATAATAAAAGAAGTTGCCCTGATATCTGAAACCTGGAGACAGTATGCCTTTCTTTCTGAAGTTTATGAACTCTATGGCCCCAATAGTTCTGAGTAGCATCCTTCCCTGAAGCAAATTATCAACACGGGGGTACAATCTATGAGGCAGTCACCCCTAGGCTTGAATTCCTTCCTATCCATATGTTTGGTCATGTGACTTTGGGCAGGTTTCTTGGCTTCTGTAATCCTCAATTTCCTCATCTATAAAATGAAGATAATAGAGATCCCGAGGATTAAGTAAGATAATGAATGTCAAATATTTAACACAGTTCCAGGTTCATCTTAAGTACTCAATAAATGTTAGCTGTTCTGATTAGCAGATATTCTTCTAAACCATGATTGGATTTCCAGAAAGGATGTCTTGCTCTCCAGATCCAACCTATGTTGACTTGGATGCAGGTCATAGAAAGCATACCTCAGAAGTCACATTGTCTATATTCAGCCATGCCTTGGATTCTCTCTATGAGTATGTAAGTGGGAGAACCCATGGAGATCTTCAAATGAATGATGGCCAGTGTAAAGGCTGAGGCCTTCGGAAGTATTTGCACAAAGCAAATCTCACTGTAGGTTGCATATGAGTAGCAACAGCATTGATCAGACATTCTCTGGAGTGGGATGCTCAAGTTCCAAGGGTTCAGCAGTTTATGCTTCAGGGCTATAAGAAGATGCTTGCTTCTCTTATATGTATCTGTCCTAGTTAGGGCTACTATTGCTGCAATGAAAACCATGGCCAAAATCGAGTTGGGGAAGAAAGGGTTTATTTGGCTTACATTTCAGTATCACTGTTCAGCATTGATGGAAATCAGAACAGAAACTCAAACAGGGCAGGGACCTGGAGGCAAAAGCTGACATACAGGCCATGGAGGGGTGCCGTTTACTGCATTGCTCATTATGACTTGCTCAGCCTGTTTTCTTATTGGACCCAAGGCCACCTTCCCAGGCACCTCCCCCATCAATCACTAATTAAGAAAACGTCCCACAGACTTGCATACGACTGATCTTATAGAGGCATTTTCTCAATTGAGGTTCCTTCTTCTCAGATGTCTTTGGCTTGTGTCAAGTTAACATGAAACTGGCCAGCATAGTATTTAAAGGGGTTTTCTGGGTCTTAGCCTTACTTTTTAATCATATATCTTCACCATGGTCACTATGGTACTTAATAGTTTGTCACACAGTTACTCAATTTCCAACCTGAGACACTTCTACATGGGTGGGAGATCTCTCTTGTGTTCTCCTGGGATATCAAATCATGTTGGGTGCTACAGTTTGGATCTAGGGCATCTCACACAATTTGTTAAGTTAAAGGCTTGGTTCTCAGCTTAGCTCATTGGGAGGTTTTTTAATATCTATGGATGAGACCTACGAGGAGGTCTTAAGTCAATATGGGTATTCCCTCAAAGGGTGATGTGGGATTCCAGCCTCTTCTCTGTTTATACCTTCCACCAAGTTAGCAAGCCTCCTCCTCCACACACTCCTGTCATAATGTACTGTACCACACCAAGTCCAAATGTGACAGGACCGAGACCTCTGAAACCATGAGCTGATTGAGTGCTTGCTAACAGAGCATATGACCCAAAGCACTCACTGATATCCTTTCCAAATAACAAGGTTAAGAAATGGCTCCCCACCACATCCTTTGTTAAAAATCTTGATCCTTAGGCCAATAGTGGTGGAGCATCCTTTAATCTCAGCACTCAGAGTGCAGAAGCAGGGGAATTTTGTGAGTTTGAGGACAGCCTAGCCTGCATAGTGGTTTGCAGGTCAGTCAGGCTACATACTAAGACTCTGACTTAAAAGAGAAAGAAGAAAAAGGGGGGGGGGGAAGGAAGGAAGAAAAAAGAAAGAGAGTGAGAGAGAGAGAGAGAGAGAGAGGGGGAGAAAGGAAGGAAGGAAGGAAGGAAGGAAGGAAGGAAGGAAGGAAGGAAGGAAGGAAGGAAGGAAGGAAGGGAGGAAGGAAGGGAGAAAACAACATATCTTGATCCTCCAGAAAGCCATAGTGAAGTCCGTCTCCTGACATGTAAGCGATTAGAGCAGTGCGAGAGAGGGTGGGAGAATCTAAGACCTGTTCAGCACTTCTTTTTGTCCTGGACTATCTGTTGTTTCTGATTCAGCCCTGAATGCATCCTGAGATTTCAGATACTGAAAGTCTACCATCACTGCCTGCCTGGTCTCTCATATTCTTAAAAACTGATACTGCATACATTTTATTTTTGAGAATTAACAAATATATATTGAAGTACAATAATACACATAGATACATGCAAGCGAAATACTATATAGATAAAACGAAATAAATAAAAATTTAAAAAATAATTTAAGCCTACCACCTGGCAGTAAGAACTGCAAGCTTACTATGTTTGCTATTACTATTGTAATACAAAAAAGTCCACAGTTTTTATAAGAAATAAATTGTATGTATAAAAAGGAACTAAACTTTGTTGACAATCACTTCAAATTCAGTCACCAAACATAATTTAAAGAGAGTTAGACCAAAAACAAAAAAAACCCAAACCTGATACCTCTTTGTGGAGAAAGCAACTTAGGGAAGGAGGAAGGGAAAAAGAGGAGAGAGGGAAGGGGGAGAGATTGGAGGGAGAGAGATGGATGGAGACAGGTACAAAATATTCAGAAGTCAAGAAGTAGTATTTGGGAGCTAAGGGAAGAGGACTGCCTGAACTAGAAGTTTGAGATCACCCTGGGCAACCCAACCAGACTTTCAGTCTGAAACAATATGAAAGCCAAAAACTGAGACCACAACCTAGAACTTTTTTTTTTAAGTCAGGGTCTCATTATATAGCTCATGTATTCCCTCAGACAAATAACCCCCTCCAAAAAAAAAAATCTATTCCTTTTTCAATTATATCTATATTCTCCCTAAAGATCACTACTTTTATCTTTGGCATCTTTAGTTCAAGATTATAGATACTTCATATAGATATGGATTTAGGGCCTGTAATTAATCATCTTTCAAGTGTTTCAAATTATCCAAAGCTTCAGCTGCCTTAGCACATCCCACATGTGGTTCGACTCTGGAATTCCTGCGTCAAGTCTCTTGTGTTGAGACACTAGGAAGGCAGGGTCACAGCCTTGAGCATGCAGGCTCGCGGAGCGTGGTGCAGCATGAGGGGTTAACAGTGAGTTATCAGTGTTTCTTTAGTTGCTGCCTTGATACATGAGTCTCTCTTCAAACAACTGCAGGGCTCATTGCTATTATTAATCTGTCTCTGTTGCCAGATTCCTAGCTTCACAGTAAGAAAATATTATCTGAGCAAATATTTAAGCAGAATTCTCTACACTGCACTGATTCATTAAAGAAGAGTTTTCCGTCAGTTTGTTCTGGAGTAAAATGAAATGCCCCAAATAAACACACGTTCTAGTTTCCCCTAGGATTTTTAGCCATAGAAGGAAGAAAGTGCTTCTCAAGAAGAAAGGCTTGATGATGGTGAGTCTCTTATCCAGGCCCCTCAGCCACAGTGTGCTGGGGAATGTGATAGGGCAGAATGGAGTGTGTGTTTGTGTGTGTATGTGTGTTTGTATGTGTGTGTGTATATGTATGTGCATGTGTTTGTGTGTGTATGTATGTGTGTATGTGTTTTGTATGTGTTTGTGTGTGTATATGTGTGTATGTGTTTTTGTATGTGTGTATGTGTGTTTGTATGTGTGTGTATATGTTTGTGTGTGTGTATGTATGTATGTATGTGTATGTATATGTATATGCGTTTTTGTATGTGTTTGTGTGTTGTGTGTATGTGTTTTTGTATGTGTGTATATGTGTGTGTATGTGTGTTTGTATATGTGTGTGTTTGTATGTGTGTGTGTTTGTATGTGTGTGTATATGTGTGTATGTATGTATATGTGTGTGTGTATATGTATATGCGTTTTTGTATGTGTTTGTGTGTTGTGTGTGTTTTTGTATGCGTGTACGTGAGTTTGTATATGTGTGTGTGTGTGTTTGTATGTGTGTGTATATGTGTATATGTATGTATGTGTGTGTATGTATATGTGTATGTGTTTTTGTATGTGTTTGTGTGTTGTGTGTATGTGTGTATGCATGTATGTATGTGTGTTTGTATGTGTGTATGTGTGTTTGTATGTGTCTGTGTGTGTATGTGTGAGTATATGCTTGTATGTGTGTGTGTATGTATGTATGTGTGTATATGTGTATGTGTTTGTGTGTTGTGTGTATGTGTCTGTGTGTTTGTGTGTGTGCACGTGTGTGTGTGTGTGTGTGTGTGTACATGTTGTATGAAGTGACTCAAGAGAAGTATTAGCCTACCTACTGTCAAAGCTTACGCTCTGGACTGGCCACTCAACATTTGGCTTCGCTGTGTGAGCTTTCCTACACTGTGAATGTACCTAGGCACAAAAGAACAGTCCATTTTGCAGTCATCTATGGTCAGGGAGCCAGGACTCTGAGCCTAATGCTGTAAGATCTGTCTTGCCCTCTGTTTCAATTTCCCTACTTAATGCTGACTAGATGCACATGTTATATGAGGTGCCTGCATAAAGAGTGTATAATAACAAAATAAGTTGGATAAGTTGTGGTGGTATGACTAATTGCCATGCGTCGTCACACATGTGCCATGTAAAAAGGTGCCCCTTAAGTATCCAATCAGTAATTTTAGAATGTTAGATGAAAAAGCTATCTTTCTGACATGTTTCCCATTGGTATAGCCCATTTTAGGAAGTCTTTTAGTTTCTCTTTTAAAAAATATTTAGTGTGTGTGTGCGCGCACGCACACGCGTGCACACACTTGCATGCACACATGCATAGGTGATCTTGTGCTACACAGAGCATGTGGAGCTCAGAGGACAACTTCTGAGAGTCTGTTCTCCCCTTCTGCCTTGCTGAGGCAGGGTCTCTGTTCTTTGTGCTGCTGTACTGCCTGCTCCGGGCTAGATGGCTCTCCAGTCGCTACTTTTCTTCTCAAATTAAGTATATTGAGATTACAGATGTGCACCACTGCAATGGGCATTTTATACGAGCGTCAGGAATGGACCCTGGGCTTCCAGGCTTGTGTGCTATCCATGAGCCATCTCTCCAGCCTCATTGAGTTTTCCTAAAAGCATTTGTGTTGGGAGCAATGTCCTTGAGCTGGCTTTGCTCACGTCAGTAACCACCGCCTAATATTCTTGTCAAAACTAACCTTACGAGCGGAAGACACAACAGTCAGTTCATGTGGAGTTCCAACATGGCGGATCTTCAGCTTCTGATCTGATCCACATTAGGTAAAGGGCATTTGGCATAAGTAAGCCAGATTTCTTCTCCTCAGAATATTTTCCATTACCTCTATACCTACCTCTACCAAGAATGTGACTGCTATTATCTCCTACGACACTTTATCTTAATGTTTTGTAGAATAAAGGCCATGAATCTCTATTCTCCACTTCCAGAAAGCCTACACTATTAGTATCTTCAAGGAGATGCATCAATTCTATGATTAGTAACTCGACTGAAGGCTGTGGTGTGTGTAGTGGGTTGCTTGATGATCTGTTGAAGTTGGGTTACATGGGTTTTTTTCTTCACTGTGTATGTTAAAAGGAAGCTACAATTTATTATTTGGGACCACAAGATTGTGTTTGGAATCATAGATAAAAATATCAAACTCTCATCTTCTATTTAAAAATAGACATTTTATTATCTTAAGGGAAGAAGTCATCTAGCTCTATCTTGTTATTTTTTGTCACAAAGAAGAGGGAAGTGAAATCCGACTTTAAAAGGCTGTGGAACATTGTGCATTTAAAGTACTCAGCAAGTTACTCCCTAAAGCACTCCATATGATATGTAAATCTTTTGATCTTTCACAAAATGCATGAATACTATAAAGAATAATGAGTACAAGCTTGGAAAATACAATATTGACTGTCAGCGTCGCACTTAGCCACAATTATTATTTGCATGGCTTTTGCGACATAACCAGGGGGGATACCTCTGTGAGTATGTTAAAACCATGCCAGTCTCTGCAAAAGAAGATTTGATTTTCTAAGGAAGATTTCTTTTGGCCTTTCCCCTTCCTTTGGTTATTCTTTCCTTCCAAATACCCTTTTCTCAAAATAGAAGGAATCCTTGGAAAGGATAAAATTGACTGGAAGTTAAAGCGAAGCTTTGCCCCCCCACTGTCATTAATTATCATATGATGGATAACATAACTTGGCTTTGGGAAGTATCACTCCATGACACCCTGCAGAAAGAATATTTAAAACTCGGTAAGCTGCTTTTTGTGAAAATCTTTATTTAAAACTTAGGTTAGCAATCTGAATAAAATGTTTTCTTCAAGCTTAGTGTGTGAATAGTCGAACTGACATTTCAGAACATTTTATGAATTATGAACTCTGAACTTCTTTTGTAGTGTTTGTTTGCAATGGACAAGTAACAAGGTTTTATATGTCAGTGAAATTTTTGATATTTGTAGTTGCTTTGCTGTTGTGAAAGTAGGTAATGGGCTATGTTGAGGCTGGCTGCAGTTACAGGATAAGTCTGAATGACTTCTTCCCATTCTGAGAGTGCAGAGATGCCTGCTAAGGACAAATAGCTCACGGGTAGAGGCAATATAGCACAGCTTTTGGGACTAGTTGTACAAATGAGAAAAGAAATGCACTGCCAGGCTTAGATAGATGAGTCCAAGATGTCAGCAGCAGGCTTCCTTTCAACATGGCCTAGGTGCCTGGAACTTGACTTGTATACATGACTATAGATATTTTTTTAATATTTATTTTACTTTTTACTACATGTGTGCATTCATGCGTGTGTGTATATGTGATGTGATGTGTGTGTGTGTGCGTGTGTGTGTGTATACAGTGCCTGGAGATGTCAGAGCCATCCCACTAGAGCTAGAGTTACAGGCTGTTTGCTGCTCTGGTGACCCAGCAAGGACGTGACACAGGAGGCATATTCATATGTGCAAACTTTACCAAACTTCAGCAGAGAGAACCACTATTCTGGTCAGCAGCACACCAGATAGTGGAACCCTGAGCGTCTGAGCTCGAGTGTTTTTATTGATTCAGAACTTCTCAGGTGCAGATCATAAGCAATCAAACATCCCCCCCCCATATAAATCCAACACCTGCAGACGATACAAAACTTGAAGACCTAGGCAGCCCCTCACCCAACCATGTAGGAAACAATTATTTTGTACATAACTAAAAATAAACTTCCACAACAACAAGGAGTTGTGAGTGGGTGCTGAAAACCAAACTCAGGTACTCTGCAAGAGCAGTATAGACTCTTAACCACTGTGCCATCTCTCCAACACTGGTATATGAGTAGACTTTTATTTTAAAACTTGCACAACTACTTCAGAGACCCTAAAAATTCCAAAAGGATTTTGAAGAGGAAAAATTTAGAGGACTTTGTCATTTGATTTTATAGTTTATTATAAAACTACAGTAATGAAGACAATATGGTATTGAAATACAGATAAATAGACATTAAGACAAAAAGGAGAGACCTACATTATAGCCGTGTGTGTGTGTGTGTGTGTGTGTGTGTGTGTGTGTGTGCGTGCGCTCATGTGCTACACATGTGTGGCATTCAGAGGACAACTTTTGGAAGGTGTGTTCCATCCTTCCACCATGTGGGTCTCAGATGTGGACTAAGGCCAGGCATGGCAGCGGTACCCCAGCAGCACTCTAGCTTGGTCTTGCTTACTCCAGAATTTCCAGTAACAGAATCACACAATTAGCACCCTTTGGTGCTTGTCCCCTTTCACTTGGCATAATGCTTCTGAAATTCATACATGTTGCATGTTTCGGTAATTATTCCTCTTTGCTGCCGAGTAGCATAACAACAGGATGGATTTTCCACAGTTTATCCAGTCCTTGTTGATGGATGATGAACACCATAGTTGTTCCTGGGGTTTGGCTGTTATGAGTAAAACCACTCTAAAAGTCTTCCCAATGTGTTTTAAATATTTTATTTTCCCTTCGGTAAACACCGGGGTTTGCAATCATTCAGTGAGAAGGTAGCTTTCGAGATATTTGTTATGTAAGAGACCTTGCACATTCAGCAGCACCGTGTGACCTGTAGCTCCATGTTCTCATGGCTGACGTCAGTCTTAAACCTCAGCCATGCTGGTGCATGTTGACCGATAATTCATCGTACTTCAAATTTGCATTTTCTCTATAAAAATGGCTTGAGAGCTTTTTGTTTTGAGTGCATTTGACCATTTATATAATATTTCTTTTAGAATTTCATACAATGTATTTTGGACACATGCAACACTCTTCTATATATACATACTTTGAACACATATTCATTATCAGATAAATACTTTATATTTTCTGCTATAGCTCACCTATTCCTTTGCTTAACGATGTCTTTTCATGAAAAGGAGTGTTAAAATTTGAAATTTATGAAATTATGAATTATGAAACTATGAGTTACAAAATTATGAAGGGTAAATTATTTATGAAAAGTATGAATAGTTTTTATTATTGTAGGCTATGTTTTACTGTCTACTCATTTAATATTTAGGGTAAATTAGGCAAACTGAGTTATTCTCTCATTTATCTCACTTAGCTAAAAAATATTCAAAGTGCAATAATTGTCCTTAATGAAAATAGAATGCAGTAATTTTAAACACATAAGTAGGATTGGCTATTTTGATCCACAGTTTACATTTGGCTAGTTTTCAGGATCACAGGAGAAAATATAAAAATGGAGTCTCCATGTCTGTGTTCAGACTTTTGAGTATCTAAGAGCACCTGAAATACACTGTTCTGAACACAGGGACTGCACCACAATGCTGGTGTTTGGGCAGCTGTGAGCCATGGCTCAAACAATGATGCTGTATTTCTCATAAGATTTCTGAAGCTAGCAATCTGTAAAGGTCTAGGGATTTGGGAATGGACGTGTCTGCTTTTCAGCTGGCATCAAAGTCCCTGGAGCTGGGATTACAGGCAACTGTGAGCTGCCCAATGTGGGTGCTGGGAACTGAACTCAGGTCCTCCGCAAGAGCAGCGTGCACTCTCTCCATCTCTCTAGCCCCTTGGGGAATTTTTGCGACAGAGTTTCACCATGTAGCTTTGGCTGGCTTCAATTCATAATCTTCCTGCTTCAACCTCCCCAGAACTTGAGTAACAGTTATATTCACCCACTTTATAAATTATTCCTTTAGGGAAAATAATGTAGATGGTTTCTCTTATTTTGAGTTACACCCTTTGAAACCATTTTTCATTCTGTGTTTTATACATCAGTTGAATCTTCTCTAGGAATTTACTGTAACAGACTACATTTTATAGCCTTCAGGGTCATTTTCCTCCACGTTTAATAATTGGCTCATCAGCATATTTTTCTTCCTTTGGAGAAGACAGGTCAGCCTAGTAAAGGAGTCTGAAGAAATTTCTCAGGAAAGAGAAAGAACTGACTCTGAGGATTAAAAATAAAGTTTTATTTGTCCACGCTAGTGATTACTTTTTTCTTGCTTATCAAGAGTGAAATGTCAACAGATACTGTGGATCAGTATAAATGGTGCTTTAGTCAGTTTGAAATTTCATTGGTTTATCCTTCCAAAGCTAAAAAAGCCCCTTTTAAGATCAAATCATGCAGACATAGAGCTTTAAAAAACCTTTTTGTATCAAGGACAGGAGACAAGCCCATACATGAATTTTCTTATTTACAAATGTCTTAACAACTTTTCTTTCATTTGATGACATGTGTGACAAGAGTGTTTGTAAGGAAAGTGTTGTGCTAGACTTCTAAAATGACATTCAATTTACCTTTTAAATTACCCCCCCTGAGATGTATTTTTTTATGTCAAGATTAGCAAAACTCCCTCTCTAGTCTTTAAAGTCAGAACTCCTAAGTGTTGATTTCTGCCAAGACTTTATCTATAATGCCATCAGACCTGTTCTCAGTTTAATTACCTTGAGCAAACTTTTTTAGAGTCTTTCAAAATCTAGAAGCCTAAAGAACAATTGGAATCTCTAAGCAAACTTCTGGTTGCAAGTCTCTAGTTCAGCAGCAGCTGATCCAAGGCCTTGATTTTAATTACTGATGTGTGCTTGACGATTACATCACCAAAGGAGCGGAAACAAACTGAGAAAGTTTGTGTGAAAGCAGGGCTGGCATTAGCATTCTCTCTTCCTCGGTCTAATTTTAGTCGTCACCTGGAATCGACATCATCTTGTGAGATATGGCCTCTGGGCTTTAATTAATTAGTTAATTAATTTATTTCTTTATTTATTTTCTTTGCAACGAACTCATTAGACTTTTCGGGGTCATTTTGAAAAATTTTGTTCCCAAAATGGAAATTAGAAACAAAAAATACGGAGCCATGAACTTCCCGGACCACGCCTCTGAAGCAGACCAGAGGGTCTAGCCGCAGGGGCCGCTGCGAGTAATTTCGTCTTCAGGAGCAGCCCTCTTTCCTTCATTTATCCATTCAATAAACAAGCATTTGCCAGCTATCTGCCAAGTTCTGGAATAGACCTCTGAGATACGAAAATGATTAACAAGGGATCCCAACCTTGAAGGAATTCATTCAGGAGAAACCAGCAAATGATTGTTCCTCGGTGAGGTGGACACTGCAGATGGGCGGGGAAGGTCTTGTAGCCTCGTCCCTAGATTTCTGACTGCATGGACAAGGGAAGTATGTGCTAAAATGGGAAGCTAAGAGGAAGGCGCTTCCACATTTCAGCCGGTTTGAGATTTCTATGGGAAGCATCCCGTGAAAATATCAGAAGACTGGCCAGTGTGGATCATGGACGGTGGTCCCCAGAAAACGGGCATGCGCAGAGGCTAAAACACTAACCTAGAAACAGCAGTGCGTGAGAAAAGGCTGTAGGAGGGGTGTGGAAAGAGCATTAGCAAAGCTCACAGAGGAGGCCTGGCCTGAGAGGTCTACCGGACAGAGGAGCAGGACCAGGGAAGGGAGGCCCTGGGCGGGGTGGAAGCATGGCTGCCCTGTTGCCACCCTCATACTGATGGAATTTCGGGGGTGGGTTGTTTATTTGTTTTGTTTTCTGGTCTTTAGTTTGTTTGTCACAAGAGTTTTAACAAGACTCTGAGGGTGGATCTCACGATGAGTCCCTCTGGATCAGCAGCATACCCCTCCCTTCACCAAGCGTTCCCGTATTTCTGTTAGAGGAATCCATTTGTGTGCGCTTTGCACCTGACTGATCCCTAAATATGAAAGGAAAGGATACTGTTTAAAGATGATTTCTACCCAATCATCTAAATATTTAAATAAAAATATATTAATGACACTGCACCCGGAACCTTGAGACACTCTTCATATTGATGTGTTCTGCAGTTTTCGGAATTCTTCCTAGCATTAGCAAGCTACAAAAGACCCTATCAAAAGCAGCCCAGGAGAGTGCAGGCATGTCTGTACACCAAAATCTTCTTTCAAAGTCAACTTGGTTTTGTTTTCGTTTTTTGTTTTTGTGTTTAAGTTTTGTTATTTTGAATGACGGCTCATAATTGCTCCGACAAATACTCGGGGTCACTGTAGCAGCAAACAGATGGCCTCTCAGGTGCGTCCGCTGGAAAATCCAAAAAGTCCAAATCTGCATGTTTGGTGGGGATTTGGTTTATTTCATCTATTCCTTATTCCTTTTCTTGTTGTTTTTGTTTTTGCTGTTGACAACTCTAGTGCCATTTGTACCCTGAATTTGAAATCATCAAAAATTCATTTTATTAAGAATTACAAGTCATTTTTAAAAACAAAGCATGGTGCCTGACAATCTTATTTTAATTTAGACTACAATTGCAGTGCTAATTAGCAATCATTACTTTCTTCAGATTCCAGTTTGAATAAACTATCTTTGACAAAAGAATAGATACATTGGAAAGTTGAAAGCAGTTGAAAGTCAGACTTTGGGGAATCAAGGCTGGAAAGAAGTCCTTGTTTTGATTGCTCAAACAGAACAGTTAAAGAAAAGGGTTATCAAAGTTCACAATGGTTAGACATTGTACTAATCTCATCTTTCTGGCATATTTGAGAAGTCCAGTCCATTTGATAATTGTGTCAATTGGCATGAAAGTTAACAAAGGAACCTTACTACGATGGCCTAGAGAAGATGGCTCTGCATCCAGTCACATGTGGTTGTGGGATGGTTCTTTTCTGCACAATCATTCAAGAATCCATGTTGTTCTGTGGTATCCTTTCCTGCAGTCAAGCTGGCTTGTGGCCATGTCCATACTCCACCTTTGGGGCATGGGAAAGAGAGGAAGTATCAGAGCAGGTGGCTGTCAGCTGAAGCTGAATGCCCCAGAAGTTGCAGCACTGGTCCCTACTTAGCCACACAGCTACATGTAGATTCAAGAATTGCTGACAATGTCGGCTCTAACTAGTATTAAAACTGCAGGACTGAGGAAGAAAGGGAGAAGAGATACTGACCAAACAGGAACTTGCTGACCTTTGTGGAGCACTCTACCAGAAATGCTACAACTCTGAGTTTGGATTTAACTCAAAGAATAATTAAAATCTACTAAAAATAATATTACAAAAAATGGGGACTAGAGTGGAGTCTGTTTCCAATGGGTATTTTTAAGACACCTTAGCAGAAGGTAGCAAAAGGCCCAGAGTTTACATAAACACATTTGAATAGATGATGTGTTACAAGACAAATGAAAGTCGTTGATTTACCATGCCTCTCTCAGAATGAAAATAAGGTCACCCTGATTCCGAGAGGCCCTATAGGAAAGGGAACGGATTCTAATTAGGATTAAGAACATTATCTCTCTCCGAATGTCTGCAAGCATACAATGCTGGTTCTGTCTATGGCTATACCTATAATTTTGCAATATGACTTTTTAAAAAAAGAGGATACAATTTGGTAAACTGATAACTAATTTAGATAATGCTAATTGTATTGGGTAAAAGATGATTAGGGAAGTTATCAAAGAAACCTCAAGTGTGCTGTGCACTGAAAACATGAATATTGTGTGAAGCTCTTATCCCTTCCACAAAAGAGAGGTGATTCCTAGATGTGCCTGTATTACACAGCATCAGAAGTGCTGCTGGGGGCGGAGGTGGAAGGCAGGCTGATTGTACTGACTTGAGACATTCTAGAATCGCTTTTACATTTCCTTCTGTAAGTGATGTGTGTGTGAGTTTGTACACACATGAGGTAATAACACAACATCATCTTCTGCCTTTATAATCACAGGCCACACTCTGCATGAGCATTTCCAGTAGAAATTTCCTACTTCCTTCCCAGTCAAAAACAAATAGTTCAGATATTAAGTGAACCCTCTTGATTTCTTCTATCCGTCAGATTTTAGAGGATTAGTCAACTATTAACAAATAGTTGAACATATTTAAAGTGAACATAGTGTGTGTGCTGGTTTGATTTAGGTATAAACTTGACTGGATTAGGGATACCATGATAGCCAGCAAAACATTTTCCTGGGTATGGCAGGTCTCTTTCTAAATGAGCTAGTGTTTAAATCAGGTACTTAGTGGAGAACCTCCCTCAGTGTGAATGGATACCATCCAGTTGTCTGGGAACACAGGCAGAACAAAAAGGCAAAAGAAAGCTGGATTCTCTCAGTCTCCTGGAGCTGGGACACCACCCTCTTCCTGTTGGGCATCACAACTCCAGAGTTTCCAAGCTTTGGACCTCAGGACTCCTCCAGCCCTGCCCAGCTCTCAAGCTTCTAGCTATAGATTGAGGGTTCTGCTGTATGCTTTCTGTCTCTGGTTTCTTCTGTCCTTGGACTAATGTCTCTGTTTTTCTAGCCTACAAGTGACCTATCATGAGTCTTGTCAGCCTCCAAAACTACGTAAACCAAATATTGTAAAAAAATAAAAAATAAATAAAATGAAATCCCTTGTTATCTGTCTATCTATCTATCTATCTATCTATCTATCTATCTATCTATCTATCCTCCATGACCTATACATATGCATATGTCTATCTCGATATGAATCCCATTGCCTCTTCTTTTATAATATACAGAATATAAATGCACACATATATACATATGTATGAGTATATGTATCTTGTTGACTCTATCCCTCTGGAGAACAGTGTACTAATCTCCATAAGTATAGTATTATTCTAGTTCCATTTCTGTGGCTGCGATGAAATACCCTAAACAAAAAGTATCTTAGAGGAGAAAGGGACTTGTTCTGGCTTAAAATTCCAGACTAACAGTCTATCACTGTGGGGAAGTCCAGGCAGAAATTTCAAACAGATAGTCAAATCCACAGTCAAGAGCACCTATAAATGAATACATATAGGCTTACTTGCTTGCTTATGCTCAGCTTGATTTCTCTACTTTTCCATAGTACAATACTCCCTGCCTAGAAAATTCTGCCTCCCACAGTAGGCTGGCTCATCCCACACCAATTAACTTAATTAAGACAATCTCCAAAGACTTACCATTAGGCTAATCAATAGATACATAATCTACTCTACCCAGGTGATTCTACTTTATGTCAAGTTAACAATTAAACCACAGGTATCCTACACAGAACATCTTCAGTGTTTTTTTAATTAAGATTATTTTCTTATTTCTTATATGGTCAAAAGGGAAATATGTGAATTGACCCAAGTGTTTAATAAAACAAAAGACATGTCCTTTTAAGACCCAACATCCAGCTGGTCTGTGGTGACATATGCCTTTAATCTCAGCACTGGAGAGGCAGAGGCAGGAGGATCTCTGTGAGTTTGAGGCCAGCCTGCTCTACAGAGTGAGTTCCAGAATAGCCAGAGTTACAACAGAGAAACCTTGTCCTGAAAAACAAACACAAAAAACAAAAACAAAAAGCAAACATCCTTATACTTGCGAAATCTGAGTCAAACGACCCCCTCAGAGCTAGTTATTTCTGTCCTTCTTCTCTCCACGTTGATCTATTCTCTACATTTTTGGGCTTTGCTTTGTGGTGTGTGGAAAGTATTTCTTTGAGTCTCATCTCCAGATCCTCCTTGCTCGTAGCCTTCTAGGCAGACTTGGTAGAGAACAGAAGGTGAGAGAAGGCCTTCTGACTCCTCCTTTCCACGCTCTGTCTCAGGCAACAGCTCAGCCAACATCACTCTGTAACACTTTCCTACCGTTTCATCTCTTGTTATGTTCAGTGACCTGATTTCTTCTCTTCGACTCTTCAGGTTACAGTAGTGATCACTTTCCCCGGCACCTCATGCTTGGGTACCTCGTCTGCTGCTTAATCCCTCAGTCTAGCTCACACCTACACAAATGATACTTTCCTTAAAGTTCCTTCCTCTGATTCGTCTGGAATGAATTCTGTTTCCTAACATGACTATGACAGGGAAGCTCATGAGCAGATTTTATAGGAAAGAGTTGTCTGTAGACTCCAATTCTTCATCTTTATTTCTTATGAACTCTCTCTAAGTCATTGGAGCGGCTCCTCCAATCACTCCATCACTTTGGTGTCAAAGGCACTAACGACATTTATTTCTGATAAAGGTCAATGTAATCTTACTCAAGCTCTTAGCCGCATTGGACACTTGTCCCTGAAACCTTCTCATACCCTGGTTTCCTGAACATCATGCAGGACTCTGGACTTTTCTGATACCTTGTTAATCAAACTCTTCCATTGTCTCTTGCTGTACCCTCCTTGTCTCAGAACCCAGAAGACTGTCATCAAACCTGCTTGCTGCTTTAGCTGGCTTCTTTTGTGAATTTCCATGACAGTTTAGAGGAGTCAAAGGTGCAACTTCTCGGCCTAGACCCCAAGATCTTACCATACACCATATACCATCCTCATGTTCTTTCTCTCCATATGAGAGAAAATTGGGAGGTAGAGTAGCTATAACATGAAAAGAGAGTCATTCACCAGTCCAGAACCCACATTTGGATTTGGTTTAAGTAAGAGATCAGCTACAAATTTTGAGCCACCGGATTTTTGGGCTTGTTTGTTGTAGCAGATAGCACCAAGTCAACTTAAACTCATCAAACTCACTCCACAGCTTCTGGTCCCTTTAGCATCAAGTGACCAAGACTTAGTCCTTGAGTTTCTTCTGTATTCTTTGTAACTTCACTCAGCCGCGAACCCAGATGATTTAAATCCAAATGGTTTTAAACAGCATCTCTGTTTTTCTAAGTCAAATTCTCTTTGCTCAGTATGAAAATGACTCTTAGACCTCACAAATCATCTGTTGATAAACTCCGTGAGTTCAACCTTCACAAATACCCAACAGCTTTCCCTTTTTAGAACTCACAGCTGTCATCCTGGTCCAATATCTGCATCGGAATACTAGGATAGCCCTTCACTGGTTTTCTGACCTCTGTCCTGGCCCTTTTCCCTTGATGTGTAGTATAGTCGACAAAATCAGATCATGTCACTCTTCTGCTCTGAACCCTTACAGCTATGTGTCCCACTCTGAAGAAACATGGGAGCTCTAGAAGGATCAGATGCAGCTCTTGCTACCTCTTAGAGCTCATTCCCTCGGCTCTCAGTCCCAGTGCCTGTCACAGAGGCCTGCTGGGTGCTCTTCTGTACATCTCCATCTCAGGACCTCTTTCTTTCCTCCCCCTTTCCCACTGTAGACCCAGGACTATACACATCCTTGGGTCATATACAACCTTAGCAGTAGGTTTCTCTGGCCATCCATCTAAATTGCAGCCCCTCTCAGCATAGCCACCTCTCTTCTTTCGTTATCATTCTTTCTCTAGGTGTCACCATCATACCTGATTTATTTGCTTAATTTGTCTTGTTTCTTCTCTTGCTGAAATTCAACTCAATATAGGCAGATATTTGTGCTTGTTTTACTTATTGCTACATTTTAGCACCATGAGCAAAGCTTGACCAACTGAGTTATCAGGAAAGTGGATTTTTGCCCTGGTGTGGTAGTCTATGCCTTTAATGCAGCACTCAGGAAGCAGAGGCAGGCAGATCTCTATCAGTCTGAAGCCAACCTGGTCTACACAGTGAGTCCCAGGATAGGCAGGGAGACTCTGCCTTAGAGGGGGGCGGTAAGGTATTTGTGGACTGAATGAATGAATGAATTTTCTCTACTCCTTTTATTCTAGCCAGGAAAGTTTAAGTTGTAAACTGCTTTCTATAAAGTAAACCCTTGGAGAAGCAATAGAGAGGAGACAGAAGTAATTCAGATATTACCATGAACTAACTAAAAAAAAAAATCTAAGGATGAGGTGACCCAGAGGAAGTACAGCAGTCTACAAGAGTCCGTGACCCACGCTCACTGGGTCAGTCAAGAGCAGCAGCACTCAGCATTCGCTAGCTGATAACATCAAGAAGCCCTTCAACAGGTACCACAATGTGGTACTGCAGCACTGGGGGAGATGTAGACCTCAAGCCCCAAGAGTGCTGTCCAAAGCAGACCATAAAGACCTGGACTTCTCCAGAGCGTCCTTGCGATGGGACTTGGCCATTCTGGTCCTGCAGAATATGCTTCTTCTTCCTCCTGGCACTCAGAACCCACTCTACCATCCTGCAAAGACCTTTGAAGCATAGACCCTTGTAACACTCCCATCCATACCATTACCCGCCAGCCCTTCCACAGTCCTCAAACTGAACCCATCCTGTTAGTTATGCCAACAGAGCCATTGGTTGGCTTCCTCTGACCAGCATCTAAGACCAAGACATATGCTTTCCTTTATAAAAATACCATAGAGTCAGAATACATAGTTTGGAAAATCCAAGAAAAAGGTAAAGAAAAAAACAAGTGAAAGATGAATGGAAAATAGAAACCATGGAGGGATGGAATATATGGTTACAGGATAGGTGTGAGGCTGATGATCTTTCTTGCTTGTATAAAGGGCCTGTGTAAGCTGAACACAGAGCAGAAACCTCAGTACACACAGCACTTGTCACTTACCCAGTACTAAACCAGAGCAGCTCCTATTTCTCAGTGAACTTGGAAATCACTCCGTGTCAGCCTAATTACCCTGTCATCAGCAGCATTTCATGACAGACAGAGCCATTCCGACATCACAGACAGCCCAAAGTGCGGATTTCGCTCACTTGTGTCCTCCGTGTGAAATGACAACTCCAGCTCTGCGGTACAACGCAACACTCGGTACTGAAAAACCAAGAGAGATTAAGCACAGATTTGGCTTGGCCTGTGAAGAATGGTGTCAAGTGATGTTGTGGGGTAATTATTGTGAAGACTTAATTCCTGTGTCATCAGGTATTTATAGATATTCAAAGCATTCTCCTGATTAAACAGCGTTCAAGGTGACTGCCTATTCCCTGTGATTGACAGTTTACAGCCCAGACAGACTAAAAAGATTAAAAAACATTAGAAAGTGGCAGGTGACTTCTTCCCCTCAGGACACTTCCGCCCTGCGAGGAAACCGATTGAGAGTTCTATTATTGCTAACAGGTAAATTCTCAAGTGTTTGCGTGCAGCCTTCCTACTCCGGTAAGGAATGCAAATCCTGTTATGCATCTTTTTCATCTTCGTGAGGTTCCAATGGCTCTAAAAGTCAGATAGAAGGTGAAGGCAAAATATAACTCCCTTGAGACTTAACATACCCTGAAACATGTTCAACTTCTAGGAGCAGATAATGTTTCAAAGCTGTTAGCCAAGATCAATTTGTTTTATATCTGATACATTCCCTCTCAGAAATGGAGCCAAGATTATCCAAAATTCGGTTATTCATAGTTTCAAGTAACCATCATAGCTTCCCTGTAAAATTTTCCCTGTAGCTAGTTGGTCCTCCACTGATTTACATGATTTCTAATTATAAACCTAGGAATGCCTTACCTCTTTTTTTTTTTTTCTTTTTTCTAGAAGATTCAGAAAGTTTAAAAAAAAATAATGTCTTTGAGTTAATATTACTGCTTCCTACAAAGATACAATCATTAAAACTTACAGTTCTTTGAACTATATAAAAATATTTTGTTTTCCCTGTCTTTTATCTCAAAGCAGCAATAGTATCCGGGTACAAGGTTGTCAGTGGAGGGTTAGACGATAAACTCAAAGTACTGGTTTGCCAAAAGTACCATTTGCCAAATTTTTGTAGCCACTGTCATGAGCTAAGTCACCACATGGAAACCTTACTACAGTCTCACAGAGTAGATGAGACAAGCAGAATGACTTTTGTTTCATGGGTTCAGCGTCTAAGGTGGGGCTTGAGTAGCTTGGCTAAGTCTCAAGACTTCTGAGAACCTGTGTGCAGATGAACTTGCATACCTGCCCTTTCCCAAGAGTCTTCTAGAACCTGCTGTCCTTGAGTGAGGAACGCCCGTGACTTCTGCAGGTTTCGTCCCTCAAGGACAAACAACTATCACTAAGGCTCCCAGCTGTGCTTTCACTGACTATGAAGACTGTGTTTTCTGCTAATTAGGAGCTCAAGCTTTGCCCTCTGACATACCAGGGCATATCTTGGCGGACACTTACTAACTGTATATGAAATGGAGTTAGGGTCCTTGAGGGAAGAAAGGGGAGAGAGACACTGCCCATGTCGCATCTTCGGGCTCATGGAGCGCTCTCCATGAATTACTGTCATTGCTATTATTATTCCTAGACAAACTCCAGAGCCGTGCCACTGTACCTGACGGCATGCCCATGTCTCTACACCAGCTGTCTCCTTGGGCTCCAGCCAACCTGGCTCATGGCCTCAATCCTCGGCTGAAACTAATGTTCTCCTGTCAATAAATACCTCCTTCCCACCAGTCCAGCACTCTCTCCGCTGGCCGTTCTTCAGGCTTGGCTTCAGTGCAATGGACCCCAGTGGCTTTTTCTTCTAAGAGTAATTCTTCCCCACCCCACCGTTTTGAGTTCTGCCTGTCCTTGCAAACAAGTCTTGGACTTAGTATACAGGGTGCATGACAAGGATTGAGGTCTTACTCATCTATGTTTCTCCTACGTTTCTCCTATGCAACATGAATTGGTTTAGTCCTACACACTGTCTCTGGAGGCTTGTGGGGAGCCATAGGACTGTGACTGGCAGGAAGCAAAACAGCAGCAACAACAAAATGTTTAATCATTTGTTTGCCTCTGCAAGGCTCCGGGGATGCAGCTGTAGTATCCCCAAGGGTCCATTTCTCCCACGCAGGTATTTGAGAGCAATTTAAACAAATAGTGCCTCACTCCTTTTATTCCAAGCAATCCCTCTTGAAGGGCAGAATAAATGAGGAATGCCTCAGCACCGGTGTCCCATCTAGAGTCTTGCTGAAACAGCAATAAATTCAAACTCATATAACTTAGTGAATCCCAACAAACACCCCAGAACAAGAGGGGCTTGAGCGTTCTGTTTGAATCACCCTCTGTATGTGGCCACTGATAGGGCCACAGCTGTTAGGATTTGTTTAATGGGATCCGAGGGTTCTGAGAACCCCTCAAAAAGATCAGAAAACAACCCCCAATCTTGTAGTCTCCTTCCCAGACAGATGTCATGGTGAATCTTACAGCATCCCTACAGCTGCTCTGCGGAGTGTCGTAGATTAGGGTGTTGTGTTACCCCACTCCAGGGCATCCTAGATACCTCACTATATTAATGTGGACACAGAAAATATATGGCCATTGATGCAAAGTGAATCTAACAAGGAAGAAATTTGGGGTCAAAGGGTGGGAACTCTAGAGCCTCCTTCAGCTTCTCCAGTCTGTGCCTTGAGAGACCCTAAGTGTGGTATAGACATGCGTGTCAGTGCCCTTTTGCAGAGAAAATAGGAAATGAATTCCAAACAATACTGGAAACAGCTGACCCTTTTAGCACAAAGCTTAAATATGCTAGTGCTCAGCCAAGGCAGCATGTGCAGAGTAAATATTTTAATCCCTAATTAATCACTTTGGTTAGATTGGTAAAACAGAAGTCTAATGAAAATAATTTGAAATTTCCTTCATGAATAATTGCCTTGATCGGGGAATTGTGGGAAGAGTCAACGGACTGACCTTCCCTCCTCACTCAGCTGCAGTGCTCAGAGACTTAATCTGCGTCCTTCAACCCCTTTCAGTCACCGTTATGAGATTAGAAATACCTTCTGTGCAGTTTAGCAGCAACGATGCAGTGTGACAGTTAAGTCAGCAGAGAGGTAAAAGGACGTAGCGACTCCTGGCTTGCTTGCTGTGGGGCCTGGTGGTGTGTGGTACAGGGGAGAGCATCTTCGCGACCCTGCAATCTTTTATTAGGCTGTGAACATGATGAATTGCTGCAGGTGATTGAACTGCTCCTGTTCCTTTTTTTTTTTTTTTTTTTTTTAATTAGAAACTTGAATAATAAGGTGCCCAGGGTTTGGGAATTTACAAAAAGGAGAGAAAGAATTTTCCAGCTCTGTGTGCTGACTGCTACCTTGATTAGCAGTATGCCACCACATTTAATTACTTCTTTGAATAAATCAAATCTTTCTCAGAGGCCAATGTTCCCTAGTGTGTAGAGACCAAAGGTTAAGCCACCTTACTAGTTACCTGTTCAGACATGTTGGAACCTGTTAGAACTGAGCCAGGACTGTGCTCCACCCCATCCCACTGGCCTATTCTCCTGATCTTCTTCCCACTGCCTCCCCCCACTCCCAAGGCCTCTTCAACAGCGAATGCATTGCTTATCTGGTTGGAATGTCACTGGGAGTGATGGCTGGCACTGGGCCATGTAGCTGGTGCACACTGGCTCACACTGCCATCATTGCTAAAAATTGCCTGGTCCACCAGTCGGTTTGGCCGGTTCTGTGGACTGTCAAAGTCCACCTGGTAGACCATCTGCCACCTCCCCCTGGAGTTTCCTTCTCTCTTTTGTTTTCCAGTCTGGTCTGCTTTCTCAATCTTGCTCTTTTATTTGGGAGATTCGAATATTTGGGGGGATTTTTGCTTTTGCTTCTTAGCTATCAGGAGGGCAGAATGATCTTGGGTTGCTGGAATGCATTTAGATAAATGTACCTTAACTCTTTGCTATCCTGAATTTATCTTGTACAGTAGCCAATAATTTGCTTAAAAAGCTTGCTTATAGGGCAGAAAAATACTTCTCAAACAGAAAGCATAAAGATAAACAACGAGTAACCCAGGTGCTAATTGAATGAAAATCTGGATCAGACTTGGTGTCTCTATTCACAAATGGAATTAACCACATTCTATGCCAAAAGGGCTATGGAAGTCCTCCATCTCACAGGATCAGAAGCATGGAGAATTGGAAGTCAAAGCAATAGTTTCTGATCAATTTTGACTGTTATAGATGTCTGGAAGGGTAACTGTACGTTCAAAAGGCAAATATGAGTAGCTGAATGTATTATTGTTCTAATGATCGGTTTTAATGGTAACTCTGTGATAAGAATGTAAATTAGTATATTCAGTAGAGAAAACAGTGTGGAAATTTCTCAAAAAATTCTAAGTAGAGCTACTCAACGATCCAACAGTCCTAGTTATGATATTTAGAAAGAGAGAGAGATAGAAATTTATATGGAGAAAATAATGTCAGAATTTGTATGAACTATCTCCTCGCCCATATTCAATGCAGCACTAGTCACAATAGCCAAGAAATGCAGGCAACCTTAGTGTCTTTGGACTGATGCGTAGATGAATACATTGTATACACAATGGAATACTATTCCGCTATAAAAGGTCATCATGTTAAGTAAAATAAGCTGGGAACAGAAAGACAAGCACTGCATTGCTCATTCATATGTGGAATCTGAAAAAGCTGAACTCATAAAGGCTTAGAGCAGAACAACGGTGACCAGAGGTGGGGGAGGATGGGGGACGGAGAGGATGGGGAGGAATTGATCGATGGGACTCAGTTATAGTTAGAAAGAGGCACAACGTTCTAGTACGTTACGAAGCACAGCGAGGTGACGATAGACAGTAAGCATGTGCTACGTATTTCAAACAATTGGAAGGAAGAATTTAAAATAGTTCTGTGATAAAGAAATGCTAATTGTTTGAGGAGATAACTTCGAATTGACTTAAATGTTGTCAAAAGTGTATACACATACAACTATCACTTCGTTAATACATACAATTCTTATGCTTTAGTTAAAATGAACCAAATTAACAACGGCAAAATGATAAGTTTAAGAGCTCCCAGAGCTCCCACTGTCAGACCTCTGAGGCAAAGGGTCAAGTCCAAAGTCTGTGTGAGTCATTTTTCTGGTACTGTGACAAAGGACCTAGTAGAAGCAATGTAAAAGAAAAAAAGATCAGTTTGCCTGGGCTAGTAGATGCCTAAGTTTCATTCCATGGCTCCATTACTATGGGTCTGAAGGAAGACAGAACATCCGGACAAAGAAGGTATGCTTATGTGGGGTCTCTGCAAATGCCAAGGCCAGCAGAAGAACAATCCACACAAGGCAAGATGGAATCTGGTTCAATGTTGGTACAAACTTCTAGAATCTGACACCAGGCAATTTATTTTAGGCATATTTATAGAACAGTGCAATTTTGGTGAAAATGTTTCCGGTGTAACACAACTCCATGTGTGCCCGGAAGCATAATTACATTGAGACGCTTCTTAAATTACACGTCACTTCTTTTATGAAGATGAGCTCTAAAGATAGGCTACGTGTGTTATCTTAATGGTCTAGAAGGGAATCTGGTGTGGTCTAAGTCATACACATACCACAGAGGTCAGCTGGGCTTTTAGCCACTGCCATTCCCCCAGCCTTCTGGGTAGAAAATGGAATACATCCTTTTCCTTGAAAAGACAACCCTGTGTGTTTAACATTCTGGTTGTCCCTAATGTTATCTGTGAGCCCAAAGACCTTTGTCCCAATGGTGTTGGACTAGAGAGGATATCTTCTGGAAGATAGAAAAAGAGAGATGCAGGAAGGGGCCAGAGCCAGATCTGCAAGTCCCCAGTGAACTACTCCTCTAATCCAGGCCTCACTTCCTTGCTTCTGATTTTTCCCAGTGACACCATCAAAGTATGGGTTAATCCATTCATGAAATCAGACTCCCCGACCCATCCAATCAGGGGCAACTAGGCCTTTATCACTTAAGGAGACTTTTCAGATTCAAATCAAAGGTGACTCAAGGAGAAATGTCAAGAGAGCTACTGGGTTCCACAAATAGCATTGACATTGAGTGTGCTACCTGCTCAGTTTTCCCGGCCTGAGTCCTGCTGATGACAACATGTTCTGTCTATCACTTGAAAGTCATGTGTGCTTGCACTCATTCAGAAATGTTTATGGAACACCTGCCTGATATTAAGGGTTGTGCTGAGTACTGTTGTAGTTAAACTTAACCCCTAAACCTATCTCACTTTTTCTTGACTCTACAGTTCAATTGCTTTCTGAAGCTTGTTCAGTTGTCTTGATACCTACCATTCAGTTTCTGTTTATTGGGCCTTCCTTTTTGCTTTTGCTTTTTCTTTGCTTTGCTTTTGAGAGTCTCATGTATCCCAGGCTGGCCTAAAAACTCACTATGTAGCTAGGGTTGGCTTCAAATTTGTGATTTCCCTGCCTTCATCTGAACTGGAAAAACTGTAACAGGTCCTGTAGCCATCTCATACATGTTCACACAGGTTCGCAAGCTTATGTGACTTGCTGTAGGGCACAGCTAAATGTAAAGCAGTTGAGACTAGAAAACTAACTTCAGATACTATACCTTGCTTCCTCCAATACAATATGTCCTTTAACCTGCACAATTCAGATTGTGGGGAGGTTTGCTGTTTTGTTTTTGTACTGCTATTTTCTGCTATTCGGAGGTAAAAATTAAATTATTAAGTTAAAAAGTTAAATCAAATATACTTTAAGCAGTGGGTAAACTATCAGGAAGATCACAACTATGTAACAATAATAAAACATGCACAAAGCCTTCTGATTTCATTTTCTTCCGCATACTCAGAATATACAGTCATGCAGTATGGAACTTTCACTGTTTTTCCCTGGGTTAACTAGTCTAGGCAACAGCCCAGAACTTGGCCGTCATGAATTCTGGAGAGCATCCAGCCCTCCCCATCTCTTCCCTTACCATGTTTTAATTACTTCTTGGTGCTTCTTCATCAGCTGAGTTTGCACATGAAAGCTGAATACCTGGCCCAGGGCCAAGGCTGCCTCTCAGACTAGGTGAAGCTCCGAGTTAGTTTGGAGGCCAAGAGGTGAGTCCCTCTTGCTGCCATGTCAGCCTTTCCCGGTGAGAAATCCCTGAAGAACACAGACCTTCATCCTTGAACACAGCATCACAGAATATTGTGTTTTTCAATTCAAATCTTCCAGCAGCTTCTTACAGATTTGCTGCTTGCTTTTATCAGAGTGACCAATGATTATTTTTTGTGCTTTTTTTTTTTTAAAAAAATAGATAGCCATTCTTAAAGTAAATGTATAAAAACTCAAACAGTTTGGGTCTGTGAAATCAGGTCACTACTATCAAAATTCATTCAGGAATGCCTGAGGAGGAAGAGTAAAGTGACTCCCAGGGGCTTGTCTCACCCTGCCTGCAAACCGGACTCACAAAAAGGGTGGGTCTGCACTAAACTAGAGTGAGAACATGGAAGTAAACCCCAACTGAGGCAGGCACAGAGTTCACCAACACCAGAAGTGAGAGGATGTGGTGTAGTTACATTACTATGTGGGCTCACCAAGAGAGACAAGGAGGCACTTTTCATAGGTGCAAATCTTTCCAGACCTAAGCAGAGGGAACCACCATCATGGCAGGTGCCATACTGGACAGTAGAACCCTGAGCATCCCAGCTATACCAATATTTTTATCCCAATAAAAAATTGGCTCAGAAATCCTCAGGTGTTCTACTGAGAGCATGTGCAGATCATGAGCAATTAAACATCCTCCACAGAAAGCCAACACCTGCAGACAACACAAAATGCCAAGGCCTAGGCAGCCCTTTCCCCGGCAGTGCACAAAATGATTATTTTATACGTAATTAAAAATAAACTTCCACAACAGTGGTGGACTAGGCAGGGCTAGGGTTCCCAAGCTAAACTGTTGAATAGAAGTGCTGATTTCGTGTGCTCTCTGCTTCTGCCTTCTTTGATACTCTTTCATGATTCCCATTCCAGACCTTCAAAGAACCTCCTTCTCCAATGCAAAAACCTTTCCTTGCACATCGCTTGTATATCACCAAACTTACTCTCAGGAAAGGGTGAGATCACACCATCCAAACCATGGAGTAAATGATCGTGATTGTTTACTGATCTTTTGCTATCTGCTAGCCCCTGGGCTAAGCACTTTGCACATAATGCTCTTTGATTCTCACGGTAACCTTATGGGGCAGGCATTCTTCTTCTCACTTCGCATTCAAGGCTAGACTTTTCTGAAATTCACACTGAGATTCCAACCCAGGAAGTCCTAACATAAAACTTCCTAATCACACAGCATCGTATTAATATTGCTTCGGTGTATCCGTATCAGGTGACTGATGACATTAGTGGATTCTCTTTCCCAGATTAATTGCCTCTTACTAGGAGATGGATCCCAAACAAAAGAGTAAAGCTGAGATTGTGTTTCTAATCTGTAGCCTTCCCCATGTCTCTGGAACCAAGTCGTAGAAGCAGTCACCCATTCTAGGCTTGCCACTGCCTCCATGCAAGCTAATGAGCCAGTGCAGAGATGGTAAGAAGAGCAAAGATTTTCAGGGAATCAAACATTTTGGTTATATGAATCTTCAAAGTCATCTGATCCAATCCCATGCCTGAAGCAGGGACTGTCTGCTTCAGACCTTTCTGCTTCTGTTATTAAAACCTAGATAGAAGTTTCGAGGACTCAGCTACCTGTCAACTCATGAGGTTCAAGTGCACCCACCAACTTCACAGATCCTAGGTTCTTCCTTTCCCACATAGAAATCAGGAGCAAGTCCTCACAGCTCCCATGACTGCAAAGGCTTAATGTACTGCCTAGAAAATTGACCATGCACTATAATTAAGTTCCTCTAAAGACTGGGGACCCTAGAGGTCTACAAGCAAATGAAGTCATGTGAGCAGCCAACTGGTTTGCTCTCTGGTACCTTCTGCCGGGTCTTCGTGGGTGAGTTAGAGTAGTCACTATTTTTGTCTTCCTCGTGTCTGAGCCCAGCTCCCTCCCAACATAAAGAAAACTCATCCCTTGGAATAAGGGCAATCTTCGATGACCCCTTCAGTAACTGTTCTGCTAACCCAGGACATAAGCTTGGTCCTAACCTATCCCCGCCCTATCCCACTCTCCTCACTCTCTGCTTCTGTGTGATTTACAAGTTAATTTGGAACACAGCAAGATCAGAGAAACAAGGGCATTAGATAGTGCCCCCAGAAATGGACTTCTTGTACTCCAAAAACGTTCTTAGAAACACACGTGGATTTCTTTGCACTCAAATTAAGGAGGATTAAGGCAGCTAGACAGTTGCTGCCCAGTTCCCTTGGATCATGTGGCCAAGGCTGAAAAGCCTTAAGTTGCTGGCATGAGCCTAAGTCAGCAGCCTGATCTCCAAATTAATTTTTGAATTAGATGATTGTCCCCTCCCCCTTTTCCTTCTAATTGAGACTTCCATTGAAAAGTGCTTAGCAAACAGATGGAAAGACCCAGAACAAAAGGCTGTTGTGAAATAATAAAATGGAGGTCATTCGAAACAGTTTTAGGTTAGCACTGGAGGTCCAATTAAACCTTTCATTTAATTATATTTTTATTAATTATAAAAATGGTTTAAAGTAGAGGGGAAACACAGTTAGAAGCTAAGAAGTGTCTAGGAACTGCTTAGACCATCTTGGACTTCATTTTTGTGAGCTTCTTCTAGGAACTCATAACAAAGGCTCTGTGCAGATACCTTTGCAGAAGGTTCTTGTAGGCTAAATAAAAGGATCACTTAAAAATGTTTTCTTTAAAAATTCACAAGTTTCTCAAGAGTGAGCTAGGCAAGTGCTATTATCAAGCCACATTTTGAAAGGAAAGATAAGTTGAACATGAACCAACCAAACCCTAGCACACTAGAAGCACAAGAGCCGTGTGTGTGGAAACTCCCTGCAGTCCCGACAGCCAGGAGGCCTGGCAGGATTTGGAAGACAGCCTAGCATAGCAAGACCTTCTCTCAACTATGACAAAAGAGTGTTAATGACTTAGATTAACAATCAAAGGTTCCACATGGAAAAGAAATCAATGTAAAAATCCAAATGTATGGTTTGGATATTTCAAAATATTAAAACACCAACTTGATCAGTACAATCGTTGAAAAGCCTATGGTGTTGACTCGCAGTGAACTAATAAAAGAGTTTGTGCAGTCAAATTGATTTAGCCTAGCTGTCTTTCATCATACCAGTAGCAAGACTCTCTAGCACACAAAGAGTTTGAACTTTTGTCGTTTCAAAATCTCTTTATGGATTTGGAAAAGGAGAAGAAATAGGTACAAATAAATATTATTTTTAAGACAAATGTCTTAATTTTTTTATTAACTTTGTGCATGCAGGTTAAAATCTACAATGAAAAAGCACTGGGAAACTCGTAATCCCTGCACACACTTAGCTTCAATTCTAGGAGAGAAAAAAAAACATATATATTTAAAAAAACCTCTTTTACATAGTGCTGTATTAAGAGAAATAGTCTGGGGGCTGGAGAAATTGCTCAGTGGTTAAGAGCACTTGCATTCTTGTAGTATACATGTTGGTGGTCCACACCCCTCTGTAACTCTAGCTCCAGGGTATCCAACCCCTCCCTCTCTAGAATTACAGGCATGTGCAGTCACATCTATATAAATCACCCCACTTATATGCACATAATTAAAAATAAAATAAAACTTAAAAACAAAAGGAAGAGATCGCCTGAGTGGATCTTCTGGTGTAGGGAAGTACACCTGGAGAGAACAGTGAGGGGTCTGGTGTTTGAGAATGAGAATCACTCCAGGCAGTGGTGGCGCACACCTTTAATCCCAGCACTCGGGAGGCAGAGGCAGGTGGATCTCTGTGAGTTCAAGGCCAGCCTGGTCTACAGAGTGAGTTCCTGGACAGCCGGAGTCACAACAGAGAAACCCTGTATCGAAAACAAAACAAAACAAAACAAAACCAAAACAAAGAATGAGAAATATGTGGATAGATGAAAGAAGCAAGTGTGTTGTAGAGAAAGTGACCGACCAAATGACCAATGGTAAGTTTCAGATACAATGTTCCAAAACTAGCGTTCTCTTGTGTTTCTACTGTTCTTAGTGCATTTTGTCCCTTTAAGATATTTTCTCATATTTCTATATTTCTGAAATAGGTGCTAGAAGGGCTTCCTGTGGCTCACTGAATCATAAAAGCATGTCTCAGAGTTCCTTAGATATGTTTGTCATACCCATGTGAGCTTAAGCTATACATCATAGACATCTTTTTGGAAGGAAGTCATTGATGATGTACGCTGGAGAGAAGTCTTTGGAACCAGCAGTTAAAGCTTAGAGTTGTTACCTAGAGTACTCAGACTGGTTCTGTTGAGGTTCTTCAAAACAAAACAAAAGAAAAACCTTAAAATTGCTTTTATTTAAATGTGTATGTGAGGAGTTCCACATGTCATGGGACAAGTGTGGACACCAATTCTCCCCTTCAACCATATGGATCCTGGGGATTGAACTCAGGTCATCCATCTTGACAGCCAGCAAGCTCTTTACCTGCAGAGTCATCTCACCAGGACCTTTGTCAAAGTTATTTAATGTTTTTTTCAAACATTGACTACAGTCCTTCATGATTAACTGTACTCAAACTCCAAGAGAACTTTAATGATGAACAATTTTTCTTCTTTTCATATGAAAATTCTCTTTGTTGGTGAGACTATAGGAATGATAAGAAAGTAGATACTGGCTCTAAATGAGTTTACTGTTTACTATTTTCTTCATTCAAAAAATTCTTATTGTAGACGTAGGGATGTATAATAATGTATTTGGTAGAATGCTTGCCTAGCGTACACAAGTCCTAGGTCTGATGTCCAGTACCTCATGAAACAGGTATGGTGAACACCTATAATCCCAGCACCTGAGAAAGTAGAGGCAGGAGGATCAGAAAAGTTATCTTCAGCTGCAAAACAAGTTCAAGGCCAGCCTGGGATATCTAAGACTTTGTCTTTAGAGAGGAAAAAAAAAAAATTCATACCTATTACTTCCCTGACATTGCCTCAGGCACGAGGGATATGTCAGTGAAGAAATAAGACAAAAATCCTGCCCTTGGGGCTAGGGAAGCAACAGACCCAAAGCGAATCATTGTACCACGGGGTGACAGCAGAGCCGAGACGAGAATGAGGACACTGTGCAGAGAGAAGGCAGCAATTACAGTTCTCATGAGAAACCTCAGAAAAAGGTCCCATGAAAGTTGATCCTTCAGCAAGGGAGCCCCCTGGGTTGATATCTGGGACAAGAGCTGTCCAGGCCTACTGTGGCATGGGCCTGCTATGTTCTTGAGAGCTCGACAGAAAAGATAAGAACCTATAAGCACCTCAGTGGGTTCATTCCAGCAAGACAGAACCAAATAAGATTGACTGAGCATAGGAAAAGTATAACAAAGTTACAGAGATAATAAGGAACCCTTTCCTGTACGCTCTCATGGGCCATTGCAGGAATACTTTATATTTTCCCAGGAAGAGGCAGAAGCATGACACTGGGGTCAGCCACTGTCTTAGTCAGGTCAGACTCCTGTGACAAATTCCTGGGCAGTTTAAATAACAAACCTTTTTTTCACATGCTTCTTGGAGGCTGAAGGGATGGGCTTGCTTCCATGATGAGGCTTGTGGTGAAACCCACTTCCCAGCCTCCTATAGGACATCTTCGTGCTGTGTCGTCACACGGTGAGGAGTGAAGAACATCCCTCAGGTCTCCTCTTGGGACGGCACCAGTCCCACTCAGGAGGGTTCCACCTTCCTGACCTAACTCCATAATACTGGACACTGAGATTTCGAGGCATAAGTTCTGCAAGTCCACAGACATGCCAAACACTTGTGAGGGATAAAAGGACAGTGGAACGGGAGCAGGATGGGTTACGGAGGGAGGGCAATGTCTGCCATTTGGAGGCTACAGTTGACGTCTACAAATCCTGAAGCAGGGTGCTGATTTCTTCTTTTTTCTTTTCTATAAAGGCTCACATAACAATTATTTTACACTTCACAGACCATCTGGTCACCTTCACAACAGCTCAGCTCACTGCTGCCTTTCTGGTGTCCAGTGTACATAAATGGGTGTGGCCATGTTCAATGAGCCATTGGGAGGTGTGCTTGGCTTGGCCCTTAGCCTGTAGCCTGTGAGAACTTGGGTGAGCAAGTGAAGATCATTACCATAGTAATTTCTTCACTCGGTCGAATATCGGTCTACAAGGACAAGTCCTCTGGGCCAGTATTGTTGATACAAACACTTTAATTTATTTCCTTATTTTCTTGTGAACAAAACAGAAAAATGATCTTGGATTCAGAAATAATTCATCAGCAGCAGGCTGAACAGCCCTATCCAAAGAGATAGTGGTTACCAGCCACTTCCAGGAGATGAAATGCTCAGTGGGAGAGTAATGAATTAGTGGATATGCGAAAGCTCTGCTGTTTAGATAGTCCTGGATGTCTATGACTTCAAATCATCTGCTCCCCTTCTGCTCTGAATCACAGGAGTTGATCTACTCTAGCTGTGTTAGCCAAGATCCCGCATCAGCCAGCTTCCGGCTAGGGGAGCACTAACCGAGGGGAAGCTAAGGGCCTTTGGTGGCAGCTCCACCATGGCTACACCTTCTTCTCAGCTTTACCCGCTTTATTAAAAACAGATTCTTTTCTCATACAGCATATCCTGATTACAGTTTCCCTACCTTCTCCTCCTCCCAGTTCCTCCCCACGTCCCTTCCCATCCAGAGCCACTCCCTTCTATCTCTCGTTAGAGAAGAACAGGCTTCTAAGAGATAACAATCACACATAACAAAGTAAAATATAATAAAATAAAACAAAAGCCGTCACATCAAAGATGAACAAGCGAAGCCAAGAGAAAAAATAAAAGAGACCCAAGAGCAGCCACAAGAATCAGAGACCCGCTCGTTCACACACTCAGGAGTCCCCCCAAAATACTAAACTGAAAGCTATAATATGTATACAGAGGACCTGGTGCAGACCCGTGTCTGCCCTGTGCTTGCTGCTTCCGTCTCTGTGAGCTCATATGAGCGCTGCTCGGTAGATTCAGAGGGTCTTGTTCTCCTGGGGTCCTCCAGCCTCCATCCGGCTCTTACATTCATTCTGCCTCCTCTTCTGCAAGGTTCCCTGAGCTCTGTGGGGAGGGATTTAATGGAGACATCCCATTTAGATCAGCTTTGCCTTTAAAAATATATCATCATCATCATCATCATCATCATCATCATCATTACTATGCGTGTGCATGTGACAGTGTGCAAATGCCACAGCATGTATGGTCAGACCACAACCTTTGAGAGTCAGTTTTCTCCTTCCATTGTGGGTTCAGAGGATCCAACTCAGGTTGCCTTAACTCTGTCTGTTGTCGGTGGGACCCACCAACACAGCCCACATGATGACTCCAGTGTGTGAGTAACAGCAGCTTCCTGCTCTTGTGCCGTCTGGTGGAGTTGTGCTATCCTTCGGTGGCCTGCTGCGCGGATCGTCCGTCAGTTTTGAAACAACCGTTCCATGTTAACCTTCTGTGTTGAGTGCCGTGGTGATTTCTGTTTTTCACTTTGGATCTTGACTGGTGAAGGAGTCCCCTTGGGAATGTCACTCTGGAGAGAGGGTTAGATTCTGAGATTTACCAGGCTCTCACGCCTGCTCTCCCTGTTTTATTAATAACCTGGATAATCACGTACCAGATATGTACGCTAATCACATTTGCAAATGTCCTGTGGCTTATTGGGAAAGCTATTTGCTATGTGACAGAATCAGAATCTAAAAATATCTTAATAGACCAAATCTAACAAGAAGGAATGCAATAAGAAAACTGTAAACTCTTTCACTTGGAATGGGGAAACTGGGACATGATTGCATATTATGCACTTTCATTTCATGCACGCCTCCTTTTTAGGTAAAATTTTACAAAAATTAAAAATCCAAAGGACACACTTGTGGCACTAAGGACTGCGGCATCAGATGAGACCTTTCTATCCTTTCTCAATCAGCGTGCTTTCGGAGTGTTCACTGTACTGGGGCACAGCCTTTAGATGTAACAGGAGTAAAGTATCTCCAGAATGATAAGCAACGGAAGGAAAGTGTAAGCCGTTGACAGAAACTCAAATTTTTCACCCAGTTTTCTCTGTGCCATCAAGAATTCTATGGATGCAATATTTCAAGAAAGAGCATGACAGCTTGTGGGGTTTTTCTCCAGAAGCCATTCAGCAAGTTATGGTATACAGGCTTATGTGATGTTCTAACTGCCACCTGTGAGGCAGATTTCAGACACAGTCTCATGTCAAAGATATTTAATACTGAAAAAAATGAAAATGGAAAGGAAATGGAGTGAAGGGAGAAAGGGAGGGAGGGAGGAATAAAGGAAGGAAGGGAGAGAGGGAGGAAGGGAGGGAGGAAGGAGATGTTGTCGGTGAGAGGGGCTCCAGCAGAACACTGTGCCAAGCCCATGGTGGTAGAGGATCATAGAAGGGCTGGAGAGAAGGAGGGATGATGTGGTGTGATAAGACGAAAATGCCAGGACCGTTAACAAACGGACTGGGGCCCTAGCAACAGCATCTGGGTCTAGGATTGATGCCTAGTTCTGAGACTCAGGAGGGTGTCTTGGCTGGATCCTAAGCCAGCATGGAGCCATGTCAGTTGGGGGAAAGAGGAGGGATGTACAGTTTGGAAGAGCTCACACCTCTACTTTTTGCAAACTATTTTATATTTCTAGATCATTTGCCATCATGGGCAACCCCTGCTGCTAAGAACTTTCCAAAGACCTGCCTTTCTGCCCTTCCAGTGAAACCTTGCTCAAAGCTCACTTTTCAGTCCAGCCTCTCCATCCTCTCTCCTTCAGTCAATTTCATCTGTTCAGAACCTTTAGCTTCTTACTGTATGATGAGAAACATCAGAAACTTGGTACTGAAATGATTGGTGTACTAGCCTGCAGTCAACAGAGGTTCAAATCTCATGGTGACTGAATGGCCCTGGACATCTTTTATAACGTCTCAGTCTGCCCTATGCACATGGTAAACTCGCTGTTTACCAGAGGTTGAATATCAATTGTCCAGCCTTGTGCTAGGCACCAAGGAGGCACTGATTATCTCTTCCTTCCAAATTCCTCCGAACTGCCGGTCATTATCCCCCATTTAATGTCCACTTGACAATAGTTTTCATTTAGCTAGAATTCACTTAAGAGAATGAAGCAAAGTAATTCTAAACAGGATCTAAAGATCCTTTTTAAAAAACTTAATCCATTAAATCTGTCAGCAGCTCTGTTTCAAATTCGAATACTATGGTTATTATGAATAACATAAGAGTTAATGTTTAGATCTCGCTCTCCAGCAGAAAATGGACTATTTTGTCTGTTTCTCATAATTTTTAATGGTAAAAAGTTATTAACTGCATCCCATCATGACAAGAGCCATCTGGCTGCTTTGGAGTGAAGGCTTCCAAGAAAATGGGGGCAGTACTGGATTTCTATGCTATTCTGCACAGACGGGAGTAGCATAGCACAGGTCATGAATAGCTGTGGTCAGTATAGGGTTTTTAGAAAATTAAAGATAGGAATAAAAACGGATTTTAAAGCATTTATTCACAAATGATAAATCAAAACCCTTCAGGCATGCGGTGACCTGCTGACAGGTGGTGACAGCCTATATGATCTGAATCCTATTTGTGGTGTGGAAGGCAGGCGCTCTTTCTGTTAGTGCACCACACTGATAGCTGGGTCAAGCCAGGTATACTTAAGAACAGAGTGATGATGGTTCTCTGAGAGAACCGCTCAGTTTATTTCTTCAGAGTCTTGTCTGATAGTTGAGGAGAGGGAGATGAGGAAATGGTTCCAAGGAGGAGCACGGGAGAAGTTTCTCCCCTTTTTATGCAGCAACCTTCCCCAGATATGGGGGAAAGGGAAGCTAATTCACAGATGAGGAACTGTTCAATGGACTCAGAATACCCACCACCGCCTGCATTAACCAAAAGGGCACCAAATTGGTAATGGACAACGGCCTGGTGCAGCTTCAGGAGCCCTGGGCTTTTGCCCTCATCACATACAACAATTTCTTTCTCTCTGAACACAGTTCCTTCCCTCTCCCCCCGAGAGTGTTTTCAGTGGAAGATAATGCCTAAAAGGTGTACAATCCCACCGGCTGTCAAAGAGAAGAAGCTGGGGTCCCTTCTAGTGGGTGGTAGGTAAGAATTACTAATCCAATCTGCTTGAGTTAACTCAAAACAAGGATTAGTGCAAAGTTCCAGAGTACGTTAATCTCCCTTTATAGGAGTAGACTTCGGGACTGCCACCAAGCCCACGGTTTATAGTTCTTGGGAACAATGAGCCAATTAAACTTGAGAGGGAAAAAGAATCTTGCCCAAGTTTACTGATTGTTACCTAATACTTTGAGTTGCTTTGATTCTTGATGATTTGGCTTTGTGTCTCAGACACAGGAAATAAAACATTCCTTATTCATTAGAATGCTGCTAAGAACAGTGTGCCTCCTAAGTAAATACATACTATTACATGCTGGTTATTTTCCATCTTCTGCCTTATTAAAGACGCTGTTTGGAATAGCTTTTTGTATACAGCTGATAGTGCTTTGCCAAATACGTCCATCAATATTAACATACCTTTTTTTTTTTTTTCCAAAAACAGATATTTAAAGCTTCCATGGGTTATGAGTAGAACAAATTGTTAGCTATTTAGATTCAAACCACTTGGTAAAGATTTTCAAATAAAAAATAGATACTTTTTAAAAAGATAAATACCTTTTAAGGAATGCTGGAAAAATATTTTCTTTCTTTCCACCAATTTGGCAGTTATCCTGTGGGAAATTTTTATACTTGTAATTGTTGACATTATCTTAGTTTTAAGGTTTGGCTATCTGAATGAATTTTGAAATTGTCTTTATTGATTTTTTTGATTTGCATAAACAGTGGTCGGCTTATTTTATTGAAGTATTGGATCAGGAGTAGAAGTTGTAGAATATTAATTACTTTGATCACTAGGAGCCGGGTATTTGTCTGAAAATGTTAAATGACTATCAACACAGTAAATTACTGAATACAGTCTCTCACATACATTTCCTTATGGGAGTAATTTCAGTCAGTCTTAAAGGTTGGATTTATTTTGCAGTTTGCACTGCATAAAAAGAGCAGAAAGACACGTGTGTAACATTTCCAGTGACTTCAGTTAAGGATATGTGTCACAATACCTTTTTGGAAACTCCCTTGTAACATAAGTTTAACGATAAAAGTCTTTTTAGTTAATCAAGCTTGCAGCTAAACAAATATGTTTTTATACTCTGTGCCTTTCAAAGGGAGATATCTTCGTAATTCACTTAAACTCGAGGTGCCAGAATCAGTTTTAGAACGGCTAAACTTATTTCTACTAGTTAAGAAATGACTTGATATTTTACCTGCACTTCATTTCCTCCTGCAGGGTTTTTTGTTTGTTTCTCAGCATCAGAAAATTCAAGAAATGAAAGCTGGAAAAATTACTAAATATGATTTTTTTAAAAAAATCTGAGTTCTCTCTTCCGATCGGTGCCCATATTAAACTGCACACACACACCAGCTGCAGCAAAGTCTTCATGGGAAGGCTGCATGAACACTCTTCAGGAAGTTAGCATTCGCTATGCAAACAGCCCAGCAACGTTCTCAAAGACTTGAAAACTGTTTACATGTCAAGTTTGGGAAGCTTGCGTATGTGTGTATGTGTGTGTGTGGTTTTTTTGAATTTTACTTGCAGTATAACTATGCAAATTTATTTATTTTAAGTTGAACCTCATTGAAATGAAAATGAAAAGGCAGTACTGTTCCTTTAATATGGTTCACTAACCTTGTTCACACTGAGTTACTGATGCTCGGTAGGAGTTTGCCAACACCAGTTCTACTCAACCCTTGATGATTATGGAGGATTTAATTATAATTGAAAATGGAAAAAAAAAAACTCACTAAAATCTAATCCAAAAATCAATTTTGCGTAGAATTTAATAACAGATGAAAGCTTAAAATTCTATAAGTATCAAATGGAAAATACTAACGTGAAGAAATAAGACTTTAGTCCTCAGGGTCAGTCCCACTACCTGTGTGGATGCGTCCTGACCTCTCCTCTTTCATCAACTTCATGACAAAGGAATTGGCCTCATGCTGAGGCATGGTAAATACATTATGAAATAAAAGGCAGGCATCAAAAACAATACCAGCCATAGGGGACAAAGGCGAACCCGGGGCTGCGGACAATTTCTCCCTTTCTTGTATGTGGGCAAAGATTCTGCAACCACAGTTGCTGGTTTTTGCTTTCTTCCTCTGGGGCTGCTGTGGAGTGGACTTCAGTGGCTGCCCACAAAGCTAGACAAGCTTAAAAATCCTTTATCCTCTGCTAAGTTTTCCTTACTTGTTGTGTATACTAGCAGAAGAAGCACTGAATGGAGAAAGGAAAGGAGCCTGTGTTTCCTGTTCATCTGCCATGCTTGCCGGGGAAGGGAGGGGATCCAGGAGTGTTCTGCTTTAGATATAATAAAAACCTTTTCTATATTGCAATTAAAAGTTAGCAAATACTATTTTTGCTTTCTTGATGCAAGAATCCAAGCACTCCAGAGAGTTGGCTTCTTGGTTGTTGTTTCTGTTTGTTTTGTTTTGTTGGGTTTTTTTTTTTTTTTAAAACATAGACTGTGATAAAGACATGGAGGTTTGTACCGTGTAGAAGCGCTTCAAAGAAAAAAATCTGGACTCTAGTAGTGGGGATGGCTGTGGGACTACAGGTGTGTTCTACATACGGACACGTGTTTTTCCAACGAAAAGAAGCGTTCTGTTATTCACAACAGTTGAAGGTTCCCCAGCCAGACCCTTAACTTGGTTCTTCTACTGTAAATAAATAAACACCTCAGCCCCTAGAGGCCCATGGTGAGCCTTGTCTCAGTCTCGCACAGCCCAGGAACACCAGTGTTAGTCTGACTGGACTGCAGTCCAACCCCGAAGGGAGCAGCAGGCCTTTGCCTGCAAAGCCGACCTTTTAATTTAAACAAAAGGCTTAGGAAAAAAAATAAAAGTACTTCTTAAATGCAGTTTAATCAATCAGGCAAGTGACTGATGAAGCTACCAGACAGATCTCTGGCCAGGCCCTCACTCCAGTCATAGAGCTGTGTGAAGACACAAACTCAGGAGAAATTTTCCTGGCTCAGGGAGGCCGATACTTTTGACAATCTGACAAATCATTTTGCCAGGGTGTTGCCTTGGAAAGCCTCCTGTGTGAAGATTCAGTTCCCTGATGTTCCTTTCCGCAGGACCTGGAAAACAAGCCACCATTACCACAAATGGTCTCAACCAAACCCAAACTGGAAAATACGCTTTCACCGTTTCTTCTCATGCTATCTGACATCTTCAAGGAAAATTGACCTTTTTACCCAAACTTTCCTAAAAGTTCTTTTCCAAGGTCTTTCTTTTTCACATGGAGGACTGTGAACCCACACACCAGTGTTGACCATGCTTATGAGTTAATAAACGGTGTCCCTACAATTCAAATCTCTGTCACATGGTGCCTTTTACCTTCTGAGAGAACTTGAGTGGGAATTTTAGAAAATCCACTTCTGTGAGGTGTATAAATGCTGGCATTTGGGTGAGCCTGGGTATTATGTATTAGTGTCCTTACTGAACACTTTTGGACACACTGGATCCTAATTCCCTTTTGATACATGATTGTTAATTGCTTGATTCAAGATTTTCGATTAATCTTGATTTTTTCAAGACATTTAGACGTATTTATTATTGTTTTTCAATATTTTTTAAAAACTGAAAAAATAAAAAATAAAAAAGATTATTAGTACTGCCCTGGGGAAGAGCCAGGAGTGGCTCCTTTCCCTCCTTGCCGTTCTTTTTCCTTCCTTCCTCTCTCCTTCCCTTCCTCCCTCCTTCCCTTCCTTCTGTCCTTATTTCCTTTCTCTGCTCATATTTATTTGCTGAAAATGGCCTGCAGTTAGGCATAAACAGCATTATCCACTTTGCTTCCTCTTATTAATCCAGGGGAGCCCCAGTCTAATCTCCCACTCATTTCATGCCCGAAGCACAAATGTATTGCTTTGTCTTACGACATGTTTCATTCCATCTGTTGGGAGCCTGGCAAGTCAATATTTATCACATTTATAGATTCTGCATCACTAGTGAGGGCACCACAACAGGGAAACATGCCCATCATTCTTTCTTCGTGATTTTGAAGTTTAAAAGTCTTATCTCTGTGATGCTAATCTTACCGTTTTCTGTTAAAATATTGAAGTCGGCCTCATGTTTAAGTAAATCATAGAAACACTACGTTTTCAAAGTTTCTCATTCCCCAGCCCTCTGTAATTACCGTGTCGTGATTACCGTTTCCCTTTTACTGATGCTTTCTATGGAAGCCCCGGGAAAGAGTTACTAAAAATTAAATTTCATGCTTGTGTGTGTTTCTGTGATCTGCTGCGTGTATGATCTCGGAGAGCAAACTTCTCTCAAAATAAATGGATTACCCTTTTTACCACACTGTCTGATGTCTCCTCGGCTGATAGCACGGCTTCCCTGTGATCTCCAACCCACCGCAATTGAAACGACAAGCGTTGAAATGGGGGCCTCACGGTGGCGCCCTCTGCCTTCGCCGGCCCCTTCTGCAGCGCCGAGCAGCTCAGGCAGCAGGGCTATTCCCAGCCCTCAGTACCTCATGGACCCCTCCTTGCCCAGGCCCCGGGGAACCTTCTCTCTCACCAGTGGAGGCCACTATAGGAAACGCTAGCCTAAAAGTTAGAACCTTGACTTCTCGATGCCTTGCGATGGGCAATTTTTGGGGTAAAGAAAGTTCTGTCTTCACACCTGCTACAAGGGGATTAGGGAGGAGGTGATTCTGCTATTAAGATGAATTTAACATATCTTATATATCTTAAAACTGCAAAAATACTGAAAGTTTCCATGGACACACGCCCCTGGAAAACTTATTGGAGTAGCAGGCTTTCCAAAAGCAAGCGCAAGGTTTATGGGCAGCCTCTGACCTTTACTAAAGTGCTCTGCAAATATCATCGTTGCTTAGTTTGTGAAAGACTAATGTGTTTCCACTAACAAAACTGTCTTCAGGGTGGCTGCTCTCTAGAATAATGCCTGTTTTTTTCTACTGGGCTTCCTATTGCTGGCATTTTTTCTTTTAAAGGCAATTAAATTTGTCTAAGGGATTGTTCTTTGAGACTATCCAAGGAATTTTAATCAAGAATCAAGAAGGAAGCCAAAGTTTTGAGTGGGTATTGGAGCAACCTAAGTAGCAGACTTCAAAAATATTAATCAGGTACATTTTCTAATATTGCTTTCTGACTAGAGGCAGATTGCTTTCTTTTAAAAAAAAAAAAAAAAACCTAAGTAAGTGTTATAATTGAACAATTTCTTCTGAAATTCCCACTTCTGTATCCACAAGGTGCCATTCATTCAACAGGAAGTTACTGATATTAACACAATGGAGCTGCTTCTCGTCCCAGAACCTACGACTTTCCTTTAAACTTTAGAGTTTAACATTAAAAGGAAACATCAGAATCTGTCTACATAGCAAGTTCCAGGCCAGCCAAGGCTGCCTAGGAAGACCCTGTCTCAAAAAGAAACAAGAAAAGAAAGAAAAACGGAGGGTCGGGAAAGATGGCTCAAAGGTTAAGAGCTCTGACTTTCCTGCAAAGGCCCTGGTTCAACTCCCAGCCCCTACTTAGCTCTCACAACCATCCATAAAGAGGGCTGTGGTGCATTCTGTATCCACCTAACTCACCTAACTCTTAGCATATGGAATATATTAAGCCTCTTAGAAAAATGCACATTTTCCTTAGATTAAGGCTTTTATTGTAGACCATTTGAAGCCTTCCAGTGCCTGCTTCCGAATTCTGTGGACTCCTTCATGCATGTGGCACACAGTCATACATGCAAGGACACACCCATATACTATATGCACAAAACTGTTTTTATTTAAAATGGTAATAATAACAATAATTAATAAAAGAAAGAAAAGAAACATCAGAATAAATGATGTCTTTAAATGATGCATTCCTTCAAAGAGGGAGAGTTAAAAGTGAATGAATGGTTGGTGTAGAAGCTAAGTTTATAATGCTGGTGTTACCATGGCACAATTCATCTGTTCTTGTGACAGAGCAAAAAAAAAAAAAAGCCAATTGTCAGCAAGGGAAATCAGGCTGTAAAATCCAAAGGTCCTATGTATCAACACTTTGTGTTCTTATGATTCTAAAATGCTCCAATCACGGGCAAGTTTGGCCCAACTGTCTATCTTTGCACCAACTCACACACCTAGAAAACAAATATATACAATTAGTCATGCACCACCGTGGGAATGTACCATGAAACTAACAGAAAGAAATATAATAAACATGTCATACAAGAAGCATATGCTATGATGTCTAGCTCTGGATTCTCAACAATGCAGCTCTATTATAATAACCACAACATGAACATGTTGCGAAACAGAACAACAAGGTCAACACATAGGCCAGCAGAAGCCATCAGTCAAATGCCCAGCTTCTAAGCTTGACTCTCCAGCCAGAGGAGACTTCCATGCTGTACCAGAAGCCTTGTCCATCCCAGTAGTTCATAGAGCTAAATAAAACTATGAGCATGCACTGACGCTCTCTTCTGAGAAGTCGCAAGATATTTGAAATAAGTCCTTTTGTTATTAATTTTAGGAAAGACTTGTTTTAATTAACCTGGTGATAATAAAAGCTTAAATCTTAGGAAAATGTGTATTTTTCTAAGAGGTTTAATATATCCCATATGCTAAGAGTTAGGTGAGTTTATGTAACTATATATTTCATGTAACCATTGTTTGGTGGGCTTAAGATATTGCACTAAGAAAATATTTTAAAATTTTTAGACAAGATAAGCTGGGTGTGATGGAACACACTATTATCCCGGCCCTAGGAGGCTGAAGCAGGAGGATTGCTGTGAGTTAAAAGCCGGCCTGGGCTATGGAATAAATTTGAGGAAAGTCTGAGCTACTGTCTCATGAAACCAAATATATGTGTGCATGTGTATTTGTTAGAATTATAAATCATGCCTTTAGTTCAGTCATAAATTAAAAAGAAAAGAACAATGAAAGAAAAAATGAAGTCCTTAGTAATTGTTTTAGAAGTCTAGTTCTAGTTGGTTAGCCAAGATGAGGATAACTGGCTCAGGAATTGTGTTCTCTCTTCTCTATAGCCTTATACCTGAATCAGGCCCTGATACATGGAAGAGCTCAATACACATTGAGTGAGGGAATGAATCTGTAGGTGTGGTATTAAGTTGATAAAAGGCATGCATTTGAGTTTTGTCAGTTGTGTGAAAACTGATTGCAGTTATCGCAGGTTAAGCAGGGTGATTCTGATGTTTGCATTTCTCTAAGTGTTGACCACTTCTGCCCTTATTCATTCTTTGTACCTTGGAGAACTTCCGCTTTCCGACAGGCTATACCTAAGACATCCTCTTGATGGGGAGGCTATTGGAGGTTTATCGTGAGGAGCCTGTGAGTTCACAGGCTTGGCTTCAGCCTTCCTCCTCAGATACTTGTTTTTTCTGGAAGCAGGAAGAGTGTTTTCCTCTGTTATCTACAGAATTAAAGTAGAGTGTGTGCCAGGTGAGTGCGACACACCATTCAGCCTCAGCTGGGCATGAAGCTTGCTAGCAGAAGTGCCTTCTATATTTCTAGGAAAGAATGAAGAATGCATTCTCTTAGAATACCATTTTTTTATGAAATTCAGCATTCAGATGTGCCCCCCACTCCCCCCCTGTGGAATAGAAAAGCATATAGATGGGAGCTAGGGTATTATTGAAATAATGATTCAGATATTGAGAGGTATAGCCCAGAAAGAAGAAAAAGATTACATCAACAAGTACTTTTAAGTAAGACTGTGCCCAGGCTTCTATGGGAATTTACAGCCAAGGAAAGCGGGGGATCTGATCTAGGAGGCCCACAGTAGATCAAGGGAGTGATGCTCGTGTGCATTTGCAGGCACACACACTCTCTCATACACACAAACACAATTAATAAGGCAGTGATTAAAAACAACACATGAATAATAATAATTGCAAGATGGTGAGATTAAAAGCTTACGCAGAAATCCACAAGTACAAAGTGCCTCCCGAGAGTGGGATTCGTCAGGAGAAGCCCTCTGAAGTAGTGGGATTTGAGCAGAGCCCGTTAAGTGCAATATTTTATGTTGCCTTTCATTCAACAAACATGGGTTTAGGGTGCCTTTGTGGCCTGGGTCCTGGCTGCTAGAGCCTGAGGTGTCAAGATGAACAAAACAAGGTTATATTTCTGTCTTTATTCTTCTAAAAGTATTTTTGTTATTCCTTCCTTTCTGCAAGTGTGCGTGATGTGCATGTGTGTGTATATGTGTGTGGGTACATGCTCATATGTATGGGTGCATATGTGTGTTGTACATGGGTATGTGTGTACACATATGCCTGCACAAGGGTGCATGTGAAATGTAGATGTCTGGCGTTGATGCCAGGTGTTTTCTTCCACTGCACTCTCTTTTACTTATTAAAGCAAGGTCTTTGGAGCTTGCTGTTTTAGGTAGCCTGGCTAGTCAGTTTGCACTAGGATTTCCCCAGCCTGACCGCTCAGGTGTTGGGATTACAGGCAGTTTCCTTATCTGCCTGGCTTTTATGTGGATGCTGAGAATCCAAACTCCAGTCCTCACCCTGGGGAGGCGAGTGCTTTGTTTCCTGAGCTACCTCTCCAATGGTGTGTCCCTTTGATGTCAGAATATACTGTCCTCTGAAGCACATTGGAATTTGTGGCCAAGTATTTCTGGATCCAGTGACTACAGGAGTTTGATTAGTAAGGAGGAGCCGAGGCTAATGCAGAAAGGACACTGACAAACACTTCCTGATGCTGTTTGAAACAGGGTCTCAAGTAACCCAGGGTGGCCTGTAACTTCTTATATAGTTGAGGACAGATATGAACTTCTGATCCTCCTGTCTCCACCTCCCAAGTGCTGGAATTACAGGTGTGTACAACCTACCCAGGCTGACACAAATTCTAAACCAGAAGGAGCAGTCCTAAGATCTCAGTATATGTGCGTGAGCTTTCAACAGCTAGTAGTCCTTATTCTGTTTCAAAAATAAATCTAGGCTTATGATAGTATTTTATGTACAAGAGGGTTTCTCTGACCTTTGCAGTTTCTGGGGTGTAACTGTAAATGTTCACTTGAAATTGTCATGGATTTCTTCTTCCTCCTCCCCCTCCTCCTTAGTCTCTTTCTTTTGAAACAAGATCTCACTATGTAGTTCTGGCTGTCCTGGAACTCACTGTGTAGACCAGGCTGGCCTTAAACTCACAGAGAGCCTCCTGCCTCTGCCTCCAGAGTGCTTTTATTAAAGGCATGTGCCACCAGGACCAGTTGTCCTGGATACTTTCAATCTCAAAGTCTTACAGTATTGCTTTAAATTGCTTCAAAAGAGTTCTAAGATTCTTAGTTTGTTTTCATAGATTCCATTTGCTGTTTCCTGTTTCTAATCATCACATTTTAAAGACAAAAGGTGACTGACACCAACTGTGAAACACCTCACCCTACAGCCTGTGCTGATCCCTGAGTTTCTAGCGGCCACCTTCTGTACATATTTTCTGATACTACTTCTCCAGTTACATCCTGGTTGTCACACCCTAACCTTTCTGGCCATTTATTATTGCATCTAGGACACACCCATCCTGCCGTCCCATGCAGAAACCTGGGGACTGCCCCTGACCCACCTTCCCTTACTTCCCACACTTGATCAGTCCTGGAGAGCCAACCTCTACCGCCCCTGGAGTGAACGTCCTGCTGCCAACTTTTACTGCCTTATTTTAGTGCCTTATCAGTTCTTCTCTAGATTTCTAAGAAACCATCTTGGCCAATATTCATAATAATCCTGTTTTCCAGAAAGAAACAAATGGATGTTTAGTTACAGATGGTGACACTTGTTGATGCTAGGATTTGAAAGCAGGAAGTCCAGCTGCAGGGCCCTCCCTCCACACCCCAGTACTCCGTACTGAAGCTAGAATCTTGCCCACACTAAGTGAGGTCTGTACCACTGAGCTACATCCTCAGCTCTCATTTTACTTTTTTGTTTTGCTTTGGTTTTGGCTTTTCAAGACAGGGTTTCTCTGTGCAGCCCTGGCTGTCCCAGAACTCACTCTGTAGACCAGGCTGGCCTCGAACTCAGAGATCCACTTGCCTCTGCTTCCCAAGTGCTGGAATTAAAGGCATGAGCTACTACCACCTGGCTTCATTTTACTTTTTATTCTGGGATACTATGCCGGATGGTTTTGTGTCAACTCGACTGACACAAGCTAAGAGAGAGAAAAGAACCTCAATTAAGAAAATGCCTCCATAAGATCAGTCTGTAAGGTGTTTTCTTAATTAGTGATTGAAGGGGGAGGGCCCAGCCCACAGTGGGTGATGCCATACCTGGGCAAGTGGTCCTGGTCTCTATAAGAAAGCAGACTGAGCAAGCCAGTAAGCAACCCTCCTCCATGGCCTCTAAATCAGCTCCTGCCTCCTGTTTCCTGCCCTGCTTGAGTTCCTGTCCTGACTTCCTTTGATGATGAACTATGATGTTGAAGCATAAGCCAAATAAACCTTTTCCTCCTAATGTTACTTTGGTTATGGTGGTTCATCACAGCAATACAAACCCTGACTAAGACAGATAAGATTTAACTAAGATGCCAAGGCTTGCCTTGAACTTGCGATCTTCCTGCCTCAACCTCCCAAGTGACTAGGATCACAGGCCTGCCCCACAAGCCCCAATTTAGAATCCTCATCTTAAGCACAGATTCTATTGCCTCTGTGCTTTGAAAGAAGAAAGTGGACAAGTAGTGAATATATTTTCTTTCTTTGCTATTCAAAAGCATGGTCCAGAGACTGTCACAGCACACCACCTGTGGCGCTGCTGGAAATGCTGACGCTCAAGGCCACCCAGGCCTACTCAACACAATTTGTATTTCACTGTGAGTCCAGGGGACCCTTGTGCTTGAGAAGCCTGCTCTAGTCCAGCTGCTGAAGGGAGGCAAAGTGTACCATCAAAGTGCTTACCTTCATACTCCCGTTCTTTCATCGAATAGTTTTATCTGTGGTTCACAGTGAGACCTTTTCGTGGAAGACAGAAGCATCTCTAACCAATAGCAACATATCTTTCCAACCCAGATCAAGAAAGCTTTAGGGACACGTGAGACGTGGCAAGCTGGGTCACAGCTGTATGACCTGAAGAATATCTGCTCCCTCTAGGGTGCCTGGCCAATATATTACCCCGTGTCCCATCAGAGCTAACAGGATAATACAAATACAAATAAAGACACTTCTAAAAGGGATGGGCAGCCTAGAGGGAAATGTAGTCCCTCTTTAGATCATGGCGCTGCCTGACAGCTGAGTCATACTCATTTATAATTATACAAAACAGAGGTGGAGTTTAACTAAGGCTTGGGTGCTTGGCGCATCTGCAATAGATGTAAGCACAAAACCCAAGAATCCCTAGGCCTTATGGCCTGGCTCTCACAATGGGACCACACACATGAAATCATCTTTTGTGTTGATTATTGAGTTCCCCTTTACAAAGATTGTCCTGGGAACCCTTGTCCCCAGCTCCGAGGCCATGCATGTGGGGGGAAATTGTAAATGCCACCTCATCTGCATGTGCAGGGGAAAGATTTGCTTTCTGCATTTGTACTGACATCTACAGTCTATAGGATCTTCTTTGAAGCCTCAGCACTATATCCAAAACACACTATTGTCTTACAGCTTATGTAAGAAAATCCTTCTCTTGGCTTTACAATTAACCCTGAAATGCTAAGTGGCCATATTGATGAGTTTGGGGAGATAACCAGAAGTCTCGAGAAAATGTGAATGAATCTCTCTCTCTCTCTCTCTCTGTGCAGGCTTAGTGAAATCTGTACCACTGAATCCAATCCCATTAAAATGAGTTGTAAAAAAGTGAAGTTTGCATGCTGCTAAGCCGCTTCTTCGTGGCGAGGCATCTCTGCGTGCAGCATGTATGTGTGGGATGTTTCCATTCCAAATCGAATCTGCCCAAAGATGGTCCTCAGATCTGCCGTCTTCTCTCGGGGGTCTTCCAAGAGAAACACCTGCCAACTCAATCTCTCCCTAACCAAGAGATGCTGGAGCCTCAGATTCGGGGGGAAGAAAAGTTGGATTGAGCACAGTTTCATAAATACCTGCGACTTGTGAATTCCACGCTGCAGCTGACTTCGTTCACTAGAACAAAGGTAGGATTTACTTTTTTGATGGCTGTGGGTTTTTCTGCTCTCATCAGAGTGGAATTTAATGAACCTCGATTCTTAAGGAAGGCAGAGGTGGATGACTGCAAGTAGACTTGGGTATTCTTTACCTTCCCTGCTCACCCAGCTGCACACATCAGGCCTCAGCCAAAACTTTCCAAACCCTCATCTGCCCATTGAAGTGGCAGGCTGCTTTCAACTTTGACCTAAATGGTGTTTCAACTTTCATCCCAAGGAAGCAGTTTTGAACATGAAGCCACTTCAAGACTTGGAAAGCCCCTGGACATGTGAACTGTTCTTAGGCAAGTATCCCAATGCCCTGGTCTTTGACCAGCCAGTAAAGTAGAATCTGCTTGTCCCAATCCTTGAGGTGATGTGCAGGATGAAACTACTCACCAGCATGCGGTGTTTCTGTCTGATCCATTTTAATAGATACATTAGTTGCCTGAAAAAAAAAAGAAAGATAAGGGGAAAATTCTTGAAACTTTTCAAGACTTTTATTCATGAGAAAATAAGAACATAGCTTAAGAAGGCAGGAGTGAACATTTTTTAAAGGGGAATTTTTAGGATAAGTCATGAATATATTTGGGGGTCCAGTGCTAAAAATCATATCTGAGGTTGTAGAGATAGCTTTGCAGGTAGAGGTGCTCACCACAGAGCCTGAAGACCTGAGTTCGATCCCCAGGAACGACACAGAGGAAGGAGAGAACTGACTCCCTCAAGCTGTTTTCTAACCTACACACACCCCATGGAATGCACACATGCACCTCCACATAGATACAAGTAAGAAAAATGATAGTATCTCACAATGTCTGTAGGAAACACAGCATTACTAACAATGGCCATTTGAATGGACAGCCTGCTCTATTCCTGACTAAATTTATGGAGGATTTACTGTAGCCACAAGCAGACCCAGATGAGGATACACCTCAAAGAGACCATCTGAGGGGCAGAGTAAGTCTGAGAGGATTAACAGCAGAATAAAACCCAGATTAAATCAAATAACCAAAGAGAAATTAGTAGCGCTAGAAAGGTTTTAATGTCTGTCCCAGGGAAACACCTTCGTCGGTGCACTGAGAGGGGAGGGGCACCTGACAGCTTTCAATCAAAGTCCAAAACTAACTTTGATTTCTATTCGGAACACTCGTGGCTTGCTCCCTTAAAAAAGTAATTTATACTAGCTTTATTTTTCCTGTCAGTTAAAGTAATGGAGGCTGCCAAAACACTGTCACTTCTTATAACTGATTACTGCCCCCTCCTTCCCGAGGCTGTCATAAATGTCTCAAGTGCATTTGTCTTTGGAATGTTGCTCCTTTATTGCCTTTTGTGGGTCTTGTCTTACTCTGGCATTTTTACTGCGGTAGACACATTGCTATATTACAAGAGGCCAAAGGTCATTCACACAGCCATTAATTCGAAGAATGATTTTTTGGTTAATAAAACTAACTTTCTTAGCTGAGGGCTGCTTGCTGTGAAGAGGGTTTATATTTGCCAGATCATAGTTTTCTAGAAAGTGATGGAATGTCAACCATCAAATTATAATGACTTGTCAAAAACCAAATTTCCTGGGGCTAGAGAGATGGCTCAGCAGTTAAGAGCTCTCTCCGCTGTTCAAGAGGATCCAAGTTTGGTTCCCAGTATCCCTGTCAGGTGGCTCACAGTCTGCAAGGCCAACTCCAAGGGATCTATTGCCTGAGGCCTCTTAAGGCACCTGCAGTCACAAATCCACCCACAGACAGACACACACATACAGGTGAGGAAAAATAAAGCTTTAAAAACAAACAAACTCCACTAAACCTTCCTTTTGAATCACATGGATTTTGAGTAGGATCAGAAAGTCCTGCTACACGGTGAAGAGACAGGATGAAGCAAACACAAGTTTGCAAGCATCTATGGCAAGTGCTACTTTTCTCTGGCCTCAGAAAACACCGAAGACAGGGGAAAACGTGTGGGTGCTGAGTTAAGACTGGGGTTTCCAGGGTGGGAGGTAGGGAAGGGAAAACTGCCAGCCATCTGCAGTACTCTTTGACAAGTTAATTCATTTTTCTCAGCTGGAGCTTTTTAAACACGAGATGGGCATGACAATAGCACCTACCTCCTTGGTTTATGTGGAGGAAGAAAAGGCAGAGTCTGCCTCTCTACAAGTGTGTTAGCCGGAGGGACTGCTCTGCTGCGCTAACAGCCCTGTTCCCATGGGCTTGGGACGACTCTTGCTTTTGCCGGATGCAGGATCCTGGGGGACCTTGCAGGTCACATACAGAGAGGAAAAGAGCTCTGCTCTAAGAGTTTCATAATAGCAAGTAGAGGCTCAACTCAGAACTGGCTCATAGGACTTCTCTGCAAATTCGTTGGCCAAAATGAGTCACATGACCCCACTTACCTACATAAGTCCTTGAAGGTGTGTGCTGGAAATACTTGATGATCACCACCAATGGTGCCCACAAAATGTTTCATATACATGTCTGTAGATGTACAAGGCCATACAGAAGTGTAGAGGAGGGAGGGAAGGAAGGAGGATGGAAGGGATTGAGTGAGGGAGGATGGGCATCAGAGAGAGATTTAATCTCTTTCTGTAGATGGACCAGGAAGACTTGCTCCAAGTTAGTGTCCACAATAGAGCAAGACCATTGTTTCTATGGCAACCAGAAACTTTTCATGAAGGGTCCACCCCACCGGGTGCCCAGGCAATTTAAGCAAGGAGAGGGGACCTAACCTACAGGGAGGGACCTTCTCTTGCTTCTGCAGAGCTTTCAGAGGACATTTTCTCTCAGTAAGTCTATGTGGTCCATGTGAAATAACTGGCAAGAAAGAGAAGAATCTGCATGGGTGACAAGATCCATCAGCCAAATGCCACCTAGGGAGTAGCTTTTGGGTAATTAGGGCACTCTGTTGCAGTCAGGGCTGGGGCAGAATATACACTGATGTGACATTGGGCAAGTTATTCTAATTCTCAGATACTCATGAGTAAAGATAAGGCTAAGCTTGGTGGAGGTTTGAGTCACATAGCAGATTATATTATAGCTCTGACTCTGGAAGGGTATTGCAAAGCCTCTGTCTGGCACAGACTGGCTAAAAATGATCCCAGCTCATTGTTTCATGCAACCAGTCCATCGGGGGATCACAGATCCTCCCCACCCTCTGTCGAAAACTCAACATTCCTTTCAGTTCCATTAATAAAGTAAAGTTCAGAAACAGAATTTCTCAGGTGAACTCTGCCCTGGTCATGTGGTGAGCTACATAGTGCAGGAAAAATACCAAGGGCACCGGGGCACCTGCCTCACCAGCACACCCAGAAGTCCTGAGCTTTCCAAGCATCCTTGGATTCTGGACCATGGGTCAAAGTTGCATTCCTGACTCAGCTGGGGGGGGTTTGGAACCAGTTAGGGGAGGTCCTCGCTGATTGGCAATGGCGCCAACTAACAACCTAGTCCTGCTGTGGTCTGAACCAGTGAGCACCTCCCAGCACAAGCCGGTGCACCTGAGGGCCTCCTGGAAGTAGGCATGCAGCAGGAAGCCTTGGGCTAGAAGTCAGCAAGACCCACATTCTGGTCCTAATTCCACTGCTGACTGCCTCATTCCACCTACATGCTCTTTCTGATCCTGTTTCTTTGGCGCCTGAATTAGCTGGTACTCCTCAAACTTCCTTTTACCGTCTTCATTACTAACGAAACCTGGCCACCTTGAGCTAGCAGTGAAGTTGTGAGACCCAAGCCCCAGGGTCTGCAGCACTTCTGCAGCTCCTGTGTTTCTCGTTGAAGCCTCTGGCGCCTTGAGAACATTGGAAGACTCATTTCTTCACGTAGTGCTCATGCACCGTTATGAGATGGTGAACACAAGGATCCATTGTGCCTTCTTGACCTTTGAAGAATTCCAGGGAGCAGAATGGAGGCCTCTCTGCCTTCCTCAGAGACCTCTGGGGCAGAGCAGGTTGAGAACAGTTGACTTACTTTAAAAGACATTGAGGTGCATTCTTTAATTCCAATATTTAGAAGGCAGAGGCAGGTGGATCTCTGTGAATTTAGTCACAGCCTAGTCTTCATAACAAGCTCCACACCAGCCAGAGCTACAGAGTAACATTAGAGCGGGAGGGGGATCCAGAGTCTTGAGTAGACACCCCAGGGTGGTCCACACCGCGAGGAAGAGGAAAACGATTTAAGGTAAGGGAAACGGAAGGAATTCTATGTAATTAGCACCTGGCACCAGCAATTTGTGCTGAGAGAGCCAAACAATTGTCTCATTTCGGGCCTTGAATTCCCTTCTGCTCTGCTTCTTTTGGGGGTGCAGTCTGATACACTGAGGGAGTCAACTGAAAACAACTTAGTTTTTCTTGTTTGGGGTTTGTTTAACACTTTGTAGATGTGCTGCACTCAGCAATTTGAGCACATTATTTCAGAGCTCTGAGAGAGTCCAGGACTCTGCCTCACCCTAACACCTCTAGATAAGGAAACCATTTTCCAGATGAAAAGGAACGAAGCCAAAATCTGTACCTCGGATATGTCTGACTCAACCTTCAGTGCCTTCTCTAGCCCCTTTCTCTTCTCTGTCATCCCCGATGTAATCACTGTCGGGGGGGGGGGGGGGGGGGGGGGGGGGGGGGGGGGGGGGGGGGGGGGGGGGGGGGGCGGGGGAGGGAACAGCTCAAAAGAAACATGAAACAGGGACAGAAAAAAAACATGAAGTTTCCTTTTCAGCAGTGCTCCTGTGTTTTCTAAGCTCAAATCTCTCTTTGCGTTTAAGTTGGCCCAAGGTGAGCCAATGGATAAAATGTGGGAAAAGCTTTATTTCCTCCAGAAAATGCCATTTTTCTCTGTTTTTGGAATTATGTGGCCCTGTTGAGTTGTCTCTCAGTTTCCAAGTAAGATATTTCGGTTACATTTACTTCCTGTGTGTTGGAGGGCACCGCGGTGTGCAGGCTTGTTGAGATCAGAGGCCAACCTTCTGCAGACTTCATTTTCCTCTTAGCTATAGAACTTAACACTTTTATGAACCAGAGAATGAGATAGGAGCTGGCGTAGGAGTTGGGGTAACCTGTGGCAAGTGGACCCCATGTAGTTTGAGCAGCCTTCACTCCCCCAAGCTAAGTAGAGGCCAGATCCAGGCATTTGGCTTTTTCCAAGACATATAGAGACTTAAATTTAACAAAAGCCAATTGATTTTAAATTTTGGCAAAACTATAGCAAGAAAAGGTTAAGAAAAATAACAACCACCTTGGGATTGGCAGATCAACAGGTAATAATGCAGATCGCCCTGTGAAATTTGAATTCCAAGTATAGGATGGGTGAGTTTTAGTGCGCCTCCACTATGAAATGGGGCACACTTACATTAAAATACGATCTGTTGTCCATCTGAAGCTGAATTTAACTACCAACCATGGATCAGTCTAGCACACCAGCTACTGGCTGGCAACCTCCTGTCTGTAAGTATTTCTACAGTGTATCTACGATGTGCTGCATGGTTTGTTTTCCACGCTGTGTCTGTGGAGTGTGAGACACATGTGTGTCTCCACGCTGTGAGTCGCGCTTCGATGCTGCATTTGAGAGTTCGGTCTAGGTGGTGGGTGTTTCTACACCATGTGGTGTAGTGTAGATTAGTGTGCTTTCTAATTTGATATCTACTTGGCAGAGGCTGGAGTAATATAAGAGGAGAGGCCCTCGACTGAGAAAATGTCCCAGAAGCTTGGGCTGTAGGCAAGCCTACATTTTCTTAATAAGTGATTGGTATGGGAGGGCCCAGCTCTCTATGGGCATGTCACCCCTGAGCTGGTGGTCCTCGGTTCTGTAAGAAAACAAACTGAGCAAGCCACGGGGAGCAACCCAGTGAGAACTATTCCTTCATGAATTAATGTATCAGCTCCTTCCACACTGTATCTGAGGAATTATGCCTTTCTCCAAGAAATAGTTTGTATCGTCCTTTTTATTGCGCTGGAATGAAATTTATAAACACCATAGTCCAACTATCCTAATAACTTTAAAAGTCAACTTGGGGCCTTAATTATAAGAAACAAAATTTTCAGATATCTGTTTTATTTTTAGTTATGTGTATGTATCTGCGTGGGGGTATGTGCACGTGAATAGTATGTGGGTGCCACCGGAGACCAGAAGAGGGGCCTCCTGGAGCTGGAGTCCCAGGTAGTTGTGAGCTGCCTGACATGGGTTCTGGGAACCACATTCAGTTAAAAGCAGTAAGTGCTTTAGCTGCTGAGCCATCTGTCTAGTCCAAGAAATTAAAACAAAACAAAACAAAAACAATACGCTATACTTGGTGGTGCTGCATTAGTGTCTGCAAGACGCTTGGCAGTTGGCAAGCTATGTGAGGCTCCAGACGTTAGAGTATCTCACTTCTTTGAATGCCAACTACTTAATGCTCACATTGTACCACAGTTTTTGCGATAACCCAAAATAATAGCCTGTACACATTTTCAAAATGAGCCCTGTAGGAGGTCTTGGCCTAGGGTTGGTAGCGAGAGGGCTGGAGGAGCATTTTGAGGCAGGGAAAGGCCGAGGGTAGACGCAGAGGGAACCTAGGTAGGTATCAGCTACTTTCACTGAAGGAAAGATGGATGAGCACTAGCTAAGACTGCAGGAAAAGACAAGAGAAGAAATTACATGGGAGAGTTGAAATAAGCAGCGAATGTGGGAGCCAGAATTTATTCTGGAATAAATGAATTCCGTTTGTCTTCAACTTCTGTAGGAGTTCTGAGAGGGGCAGCATAGAGCTGGTAGGTGGTATAGCGAGAGGTGGGAGACTAGAAGACAAGGAAGCATCAACCATACTTATGGGAGTCACCAGACTGGATGAGATCACTCAAATGAGGACCCTATAAAAGGGTATAGGGTCCACGGACTGGACCCTGACAACAGTCTCTGTGAGAAGGCTCATTCTTCTCTCACGAATGAATGAAGCAATTTGCAGAAGGAAAGTGGTATGGTAAAAGGCCTGAGAGGAGAACGGGGCTGATACTTCAAAGTCCACTGGAGCAATAAATAGGAAAAAGTGGACAAGAGATTTCTGATGACCTGAGTAACTGCAGTTAGCGTACAGCGCTAGGTAGCACAGCCACACTAGAGTTGAAGAGGAAATATAGACAAAGCCTTTCCCTCCCCATGGTACTTGAGATTGGGCTTGGGGCCTCTTTGATGCTACATACAAGTGTTCTACCATTGAGCTACAGCCCCAGGCCCCTTTCTGTCTTTCACTTTGGAGAATGGTCTCACTAAGGTGTCCATGATACCTTGAACTTGTGATTCTCCTTCCTCAATATTGTGAGTAGCTCGAACCATAGACATGCCCAGTAGCTCACCCTTTTAAGTGCTATGCATATGAGTCACTAGAGATCCTGTTTCCTTCTTAAGGTCCTCCTCATATGAGGTTTCTGAAACTGCCCTTAACTTCTATATCCCATGTTAACATAAAAGCAAAACCCAATAATGAATTAAAGCTATTAAAATAGCTCTGGCAAGGATGTAGTTTCCCGTCGTAGTTTTATCAGTGCCTTGAATCCAGTTCTCTCAATTCTTTACTATATCTGTTGAGCTTGCCATCAGACTAACTTCCTTTTTTAAAAAATTAAATTTTGCCTTCGATAATTTCACACATATACATAAAACATACAGACCATTCTTATCTCCCACTCTCTCCCATGTCCCTACCGTAGTTGCCTACCCCCACTCTTCCCTACAAATCTGTTTGTCATGTTCATGTCTAGTTTTGTTCTGTGACCCATTGAGTTTAACCAAGGCCATCTGTGTAACCACAGGTTCACTGAGACCTGGTGGGCTCAGCAGGGCTCAACTGAAGATCATGATTTCCCCTCTCCCAGAATCAATGAGCCTCTCCCTCTTTCATGACTAATTATTGTGGACAGACTAATTATTATGGCCAATCATGTGTGGACCAAATGTAAGTAACTGCAATCATGGTGAGTTCATGATTAAAACGACTCTATCCAATCTAAAGGGTAGCATTTTGCTACTATACCTTCTGGTTCTTACATACTTCCTGCCTTCTTGTCTGAAATGTTCCTCAAATCTTAGAGGAGGTAGTATGTGTTCTTTTTTAAAGCTGAGCCCTCAATAGCCATTTATTCTCAATGTCTTGGATCTTAACTTCACCACTGTTCCCTATAGAGAAGCTTCTCTGATTAAGGCTGAGAATAATTTTGCCTATGAGTATAATCATGAGATATGTAGAAGGATGTTTGGTGCTATGTCAATTTAGTTATATAACAGTAATAAGTTGCCCACTTGGGCTACTTCTCTCTAGACATGAGTTGTGAACTGGATTTACATTGCCAGGCATGAGGTCCCTCTCTTAGACCAAGTCTCAAATCCAATAAGAAGGAGTGGTGGTGGTGCACACCTTTAATACCAGACTTGGGAGGCAGAGGCAGGCAGATCTCTGTGAGTTTGACAGAATGAGTTCCAGGACAGCCAAAATTACAACAGAGAAACCCTGTCTCGGAAAAAAAAAAAAATCCAATTTGAAGTAAATTGGTTACCCCACAGCAATTGTGCCACTATTGCTTTGGTGGGCACATCTTGGCTGGCAGCTTGATGTTTTTCGTTCTGTTTATTTGGTTTATTTTGTGATGTTCACAGCTAGATGAGAATTTTGGTGCTTTTTCACTTCCAGCAGCCTGCACATTGAAACCTTCTAGCACATTAAAAGTTACCTTGCAGGGAATAAGTTTCCAGTTTAGTCCCAGCTTACTTCCTCTGTATCTTGCAACTGAGATGTGCAGTGTCTTCAGGAATCTGGTCTTATTCTCTAATTCTGATGAACAACCAAAGGACTGGCAAAAGCTTGTGCTTGGGAGGCCCCTGAGGCCTCCCTGTCCAGCTCCTACAGAGGTACCCCACACCTGGGAGTAGGATTTCTTGCAAAGGTGTTCCACACCTGTGAGTAGAAACTTTAATAACCCCTGTCTTTAGGGACAACATGATCTAGCTTTGCAGTGTAACCCCTTCAATTTCTCTCTCTCTGTCTCTTCTCTCTCTGTCTCTTTGGGTTATAAGATAATAGTTACTATATGGCTTTTTCATATATCTTTTGTTTTGATTAATTCTCTCCCCTCCCCCATACCCTGTGTCCCCAATCCCAAACCTGTCCACACCCAGGAAATTTATTCAAAATATTTATTGATAACTACTGTGTGTGAGACACTGTTCTAGGTCTTTGGCTTATAGCAGTAAAATAAACTGATAAAGACTGTTGTCTTTATGGAGCACACATTCAAATGAGGAGTGGTACATACATGAATGTATACATACACACGTGAAATAATTTGGGAAAAGCAAAAGTAGTACATATGAGGAGAATTGGTAATGTGTGAAAGGTGAGTCTCAAGGAAGTCAGAAGGCTTCATTAAGAATAGGGGGATACCGTGGGAAGGCAGAGCCAACAACCAACATGAAGGCACAAGGCACAGGCAATCCAGTGTGCCTTTCAGAGCAGCGGGCGGCAGTGTAGCATGGGGAGATTAGGTCAGGAAGTAGCGCAGGGCCAAGCCATGATGTTTGAAGGGCTTTTGAGTTGAAGAGACTCCAAAGTGCTCTCTGGCTTGTGTGTTGAGCATGGACTATAGAGAGAATGAGTGTCGTCATAGCCCACTTGGGAAGCTCTTTCCATAGTCTTCGAAAGAGGACATGCCTGGGACAGCTAACAGCAGCGGAGGTGATGAGACAGGGTAGAACTCTGGAGAGTATGAGCTCAGAGGTTAGCAAAACCACTACGAATGTTCCTAGGCGTCAGAAACACAGTGGTAAACACCTATAATCCTAGTACTTAGGAGGCAGAATCAAGAGAATCATGGGTTGAAGGCCAACCTGGGCTATATGATGAGTCCAAACCAGCTGAGGCTATGTAACAAGACACTGTCTCGGACAAACAAACAAACAAACAAACAAAAAATTAGCAAAACTGAAACATGAATGACTCCAGGATTTTCAGCCTCAGTTGTGATCTGTAAAGGGAAAGGCTGTTGTTAGAAACAGGGTTAGTGAGAAAGATCCAAACTTAACTTCTATTCATGCTGAGTTTTGGATGTCTATTAGACATCTATGTTGTAATGTTGGTGCAATAAAAGTCTAAATGATCTGTATTTGGGAGGAAAATCTAATTGGCCATAAATGCTCATAGGAAGCAGAATCAAGAGAAATATGGGTTTAAGGCCAACCTGGGCTATATAATGAGTCCAGACCAGCTGAGGCTACGTGGCAAGACACTGTCTCAAGCAAACAACCAAACAAAATAAGCCACAGAAACCACAAGACTGCATGAAATGCCAGGAAAATGGCAGTGGGCAGAGAAGAGATGAAAATTAAAGATGGAGCTGTGGACCTCAAACACCAAGCAGTCTGTGAGAAGTGGGGAGCCAGGGAAACAGACTAAGAGACTCATGGCAAAGAGAAAATAAGAAAAGGAAACCTCCTAAGTTCCTCTCTGTCTTGACCAATTCAGGGTCTTTGAGCCTGTTTCTTTGCCAATAAAAAGATAAACCAAGTCAATTTCTTAGATAATTGCTTGAAAAGGTACTTAGCTTGTAGCCAGTGGGAAGAGGACTTATTCTTGGAACCCAGATGGTGGTCAGTCCTCCACAATCCTACCCAAAGGGAAAACTGAATATCGGGAAGCAGCCAACAACACTGTTTTTGTTACTTTTTCATTGTTCTGTCCAGAATGCCTAACCAAACAACTGAAACCATGGTTAAACTGGGCATGGTGGCATGTGCCATTGATACCAATGCTAGGGAGGTGGAGGAAGGTGAATCAGCAGTCAAGGTGAATCACCTTGACTATTTGAGACTCTGTATTATAAAACAAAACAACCATAATCACCACCACCGGAAAAAAAAGTCTTTAAACCTGGAGATATTTTATTTTGCTTGTAGTTTCAGAGGCATCAATCCATCATGGCAGAGAAGGTATACTAGAGCAGAAAACTATGTCATTGTGACTGGCTGGTTTTCTTTTCCCCCTCTTTTATTAGACTTCCCATGAATGGTTGTCCTCCTCAATTATTTCTCTCTAGAAACACCCTCAGAGACACAACCAGAAGTGTGCCTTACCAATCTCCCAGGTAATTCAAAGTCCAGTCAGGTTGACCATGGAGATCAAATCATTGCAAGCATGAGAAGCATGAGTCTACTGTGCAGGTACATGCACCTCCAGGGAGGATCCTTTGTATTCATGTTTTCTTGGAGCCTATTATTCATGATGAGTTTTGTGCTTCTTACTGTGTTGTATAGTTGACTCCCTATTTACAGATTTCTTAGGCTGTTAGCTTACTGTTAGCTCGCTGAATAGAAGCTGTGTCTTACCTTTGAACCACAGGATATACCACCAGCAAATATTTTCTGAAATAACGTAAATGTGAACATGTGAAAACATAGACTGTGGTTTTTGTGGGACCTCCTGGGTAACTCAAAGTCTTAAATAGAAAAAAATTAAAACTCTTAGAATAGTTTCTGATCTACTTGTAATAAGATAGACTGTCACCTGGAAAAAATGCTTGATGAAGCCACGTCTTAATAACTATGGCTACAAGGGCCATCAGGTCTTAAGGCAGAGAAATCTGAAAATCTCTGTAATACAAATCTACACTTGGACATAACTGGTTGAGAGGCCGTGCAGGTTCCAAACAAACCCATAAGGATCTGCATGAGTTAATTGTATATGATTTGGACTGACTGTTCATATATATACAAATTCATATGCCCTGAATGTGATGCATTTAGGAGTGGGTCTTTGGAAGATGATTAGAGTCAAATGAAATCATTAGTATGAGCTTCTTTTTTAAATATAATATTTTTATTAATTACTTAAGAATTTCATACAATGTATCCCAATCACACCCACTTCCTATTTCTCCCAGGTCTACCCTCCCACCCGTGCCCTCCAAAAAAATAAAAACAAACAAGCAAAAAAACCAACAACAACCACAGCAACAACAAAAGCCCCTTAAAAAAACTACAAACACCAACATAATGAAAAAAGAAAGAGGGAAAGAAAGAGAGAAAGAAACAAAGAAAGAAAGAAAGAAAGAAAGAAAGAAAGAAAGAAAGAAGAAAGAAAAAAGAAAGAGAGAAAGAAAGAAAGGAAGAAAGAAAGAAAGAAAGAAAGAAAGAAAGAAAGAAAGAAAGAAGAAAGAAAAAAGAAAGAGAGAAAGAAAGAAAGAAAGAAAGAAAGAAAGAAAGAAAAAGAAAGAAAGAAAGAAAGAAAGAAAGAAAGAAAGAGAAAAGAAAGAAAGAAAGAAAGAAAAATCTAATCTGTGTAATGGTATCATGGACATCACCATGGTTTTCAATGGCAGCAGGAAGCACAGATATCAGGCTTGTGTGGATTGTTTCTCTCTCCCTCAGCCCCGTGGAAGGCCTCGCTTTATTCCCACCCAAGTGTCTGGGAGGGGTGGGGGGTTCAGATGGAAGCATCCAGGTGGGTCCCAGGTTGAGGAACTTAAGAGTCAACGGGAACAGACAGATTTCCAGGAGCCACAGTGAGAGAGGCATTCTCAATTTATCGCAAAGGTTAGGGTATTTTATCAGGGTTCAGGGGAGGGTGGGTCCCCCAGTACCCAGGGGCAATGCATTGGTTAAAGCGAGTAAGCAATTCTGCCAATCGTGGTTCATCCTCTGAAGTGGGTGGAACTTTGGAACTTTGCTGTGGCTGGTCTATCAACACAGAGGGGAGGGGCCCAGATCTGCCAGCTCTCTAGGATGAGAGCCTTGCCAGTAAGCACCCTCTACCCATGGCCATGTGGCGTGATCATTCCACGAGGTACCATAAGCCTGGACATGGTTTCTGATGGTAGAACAAACCATGAACATCAATTTGGTCTCCAGGGTAGCATGGGTCACGGCCATCAACATGCTCTCTATGTGCAGCACAAATCACAAACATCCAAATAGTTTCTGGTGGCAGCATGGATCACGGACATCAATGTGATTTCCAGTGGCCACATGGATCAGAAGCATCGATGTTGCCCTGGCAGCTTGGAGGCTCATGGACATCCACATGGTTTCCTGTGGCAGCACAGATCACAGACATAGGATGTATTCTGTATGACAGAATGCCTTCTGTAAAGACGTGGACATCAGAGTTCTCTCACCCTGTGTGTGCACCAAGGGAGACCAGGTGGTGATTATGTCATAGTGTCTTAGGGTCATTTCCTGTTGTTGTGACAAAATACCCCAACAAAAACAACTTAGAGGAGAAACTTTTAGCTCATGATGCCAGGACACATTCATCTAAGGGGAGTTACAGTGGCAGGAACTTGAAGCATCAGCCACATTGCATCTACACTGAGAGCAAAAGCGTAATGAACGAATGTGTACGTGATGGTGTTTATCTCGGCTCCTGTTTACACAGTCCAGTAAACAAACCCACCCACTTTTGCATCAATTAATATAATTAAGACAGTCCCCCACAGACACGCCCGCAATTTCTGACCTGCGCAATTTCTCACGGAGACTTTTCTAGATTGTGCCAACTTGACGATTTAAGATATCACACATGTCCTCTCCAGAACCCCTTAATGTTGGCACTCCAACCTTGGACTTCCTGCCTCCAAAACTGTGAGAAATGAATGTGTTTTTAAGTCATGTGGACTATACTATATGCCATTATGAATGACGACTGGAATTCAGATGGTAATATAGTTGGCCAAGTGAAGCGCTACACATGGAAAAGTGAGCAGTCTTCAGAGAAAGCAGAATACATTCTCTTCTGAACACTGTTTAGGGCAGAAAGAAATTCTGTGTATCACCTGCTGTTGGGACCTTCTCCCCGTGTGGCTATGCGCTTCTGGGCATGATTTGTCTCCCCAATTGTGGTTATTTTACAATTAGTTCTGTGCTTGGCCACAAGCAGACTTTGTTGGAAGAGAATAGAAAAGCCACTTTTTTTGTCTAGATGTGCATGAAAATAAAAAGGTAAAATATAAAACATAAACGCCCCAAAGACGATGCAATGTGTTATGTTCTTTCAATGTATTGTTGACGCAATACTTCTGGAAATACCTGACATTGTTAATCCTTCTTCCATAGGCTTAGTGACATGTTTTGTTTATGTCTGTGGGTTGCTGTTGTTAATCTAAGCACTAATACAAGTTCTTTAACTCACAGACGATTCCAAGGGTTCATTCCTTTGTTTGTTTGTTTTTAAAATATGATGGGAGGGACACTGAAATAGCCTTGAGAGTTGTTGAATAACTGAAGTCATTCCTCAGAACAAGAAGTTTAATTCTTGTCAAGTAAATGATGACAGCATGCTTCTGAAGCATTGGTGGGGAAGTTTCACTGTTAAGGCGTCTCTGAGCTGGACCTGTGCAGCGATTTTGGTAGACTAGACTCCCTTTCTGGTGCAAAGAGGGTGAACACATCTGAAAAACTAGATAATATAATGAATAAGACATTTGGCAAATAAAGCCAATTAAACTCAAAAATGGCACACATGTGAAAAAACAGATAATAGAGCAAGTAAGACATTCGGTAAATACTACCAAATAACAATGGCATAAAGCTTGACCTGAATCAGGCATCAGGATGCAATTCTCCATCCAGGGACTGTTTTGTCTCTCTAGGCCTAGATTGGTTTTTTTTTTTTTTTAATGAGGCAAGCTTTAAAGGTCACAAAGACATCTCCTTGGCATGTTCTCCTAGGTAGGGTGAAGTTAGAATGCTAAGTGTACATGTACTCCAGGGACATGCACTTTAGGGGGTGGGGTTTGTGTACTAGAAAGAGTAGAGTTGTCCACAACACAACTTCTCCTCCATTGCCCAGGTGAAGAAGAAACGGGCCGAGCAGAAGGTTTCAACAGGGAGAGGGCAAGGCAGAGGCAAAGGCTGACCACTACACATTCTTCCTGTCTAGGGAGACAGGTAGCTCTTGCGTGTGGGGCACAAAGGATCTTTGTTGACATGTATGGAGAGTGATTGCGATTTCTCTCTTTTCCTCTGCAGAGCAATCAGATCTCTCGCTTTACCCTTGAAAATGCCATTAAAGGATTCTGTTTTCATCTGAGGAGTCCATGCACAGCCCTATTAATCCTCAGAGCAACTTCAACATGAAAATGATCTGAGCCGAGCTGATGACTGCACTGGTCTGCTAGCAAGAGATTCACAGAGGTCCAAGCAAGTCATCCCACTTAAGGGATCTTCCCTCTGTGTTCACCCGCACCTCCTCTGCCCATAGCTCTCGGCCTCCCTGGGGCTCATTGTAGCCATCTTTCTGAGACAAGGGTCAGTTCATAGGGCAATTGTTGCCTCCTCTCTCTCCAGGGAGCAAACTCTCCTCATAAGGATTCTTTTTCCCAGCAAGCAAAGATGACCTGGAAATTTGACAGTACCAGAGTTACAGACTACTCTTTCTCAAGAGAGAAATATTACCTTATAGAAACCAGCTTTTATCCTGCTGGGAAACTGTACTGTGTTCTGCGGATTGTCTCTGATTAGAGCCAGGTGAACTGGGGGAAGCATGGAGGGCTGTCTTCTGCACACCTCAAAGGCAGCTGGAATTGTGTGTGACCCTGAAAAGAAGCTGTAGTATTACTTAGGGGGAGGTGGGGAAAGAGGGCAATGTCAACATGAGCCAGTGCATTCCTTGCTCAGAGTGAATGTGAATTCTCTTAAACACACCAGGAGAAAAGTCCTGCAGGTTTCAAAACTCCCAGCGATGGTAAAGTTCTTGGCTAACTTCTTAGAGCATTATCAGGCATTATAAATGTCCTTTGAATTCACGCAGTCCCTAAGAACAAAAGAATTGTTTTGAGGATTTTCGTGTTTAATCTTTAGGGAGTCTGAAGGCACTACTTGTAATTTCTCAATACAATCAAATCTTTGTCATGTCAAATAGGGTAGAAAAGATGGCAAAATATTTTTTAAAAAAACAAATAGGCATTTAATCAGTTAGTCAAATAATAATCTTTGAGCACTGGGGGGGTATCAGGCACCACAGCAGGGGTAGAACTATGGTGGTGACCCAGATGAGCCTGGTTCCTGTCCTGGCTCCAGTGAGCAGGGTAGGCTTACAGTAAATCATGTCTAAGGAAAATGCCAGTGACCACATTGTCTCACTTCAGAGATATTAAGAATGCTGTGTAGGATTTGGACCTGCTTTGTATTGTAAAGACAAGAAGACCTTGAAAATGCTCAGGGCACAGCATTATATATCGCAATATTATATATATTATACATAGCAATATATATTATATTTAGCATTATATGCTAAAATCCCAGAGTTCCATCTCCAAAAAAAAAAGGGAAACTCATTATTTGAATTGATATCTAATGGATTAGGATATTTTTAATATAATGTGTATTTTCTTGATTGATGATTGATGTGGGAGGGGGAGAGGCCCAGTGCATTGTGGGTAATGTTACTCCTAGGTAGATAGGAGGTCCTGGGATATATAAGAAACAAACTGAGCAAGTCAGGAAGAACAAACCAATAAGCAGCACTCCTCCATGACCTCTGCTCTGTTCCAGCCTCCAGGTTCCTGCCTGAGTTCCTGCCCTGGCTTTTCTCAGTGATAGACTGTGATCTGAGAGTTATAAGGTAAAATCAATCCTTTCTTCTTCAAGTTGCTTTTGGTAATGATGTTTATCACAGCCTTAGAAATTTAACTGAGACACTAACATCCACTCCTTTTATTTATTTTTAATGATATTCTATTTATTCTTGGACAATTCCATACATGTATACAAAACATCTTCAACATGTCCACCACCAATTCCCCTCTCCCACTCCCCTTGAATACCCACCATCACGTCCTCTTCCCTAATTCTGTGTCCTCTCCTTTTCCTTTCTGCAGGTAACTATAACTGCGGAGGGTTCCTGAGTGCTATGGCTGTGTTATGTGCAGAAGCATCTCCTAGCACTCCTCCCCAGCCCAGGTCTTAGATGCTTTCTGCCTCCTCTTCCACATCCTCTGAACCTTGTAAGGAGTTGACATCGATGCCTCATTTAGGTCTGAGCACTCAAGAGTTGCTTCTTCTCAGCACTTTGACCAGTTCTGAGTCTCTGCAGAAGTCGATCTGGCTGCAATTGAAAGCAGCGCTAAAACGTCTTCAATACAGGGCTTGCTGAATTAGAAAAGCACTGCTGTTCTCATGCTCTGTCTGAATTTCTGTCTTCATATAGGCACATTTTAGATATCTGTTTCTTGTGTTTCCAATGCTGTACATGTGAATCACTGGGTAAATGAACAGTGGGTGTCCAGACAGTTATCAGGTACACGTGTAAGACTTTTGTTACCTGTGGTACTCAGTTCCTCCTATCCTTTCTTATGTCCCCTGTGAATTCTCATTTTAGTAAGGACAGTATGTGGCTATGCTTGGTTTGTTAACAATCTATAAAAAATATTATATTAAGAGCCACTTGATTAACAAGAAGAAAAAGAAGGAGAAGGAGGAGGAGAGGAAGGAAACACCACTAAGCTATGAGTATAAACATAAGTATTTAGAAGGTGGTTTGATAACACATCCATTTAGCAGAACAACAGGAGTAGGTACACACGCAGACACACACAGACACACACACACACACTGCATATGCCCAAGGCCTATGACTTTCTGAACCACATCTTTGTTTGTTTTTGTTTTTGTTTTTATTTTTTACCAGAATTGCATGCCAGGCATGAATTTTGCTCCTATAGAACAGGCCTCAGATCCAATCAGAAAGTGGTTGGTTGGCCCCACATGATATTTATGCTTCTATTGTACCAGTGAGCACAACTTGCCTGACAGGCTGGTATGGTAACATTCTGTTTCCATAAACTATTGATGACTTGCTTCCACTGCCACCCCCAGTGGCCAACATGGTACCTTCTAGCTATGAAAGCTAGCCAGCAGGAAGTTTTCAAGCCAGTTCCAACTATGTCCTGCCACCAAAGTGTGCCATGTCTTCGGCAACAGGATCTTACTATCTAGTGCTAGTGAAAAGCCAAGAGCAATGACAACAGTATTGTTTTGGGTGCCTTTGGGGCCCCTCTAATCAGTAGTAACACATAGGGAGTTATCCCATGGCTAGCACTGAGAGGTTTTTAATAGTCCATGCCTTCAGGGGGAAGCTCTGTCCAGCCATGCAGGACATTCAGTCTTTTTTAAATATTAACTTATTAGAAGCAAAAGAGTTGCAACCAAAAGGAAGTGGCATGGGGGCCTAGAGGTTCGGGCAAAGAAGCCAGAAAGATGCTGAGCAGCCAGCTCAGCAGACTGCTGCAGCTGAAGATGCAGAGGAAGAGACAGACTGTATCCCAGGTCCCGTTTGCAGTGGCAAATGAGAAACTAAGGAACAGATCCTCGTCTTCTCTTCCGGAGGAATAAATTACAGATCAAGGCACACAGGGCAAGACTTGAGAATGTTCCAAAGCAGATACTAAAGCGAATCCTAAAGATAAAATTATTGACAAGGTCTGCAGAACAGAAAACTACAGTAAACGCATCTGATTTGAAGCTAAGAAAAACAGAATCTTTACAAGCAGCTTTCAAACTCACCTCATGGGCCACCTGCCAAATTCTTATTACAAAGGATTCATCCCCTGGCTAAAGTAAAGGTGACTGGAAACTGAGAAGTTCTCACCCCTTTTTTTCTTTTAACCCTGATTTTGCTGAATCGCCACACTGCACTTTGTTAAAAAGAACTCTTAGTAACCACGACATTGTCCCAAGAGTCAGCAGTCTGTAGACCACATGTTTACTTTTGCCATTTTGGATCACAGGTTATGGTTTTAGAACAGTGGCTTTCAACCCTCCTAACGCTGCGACCCTTTAATACAGTTCCTCATGTTGTTGTGACCCCCAACCATAAAATTCCTTTATTGCTAATTCTTAACTGTAACTTTGCTACTGTTAGGAATTGTAATGTAAATATCTGATACACAGATGGTCTTAGGCAACCCCTGTGAAAGGGTCATTCAACGCCATAGGTGTTGAGACCCACAGGTTGAGAGTTGCTGGTATAGAACTTCCAGATTATAGAAGATGTGGTTATAGTGGAAATGGGACCTCACTTTGTCTTAAATCTCATGAAGATTTTTCAGGGAAATTTTGGAGGACTAACTTCATAAGAAAATTCTCATTGTTAATTTCCAAAAATGTTTTGGCATGTCATAAGGCCCTTCACAGCTGCTAAGTACTGAGAGAAACTTAAGGAGGGCTAAGGTGTTCAGAAGGAGGGCTAAGGTGTTCAAAGGAGGGCTAAGTTGTTCAGAAGGAGGGCTAAGGTGTTTAGGAGTGAAGCTTGGTGATATGGTATGCACCTTTAATCCCAGCACTCTGGAGACAGAGGAAGGCAGATCTCTGTAAGTTTGAGACCAGCTTGATCTAAATATGAGGTTCCAGGACAGCCAAGATTACATAGAGATACCCTCGATGTTCAGAAACTAAGGAAGAAAGAACCAAAGACTATTCTTCCATTTGAGCCCAGTGAAGATGCCTCTGTTAGACTATCTGGAAAAACCAATAGAAATACAGTGGGTAACAACAGAGCCAAGAGCAGATCTGAGAGCAAGAAAAAGAAGGATTTACAAAACCATAGAAACACAACAGAAGATGAAGAGAGGAACTGCAAAATCAATCAGTAGACAACTAATTTTTTCTAGGTATTGTACATTTACTTTGTAGTCCATGTGTAAATACTTTTGGTATCCAGGACTACCTTATGTCTAATTAGGGTGCCATTTAAAAAAAAAATTGAAATCTTAAAATCATAGTCATTTTCTATATAAAACACCTCCAGAACTTAAGTAAATAAATAATTAGTAAATTAGAAATCGCATTGTACAAAGTAGTGGGCTTGTATAAGGTTTTTGGGTTTTGTGAGATTTTTTTTTTTAACATTATTTGTTTTGCTTGATCCACCCCCCACACACACAACATTTATTTCTTATAATGGCATATTAAATATTCTTTCTCTATCTCTCTGAGACAGGGTCTCACGTAAACCAGGCTGACCTTGAACTCACTATATAGCCAAGGGTGACATGAACTTCTGCTTCTCCTTACTCCTGACTACTAGGGTCACAGAGGCACAGCGGTGCGTCACCACACACGGTTGATGCGGTGCTTAGAGTTGTGCCTGCTTCGTATATGTTAGGCAAGCACTCTGCCTGCTGAGTTACAGCCTCAACCTCCTAAATTTGCTAAAAGAATGCTCCAAAAAACAGCATTCTTTCAATCAAAGGTGCTAAAACTTTAAACTTCTGATATATATTTTTGGGATTCCAGATAGAAAGTTTCCTTATCGACAATGTGTCATGAGTACTAATGTGCCTTTTTTTGGGTAATGCTGAGTATTATGGTTTTTTACATCTTTGGTAAGTAGATTTGGAAAATAATTTTCTATACATTTATTTGTCCTTGAGTAAATATTAGAGATACTGAAATTGTTGATCTATTTATTAATTTTTGTATGTTCTTTCATGAATTTTCTACTCATTTCTTCTCTTGATTCCATTAGCATGCTTATACTTTTCTTAATAAATTATAATGATATCGTGTTATTCATTTACGTATAACATTTTGAAACACATTTTGCTAGTTTACTACTTCTTTTTTGTTCATGATTTTTTAATACTCTGAAATTTACATTTTAAATATTGTCTACTAAAAACTGTATCTATTGGTTTTCTTTGGATTTTTTCCCATGGATTAATATATTATAGGTACTTCCTCAGCTCATGAACAGTTAAAATATTTCCCCATATTTCCTCCAACAGTCATTGGCTTAGGTGCTTATATCTTACTTTTATTGATAATCCCCTCTTCATTTTTTCTTTTACCCTATAACGCAATGTAAGAACCAAATTGAGGGGTACAGAGATGGCTCAGTGGTTAAGGGTGCTTACTGCTCTTACAGAGGTCCTAGCCGGGGTCTCCAGCATCCACATGGCAGCTCATGATTGCCTGTAGTTCCAGGTCTAGGAGATCTGACATTGTCTTCAGACCTCCACCAGAAGACACAGGCTCCTGCGTAGGGCACACAATCTCTGTCACACACATGGAACTAATTAACAAATAAATGTGTTTTTAAAGAATCAAATATAATCGTCCTGTTGTGTCCCAGATTCTTGATCATTCTGTTCAACTCCATTTATTTGAAAAAAATCTATCCCTTATTTGTATACTCTTGAGGACTTAATTTCTGAAACTGGACTCTCTTTTGTATGTATGTATTATCTATGTAACATAGATCTGCCAGGCAGTTTTTGTTCTAGTAACAGACTTAAATGTAGTGGTGGCATAGACTATGTTATTCAAGGTAGCTATTGGCCAAATGTAGTAACCAAATGTGGCTGGTTTTTTGAGACAAGGTTTCTCTATTGTAACTCTTACTGTCCTGGAACTCATTCTGTAGACCAGGCTGGTCTTGAACTCACAGAGATCTGCCTGCCTCTGCCTCCTGAGTGCTGGGATTAAAGGCGTATGCTCCCACCACCACACAATACTTTATTTCTTTATTCATAAGAAAGTAGCTTTATGCAGCCAGAGGCCATGTTGATGTCTGTAATCTCTGCTACTGCTGGGACCATGCTGATGTCCGTGATCCATGCTGTGCCTGGAAATCCAGGCTGATACCTGTGATTCGTGTCACGGACTAAGACCATATAGCTGTCTGTTAATTCAGGCTGCTGCCAGAGGCCACGTCCATGTCCGTGACCCAGGCTGCCCTTGTAACCCACGTTGATGTCCATGATCCATGCTGCCAGCATATAGACCATTGTGATATCTGAGATCCATCCTGCCTCTGGGGAACATGTTGATGTCCGTGATCCACATTCCCAATGGAAGCCATGCTGATGTGTATGGTCTGTGCTCCTTCTGGAAACCATGTTGATAACCCTGAACTATGCTCCCAACCAGAAACCATGTAAATGTCCGTAATCCAGGCTTCCACCAGAGTCCCAGTTGATTTTTTGTGATCTGGGCTACCACTAAAAATCATGTTGATGTCTGAGGTCCATTCTGCCTCCATCAGCTGTGGGCAAGAGAGCTCCTGTTGCAGTGGCACCAACGACTGCAGATTCATGGCTAAGAATAAGAGACATTGGGAGCTTCTGCGCCATTCCCCTTCCCAAAAGTGAAACAGTTCAGACATAAAGCTATTGAAGAGAGTCCTTAAAATTGTGATAGAGATGCTGAGGTGTAGCTCTCCACAGCTGATGGCTTCTGGTTGGGGTGGGGAGGAAAGGAGTCAGTTTTCGTTAAGGGTCTGCCCACTGGGAGTCTGACCATGCTCCAAGGAGGATATGGCAACACAGAATGGACTTGGTTTTTGGTTTTCTTCATTTTTGTCTTCCTTCCTTCCTTTCTTCCTTCCTTCCTTCCTTCCTTCCTTCCTTCCTTCCTTCCTTTTTCTTTCTTTCTTTCTTTCTTTCTTTCTTTCTTTCTTTCTTTCTTTCTTTCTTTCTTTCTTTTTCTTTCTGGAGAGCACAGGGGTGGGAGGGTAGACCTAGGAGGAATGGGTATGATCAGGATACATTATATGAAATTCTCAAATAATTAATAAAAATATTATGAAACCTGAAAAAAAAGAAAGTAGTATTTTAGTACATCTAAGACTATATCACAACAATGATTATTTTTTTAAATAAAGAACAAGGCTGTATTGAATTAGCAATTATTACTCTGGGAACTTAAAAGCCCATCCCCACCCTGCCCCACATTCAGAGCTTCTTTGGGTTGTTTTTTGTTTTTTGTCTTTTGTTGTTGTTGTAATGGAATACAGTAGCTCACACAAGTTTGGAAAGCATCTTATATGTGTGTATGGGAAGGAGGTATGTATGTATGTACGCTTGCAAATGTATGCATGTATATGTGAAGGCCAGAGTCAATGTTAGACATCTTTCTCAATAATTCTCCAGCATTTAAAGGAAAAAAATTACTTTTATTTATTTGTTTTGCAGATGTATACGTATGAACATGTGTATGGACATGTATGTGTTATGGTACATATGTGAAGATCAGAGTACAATTTGTAAAAGTCAGCTTTCTCTTTTTACCAGCACCAGGTGGACTCAAGGAATCAAATTCAGGTTGTCAAGCTTGGTGGCAAGAGCTTTTTAAGAGCTAAGCCCTTTTAATTAATTTATTTTTGTTATTCTTATGTGTATGTATGTGTGACTGCATGAATTTATATGCACCATATGCGTGGGGAAGTCTTTGGAGACCAAAAGAAGGTGTTGCAGACACTGAAATTGGAGTTATAAGCTGTTATAAGAAGGTATGTGGGTGCTGAGAACCAAACCTGGGTTCTCTGCGAGGGTGGTAAACACTCTTAACCATTGAACCCTCTCTCCAACCTCTTCACCTCACTTTGTGGAACAGAATTTCTCCTTGAACCTGGAGTTAACAGATTCAGCTACACTGGCTGCCCAGCAAGCTGCTAGAATTCTCCTGTCTCCCCTCCCCAGATGTGCACCAGCACCCTCATATTTTACATGGGTGCTAGGATGTGGATTCTGGTCCTCATAGGTAGATGTCTATCTTCTCAGCCCCAGTCTTTTTCCTTCCCTCCCTCCCTCCCTTCCTTCCTTCCTTCCTTCCTTCCTTCCTTCCTTCCTTCCTTCCTTCCTTTCTCCCTCTCCCTCTCCCTCTCTCCCTCCCTCCCTCCCTCCCTCTCTCTCTCTCTTTCTTTCTTCCTTCCTTTCTTTCTTTCTTTTTCTTCTGTGTTGTGTATTTAAGACCAATCCATAAACAGGTAGGTCATGGATAAGTCTCTAGATTCTCCCACTAAAGGCTAGGAGATCTAAAGTTGTTACTTTTCTAATGATGGGATAAAATACCATCACCAAGGCAACTTATGAAAGAAAGCATTCAATTTGGGGCTTGTAGAGGGTTAGAACCCATGACCATCTGACAGGGAACATGGAGGCAGCCACGCAGGCATGGTGCTGGAGTAGAAACAGAGAGCTTACATCTTGTCTACAAGCTTGAGATAGATGAGAGATAGATAGATAGAGAGATAGATAGATAGACAGACAGGCAGGCAAACTGGAAATGGCATGAAAAATTGAAACCTCAAAGCCCACCTCCAGTGATACACCTCCTTCAAAAAGGCTATGCCTCCTAATCCTTCCCAAACACCAACAGGGGACTAAGTATTCAAATATATGAGACTATAACAAACTTAAGCACTTGTGGACTTCATGATAAATATGGAGAATTAATAGATAGATAAATACAGAGCTATTCATCTCTGTGATAGTTCTACTATCCTAAACCAGCAAAGACATGATTTTAAAAGGCATATTAAACATCAATGTCCCTCGTAAACATACAGCCAATTTTTAAAAACAAAATATTAGTAAATGGCACTCAATATATTTTTAAATTATGACTTTAACATTATGACCAAGTAAAGCTTGTCACAGAAGTATAAGGCAGTTTAAATTCATGAAATCAATCATATAAACACAATTACCATAGCACTACAATAAAGGAGAAAAAATAAAATAGTCTCCATACGTAATAAAAGCTTTTGAAATAACTGAATGCCAAGTTATGGTTTTGAAACATCACAAATTGCTGGCAATTCAGTAAACTAGAAGAAAGCTCCCTCAGCCTGGCAGAGCGCCCCTATGGGCACCTGTAGCTATTCTGAATACCGAGGACCTGATCGTCTGCCCCTGGGACCAGGAATGGTATGCAGTGACTTGCTTCGCCACTTCTGTTGCCCATCATGGCATTGATTTGAGCCATCGCAATGAGGTAAGACCAATAAAAGTCAGACATTTCAGGTGGGAAAAATAAAACTCCTTATTCGCTGTAGAAATCCCAAGGGCTCTAAAACATAGCTACTAAATATAAAACTAGTAAGTACACTTAGTAAGATCATTAGATAGGGGCTGGGAGGGTGTGGCTCAGTGGTTAAGAGCACTCACTGCTCTTGCAGCGACTGTTGCAGGACTGGAGTTCAGTTCCCAGTCCCCACACCCGGCAGCTTATAACCTATAACTCCAGCACCTTTGGCCCCATGGGCATTTTCATTCACTTGTAAAAACCTACAAACAGACCACACACATACATACAATTTTAAAAAAAGAAAAAAAAGTCTTTCAACACATTAAAATCAACTCATAGTTATATATACTGGCTACAAGCAACAGTAAAACTAATTTTAAAAGCCAGTTCCCTTTAAAATAGAATCCAAAAATATAAAATACTTCTGAATAGCATAATTAGAAGTTGTATAGACCTTTATACTAAGAACTGCAGAACATTCCTGAGGGAATATCTTAAAATCATAACAAAAAAAGAGATATACTAAATATTAGGATGTAAATTCCCTCAAGTTAATTTACAAACTCAAAACAGCTCTGATTTAAATCCCAGGAGATAATATTAGAGAAACTATAAGGTTGATCTTAAATTTAAAAAAAGATGGCTCAGCAGTTAAGAGTATTTCTTGATGGGCTGGAGAGAATGCTCAGCAGTTAAGAGCACTGGATGCTGTAGCAGGTAGCTACTGTGCTTTTTTACTCTCTAGCTGAGAAAAGAGAAAGGGAGGATAGAAAGAAAAAAGAAAGAAAGGAAGAAAAAAAGAAAGACAGAAAGAAAGAAAGAAAGAAAGAAAGAAAGAAAGAAAGAAAGAAAGAAAGAAAGAAAGAGAGAAAAGAAAGAACTTCACCATCCTTGTAGGTAGCCTGGAAAGAGAAAGAAAGAAAAGGAAAAGATATTCACAGCTTTTTTTGACTGGTCTAAGCTTGGAGAGCAGGAGCTGATAGTGAGCTGGACTCACGTCTCAGTGCAATATCCCCAAACTTAATTTCTCCAACCAAAATTCCCCCAATCAATAACCGACCAACAAATGAACATACCAATGACCAAAAACCACCCTAACCCCAACTCTCTGGGTTTCAATCCTTATATACTCTAAGCAAAGTTCCCAGAAGTCCAAGTGGCATGACATCATAAGGACAAGCTACTGGTGGTGAAACACCTGCATGTAATCAAATCATAGCCACCAGTAACGAACATTCCAAATCAACTCTTCATCATCCACTACACCTGGGATGGAAACAAAAATGTAGTCCAAAGGCCATTTTCTGTTTTTAAAGAAACAAAATCACAAACTCCTTCAAAGTATCCCACTACAGGCTTCTCTTCCAGAGGTCCTGGGTTCAAATCCCAGCAACCACATGGTGGCTCACAACCATCTATAATGGAATGGCAGATGCCCTCTTCTGGCATATAAGTATACATGCACTCATACATATAAATAAATAAATCTTTAGAGAGAGAGAGAGAGAGAGAGAGAGAGAGAATACTTGTTGAGTATCCAAGTTCATTTCTCACCCTCAGGCAGCTCACAACTACCTGAATCCCAGTTCCAGGGTTTCTGATGCCCTCTTCTGACCTCCTCTGGTACCTTCACTCATATGGTACCCATACAGACAAACATAGAAACATAAGTTTTTTTTAAATTCAAGTTTAATAATAACAACAGCAACCTTTTAGCGTGGCATGGTGGCAAACACCTTTAATCAGAAGGTATTCAGAAGTCAAAGGCAGGTAGATCTCTGTGAGTTCAAGACCAAGCTGGTCTACATAGTGAGATTCGTGATAGCCATTTGTGTCTATATATAGAGACCTTGTCTCAAAACAAACAAAAAATATTTTTTAAAGAAGAACAAAATTGGAGGTTGCCATTCCCAATGTCTACTTTTACAAAAATTACAAAAGTTATTTAAAGAAAAGTAGATAGATATACAAATCAATAGAACAGAATAGAGAATCAGGAATAGACTCACATGTATATGGCTAATTGTTGTTTCAAAAGTACAGGAAAATCCAATAGATAAAGGAAGGTTTTCTCAACGAAGGTTGCTAGAAGTGCTGGTTGTCTCTAAGGCAGTGGTCCTCAATCTGTGGATAGAGACCCCTTTGGGGATTAAATGTCCCCTTCATAGGGGTCACCTAAGACCATCTGCATATCTTTACATTACAATTCATAACAGCAGCAAAATTGCAATTATGAAGTAGCAATGAAAATAATTTTATGGTTGGGGTAATCACAACATAAGGAACTATATTAAAGGGTCACAGCACTAAGAAACTTGAGAACCACTGCTCTAAGGATAAGGATAAGAATAAAGAGATATTTATCTTACATTGAGCAGTAAAATTAACCCAATGTAAAGCACAAAGCTCTTTACACAAAATCAAGGAGAAAATAATCCTTGCAAATGTAAAATAGATAAATAGTTCTTTTATAAGCTACAAAAAGAATACAAGTTATAAAACAGAACTTGTAAACCAGACTTCATCAGAACTTTAAAGTTTTGTTTTTCAAACTATACCATTAAATAAACAATGAAGACAGTATATACAGCAAATAATTTGTGTCCAGAATTTAAAAAATAAAAATGCTAACAAATGATTAAAACAACAAAAAATGTTAATGGATGTCTTAGTCAGGGTTTTATTGCTGTGAAGAGACACCATGACCATGGCAATTTCCATGAAGAAAAGCATTTATTTGGGGCTAGTTTACAGTTCAGAGGTTTAGTCTATTGTCAGCATGATAGGATGCATGGTGGTGGGACATAGGCAGACACAGTGCTGGAGAGTAGCTGAGCGTTCTATATCGGGATTGGCAAGCAGCAGGAAGAGAAAGTGACACTGGGTCTGACTTTAGCATCTGAAACCTCAAAGCCGACCCCCATGACTCACTTCCTCTAACAACACCTACTCCAACAAGGCTACACCTCCTGTGGGAGCCATTCTCATTCAAACCACCACAACAGATACGAGATTTGAATAAATAACTCACAGAATAAGATATAAGAATAGTTAATAGCTGGGTGATGGTGGCTCACGCCTTTAATCCCAGCACTCGGGAGGCAGAGGCAGGCGGATCTCTGTGAATTTGAGGCCAGCCTGGTCTACAGAGTAAGTTTCAGGACAGTCAGGGTTACAACAGAGAAAGCCTGTCTTAGAAAAAAAAAAAAAGAATAGTTAATAAACATACTATTTATTGTAGGGAGATGCAAAGTAAAAGCACAATGAAATTTTATAACATACTCATTAAAATGACTAACATTAAGATGGACAATATTCAACACTGAGCTGCAGAGCCATAGGGCAACTGGAAGCTCCTATACACTTGGTGAAACTAGAAAGTGTTAAGAGTCACCTTAGAAAATGTCTGGCTGTTTCTCAAAAATTAAGGAAATATTCTCATAGGACCATCCATTCCACCATCAGACACTTACTAAAAATTAATGGAAACATACTCCCACATAAAGACTTCTACGTGGCTCCTTCTACATCTTTACTCACAAAAATACCAAACTGGAAACAACCCAAACATCAACTGAGAAAGGCATGGATAAGCACAAGCTGAGAGAGTCAAACAGCAGAACCTTACTTAGGGCTAAACAGAAAGGAGCTACTGATGTTTAACAAAGTGACTTAATCTCAAACTCACTGTGCTGCATCAAGGAAGCTGGATCCCAAAACACGTATAACATACTTCTCCATTTATTGAAAATTTTAAAAATAGAAAATTCCAGGAAAAGCAAAGTATGTAGTAATGATACAAACCGAATCAGTGACCACATAGGCCCTTTGGAAGAGGGAGGGATTATCTGGCATAGAACATGAGGTAACACTCTAGGTTGGTGGGAATGTTCTGTATTGTTAAAACTCATTGAATTGAGCATTCAGGATGAGTGTAACATATTGGGTGTAAGTTGTTCCCCAAAATTTTGAGAAAAAAATAAAAGCATTATCTTTTTCTTTTTCAACTCAGTCCTCTCTCTCTCTCTCTTAATTTTATTTATTTTATATGTATGGTTGCTTCATCTGCATGTAGATCTGTGGACCACTTTCATTTCTGGTGCCCAAGGTGACCAGGAGAAGGTGTTGAATCCCCTGGAATTTACAGATGGGTAGACTTACAGGTGGTATGAGCTGCCATGTGAGTGCTGGGAATCGAACCTGTGTCCTCTGGAATAGCAGCTAGTGCTTTTAATCACCTCTCCCAATGCCTTGTCTGTGTATATGTGTGTGTGTGAGAGAGAGAGAGAGAGAAAGAGAGAGAGAGAGAGAGAGAGAAGATTTCACAAAGCTAAGGCTGCATGAACTCCTTTATGCCATCAAGGATGACCTTGAACTTCTGATTCTCCTGCCTTTACCTCTCAAGTGCTGGACCACCTTGCCCTGATGTCTTGTCATTGTAATAGTCTTTTATTATTGATATGTTTTAATGAAATGTCTTTTTTTTTTTTGAGACAGGATCTCATGTATCCCAGGCAATGAACTCATTGTGTAGCTGAAGATAACTTTGCCTCCTGCCTACTGAGTGCTGGGATTACAGGCATGCACCACCAGTTCAGATTTGTGCGGTGCTGGGGATCAAAGGGTTTCATGCACGCTATGCAATCGAAGCGATCTTAGCCCTGCACATTTAACTTTCAAAAATGTTCTAGCCACATTTCCTTGTGTTCTATTTCTGATAAACGCAAGTAGTTTTGTCCGAGGAGATTTGAGTCTGTTGTTACCTTTTTTTCTCTGATTCTCCCTTTAAGATCTTGTATGACTGACAAGTTTTTACTACGAGTCTAGATATCATTCATCTTCATTTCTGACTACTTGGGCTCTGACCTGATGGGGTTTGAGTTTGCTTCTATGAGGAGCCAAAGGTACTGCTGGGTAGAGAGCACACGGGGTTTCCTCCCAGGTTTTGATGGCGCATTGGTGGGTCTCAGGTGCAAATGCCTCACCTGTCTACCTAGGATCCCGGCCTGTCTCAATCCCGCCCTGAGCCTCATACGCTCCTACTCAAAGGTTCAATTTCCTACTCTAGATGTCTCTCTTCCTGAGAGCTAAAGGATTCCACTTACTTCCTGTGAGCTCAGTTACAGTGTCAAGCATGATCTACACAGAGTCAGCTTTTACAGCCAGAGGAGCCCATGATGGATCTGACAGGCTGTTGGAAAGGGCATGTTTACACTTATCTCGGAGAAAAAGAGAAATAAGCTCTAAAAAGTAAAATGATAGCTCTGCCTTCGAAAGATTTTGAACTAAAAATAGATATGGAAATACCCATCACATTCTCAAACTCGGGTCTGTCTCTGCATCTGATGTGCACAGCGAAGCTAAGTGTTAGCTGTAAACAGCCATCCATCAAGAGCGAAGTTTGAGGAGAGATATGGTATTGGGTGGGGATAACAAGATAACTCCACAGATTACATCACAGACAGAGACTGAAGCACGGAACAACCCAGACCCTCCTATTTATCCCAACAAAAATATTCAGAAGGACAAGGGCGTTTCACAGTTGTCAATCTCTGTTTTAATCCCCTCGGAGATTTTACCCAGGTTATACTTTATTGATCCTTAGAAATTAGTTTGTAGTAATTTTAATAATTCAGTTTTGAATATTGAACAACCATTTCACTTTGAATGCAATTACCTCCTTCAGATGACAGGTTGCACCAGTTTCTGAGGCTGACCCCAGTACTCAGTTCCTATCTTCTTTACAAAAAAAGTGCAAAAGTTCATTGAATCTTTTAATTTGCATGCAAACTCAGTCTCAAATCCAAAAGAGGACAGAATTCTACTTTTGTTCGCTTTTAATACCTGGTGATAAAAGAATAAATTTGGGAGTTACAAGGTAAATAAAGCATTGCCATTTGTAAATAATAATGGAATCATGTATGAAGTAGTCCACATAGCAGGCTGAAAGAGCACTTTGTTTTTCTGATGAGCACATTGCCATGGTGGAAGACTGGAACCATTCATTGTTTTGGTTTCTGATCTGGGCCTGAATTCAGATAAGGCAGCCAAATGCCAGCTTCAAATCATCATATACTTTTCCTGTAACCTGTATAAGGAACAGAGAAGTTACTCTTGGGGGTGGTGGCTCCTCTTCCTCTTCCTCCTCCTTCCTCCTCCTCTTTCTCCTTCTGCCCCTCCTCCTCCTCCTTCATCTGAAGTGTGTAACCAACCTACTGAAAAACACTGCTTTAGCCAGCCAATCAGGAAACAGAAATTAAAGATAGTATGTCCTTCTGCACTGTTTTCCTGAATGGACTTGGCCACATCTTTGGGGACTGAAAACTTTCTGGCTACAGTCCACATCACATTCAAATATTATCTTCTGGGTTTCCTCATCTGGGCTGCTAGAGGTGGCTAATGACGAGAGATATAACCAAATCCCAGCTAGCCTCCTCCAGCTTTGAACTCAACTTTGGGACGTGACAGGACCTGGCAAAAAAAAAAAAGAAAAAAATGGAAATACCTTCCCTGACATTTTTGCTCATGTTTTCTAAAATCACTTTCAGATAAGGGCAGCGAGTTTGCTAGAGTGGGAAGTGCTGACTGACAAAGTGTAGTCTCCTACAAAATTCTTCCTGGCACTCTAATTATCCTTTCCTTCTCTACTTCAGTATCACATGTAGCCATGTGTAGAATCATAAAATAATTATGCAGTGTACAAGCTTTCTGGGAGCATGTACCACTGTTTTCCTAATTCTTTATCTTTCCCATTGATCGTGGCGTGTGTGCATTGATCCAAGTCGGCCATCTGGTTAGGCAAGATAAGCGTGCTAGTGTCTTTGCATTGCACTGTCACGCGGGGAGGGGGCACATTTTGGCTGTAGGGAATTACGGGGGCAGGATTAGCCCTCTTCCTATGAGAAAAAGGAATTTTAAATGCAGTGTTGCAGCTGCATGGACCATGTTGCTAACTTCTGTTTTTGCCTTGAACTGGGTAGATTTTTCTTCTTGCTTGTATTGTCTCCAAAGGTATAAAGATGCCTTGTAAGAAACAGGGAGGTAGAGGAGAGTATGAGAAAAGATTCATCTTTAGCACACATTAGACGTCTAAGTGACTGATATACTGCAGGATTTCTAAATGATAAAATGGCTTTCAAATGATGACAAAAGGCTACTGGATTGGGGCGGGGGGTAGATTTACGACGAGACTCTTGCCCCTGCCCAAACAAAATCATTTCTGAAAGGGAGAAGTATTGTATTAGTGTGTGTGTGTGTGTGTGTGTGAGAGAGAGAGAGAGAGAGAGAGAGAGAGAGAGAGAGAAACGACATGTGTATCATAGCGGAAGGAATTACCGCAGAAGCTGGCTGAGGCTGAAGGATGCCCTCCCTGTTTATTTATCTCTTTCATGTATTAAAATGAATGTCTGTCCCAAGTTTACAGACACCGAGTGCGTATGCTATTTAATTCAGAGACGTCCCCCCAGCCCTATCGGCCGCTGTTGTTTTCAAATTTGATTGTGGCCATTGTTGTCTCATATTCTGCAAATGTGTGGAAGACTCAAAAGCTTTTCCTCAAAATTGAACAATTCTGTCAAAAAAGATTAGTTCTATTTTGTCTGCTGGGTGCTGACTATTCATGAATGTAAAGGGAGAGGGCTCGGGTGTCATTCTAAGTTGCTAAGGTGGCTGGGTCTGGGCTATTGACTTGAGGGTACCAAACTGGAATCTACAAAAGAGCAGCCAGAAGGACAGGCAGAGGCGGCCTGCCATGTGCTCCGCTGTACCTTCTTTAGCTGCCCATTTATTTCTTTTGTTGCCAGAACTTTTATTGTCATACAGTTGAAAAAAAAAATGTTAGACACAAGCTTCAGGCAGCACCAAGCGGAAAAAAGGATTTAGCATATCAGTAGGATCATCTTACACCGAACCAAATTCTTTTCAGGATGTATAATTAGCGAATGCAGTCTTTTTTTTTTTTTTTTTTTTAAGCTTATGGACGAGGGTGGTGTGGGGGGGCTCAGATCTCTGGTCAGAATATTAGAGGAAATAAAATACATTTGCCAATTTCGGAGAGATATACACATATTAACTCTTCCTACACGGGGTCTTAGCAATTCCCTCAAGAAATGTCTGGTTGAATAGAGAAACTTACTATGAATTCCTGGCATTGTCTCAGGTTTCCTGAGAGGGAACTACTGTGTAGTTGGACATATTCAAAATGCTAGATGGATGAAATCGGATTCAGAATGAAATGAGTGTAGAAGACCCTTCTGAGCAGGGGGAGCTAAAGGGAAGCGTGTGGTTTTCACGCGACGCCTTTGTGGTCTAAAGGAGTAATTAAAAATGGGACTGGGAAAGCCGAAGGCAGGGGAACCCACGCTCGCATCTCTTCGTGTCTGGTTCTCACTGGAACCTCAGCTGCCCTTGTGATTCGGAGGCGTTACATCTTATCTGAAGAGGGAGAACTGGAGGCCGGGAGACTTCCCCTCTGTACTCACTGCCAGTTGGGCACCCGAGCACTTTGACATACGTAAAAGCATGTGTATGAAACCGGATTTCTTTTCAGATTAATTCACATTTCACTGAGAGGGTGTCTATCTCTATTTCAAGATATACAAGTTTTAAAAGAAGTCTGCAAAGTGTCAGGAATGGGAAGATTTTTTTTTTTTATTTTTAGGGTTAATTCTCACTAAATGGAAAAGCACTTATCTCTGTCTGTCTGTCCATCATTCTGAGGGCAGCTGAATTGTTTAGCAGACGGTGTGTTTGGTCGGTTTGTGTTCTCGGGGACTTTTCACTGGAGTGTTGCTGGTTTGCCTTTATTTCCTTTATGCCCGCTGCTGGCTTCAGGGTAAAACAGAAGCCAAGCCCAGCTCTGTTCTCTTTCCCATTTGCTAGGATCTCTCTACTTATATTTGTACCAATAATCTTATCATTAGCTTATTGTTACTATTAATGAGGGCAGTGGAAACTGGGGTGCATAGGGAGTGGTTATTTTAAACTTCGAGTCCTCCTGGCCCTGGGAAAAGTACCCACTGAGCTTTTCCCTGGAGTCAGTCTGCCTAGCTCAGACTCCTTATTTTCTGAATGCTTCTGGCTTGGAATTTGAAGATCCCAAAACAAAATGATTTGGTAAAAAAAAACTGTGAACGTAGGTTATAAAGAAGATTTGATTGTGTCCTCAGTTAGGGAAAACTCACTTTAGTTTGCGTGGGTTATGTCTCCAGAGAAGTTGATATATGGAATTAGGAAAAAAAAAAAAAAAAGGCAAGAAGGAAGAATATCAGTAAAATTACTGTAAAAATGGGAGTTAGGGTATCATTGCTTAATTATTTTCTTTCAATATCACAATACTTTTTTTTAATCACTGTTATTTTAGTACTTATAATTTGTTACACCTGTATTTTTCTCTGACATTTATTTGGAAACTGAAATGGGAATGCCTGAAAGGAACTAGCTGTGTGTACGCTCACAGCTCATCAAAGACCTTTCTTAGGTTGCTAATGCTTATGATGATTTTCTTTTCTTTTTTGTTTTCTTTGTTTGTTTGTTTGTTTGTTTGTTTTTTGAGACAGGCTGTCACTATGTCCCTCTGACCGTCCTGGAACTCACTCTGTAGACCAGGCTGACCTCCAACTCAGAAATCCATCTGCCTCTGCCTCCCAAGTGCTGGGATTAAAGACATGCACCACCACACCTAGTTTATGCTGATTTTCTAAGGATACATTTTAATCAAACTTGTGATTAGCTTTACCCAAATCATTGGTTGTTTAACTATTTGCATGTTTTCTGGTCTTCCACCTGTTTAGTTCAGGCCACCTGGATTCCTCATGAACAGTCATACTCACACTCACACAGTACAGAAATCCGGACATGCTTCAGGGGGACAGCCCTCGGAAGCATGGCTCTGAATGGTCCAGACAGTAAGAGGTTCCCCTGAAGTCTAGGGTCCAAACACCTGAGTTCAAAAAAAATGTAATGGTGAGCCAGCACAGAGTACCAGATGATAAGAGTAAGTTCAGGAGGTTTGGGAGCTGGTGCTTTTGGGTTTAGACTTAACAGCCATGGCATCAAGGTGTGAGAAGCCTCCTATGAGACAATGCTGATGATGATGATGGTGATGATGATGAAGATGATCACAATGGTGTAGATTATTCTGGCCCCTGGTGTGGCACGATGCCCGGAGAGGCCAGAGAGAGGAAGAGCATGACTGGAAGTAAGAATTTAGCAAAGTACAGATAATCAAGAGAGTGATGAGAAAACCTGAGAATGAGTGAAGGACCAGTTTTCTATGTTAGGTTTTTTGTGAAGATGAAAAATGGAGAAACAGCTAAAAAAAATTCTGAATAGCAAGTCTGAACTTTAAAAACAAAGGAGGAATTTATGATTAAATACATGGTTTGTTCATCTCAGTATCGTCTCTATGGTTTTAACCTCATCAGTGTATCGCTGGGTGATATTTTCTTCCGTATGTTTGCATGCTCTTATATGAGTATTCAATCAGATGCATGTGTGTGCACATAATACAGAGTATGTATGTGCATATGTAGAGAGGCCGGATGTCAATCTTAGGTGTTATTCCTCAGGAATATTTTGTGTTTTAAGACAAAGTCTCTCATTGGCTTGAGGGTCACAGAGTAGGCTAGGCTTATTGGCCATCAAGGCAGAGATCTCTGTCTCTGCCTTCTAAGTGCTGGGATTGCAATCGTGTGCCACCATGACTGGCCTTTTCATCTGGGTTCTGGGTATTGGGAACATAGCACATTATCTAAATAAACATACTTTTCCTTCCTTCCTTCCTTCTTTCCTTCTTTCCTTTTTTTTTTTTTTTTTTAAGCAGGCTGTCCCTATATCGCCCAAGGTTGTCTCAAAATTACTATGTAATTCAAGCTGGCTTCAACCCATCTTCCTGCCTCTGCCTCTGCCTCTGCCTTTCCTGAGTGCTTAGAATTGTACAGATGTGCCATCATTACATGCAGGTATCGATGGATAAGGACCTTTGTTTGGCTTGTTTCAGGAGCTGGGGATCAAACCCAGGACTTTGAACATACTAAGGCAAGGGCTGTGCCAATGAGTTAAACCTCCACTCTACATTTGACATTTCCATGATAGAATCATATCAACCTTCCTTAATTTTAACCTCCAGAGAGACAAGAGCTATTGAATACACGACATTATGGGTTTCGGCCCCACACATTTATTAAATATTATTAGCTAAGTAGTTTTAGCATGGCATAGTTAGGTATGCAATTAAAGACACAAGGTTCTGTAAGATGCGTATATGTAGGTATAACTCCAGTCTAACAGGCTACAGACCTCCTCTTAGAGAAAAATAGAGACAGCATTTTAAAATGATAATAATTCCATAGTTCACATTTTCCAAAACATTAGTTGATTTTATGCATACGGTGAGGATTCTTTTCTTATTGTTTTGCAGATAGACCACATTTTTTATTCTTACAATGTCACTTACTCCATCTGACTAAATCCACTGGTGTTTGACTCTGTATGTGTATGAAGCTATTAAGAAGGGGGAAGGGGAATGCTCTCCTCTTATCACATTGTTGTGATAAAGACAAGATAAGCATGTATCCATTTTTATGACATGCTAGAAGTGTGGGTCCCTGTCAACCATAACTGTCCAGGCAGGTGTTAGAGCTAATGGCATTTTTTAACAGGCTAGTGTTTTTTAAATGATCGTGTGTGCTCAACTTGCCCATGTATAATTTACTGCTAAGTCTGTATCAAAAAAGCAAGAAGCTATTCCATTTTAATGGCTAGCACATATTGAGCACTATTCAAGCTCTAGGCTTCACTTTAAAGAGTTTACAGTGATCATCTCTTACAGCCCTGGTAACCAATGAAATAAAGCTTGTTAGAAGTACCACAGTGCCTCGTTTTGTAGATGAGGAAGTGAACTCACTAATGAGGTTCCTTGTCCAAGGTCATGCAGCTGGTAAATGGTGAAGCTAGGTTCAAAATCAGGTAATCTGACTTAAATGTTCTTCAAGCATGGCAAACACTAGCCTTTTTCATACTGAATAGAATTGAAACAAAATGGCAAGTATATGCCCTGGAAACTAGAAGGAAGCTGTAGTAAACAAACAAACAAACAAAACAAAGCAAAAACCAGCTGGCCAGCATTGCCTCACAGTCCTGGTTAGGAACTGGAATGCTGGCCTCTGGGAAAGGATGAACTATCTGATACTCAAGACTTTCATCTTCCAAATGACAAAACTGAAGTCTTGGAAGAGGCATGACTCTTATTGTCAATATAAAACTAATTCAGCTGAATGGTAGTGGCACACGCCTTTAATTGCAGCACTCGGGAGGCAGAGGCAGGCAGATCTCTGTGAGTTCCAGGCCAGCCTGGTCTACAGAGTGAGTTCCAGGACAGCTAGAGTTACAACAGAGAAACCCTGTCTCAGAAAAAAAAAAAGAAAGAAAGAAAGAAAGAAAGAAAGAAAGAAAGAAAGAAAGAAAGAAAGAAAGAAAGAAAAGAAAAGAAAAGAAAAGAAAAGGAAAAGAAAAGAAAAGAAAAGAAAAGAAAAGAGAAGAAAAGAAAAGAAAAGAAAAGAAAAGAAAAAAGAAAAAAGAAAAATCTAATTCCAGATGGGAATGAAGGCTTCCAATTTCCCCAAATGCTAAGAGCTCCCTAGTATTTGAAGTCAGCAGACCATTCCAGGAGGGTCCAAGCAAGCTCAGGGCACAGCAGTGTGTAAGACGATGCCATATACTCCCTCAGCATGCACAAGAGTTGCCACCATTTCTGAAAGCTCCTGAAGGACTTGTCTGTGGGACTGAATGAGTAACATCATTGACACAAACAGGAGAGGAATAGAGCAACTTCACCTTCAAATTCAAGACAATAGTAACATTAAGAAAAGAAACAAGAACGCAGAAGAATTCCTTGAATTTCAGCTTCTTGCTTTGAATTGGAAACTGGTTCTCCTTGAAGACATACCTCTTGCCTCAGAGAGGTGGGAAGTGCCAAGAGAAAAGATATTTAAGCCAGACATGTAGATTTGAGAGTCAACAGAGCCCCAAGAATCAGCAGGTATAGTGTGTACATATATACACGCACGCACATGCGCACATACGCACATGGACATACACCATGTTTTCACCTTTTCTTCTTTTGTATTCTTGCTACCAAGACATTATTTAGAAATGGGAAAATATCACTTTGTTCACCCAGGCTCATGCTCACAGAAGTCTGCTTGATCCAAAAACAAAAACAAAAACAAACTCTTCAGAGGTCTTTGACTGGAATGGCCAAAGAAACAGCCAAGTTTGTCAAGAAGCAATGCTTTCTTCTTTTATTTTATGAACTGTCTCATCCACTAGTTTTCAAGGTCATAATTTTTGCTTGAGGTGTGTGGTAGGACACAAATATAGTCAGTATCTTGAACTTATGTTCACAAAACTCCCATCTTTGAGCCTACCGCTGAATTAGTTCTTGTTCAAACAGAGAAGGTTAATTACAGTAGCCATCATCTCTCCCACCATGCTGCCTCTGAATTTTCATAAAATTCACTGATACGAACAGCTCTGTGGCATCTTTGGTGAAAGAGATAGTAATAAAATGTGGATGTTGGTCCACATGCTTGTGTGCCTGGTTTATACCTCAGTGGCTCCCATGTTAGTTTGGTGTCAAATGTTAGCATTTGCAAGGGGGAATATGGGTCCCCACAGACTGGAGTGCTGTCTTTCCTGCTGAGAGAATGCAGTCTTAATTAGGTAAACAAAGAGGTTTTTCATTACATTGTAAACACATTTCACAAAGAGACCCCATTTAAGTTTCTTTTTAAAGAAACTGGAAAATATTGAGAAAGTTAATTGGAGGTCACTCAAATGACAATTAAAGAGCAGATACAATTATCTCCCAGCTACTACGTGGCTTGAGGATATTTTTTCTTTTAAACGTTGGGAATACCAACCCAAGGAGGGGCAGACACAATGTTAAATGACAGTTTTCTCTATTTATATTTAAATAACCATCTGCATGAAATTATGCACAAATCATGGAATAATTCCTGGCAGAAATTACTGTTTATGAAATAAAAAAAATCTGAGAGAGAGGGTGCTTGTCACATTAAATTGCCCATTTCCAGGACATCAGATGCGGCTGCACAATGAGGGGATGCCGCATTGCGAGGCCAATACAAATTGCTCACAATGTTAATGAAGATGGATGGGAAAACCTGAAAAGCATTCATTTACAAGCACCAGGGCTGGGAAAGTGGCCATGTTCCCAATCTCTACCTCTTTTATTTTACTTATTTATTTTTTGCTTCGATAATATCCAGTTGAATGATGGTAAGCTCTTGAGAAGGCTTTACCATAGGTTATCATTGTGAGTTTTAAATATGGCCTATTTTTTTCTCCCATTTGGGGTGGAAATTGTACATGTGAAATTGGGAGGTTTACAGATAAGCCAAGGAAAAGGAATCCTAGTCTACGAAGAACCGTGTATACAGAGGACTAACTACAATATTTAAATAAGCTTTAGATTCAAGATTCAATAGTAAAATAATTCTTTGTCTGGAAAAGACTCCCTTGACAACTTAAAGTATACCGCCTTCTTTCCCCACCTGCCCCCGAAGCTCCTCGGCGGAGGAGCCGCTGTAGTTGGGTCGATGAACAGGATGTGGCTCTGAGGACAGACAGATTCGGGCCAGAATTAGAGAATGGAGACTTCTCACAGCCCATCGTACCGCATTATTCTGCCTAAACTGAAAGTGCCAATCAACACGTGGAGAGCAGTGAGGAGTACGTTTTACCCACAAGTAAGAGCTGGGAATCCGAGGTCCCCACATCGCCTCCCTCCGCAGCACCATCCCACCAGACACTCAACCAACCAGACTCCATGACATCGCTGCATGCTTCCTGAAGTCGGCTTGCGTTGATGGTTGAATCTACGTTTCCCCACATGTCTCAGAAGACTGAGATACAGACACAAAACCACCCCACCAATGTCTTCAAAGGCCAGCCTCAGCCTCACTACAGCTTCTTCTCCTTGAGTTCCCCTCACTCTACAACTTGTGTTTGCTAATTACTAAGATCATTCGACTAGCAAATGTTTATTGTGGATAAATATTTATATGCTAGGCACTGGGACACTGCTGTGAACAGGAGAAACACTATCCATACCATCCAAACCTGACAGACTCATGAGTCAACACACAAAGACACCTAAGAAGGCAGAGGGATTCCCTGGAAAAAAAACAACTATTTAACCTAAGGCCTGCATTGATTGGGCATCTGCTTTGTGAAAGACACAGTACCCCTGGAGGGTGTAGGGGGGAAAACTACTGCCAGTCAGTGTCATTAGTTGTCAGTAAGGTGCAAACAACAGGGAGATGTGATTGATGCTAGCGAGCAAGAGCAATTAGCTCTCAGGAGGATGGGTCTCTGGAGGAGGACACAGGACTTTCCAAACACAGTGACTTGGAGGTAAGTTTCAAGAGCGATGAAGAGAATCAGAAGCCAGGCAGCCCGATAGGTAGGAGCAGGCTGCAGAGGAAAGAAACCGACAGAGTGTTTGAGGAGCAAAAAGGGCCACACTTGCGCTTGTCTGCAGTCAGGGAGTACAAGGAACAACTGTCCTGCCCTTCTGAGGACAGTGCCAGTGTTGTCCTCTGGGTCCCTGGTGTCCCTGACAGGGGAGTAAGGTACATGTACTCACGAAGTCAATGCGACCTAAGTGTCCTGTTTCTCACACATCACCCCAGGGTGTCAGATCACCTCAGTTACTCCCAAGTCCCATGCCCAGGAAAAAAAAAAATCATGTTTTAACTTTGTGTGTGTGCACATGCTGGTATGAGTGTGTACATGCAAGGCTATGTGCACGTGAGAGAAATTGTCTGCAGAAACCAGAAGAGGGCATCAGATCTCCTGGAGCTGGAGTCACAGGCTGTTGTGAGTCTCCCAGTGTGGGTGCTGGGAACCAAATCCCAATCCTTTGCATGAGCAACGCTCTTCACCACTGAGCCATCTCACCAGCTCCCAGAACTGGTTCTTTATTATTTATGTACCCTAGGCACATACTGCCCATCCTTGCAGAAGAGTTTGGTCGGTGCACCGGCTACTCACTCTACTGCAGCCCGTGTTCAGGGACGGCGCTGCACAGAAGCCATGCTCATGTAGCCAGTGCCTGAACAGAAGGCGTCTTTAAGAAATTATTCACAGCACAATATTCCAAATCGTTTAAATCAGATTTTTTGTTTGTTTGTTTCTTTTCTTTTTAACAAGGTACACAGGGAATATAGAAGAAGGTGCCTATAAATAGAATCAGGAGTTTGGGGAGACAGTTGAGAACAAGGGGGTAAATAAAAATACTCAGACATAAAGTACAATTAAAGGTTTTTTTTCTCATCTTCCAAGGCATTCCTCGGAAACTGCATATCATGGAGATGTACCAGAATATAACATTCTCCTCAGATACATACATATGTGTGTGTGTATATATATATATATGGGGGTGGGCAGAGAAGGAAAAAAAAGTGGGAGGGCAGGAGAGAGAAAAAGCATGTTGACTTCAAAATGGACGTGATTTAAACACATGGAGGCTGTTATCATAAAGAAAGTCAGTAGATAATATGTGTTAGGACATTGAGATCTTAGAAAAGACTCACTGAGCACTTGGGAGACAGAGGCAGATGGGTCTCTGTGAGTTTGAGGTCAGCCTGGCCTACAGGATGAGTTTCAGAACATCTAGAGAAACCCTGTCTTGAAAAGCAAAGGCAAAACGTAAATAAATAAATAAATAAATAAATAAATAAATAAATAAATAAATAGAAGAGACCTACTGAAAACATTTCTACAGTGCGATAGGATGAGGACAAAGGCAAGTAGGTGAGCTCCATGGTAATTCATCACCTGATTCCTCAATGGACCTGCCTTGTCTACTTGATACCCAGCATGCAGTAGCCATTCAATAAATAGTTCGTAAGTCAGGATGAAGAGGTCAAGGGGGAAAGTATCAATCATTACTAGCAAGTGTGCTAAGGCACTTGGAGAGCCCAATAGGATGAAACCCCGATGGAGAGAAGCACCAAGATCATCAGAGGTGTGGTGGGTGGGGATGAAGGCTGCCCAAAGGTGCTTCGTGTATGTTGAAGAGCAAATAGCAGCCACGAGGATACATGAGTCAGAGTGGTGCATGGATGGGATGCAGAAAGCATTCCAGGGTAACAAAGAGCCAACTGCAAGGCTGAGACACAGAGTGTGCTTAGAAACCATAGGAGTCGAATACAGATAGAAATTAATCTCCTTGATTATAGGTAGGTAAATCTAGCCTGCCATGCTCCCATGCTCAGAGCCTCAGCTCCCAGTCCACACAATGCACAATGTCTAGCATACAGTAGGAGTGCACTAACCACTGAAAAAGTAAATAAATCTATCTGCTTCACCTTCCCTGCACTCTTTCTGCCTTATAATGGGTTAGCTTTTTCATTTTAATAGAGGCTGTGCGAGGAGTTTCAAAACTCATTGCCAGCTATGTCAACTTCTCCAATTACAGCCTTTCTCCTGGTCCCCTTTGTTTAAAGGTCCAACCTTAGCCTGCCAAAACATCACACTCTTAACGCAACCCCTTTCTATTCAGTAACACTGGACAGCATGCTTGAGAGAGTCTGAATATCATGTGTGCGCTATTTCAGAGGGAAGTGGGGGCCTCGGGGATTATGGCTGCTTACTGTTGCTCATATAGGAGACTCATGTGCACATGAACATTATCACCCAGAGAAAAAGTTCCCAAGGAAGAGCTTGGCTCCATTGGAGGAAATCTCTTTAATCCTGCAAGCATATGAAGATCCTGGGACAAAGAATACCATCCTTGGTGGGCACTCATGTGACGGGAGAGAGTAAAGGGCTGGGCAGAGGCAAACAGGCAGGAAGCAACAGCCACAGTATAGGCTACAACTTGTAGTTGGACACAATGAAATCCTAGTTGGAGAATTGATAGAGAAGGCTATCTGCACAGACAAACATCCTAGAGAAACTCAAAAAGGAATCTAAATGTCTAAAGACCTGATATATGGTACGAGACCTGAAGAGATTTGTTCTTATTTTTTTAACTATGTTCTCTGCTCTCGGGCACAGCACACTGTAATAGGGGTCAGCTCTTATCCAGAGGAGCCATCTCCTAGGAGATGCAGAAGGGTTAACCCAACCAAAATCCAGTGTAGACAAGCTCACCCACCTTCCAGTGTTTATCAAAATTCGCTCTAAATGCTGGAGATGAGTGGCTTCACTGAGCACCTGGATCCATGTAGCCAACCAGAGGAGAGCAATGTGAGCGACACTGATCTAATCAGCTAATAGCAAGCCTGTGGCCAGAGGTGCATTTTATGTGAGAATGAGGCTGTGGGGACCGAGGCAGTTCTGGTGTGGACAAGTCTCGTGGCTTCTGAAGACAAAATGGCTTGAGGCTCAGTCATTGTTTAAAAGCCATTCCTCACATTCCTTGTTTACTGTCAGCACGGTGAGCTGTGGGCTGTCACTTTAGCTGTTAATGGGACTAAACACTTAGGCCAACAGATTAAGCCTTGCTGAAACATTAAGAAAATTGGCCCAAACAGAGTTTGGATGGATGCTGGTTTAACAGCTGTTTCTTTGGGGGTGGGTAGAGGAGAGGTGATTGTCCTAAGGCAATTAAAAAGACTGTGTGTGTGTGTGTGTGTGTGTGTGTGTGTGTATGTGTGTGTGTAATAGTGAAAACTGTGTAAGAGTCATCAGGTAGATTGTCTGCTAAAGGAAAGACTGTTTAAGAAGGGAAGAAGGACATTTAGTCTGTACCATTTGTCCTGATCACACAGCGTAGCAAGATTCTCTGAAATTAGAGGTGGAGTATGTACTGACCAAGGCACAAGGCATACCACGCATATTTAAAAGTTCCAATGACTTTCTGGAAGAAATGAAAAATTGCTGTGTCTGTCATTGCCAAGGGTCCTTCTAGGTACCTGGATGGTATTGAAGGTGGGCAAGCCGTTCTTTGAACTCTGATTCTTTCTAAGACATGTCAAACCTATTTCTGGTTCAGAAGAGGAACTGTGCTTTCGCCGTAGGTACATTTAATTTCAAAATCGGTTTGTCGGCTCTCTTCCTGTAAAGATCCACATATCTTTACCTGACATGTCTTCTTAAGCAAGGATTCTAAGATGGCCTTTTATGACTTTTCCCAAGAAAGAATGGAGAACAACTAAATATTCCACTTCGATTCCAAGTCTTAGGCGTGGGAAAAGGCTTCACATAAAGAATTCTAGAAAACTGTCCTATCCTTGCCATTGCAATTGTATATGTGTTAAGTATTTTCTAGTAAGGTCAGATAGGCCAAAATTGAAAGTTCATTCTGACTTTAGAAACTGAGAGTTGGATAGTCATCCTCTGGGCTATGTGACATTTGTCTGCTAGAAAAAAGCAGAAGAAATGATGAGTGTCTTCGGTGCCATCTCAGTAAACTTCCTGACTTCTTATTCCGCAGCCAAGTTCTTAGTCCGTACTTTTTGTCAGGAACTTCAAAATCCTTTTTGTTGGATTCGAGCTACTTTTGCAGCGCTCCTGAAAGGAGAGGAAAGAGCAGAGCATGGCTTCGGTGGAAATGTCATCCAGGTACTTCGGAGATCGAGGTAGAAAGACTGCTGGAGTTCATGAGTTCAAGACAATATAGCAAGATTCCAGTCCATGTCAAAGAAGAAGGAAGGGGGAGGAAAGGAAATGAGAGAGTGAGAGCAAGAGAATGAGAGGGAAAGTTTACTAAATGCTAATATCCAGAGAGGTGCAGATCTCTGTGATTCTGATACCTTCCAAAACTTCAAACTTGACTTTGATTAACCATGGTAATAGCTAGGGTGTTTCTTTCTAGATTTGCTCCTAACGTCACGTTATCAGTACTATAAAGACATGCTCATAACACTTGCTTTTCATCTAAATCAAGAAGGCAACACTAAACAACAACAATACCAAAAAAAAATAAAAGTATTTAGTGGTGCATATAGGATTGTAGCGATGATAATCAGAGACCCTGGTAATTGAAGCTTTTGGGGAGGGAGAGACCCTTTCTTCTGGATCCTTCAGTCTGTTTAATAGGATAAAATTAGCTTGAGTGGTTTGGTGTTTGAAGAGGATGTGATGTAATTGGAAGTGCCTCCCGGGTTTGCTGCTGGACAAAGCAATCAGGTGGAGACATGGGAGGGCATGGGAAGCTCTGAAGTATGGATCGGCTTCCGTCGTCCTAATTAGCCTAAATTAGCTATGCCAGTTTTCGGCTTGCTTTTGAATTTCTCTGCTAATGCTACTTTCAGGGCTGAAAGGAAAAAATATGAAATGCTCACCAAGTTCCTATGGAATACATGAACAGTGGTGCCTACAACAAGGGACCGGCTTTTATTACTGAACCCTTAAAAGGGGAGAGACACCCAGGGAACGCAATGGCGGAGGGCACTGGGAAGGTGGATGCCACTGCTTCTGTGGTGTGAAAGCTGGCAAAGCATCAAGCAGAAATGAATTATTCTGAGGATTTCCCACACGTCCCTTCCAAGCCTCACCTCAGAGGACCGCAGTGGGCCATGACATTTGTAGACAAAGAAGAGTGTGGCACTTTCCCAGCAAGCCTGCTTCTTCCCAGATTGAATTTCAAACTTAAGGGGTGAGGGGACCAAAGTAGCAGTTTTTTTAATGTATGGAAGCAACTGGCAGTTTTTATCCCAATTTACCCACTTTTACACTACAGATTTGTAACACACCTAAAGTACTTTGCACGAATCTATTTTAATAATAGTTTTGGAGTAGAAACAAAGTCTCAATCTAAAAGCCACAGATTTTGATCTTTCTAGTTGCCAACAAATGAGACACCATAGAATGATATACATGCCAAATAGAAGTAGCAAAAATGAAATTATTTTGTTTGTCATTTTCCATAAAGCCGCCCCTAACAAAAGGCTCAGTGTTCTCTCCAAGTCCCCTTTCAGGCCCTTCTAGATCGACTTTCAGTGACTCTGATGTAAGTCTTCTGAGGGGAAAAAATGCTGCTGAGTTTTATTTTAATATTTTTAACTTTATTTATTGTGCTGTGTGTGAGTATGTGTACAGGTGTATATTACACATGTGAAGCACAGCACACGTGACAGCTTAAAGCAGTTGGTTCTCTCCTTCTATCGTGTGAGTCCTGGGGATTGAACTCAGGTCTCTAGACTTGGCAGCAAACCCTTTCACCCACGGAACCATTTTACCAGAACAAAGGTTTTCATTTTAAGTGAGCAGACTCTGACCATCTGAAGCCAATTGTGGGTCAGGGTTGTGACTTAGTGACAGAGCGCTTGCCGGGCATGTTTGAGGCCCTGGGTTCAGTCCCAAGCACAGCAAAATATCTGAAAAGTAAAGCCAAGCATTTCAGCTGAACACTGAACACTGCACACCAGCAACAAGCTATTCTTCATCTAATTTCTTTTTTGCTCATCAAGTCTAAGTTGTTAAAGAGCCAGACAGACAATGTGGGCAGTTCAGGGCTGGGGTCTGCAGGGGACGCCAACAATTTTTCTGATTAAACTCAGAAATATAAATATCACATGTTTTCTGTCATATGTGAAATCTAGATCTGAATCTAACTATATGTACATAGAGAGAGAGAGAAAACATGGAAGTGGAGGAGGAGCTCTGCGAGGAAGAGGTTAAAGAGGAGTGCGAGGAACAATACAGGGTGATAGGAAAGAAGAAAGACAAAATATCCCTTGTCAAGAGCTGGTAAGGCCGTAAAGGATTTCCATGCACGCCCGACAACCTGAAACACACACACACACACACACACACACACACACACATGAAAGCTGTGTGTGGTGGCTCAGATCTGCAGTCCCTGCACTTCTACGCCAGGATTGGTGACAGACACAGCAGTTGGTCAGAGGCTCACTTAGTGTAGCAGCAAACACAGGATACCCTGGCTCAGTGAACAGAGAACTTGAGAAGAACTGTGAAGTTGCACATACTCACCCTGACACATGCGCACCAGCCCTCACTCGAACATGTACGCGTGTGCACATGCACGCGTTAATAAATTACACACAAAACAAAATCAGGCCTTCTCTCATATTTGGAATCTAGATTTAACACACACATACCTACTTATGCCGGATGAACATAGAAGGGAGTCTGTTTTTGAAGAATTGGAGCATGGAGGGGGAAAGAGAATGAATGCAAGAGGGATGTGAAAGGGGGTGAACTACACAGATGCACTTATTGGAGGTCTGAAACCTATACAATTTAGAGGGAAGAATGCACAATTACAGAACTCGTCACCTTTTCTCTGAGGCCATTGGAAGGTACTCAGTAGGTTTTGAACTTGAACAAGTTTGCCAGTGGCCAAGGTGGCTCAATAGCCTCTGCTTTCCTTCTAGGGCTGGAATTTGGCCAACTGTTCAATTCCCTATGAGCCCTTCAGAGCCACAGACTTCATAGTTTCAAAATACTATTGAGCAATATGCTTTAGTAACTCGTAGAGCAACCAGGAACAGTTGGGGCTGCATAGCAGGTAAAGTTTGTGTTTGAAGCATCAGCAAGCTGATCACAAAGGGCTGGGAGTTGCTCAGAGGGCAGGGAGGATGCTCTGCAGAGTGCTTTACCATTTGCTATGGTGCAATCCTGCACACAAGTCCTGTTTGTTTGCCACAGAGCCTTAGGCTGCTTCCAGCGTCCCTCATTCAGTGACTCCCAGCTTGTAGCAATAGGGAATGGAACTGTCAAAAGCTTTCAGTTGTGAAATTGTATGTTTATAAACTGCACAGAAGCTGTGTGTCGAGTTAAGACCACAAGTTATTCGGAATGACTCAGTACTTGTCAGCTTCTGTTGAGGGGATATTTTTGTTTGCTCGCAGTTGTAAAGCTAGGTGGTGCCATGTCTTTCCTATCAGCCCACCCACCTTGGCTCAGCAGCTAGAGATGTAGGGCTGGTTTCTGTGGCACTGATAGCTCCTTCAACGCCCAGTGTAATCATTTTACTCCTGTTTACGTGTGTTTACAACGCAACCTTAGTATTGCCGGGCAAGCTTCATGATCTTTATAAGATGGATGATTCGCTTGCAGTGCTAATGATGGAGTTTAACCTGGGGTTCCTGTACACCTCTTATGACACGTGAACATGCTTGTATGTGTTCAGCCTTTACGTTCCAAAGTCCTATGTTAATGGTATCCATTTCTTCAAGGCTGCTTGAAGGATTCCTCTAGTGCCTGATACAAGCTGTGGATATGCTCCCTGGGCTCCTCTTGCCATTCATGCAGTGAGGTTGTCTTGGTTCCCTCCAGTCTCCTGCTTCCTTTCATCCCAGGAATTTCCTACTATAGTTCTCCAAACACTAGCAGCTCATGACTCTATTTCTCCGCCCTTTATCTCTTCATTACCCACAGAATGATTGTTAGAACAATACAAAATAGCACACAGTTAGGTCTAAACACAGCTCTGGACATATAAGGAACACGTTAGTAGTGACACTTTTTAACACTGATAAAAGCTCTATGAATCTTAACAAAGAAGGTTTGTATTGTGGTTAATTTTCTAAATCTTGAAAAAAAATGAATTTGGGAATTTATTGCTCCAAAACTTAAGAAAGAGATAAAAACCAAACGCCACGCCAGTGATTAAGAACCCATACAAATAAACACTGGGCACTGCTCATCACCACTGGCATTTTAAAATCCACTCAAAATCACACTGCCCCAGCTCAGGGGTCACCTAAACAGTAATTGAAAACCACATTCTGTGGTTCCCCTTGTGTAAACTGCTGTTTGCCCCAGGCTATTTTCAAAGCTGTAAATAAATGGTAAAGAACACTGACAGAAGTGTGTGTTCAAGAGGCAAGATCATCCAGAAGGCTCAGCAATGATGACGGTTTCACAGCCAAAAAACCAAAAACCTGTGGCAGGGCTGCAGTTCTCAAACCTGCACCATTCTCAGACAGCTCTACCATTGCTTGCTTCCTCAATATTAACTCACATGGAGGAAAACATGTTGCTTTTCTTAAACATATCCTCCTGCACAGCCATAGATGTATCCCTCCAGACTCCCTGGGACGGTGAGCTTCTTGATCACATAGGAAATACTTTGTTGCTGGGGGTGGGGGGGAACCTGAGCTGACTCCTAGTCCTATGCCCACACAACTGCCCATTCTGCAAGTGTGCATCCCCTGGAGAGCCACCAACAACCAGTGCATGGAGAAGAAGGCTCGAGGAAACCAACACAGATTCTTTGCAAAGCTGTTGAATAAATCTGAAGCTTTCAGTTTCTGTTTCTATCTCTCCTCTATTCATTTAGAACCTGGAGATTGATAGACAGCACAGCACCCGTGTGGTGAAATTCCCTTTTCGATTGCTGCCGATGTCTGCTCTTTACATGTAGGGGTAAGTCATGAGTCCCTTAACAATTACCAGATGCATGAGACTGAAGCTTATGATGTGAGTGACTGGGTGGAGCTGAGCAGTGAGTGTCAATCAGGGCAGGACTGGACCCAGTGCTGCCATGCACACTTCTGGGAAATGCTATTTCTCATTGTTTTTAGGTGATTGACCTTGAATTGGGAATTTGATTTTGGTTCTGATGATGACACAAAGATACGAGTTCGTGTGATTTCCCTGGCTTTGTCCTGTTTGTGCTCCGCAGCAGTTGTCAGTGGGATGACTCTGGGTTTCCTAGCTTGTTAGTTGGTTGGCTGTCCCTTCTGATTTCAGAAGGGGTCCATGAAACACAGGAGCCTTCTCTATGTGGCTCTCACTGTAGTCCTGTCTTCCGACATACCCCTGACTCACTGTCGAACTTCCCCGAGTGTATGTTGACTGAACCATTGCCTGTGCTTCAGAGAAACATGTGGAGAAATAGTGCTCAGGGGAACAGAGACTTGGAGTCCACGAGAGGTATGAGGTTTGTTTTGTTCCGACAGTTAAAGAGGAGAAGCTGGCCATAGTGATTTAGGTCAACAATCCTGCCAGAAAGTTGAGGCAGGAGTGTGGCCATGAGTTCAAGGCCAGCATGGTCTACAGAGTGAGAGCCTGTCTAGACAGAAATACATAGATAGATGGGAGTGGGTGTGGGGTGGAGAGAATGGTGAGAAGGGAGGGAGGAAGTTCTCATACTCCCCATTTCCAGAACAAAAAGATAACTGGGCTGGGGAGATGACTATGTGGTTAAGGGACTTGTCTCAAAAACAAGAAGATTGGAGTTTGGATCTCTAGAAACCAAGTAAATGCAGGTAAGTGCAGCAGCTCACCTGTAGTTACAACTTTGAAAGGCAGCGATAGGATCCCAAGGGCTAGCTGGCTAAGGAAACCAGCCATATGGATGAGCTCTGGGTTTGATTGAGAGACATTGTCAGATATATACATATAAAGATGGAGGGCGAGCAAAGAAGATTCCCAACAGACATCACCCTTAGGCTCCATACATGAGCCCTCATATTCGAACACACACACATACACGAATTTACAGCACACACATATACACGTGAAAAGAGGAAAGGATAATATAAAGTTTCAAATTTCACATTTTTTAACTTAAATTCCTTTTGCCTTCTTTTGCCATAAGTTTTTTCTGTATTTCTTTATCTGTTTGTGACTGAAATAATGATTACCAAGGAATAGTAAGTCAGTATTTTTACGGAAATATGGAAACAGAAACTGCATTAATTCCACTGTTTCTTAATGTGTTCTTATATATATCTTACCACAATAAAAATTGATTTAAAGTAAAATAAATTTTTTGTTGTTTATTTTCTAAGACTAGGTCTCACTGTGCAGCCCCGGCTAGTTTGGAGCTCAGTATATAGGTCAGGCTGACCTTGAACTCATAGAGATTGGCCTTGTTTCCTTAGAATTGGGATAAGAAAAGGTGTGCAAATGTAAACTTTCCAAGTTCTAGGGATGGATTTTGGACATAGTGGGAAAACAACGTGCTTACATTTAGTCTTTTAAAAACACTCACAGCTTATTAAAGCAGGAAGTTCTGTAATATATATTTTACACAAATAAAAACTAGCTTAAAGGGCTGGAGAGATGACCCAGCTGTTAAGAGCATTCATGGCTGTTTCAGAGGACCCGAGTTCAGTTCCCTCCACCCATGTTGTGTGGCTCACAACTGCCTGAACACCAGCTCTCAGGACAGTCACAGACATGTGTGCACATACATACACACAAGCACACACGTATAATATGTACAGGGCAGTGAGAGACTGAATATTCATTTATCCCATTTAATTTAATCTTACTTGATTTATATTGAAATCTAAATTGTGATGTGTACATACAGCCACTGTTTTGAACAGCACAATCCTTTGGGGACTTCACGGTGCAGTGTGCAATGCTCTTTCGGAGGGATTTTTCTTTTTTTTCCGTAACTTCTTATGAACGTGTCAACAGACTATCAGAAGAGCAGTTGGTGTAGTGACCCACGTGCTCATTGCCAACAGGTAGCAGCTGTGAATGTTCACCTCATTATTACAGTTCAAACGTGAGACCAAAGCTGGGAAACCAGAATGTCACACATCCACCCAGGACTCCAAACTAGTCCACTAACCCTTAGCTCCCTAATATTAATTAGTTAATTTTTTCATATTTTTAAGGTAATTGTAGTAGAAATGACAACAATATAATGATAGAAATATATATATATATATATAAATATATAACATATAAAGTGACCTCAGATTTAAGAAGAGTTTGCTTCCCACTAGGCTGAGGCTTCTTCCTTGCTTGACTATGAAGAGTAAAAAGTCAGCCGGGTGATAGTGGCACACACTTTTAATCCCAAAACTCGGAAGGCAGAGGCAGGCAGATCTCTGTGAGTTCACAGACTAAATTCCAGAACAGCCAGAGTTACAACAGAGAAACCCTGTCTCAGAGAGAGACAGAGAGAGAGACAGAGAGAGACAGAGAGAGAATATTCACTAACCTGGCTAGGACTTTAATCCCAGCAGTGGTGAGGCAAAGGCAGGCACATCTCTGTGAATTCAAAGTAAGCCTGGTCTACAGACTGAGTTCTAGAACAGCCAGGGCTACACAGTGAGATTATGTCTCAAAAAAACAAAAATTAAAATAAAAATAATAAAGTCACCAACCACTGTATATATGAAGGCTCAATGTGCGATCCAGAAAATGTGGCCAGTAAATGTCTGAGTAACTTTTTAATTTTAACAAAATCTATGTTTACATTTAATTTGGCTTGTGGCTGTAGCTAAATATAATAGCTGGGCACAGTGATACAAACCTACAGTCACAGCTGCTTAGGAGACTAGGGTTAAAAAAAAAATCAGGTCAATATGGGTAGCATAGCAAGATCTCATCTCAACTGACGATGATGATGATGACGATGATGATGATGATGATGATGATGATGATGACAGCCGTGACCAGATCTGACAATGTGCCTCTTTTTCCGGTAGGGTCTCACTGTATACCTAAGGCTCATGTTGAATTTTCTGTGTTTAAGGCTGTCCTTGAACTTGTGATCTTCCTGCCTCAGCTTCCCCAGGTCTGGAGTTACAGGCCTACAGCAGCATGCGCAGCTGACAAGGTTACTTACTCCCGTGATGTAGCTGTCATTATATTAACATGACGGGACACTTGGGGGAAACTGAGGACTTCACCCTCTTCCTCTATGGGGTTAGTTTGTAATGCAGATTAACTTAGGACAGAAGAATCACGACACTCAGAAGTCATCTGCAAAAGCATGGTTCCAGGATCACAGAGAAATGAGCAGCTTGATCCCAGCATCTCCAGGAGTCTCCACAATATTTTTACATGGAAACTACTATCTTGCAGAGGAAGGCAGAAGCAGTACCATGGGCAAGCAGGGAGACGCTGGCATTGGAGTTCTTTGCTTCAGATCCTGACTTCACCATTTCCTGATTGTGGACCTCAGCCCAAGTTCTTAAACTTTTTTTTTTTTATCATCTGAAACTGAAATTAATTAAATTAAAGAATTAAATGATACATTATTATCTGTTACACACAATATGTGATCAATATTATATTAAACAAAATAATATTTATATTTGCAAATAATAACTTTATTTTAGATTGTCTTTTTTTAGAGGTTTTTGTTTTTGTTTTTGCTTAGAGACTGAGTCTCTCTATGGAGACCAGACTGGCCTCAAAGTCACAAAGTTCCACCAATCTCTGCCTCCCGAATGCTAGAATTAAAGGTGATTTCTTTATTTATAACTTACAGAGTAACTTTGATTTGTATGAGTATTTGCCTGTGTGTGCATGCATGTCTGTTCATCGTGTGCATGCCTAGTGTCCCCAGAAACCAGAAGGGGGCGTCAGATCCCCTAGAATTGGACTTACCGATGATTGTAAGCTACCACATGAGTGCTGAGACCCAAACCTGGCTTCTCTGCAAGAGCAGCCAGTGCTCAGGTTATGTGGGCAAATAATCTATTGAGACCAGTTAGTTGTCTCTAATGCAATCTCAGTTTTCTCTTAAGCTTTACCCTAAAAACCTCCTTAGATCCTCTGAATGGGATTGGGGTGACCAGGAATTTGTCCTTTGGTCCTCTGTAGGTAACCTAGGCTGATGCTGAATGATCGGTCCAGTTCTGGAAGATCCAACATGACTGGCTACTTTTACTCTTAAGGAGCACCATCCTGGCTTTCTCAGGCATCTGGAGCAGTTGATAACTCCTCCTCCTTCAGGATCACTGCAGTCTCTCAGATGTTTCCGAGTCTCATGAATTCAGAGTCATCTAGCCTTTTGATTCCAACTAACCAAAGCACCATTAGAACCCTCAAACTACTCATTGACAGTATCTTCTTAATGTTCCCCAGTAAGAAATGATTCTGGAAGAGACTATCACACTCCACCAAATGCAAATTTACTTATCTTTTTTAGATTTATTTTTATTATTTTATATGTATGAGTACTTTGCCTACATGTAGGTCTGTGCACCCCATGTATGCTTGGTGCCCCAGAAGGTAGTGAGTCTCCATGTGGGTGCTAGGAATAGAACCTGGGTCCTTCAAAACAAGTGCTCTTAACCACTGAGCCAACTCTCTAGCCCCAGAAAATTGACTTCTAAAAAAAGGCAGGGGGCGTAGGGGAGGAGGAAGGAAGAGAAAGATTTAAATTTAACATACTGAGCTTTGGGAACCATGGAGAAGAAAAAGTGTTTCCTGTGCTCATTGCAGAATTACAGTTGGACACATAAAAAAGAGGACAACGGAGTGAGAGTTGAAGGAAGGAAACCAATATAAACTTATATTTTAGTTTCACCTCAGAAGCTAAGAATAATCCAAGCTATGAACTGTATTTTAAGGAAATGGATGTGGTTGCCGTTAGGAGAAACCCAAACCTGCCAGTTCCCAGTCCTTGGCAAAATAAAATTTTCCCTCAAATGAAAATAAAATTCGAAATGAACAAGGGAGAGACAGTCACAGACTAAACAGGAATCGACTTTCAGCTTGGGTGCACGAAACTGTAAATAGATCGATGTTTCGAAGTCACGGGGCTGCCTGGTGGGGACGCTGGAACACGATTTTGTACCTTCCTTGTTGATTCTCATGAGAATGGGCTCTGTGAATTTCCAACAGTTAATTCATCAAGCAGAGATGCCAAACTTTAAACACTACATGTGCTCTTTTTAATTTTTAAACAGTAACCAGTTCCAGGTAAGTTTAAATAGAGAAATATTCTGGGGAGTGTCAGTTTCATTCAGTCTAAAGTAAGGGAAGTGAAGAATGGACTGCACTTTGTGCATTTTCGTGCATTTTAATGACCAGTTTCTATTGATTGCTGCTCTATTTTTGCAAGTGTATGTGTGTGTGTGTGTATGTGTGTGTGCATGTGTGTGTGCGCGTGTGCCTGTGTGCGTGTGTGCGTGTGTGTTGGGGGGTAGACAAGACATTGCCTGTTTCCCTACAACAGAAAGTTACGTTCATTGCACCTCACAAATAATCCGTACCGATACTAAGTTTGCAGTGTTGGGAGGAGGAGACAAGAGGGAACTTAATTTGAATTTAGAAAGTCTCTAAATGATAATTGAATCACAAGTCTGGATTATAATTCTAGGAGCAACACTTGACTTGGTCAAAATCACTGTTATGAAGAGATGCAATTTTTACACAGTACTTCACATTGATTAAGTAATGTGTGAAAATGAAAAAAAAGTATTTGAATCTTAATCACAGTCATTTGCATGAAATAAAAGTCTGTGTCAAGGGAATGCACATTATAATAACTCCTGGGTGTTTTGGTTGCATCAGTGAGCAAAGAAGTTGTATGCATTTTTGTGCTGATATACAAGAATTCCTTTTATATTTACTGTATCTTCGATTGTACAAAAAATTCAGCAATATAGGATTTGGGCTGGTGAGAGACAATAACTGATTAACTACCTCAACAATGGCTGTAATTAAAACAGATGTTTGATAATGCATGCGTCTGAATTAAAGTAGGAACAAAAAGGAAGAAAGGAGAAATAGGAATTTGATATGAACCTCATTCTCAGCAAGGCTCACCACTATATGGGAAAGTAATAAATTAGGACATGAACTTCAGGAAAATTCTGCCTGTTTCTTCTCTGCATATTTCCATGCTTCTTGCTATGTGCTCAGAACCAGTTTTTGTGCCCATGTGCAGCATCTCCAACTCCTACCTGGAACTGGCATTCCGATCTGCAGATCCTATCTGCATGCACGGGCACCATTAATCACATCCGTTTCTCCATTCCTGAGCATGTTCTAATTCTCGAGTGCCCTTAGCCCAGAATAATAGCATACTCTGCAAGTCCAGCTACTTGGAAGGCTGAGAACTTGAGATCACTGGAGCCTGGGAGTTCAGGGCTAACCTGGGCCATATAGGCAGACCCATGTCTAAAATCCAAAATGAAAATAAACTGTACAACAGACTCTGGTAGTAGACTTTCCCGCTTTGTTCACTCCTAATGGTTAAAATCATTTTTTTAGTCACCTAGAATCTTCTATTCGTGTCCCTATGGTGTTGGACTAGTTTTTTAAAAATCTTATTTTGATACTTTTTGGGGATAACACTATACCAGAAAAGAGTTGTGAGCTCAGTCTCACCTTTAGGGAGAAAACAGACAGAGAGAAAGTGCTAGGGAGATGGCCTGGTGAGTAAAACTTTTGCTGGGTAAATATGCAGACCCAAGTTCAGATCCCCAGTGCCCATGTTGAAGCTGGGGGCCAGAAATCCCAGAGTCCCGAGAAGACCCCTGAAGCTCACTGTCCAGCCAGTCTAACCAGTGAACTCCAGGTTCAGCGACATACACAAATATACAAAAGAGATGGTGACTTCAATAAAGTATCAAAATGAATGTGTTGAGACCAGTGCCCCAAATCTATTGCACACCCAGAAAGTCCAGAACACTGAAGACTGAAAACAATCCTTTCCCTCCACAGCATGCCTTCTCTCAGGTCCAGTTACATGCGATTCTTTACGATTTGTCTTCTGGGGCACTGCAGGCTTCCTGTGAGGTCTTCTGAAACAAACAAGCCTCGTGTCCAGTGTCACAAAACCGTCTTAGTTCATGTAAGAACACACAACTTTGGACTTCCTTCCTACTTTTGGACTTCTACCATCATCAGCCTTCTCACACCTTGGCATGTCCAGATGTCACTTCTGTTCTTCTAGTGACTTCTCTGCAATGCCTCACTTCGGCAAGCCTAATTCAGATCCCATCCTTGAAGTCTTCTGTGACCGCTCCCATATCCCTTGTCCCATCCCCTTACATTCACAGACAGCACGTCCCACTTTAGTTCGTAATTATCTATATTCTTCCATCCAGGTTGTAAGCTCTTTTTGTTTGCTTGTTTGTTTTTTGATTTTGGTTTTGGTTTTAGTTTTGGTTTGGATTGGTTTTGGGGTTTTCAAGATAGGGTTTCTCTGCTGTAACTCTGGCTGATCTGGAACTCACTTGTAAACCAGGCTGTCCTCACACTCACAGAGATCCGCCTGCCTCTGCCTCCTGGGTCCTGGGATTAAAGGTGTGCTCTGCCACTGTAGTTGTTAGACTACTGCTGAGGCAGCTCAGCAAGGAAGAGATGGGGGCATTCTCACATGTGCATACCCTGCCAGACCTCAGCAGAGGGAACCAGTGTCACAACAAGTGCCGTACTGGACAGTGGAACAACCCCAAACATCTGAGCTCAGGTGTTTTTATTGATACAAAACTCCTCAAGTGTTCTACTGATAGCACACACAGATCCTGAGCAATGAAACATCCCCCACATAAATCCAACACCTGCAGACAATATAAATGCTAAGCCCTAGGGAGCTGCTCACCCAACAGTGCACAAAACAATTATTCTATACATAACTAAACATAAACTTCTACAACACACCACCACCTCCCAACTGTAAGCTCTTAAAGATTGGAATGGTGTCTTCCCTTTGTTTGATCCCATCTTTCTACTATTTTCTTTCCACAAATATGAATTTGGTGCTGCCACAGTTTGAGTCTGGTTCACCCTCCAAACATTCATTTGCCAGTATAGAAATGGTGAATCTGTTAACAGGAGGGACTAGAAAGGGGTAGTTAGGTTATGGAACCTACTCTCATGAACAGTTTGGTGCTGTTTGGGGGAGTGGGCCACGTCTAGCAAGAGTGGGTTAGTTTCTATGCGAGCATGTTGCTCTAGGGCTGAGGAGGTAGCTCAGTGCTAGTCTACCCTGCACCAAGCCTCGGGTTTGATCCCTAGGATCACATAAACCTCCTATGGTGGTTCATGCTGGTAACACCGGCTCTTGGGAGGTGGAATTAGGCAGATCAAAAGTTCAAGGTCATCCTTGGCTACATAGTGAGTTCAAGGCTAGTCTGGGGTACATGAGACTTTATTTTAAAGAGAAAAGCTTTTTTCCTTGTCATGTGACCACTGTACAAGAATTCCATTATTGTGATGCTACTCACAGCAGGACCCCGCCTGAGTTGAGTGGATGTTGACACATACTTGAGTTCCAGAACTTTAGCTAAATACACGTCTCTTCTTTAGACATTATCTAGAGTCAAATATTTTCTTATGACATGCAATGGACTAAGACTACCCTGTCCGTTAGAGCCCTCTTTCACCTCTCGTGAGCATTAGCAGCATGTTGCTGTGTGGTAGAGTAGCAAGAAATATGTGTGGATGTTGCTTGGAGGAGTTTGTCGAGCAGCTCTCCCCAGCTCTGGATATCTCCATTTAGGTCATCTGCTCCTTCCTCCCAGCATACATATAATCCATTCTCTTTGACAAAAGCTCCAGCCTCAGCAACATCACCAAGCCCCCTCCATCCTCTCTGATAAAGCTAAACAAATTAAAGGCAAATCCTGCTTGTGAAGACTTTCCTGTCTCCAGTTCTACCTTACTTCGTGTGTACTTCATTTGTTCCTGGACGTTCACTTCCTTGTGACGTCATATCCTTCCATAGAATAATATATGGATGCCACCTGTGCTGGCTAGCTTCATGCCAACCTGGTTCAAGCTAGAGTTATCTGAAAGGATGGAATCTCAACTGAGAAAATGCCTTCACAAGATCTGGCTGTAGGACATTTTCTTAATTAGTGATTGATGGAGGAGGGTGGAGCCCATTGTGGGTGGTGCCATCCCTGGGTAGGGGGTCCTGGGTTCCATAAGAAAACAGACTGAGCATGTCTTGGGAACAAACCAGTAAGCAGCACCCCTCTGTGACCTCTGCATCAGCTCCTGCTTCCAGGTTCCTGACCTGTTTGAGTCCCTGTCCTGATTCCTTCGATGATGAACAGTGATGTGGAAATATAAGCCCAAATAAACCTTTTCCTCCCCAATTTGCTTTGGGTCATGGTGTTTCATCACAGCAACAGAAACCCTAACTAAGACCCAGTACTCCCTAGGGTGATGGCTAATAAGATAATAGGTGTAAAACACTTTAAGCTTATCTAAAGAAAGGCACCACAAAGCCTAAAAGTGAAGTTATTAGGCAACTAATCCAGTTAAAAATGCAGGTTGCAAATGAACCTATGAAGTGTTGCAATGAAAGCCACAGCAACAGAGACTAATGTTTAACTTGCCCTACAGGACCAGAAAAGATTTCCAGAACTTTCTTTCATATGAATCAGCTTCATAAAATATATTTTAAATACATTTTTAAGACGGGGAGAAATTTATGTCTGTAGAACAAAGATTAATTCACTTAGCCAGAACTCAAGCCTTTGCTGCTTGCTCCCATTGGAATAGTAGCTTTTACTCCCACACAAATACACCTTTATATTTTTAAAAAGTTGATTTACAATCAAATAATAATTGTACATGTTTGTAGTGTCCGGTGCGTTGTTCCAAAGCAGGAATATATTGTATAATAATCAGTTATCCCCTCAAAGGGAAATGTGAACCATTTCATGATGATAATTTTCAAGACCCTTCTTTTAAGCCACTTTGAAATATATGCAACACATTTTTATTAGCTATAAACAAGCACTCTACTGGGTAGAGACTACCAGGACTTATGTGACAAAATTTAATATTCTTTCATATTAAAAACTCTCAACAAATTAGCTACAGGAAGTAAGTACCCCAGTTCAATAAGAGACATACAGGACCAACCCACAGCTAGCATTACACACTGAACAGGAAAAGATCAAAGTGATTACCTAATACTGTTTCTAGAAATCTCAGCCAAAGCAACTAAGCAGGAGAAAGAACTAGAAGGCATCCAAACCAGAAAGAAAGGCATGAAATGTCTGCCTATGTATTCACATCCAAACCATATGTGTGCAAACTTTAGCCTGGAACTTCCTGACTTGAAAATTCCGAGAGGCAGGACCTGATTTGTTATTCACAATTACACAGCCAGCATCTCAAATGATACCTGGGACACAGTAAAGCTGAGCTTAGAAAGTAGTTTGTTCTCTTCATTGTATGAGTGGATCTGACTTCTTGAGTCCTAGAAGGTAAAAAGTGGATGAAATATAGGCACCAACTGGTCCAACACTCATTTATTTGAAGATGATGCCAAGAGATTATATGACACTCTAGGCTGACTATGTAGCAGTCACACAGTAGGACATTTCCACAGGTTTCTAAGTTCCATGGGGGCTAACTTGGTACAAAAGTGAAGATTCTTTGACTTCTTGTTCTATGGAATGTGTAGCTATGGGCATCCAGTAGAAGTATGAAATGTAAAAGAACTTTAGTGAAGATCTCACACGCAAGCTTGGGTATTAGTCTTCCAATACCATAGTAAGAATTTTATGGTGATACCTACCTGCAATCTCAGCATTTAGGAAGCTCAGGCAGGAGGACAGAGAGTTCAAGGACAGCCTGGGCTAAATAGTGAGGCAGTCAAAACAGGATAAGTGAAGTGGTCAATGGGTTAAGGAGCTTGCTGTCCAAACATGCAAGCCTGATGACCTGAGTTGTCCTGTTCCCTACATCATCATCATCATCATCATCATCATCATCACCATCACCACCACCACCACCACCATCATCATCATCATCACCATCATCACCACCACCATCATCATCATCATCATCACCATCATCATCATCATCACCATCATCACCACCACCATCATCATCATCATCACCATCACCATCATCACCACCACCACCACCATCATCATCATCATCACCATCATCACCACCACCATCATCATCATCATCACCATCACCATCATCACCACCACCACCACCATCATCATCATCATCACCATCATCACCACCAGCATCATCATCATCATCATCACTATCATCACCATCATCATCACCATCACCATCATCATCACCATCACCACCACCACCATCATCATCATCATCACCATCATTATCATCACCATCACCATCATCATCACCATCACCATCATCATCACCACCACCATCATCATCATCATCATCATCATCACCATCATTATCATCACCACCACCATCATCATCACCATCACCATCATCACCATCACCATCATCATCATCACCACCACCACCATCATCATCATCATCATCATCACCATCATTATCATCACCACCACCATCATCATCACCATCACCATCATCATCATCACCACCACCACCATCATCATCATCATCATCATTTTCATCATAACAATAACAATAATAAGTAAGACTTTTAATTAAAAACAAAAAAAGAATTTGGGTCATCGATGCTACTAGAAGAATGTGATTAGTAGGAAGATATGCAGACTTACAGTGTGCTGTAGGTGCAAAGAAGATTGGATTATCACACCCCACACAACCCAGAAATCAAAAAGTAACCCGACATAGCCACTGTGTTTCAGTGACTGTAATGAAGCCACAGTGCACAGAAGGACTGTAGCAGGAAACTCACCCTGTGAGAGCAGCAAAGGCAGCCAGGGGCCAGACTCAACCCTGGGGCTTGAATTCCCAATTATGCTGAATTTAGGCTCCAAAAAAAGTGATATTGGAAACTCATTCGATAATATACAAATCTATTTGGAGACTTTACCATACAAGTAGATCAGAGAATTACAGCCATGTGGTTATCTGAAAAACTGCTGTAAGAAAAGTCTTGACGTTCTTCTTTTATAAGATCTTAATAACAGAGAAAGACTTCTTCAGTCATTTGTTTAAAACTTCCCATCTTGTCTCTATCTTTGCACCACAAAGTGGCAGCCCACACGGCTCTGCGACACGATGAGACGCTACAAGCAGTCTCACTGAAGCCAGGCTCAAGACAAGGGCACTTGCTATCGCCGTAATTATTTAATGATTATTCTTGAAGTGTTCACGAATGTAATTAGAGTAGAGAATGAGGTAAGAAGCATAAATATTGGGTATGAGGAAGCAGGGGTGTCATTATTTGCAGATTATAGTCTGAAAAAAAAAACTCAAGGGAAGCAACTTGTAAAACATGAGAGTTCAGTACATTATCTGGTTAAGGTGCAAACATAAAAAGAAAATAACTCTTATTTGCTTAAAATAACTAAATAGTTTCAAAGTTGAATAAGTGAAGGAGCTTCTATGAAAGACAAAAAGGAAATAAACAAAACAAGAAAAATATGTGCTTCGTGTCAAGGGAAATTTAAAAATTTCTGTAGAAATTCTGAAGAAAAATGTCTGTAGAAAGACACTGATAAGTGTGGAAAGAAAAATAGCATTCAAAAACGTCATTACGGGGATTAGTAAGAGGGCTCACTAATTAGTGAGATGATCAAGGAGCTTGCTGCCAAGTCTGCAAATCTTAGTTCAGTCCCCAGAACCCACATGTTAGAGAGAACTGGCTTTCACGAGTTGTCTTGTGACTTCCTCACATGCACACCTGTGCACACACAAATAAATAAATATTTTAAAATGCCATTGCAGCCTAACCTAACCTAGAAATACGATGCAAAAACAGCTCCTGAAAACCTTATAAAAGAGATTTTGAAATGTATCATGTGGGAACATGCAGAGCTGAGAAATAAGGTATTCATAAAACCAACTTTAAAAGAAGTTAATTTCATTTATAATGTATAAATTGGTAATACTTTACAATTTTAACTTAGATATTATTAAGTATACAGAATATAAGTATATATTGGTATATTTATGTTGGTACATTGCAAATTGGTAATGATTTAAGTTTTTCACTTAGGAATTAGAAGAGTGTGGAATTGGTCCAACAGGAAATAGGTCAAGGTAACAGAAAATTCAGACACTCATCCACCCCCACAAAGATGTTCCATAGAGGAGAGAGGTTGGTGATTTTCCTAATCCACAAAAAAAAAAAAAAAAAAAAAAGATGGCTTAAGTTATATTGAGACATCCTACACAGGTCAAACAGGTAGGGAGTCTTCTGGATTGTTCTGTTTCTTTCACTACCATTGCTTCTATCTATCTGTAATTCCTGCTGATCTTTCATTCAGAACCAACTGGTCCCACCTTCTCTACCCCAAGAACTCCCAGTGCTAAGGGTGCCTGCTGCTCTTCCAGAGAACCTGAGTTCAGTTCCAAGCACCCATGTTGGACAGCTCACAACTGCATGTAACTCCAGCTCTGGGATACCTTCTCCTGGCCTTACAGAAACACACACACACACACACACACACACACACAAATGAAAAAGATTTTTAAAAAGAAAAAAGAAAACTGCTCTTTAAAATTCTATTAACATTCCCAGAGATGGGGCTTTACCATTCACCTCCTGGTATCGAGGAGGAGACTAACTCAGCTCCTGAACATGACCAGCGCTTGCACTGGGAAGTTTGCCCTGGAGCTTCCTCAGTCGATGCCAGTGGAGCTGTGGTCCGCTCCTCTCCCTGTTCTGTTATGGACATTCAATTGCCTGGTGCTTCTCTTCACTTCCAGTATCTGAACACCACAATCAGTTTCCTCATCTACCCAGCTGCTTTACCAAACTCACATGCTGACTGGCTGTTCCTTCCCACAGCTCTACACCGTTCCTTACTCTTTCCCCAACAGCCTTCTTCTGTGATGACTGGGCGTGCAGTAGATGAAGAGCAGGCTTCAAGGGTCAGGCTACCTGAACTTGCATCCCTGCCCCACCACCGTGCCAGATGTGATCAGGAGTATGTTGATGAAACTTTCTCTGCTTTAGATTCTTCATCTCTTCACTGATAATTACAAGAATCACACCTCCTTCATGTTTTCCTGTGGGGAGGCAGGTCAGAGGACAACGTGAGAAGCTAGTTCTTCCCTTCTGCCATGGGGGTGCTGGTGAGCAAACTCAGGTAGTCAGCTTTGCACCAAGTGCCTCTACCCACTGAGCCATCCGTTTGGCCCCTTGACATTCTTGAGTCTCATATGAAGTAACTCAGTTAAAATATTGAGAGCATCGACAAACACATAATACATAACTCTTGCTATTTCTTAATACACATAGACATGTTGAAGCTTTCTTCTCTATGCCCACAGGTTCTCCTTACACGGCTTTGCCTATGGTTACACCTGCACTGTTAGGAAGACCGTTTGCTGGATGCTTGCTTAGATTTTGTCAAGTAGACAGTAAAGCAGTTTGTCCCACGTGAACTCTCATGGCCAGGTCACTCGGGTCCATATTAGAATAGCCCAGTGAGAGACCCACACCCAAGATGAGTTCTGACCGTCCTCACTATTAACTAAACAGGCACATTTTCAGGAATGTATCGGGCAGTTCAACACCTTCATTTTAAAGATGGTGTTATGTCTGTTGCCAGCTTCTCAGGATGGAAAGAATCACCTTCCAGAAAGAGAATGGGATCCCTTCCCTGTGTCTCCTCCCTCCCACCCTGCACCTTGTCCACCACCCCCCCCCCAGCTCCCCTGGCATCCCGTATGTGGATCATCCTTGCATGAGAAAGTACACGCTCATTACTTTTGCATTCAGCATGTCCAAATCAACAGCTTCATCTGGGACTCAGGCCCGTAGTGCTGCTGATGCAGAGAGCCAGTCACATCAAAGCGATTTGCTAATTGCAGATGCTTCCTCGCTGTTTAATGTTTCGTGTGTAAGATTAGGTGGCTGGTTTAAGTGACTCAGAGAGCTTGCGTTATCCCATTAGCTATCTCTAAAGGAAATCAAATCAGACTCAATATAGACAGAGAACATTAATTATCTGGAAGACATAAAAGTATAACCTATATAGGAGTGTGAATGTGAGAGATACGTCTTAGGCCATTATTTACAAACATGTTTAGGTACATGAAACATATATAAACATATGTGTTAACCTGCAAGAGTGTTCCATGTATGACTTATCTGCCTGAGCATATCAATTCGTGTATACACACACACACACACACACACACACACACACACACACACACACACTTTGAATTGTAGACTCAGCATGAAGTTCATACGCTCCATTTTGGTATAGAAATACAATCATTTATAAGCTCAGCTAAGTGTCCCAGGGTGTCTAAGCTAACTAAGGATTCTATTGCTGTCATAAACACCATGACCAAAAGCAACTTGGAGAGGAAAGGGTTTGTTCCAGCTTAAAACTCTCAGGTCGTAGTCTATCATCAAAGAAATTCAGGCCAGGAACTCAAGGCAGAAACTGATGCAGAGGTCATGGAGGAAGCTATTTACTAGATTCTCATGACTTCTGTCTTAGGGTTCTATTGCTGTGAAGAGACACCATGACCCTGATAATTCTTATAAAGGAAAGCATTTCATTGGGGCTGGCTTACAGTTTAGAGGTTTGGTCCGTCGTCATCATGGCAGGAAGCATGGCAGCATGCAGGCAGACATGGTGCTGGAGAAGGAGCAATGAGTTCTGCACCTGACTGAATCAGCAAGCGACAGGAAGAGAGAGTGAACCACTGGGCCTGGCTTGAGATTCTGAAACCTCAAAGCTGATTCCCAGTGACACATTTCCTCCAATTAGGCCATATCTACTCCAACAAGCCACACCTCCTGCTAGTCCCATTCCCTGTGAGCCAATTCTAACTACCACAGCTTCTCAGCTTGCTTTCTTATAGCACCCAGGACTGCCACAGCTCAGGGGTGCCACTGCCTACAAAGGTTTGGGCTATCTCACATCAATCTTCAATCAAGAAAATGTACTACAGGCTTGCCCACAGGCCAGTGTGGTAGGGACATTTCCTCAGTTAAGGTTCCCTCTTCCCGAATTACTCTAGCTTATTTCAAGTCGCCTTTGTCTTTTGTACATTTTGGCCAGAATTCTAGCTAATTTGACTATCTTTTGCTCCAGCTATATTCCTAGCCCAAACTTAATTTCTTTCAACTTCAGTTGACTTTTTATTTCTGTTTTGAGACATTTCAACTCAAGGCAAGAGCAATATTATCATGTTTGAAAGATAAGCAGTAAAGAAGAAGATAAGATCAAATTTTAAATTTGAACAAAATGGGAAGCAGCAAGATGGCTTGACGAGTAAAAGTTCTTGCTGCCAGTACTGACGTCAGAATTCTTTTAGGATTTATTTGTTTATCTTTGGTCTTTTCAAGACAGGGTTCTCTGTTGTAACTCTGGCTATCCTGAAACTCACTCTGTAGACCAGGCTGGCCTCAAACTCATAAAGATCTGCCTGTCTGTGCCTCCCAAGTGCTGGGATTAAAGGCATGCACCACTTCCACTGGCTTAAGATTTATTTATCTTTGCGAGGTGTTCTGCCTGCGTGTATGTCTGTGTGAAGGCACCAGATCCCCTGGCACAGGAATTGCAGATAGTTGCAAGCTGCCATGTGGGCTCTTAGAATTGAATCCAGATCCTCTGGAAGAGCAGCCAGTGCTCTAAACTGCTCAGCCATTTCTCTCCAGCCCCCTACATAAATTTATTTCCTAGGAACTATGTTGTAGAAGGAGGGCATTGAATACCTTAAGGGGTCCTCTGACCTACTTCACACACTTGCCATGGCACACATGATGTATACACACAAACAATAAATATATGTTAAGAAAAGATAAACAGTTGTAAATTTCTAAATGAAAAAGAAAGCCACATAGAGAATTTTGAAATTTCCTTGTGTTGTTAAAATTGATAAGACCCAGTAACCAGGATCTTGGCTACTAATCAAAACTAATACCTTTGTTATCTGTGGCCACACCACATAGAGACATCACCGCAGCCTCTCATGGCCTCTTAGGGATTGTTTACCATGTCACTGGGCTTTGCATTCACGGAAATCTTACCCAGCTCACCAGCCACTGAGGATCACGAAGGTAGTAGTCCACCTATACATTGCGTTGAGTTTTGCTAATGTTTTCTCTCTAAAGGTGAACAAAGACAAATACAAAAACCCTGCAAGATACTTTTCACCCTTTATCTATGTCCCCACTCTGACCACTAATTCTCATAATTTCATATCCTGGCCTGAGGGTCAGATATTGGGCTTGAGGGGCTTGCCTCTGTTTCCCACTCTTTATCTTGGCAGTGGGTTCAGAACCATAGACCTTTACAATGTCCTCATCCTATTGGATAGAACCTGATATTTTGATTCATGTTCTTCTAACAAAAATTAAGGCAGACTACTTACATACTGATGTTTTCAGTTTGTTCCTTTGTAAGAACAACTAGTATAAGATGCCAGCTACAGCGATGTATGCTAGGAATTCCAGCACGGGGGAAGCTGAGGCAGGAAGATCCTGAGTTTGAAGCCAGTCTGGGCTACAAAAGGAGATCCTAACTCAGAACGGTAAGAAGGAAAGAGTCTTGTATAAAACAAGCACATCCTCAGCGTTACATCTCACAACACGTTTCCAGGCTACCGTGCTCTTTCTGGGAACATGATTCTCAGAAGCCTCTCAGACAAGGCTGGAGTTAGATACCAGACATTGTGATGCTCCAACCCAATTGGCTTTGGAAAATACTGAAATAAAACTCATAATTGCTACCGTACACTCTTCAGTCACAAGGTCAACTCCCCAAAGCATATTCAAGTTGTCTGTGAGTTTTACTTCCCACCACGGGCAGGTCTTAGTTCCGTGAACACCCTCCATTCTAAGCTCGCACAGTCTCACCAATCACCTCTTGCCCAGGCTTTATACAGCACAACTGTCCCGATCACACCATACCTGAAAGAGAAAATTTTGAAGACACTAACCCCCTTTCTAAGAGCTAAGTCATTTCTTAAATGCTCTCCCAGTCACTTTCCTGTACCACTATTTCTTCCTTGTTTCCCCTCCTTTGAGTTCCATTCAAGCTCTTCCTTTTCTTTCCTTTTCTTTTCTTTCTTTCTTTTCTTTTTTTTTTTTTTTTTCAAATTCTTCTTCTGTCTGCATCAAAGTTAGGACTTTGTGGGGGATGCTTTGCTATCAGCATCTGTTACCTCTTTTTCTTAGGGACTAAGGAGGAGGCTGCTGTGTGGCTGAAAAAGACTCTCATTCAGTTTGGAACCGCGCCCCTTTGCTTTCCTGTCACACTGTCAAGCTCAATCAGAACGCAATGAAAGTGATACAGAAGCAAGGCTTTGCGGGCGAGACTTAGAACAAAGGCAGCTGGATAGCCTGGGACAGATTTCACATCCAATTTAACTCTTTGGAAAAGGGTTTCAGGAAATACATAGTCAAGAGTTGAAAAACTGGAGTTGGGTCTACTATAAAGGCTAAAAGTATTATCCTGGCTTAGATAAGCTACAAAGATAGGTTGATAGTATTTTCTACATAAACCACATTAGCCGGCATTACACATTGGGCTTTCTTTGCTCGTTAAGTTGCAAGGAGATTTGAGAGGAATTTAGCAGCTACATAAAATGACTCTTTCATGACTCTAGCTTTCCCAGTCATTTTCGTCCTACAAGGTGCATGAATAGCAAGGCCCTAAATCATGTTGTCTAACAAATCTGGTATTAGAGGGTTAGTCTCAGTTTACTTATTAAGAATTTAGTTGAGTAAAGGATTTTAGGACTCAGTTCTTTGTGTGGGTGACAAAGAACAGGCCCATACTTGTATTTTGGGGGGAAATGTACTTCGGCTATGCATGTTTTGAACTCTGCTGTTGGGCCCATAACTACGTTTTACATTGAATACATTTTTCCACGGGAACTAACTGTGAGCTGTGAAGAAGAAACTTCATTGAGGACACGGGTCCGTGTTGACTTCAGTAGCCTCCACCATGGCTTCCTTTCTGAAGCCTAGTTTTCAGTTGTTCTTCATGTCATAAGAGGCTGGGATAAACTCTCTGACTTTTGCAAACTCGGGTCATTCCAAGAACGAAGTGTTATAGTGGTAGAATTGTGAAGAATGATGACCCTCACGTCACCTGATGAATTAGAAACAACCCAAAATCTAGTTCCCAGCACACGCACCAATAGTGACTGGTACATACTCCATGCAATAGTAAAAGCACTGACACACAATTGTATGGAAAATGCCACACCCCTTCAGTGAACAATTTTTGTAAAGTGTTCTTTAAGACTGTTATAGTCAAACATATTATCAAAAATTCTAATGTTTTCCATGTAGGCGACAGCAGCCATCTTTTTCATATTTATGACCTTTATGTTATTGAAACCAGAGCTTATTTAAGTGCATTTATATCTCTTTATATGTGCAATTTTATGTGTATTCAGTGAGTTAGTTGTAAATTAATGAGACTAAAGTTAGTTTACAAACACAGTTGGGCTTATGGGAAGTACATTTCAGATAGCTGGTGCCAGATCATCATATTTAAGAAGATATCTCTTTGGAAAATTTTCCATGAACAAGAAATGATTAGAAGCAAGCAAATGATAAACACCAACATTTCATCTCTGCATGCAATTATGGTACAAATGAGAAATGCTATTATGCTGGGACTCTATAATTAAGTAAGCAATTAAAAACAAAAACAGTTCATTAACAAATTGTCGTAACTATGCAGACAAGTGCCCACGAGGTCATGGTCATGCAACTGCATGAGATGACTAAATTTTCCCAAGAGCACAGATCCTAACCAACAGCCGTGGTGCCATCCCAAATCCATGTGTTATATAAATAGCAATTTGGGGTAGAAAAACTGAAATAAACATTGCAGGCAAATGCAAGGAAGATGAGAGATCTGTGGGGTAAGTTTCATGTGCATTTGTTAGCCTGTGGCTGGATG